>CM029022.1:155258759-156458759 GCA_016801055.1 Panax notoginseng | reverse complement strand
AATGATATTTTGTTGAGTTTTATTGATTGTGTCCAAAAATGGTGATTTTTGGATGTATAGATTAAGAGTTATGAATTTTATAAGAAAATACTATTTTATAAGTAACCGCTTATAACTTCTTATGGTTAACTCCAAAATTGATAAAAATTTTATTGGGAGTACATGTATATGATAGGAGTATACTCTGTGAATTTCAGAATTTTTAGATAAAAGTACAATTTTTGATAAATGTCTAAATATTCGGCTGTTTTAGCCATATGAAAAATAGTAAATGACTTTTAAAAATTCTGAGAAAAATATATGTTCACTATGGGACTATATTATGCTAAATCCCAGAAAAGAAATATTTTTGGAACTGATTTGATATTTTTCATGAAAATAGTTTAGTTATGAGTAAATGAATTAAATATGTTTTGTAAAGAAAGAAAATTGGAAAATAGGATTTTATGGCTTGAGAATCCTATATGAGGTATATGCAGATTTTTGATGAGGGTTTTGGTTATTGATGGTAAAATCGTAAGAGTTGGCATTTTATGATGATTAAATGTATTAATTAGTAAAGTGTAAACAATTTAAATAAATTGTTTATAAGCTTAAGAAATATTATTTTTTTAATATCATTATACCAAAATATTGGTATGTATATTATTGTGAAATTTCTACCTTTTTCATGTCGGGGTTACTATTCATGAGTTACTATTCATGGGTTACTATTCATGAGTTACTATTCACGAGTTACAATTCATGAGTTACTATTCACGATTTACTATTCATGAGTTACGAATATTACTCTTGAGATTAAAACAATATGTTGATCATATTATTTTTATAATCATATATAATATTTTTATAACCCTGATGTTGAAATTCTCTTTCACTGGAGTGTAAAGATGGATAGATTATTGGTATGATCATGACTAGTCTCTTTGGCCTGTAGTGCAAAGTTGAATTGTGACTGGTATGATCATGTCCATTGAATTTATAATTGAATATCTTAAGCTTAAGTGCAAAGGTGAATTGATTAACATGGTTATAATTATTGTTTATATAAATTCTAAAATAATTATATATTTCTTTGAGATATGAATATATTTGGCCTGTAGTGCAAATATGAACTATTGAGGAATATCTTTGGCCTGTAGTGCAAAGATGAATTGTTGATGAATATCTTTGGCCCGTAGTGCAAAGATGACCTGTTGTTGAATATCTTTGGCCAGTAGTGCAAAGATGAACTGTTGACGAATATCGTTGGCCCGTAGTGCAGAGATGAATTTATTAGTATGATTATGAACATGAACTGTGATTTGGTATAACCATGATGTTTGATGTTTCGGGTGATAAAAATTATCTTTGTCCTGAATGAGAAAATGAATTTAGAACTATAATTACGATTATGAGTTATACACGTGATTGTGGACAGGAATTGTTGATTGATGTTACAGGGAAAAAATATTGTTGGTGGACTTTTAACGTGGAGAAGATAATAGACTTTAAAGTCTATTTGACTCTTCTAATGGATTGCTCATTCCGCTGCAACTATGGTTGAGAAGTTTTATCATCTACCATATGTTCTAAATATCTGATTTATTACTGATGAAGGCTATTTATAATTTAATTATCTTTAGTTATGATATTCTTTACTGGGCTAGTTATGCTCACCCTTTTTCTTCACAATTCCTTTTCAGGTAATAAGAGTGTAGCTGGGTCGAGCGGGGGTAACAAGGGAATAGAACGGTGGTCTCTAGCTGTGGAGTTCTCCCTAAGCAGTATAGAAAGGTTCATTTAGTAGTTATATTTGGTGAATCCAATAGGGTGAGGCGAACCCAAAGTTGGAAGAGTGTTTTGCCACTATCATATAAGATGTCTAATGACATACAACCTCGTGTCATTATAAGACAGGATTGTACTCATCCACTTGCTGAGTATATTTACGAGCACTACCTATATTATCTTGGTGTTTGTTTGAAGTATAATTCTCAATTAGAGACAGTGGAGATAATGATAAGTCAAGAGAAGACTCACCATTGGGAAGAATATGATAGTAAACTTCTCATTTTTCTTTGGGGTCTATTGGGTCAACCAAGGATAATTCTGTGGCCATATGATATCTATCATAACCTAGAAGCATGGCCTCCCATGTACGAAGGTTTCCTTGAGCACTTCCCAAATATTTTAGTTTCTAAAATAGTTCTTGACTGTACCTTTATGTAAGGTACCTTTGTGAGGTGCTGATACATGATGGTGTTCAATGTCACATTTGGTATATATTTGTATAAAAAAAAAACTCAGTATACGTGTTGTTGTATTTTGCACGACAATTGTTGTATTAAAGTTGTAGTTATTTTCTGTACCATGTATTTGGCGACTCAGAATAGGTTGGATAGAATGAACCTATTTTGGGGTCGTTACATTTTTCCTTATCACTTTAATTAGTCTAATCATGATTAAGGATGCTTAATAAAGTGGCAACCAATGGGAGCTTGACAACCGTGTCCTTTTGTGTAAGAGTTACTACAAATGGACTTTGCTTAGCTTAATTAGTTGCCTTAAAAGGCTAATGTGGCCAGCCATATTTATGCCCACTAACTCCTTCATTTAGCTTTTATTTTAATGCATAAATTAGATAAATCAAATGTCTAAAATACCCTTAATCAAGTGGGCTAAGTTTAGGCTTGCATTTTATTTCTTTTGGGCTTCTCCTTTAATTGTTTTGGGCTATGTAATAAGCAGAGTCTAACAATTTTAATATATGTTACCCAATTTAATTATTTAGGGTTTCCATTCCTAATCTTATGAAATTTAATTACCTATACATGTGACTTTAGCTCATAACCTAATTAGGTTCACAAGAATTAGGTTTAAAATTATTAGTCACTTGAAATAATAAGATTATCCACTTAAGTTAGTATACATATTAAATACTAACCTCTCCTTATTACCATAACCCTTAGATTATTTAATTGTCTCACCTAATTTATAATTAGGTTACGAGGCTTTCATTTTTAATGAAACCTATAAATGTATATATCCATAACTATAGCATACATGTTAATTGACCCATGCACCATTTCACATATGTTGTCACATATTAAATCACTGTATAACACAAAGTTTTAAATATTAATAATGTACATACATATATAGTGACTTAAAATTCACGGTTATTACATCCTCCCCCCTTATAAGAATTTCGTCCCCGGAATTACTCACAGGTTTACTCAAAAATATGTGGATAACTTTCCCTCATCCTTTCTTCGAGTTCCCACGTAGCTTCTTCAGCATTGTGGTTCCTCCAAAGAACCTTTACAGAATGTATAACCTTATTTCATAATTTCTGTTCTTTTCTATCTAAAATTTCAACTGGAATTTCCTCGTACGACAAATCCTTTTCGACCTGAATTGGCTCGTACGATATCACGTGCTTGTAATCAGGCTTGTATGGTCGTAGCACTGACACATGAAACACATTATGAATATATTCCAGTTCATGAGGTAGAGCTACCTCGTACGCCACTTCGCCTATCTTTCTTAAGATCTCGAAAGGTCCAATAAATCTCGGACTCAGTTTACCTTTCTTTTCAAACCTTATCTTCCTTTCCAGGGAGATACTTTCAAAAATGCATGGCTTCCCACCTCAAAATCTCTCTTCTGGCGATGTAAGTCTGCATACTTCTTCTGGTGATCTTGAGCTGCTACCAATCGGACTCTTATCACCTTGACGATCTCTATAGTCTGCTGTACCAGTTCTGGTCCCAACAGTCGACGTTCACCCACTTCATCCCAGCATAAGGGCGTTCTACATTTTCTTCCATACAATGCTTCGTACGGTGGCATTCCGATGCTGGCGTGATAACTATTATTGTATGCGAACTCTACTAATGGAAGATTATCCTCCCAGCTACCCTTAAAGTCCATCACATAAGCTCTGAGCATGCCTTCCAGTGTTTGAATTGTTCTCTCGCTTTGCCCATCGGTCTGCGGATGATACGCGGTGCTCATCCGTAGTTGCGTCCCCATTCTTTCCTGAAGGCTCTTCCAGAAGTTTGACGTGACTCGCGGATCTCTATCCAACACAATAGATACCGGTACGCCATGCCTCGAGATAATTTCTTTGATATACAATTTGGCTAGCTGGTCCAAATTATACCTGATCTTGATCGGTAAAAAGTGAGCTGACTTCGTAAGACGATCTATAATCACCCATATGGCGTCGTGTCCTTTTTGCGTTGCTGGAAGTCCCACCACAAAATCCATCGTGATGTGCTCCCACTTCCACTCTGGAATCTCTAAAGGCTGTAGTAATCCACTCGGTCGTTGATGCTCTGCCTTGACTCTCTGACAAGTTAGACATCTGCTGACGCATTCTGCAACCTCTCTCTTCATGTTTGTCCACCAAAAGTGTTGACGCAAGTCTTGATATAGTTTTGTGCTTCCTGGGTGTATCGAGTACCTCGTACTGTGCACTTCTTACAAAATCTCTTCTCTTAGTTTTGGTACTAGCGGTACCCAAATTCGCCCTTCGAATCTAGCAGTCCGGTGCCATCAATCTTGTATTTCAATTCATCCCCTTCAGCTAACCGCTTCTTGATGTTGTCGCAATCTTCGTCCTTCTCTTGAGCCTCTTTAACCTTATCTAATAAAATCGGGCTCACTGCTACTGTAAATAATTTCTTGTTGGTCTCCATCGGATACTTAACTTCTAAGTCAAGTCGTTTGAAATCTTTCACTAATTCCTCTTGAATGGTCAACTTCAGTAACTTCTCTCTGCCTTTTCTGCTCAGGGCATCTGCCACTACATTTGCTTTTATTGGATGGTACAGAATCTCACAATCATAATCCTTGATCAATTCTAGCCATCGGTGCTGCCTCATATTTAGCTCTTTCTGCGTGAAGATATACTTCAGACTCTTGTGATATGTATATATCTCACACTTCTCGCCATACAAATAGTGCCTCCAAATCTTCAAGGCAAAAACTACTGCTGCTAATTCTAGGTCATGAGTCGGATAACCCTTCTCATAGTCCTTCAGCTGACGTGAAGCGTACGCAATGACCTTGCCATGCTGCATCAGTACACAACCAAGACCCTTGTGTGACGCATCACTATACACTACAAATCCTCTCGTGTTGTCTGGTAAAGTCAACACAGGTGCCTGACTGAGCCTCTTCTTCAATTCCATGAAACTCTCTTCACATTTCTCCGTCCAAATGAACTTCACTGTCTTTCTGGTAAGGTTGGTCAACGGTGATGCTATCTTTGAAAAATCTTGGATGAATCTCCGATAGTATCCTGCTAATCCCAAGAAACTCCTAATTTCTGTCGGCGTCTTTGGCTGTTCCTAGTTGATAACCGCTTCTACCTTTGCTAGATCCACCGAAACACCATCCATGTCGATAACGTGACCCAAAAACTGCACTCTCTGCAACCAAAACTCACACTTAGAGAACTTTGCGTACAACTTCTCCCTCCTTAA
The DNA here is from genome assembly GCA_016801055.1 of Panax notoginseng. Taxonomy (NCBI): domain Eukaryota; kingdom Viridiplantae; phylum Streptophyta; class Magnoliopsida; order Apiales; family Araliaceae; genus Panax; species Panax notoginseng. Next base: position 156,453,285 of record CM029022.1, on the reverse strand, counting down.
CGTCTCCAACACTATCCTTAGATGTTCAGCGTACTCTTCCTCTGTCTCTGAATATACCAAAATGTCATCGATGAACATGACAATAAACTTATCCAAATACTATTTAAACACTCTGTTCATCAAGTCCATGAATGCTGCTGGTGCATTTGTCAACCCAAAAGACATTACCAAAAACTCAAAGTGTCCATACCGAGTTCTGAATGCCGTCTTTGGAACATCCTCCTGCCTCACCTTCAGTTGGTGATAACCGGTCCTCAAGTCGATTTTTGAAAAATATTTCGCCCCCTTCAACTGATCAAACAAATCGTCGATCCTGGGCAACGGGTACTTGTTCTTAATGGTGATCTTGTTCAACTCCCAGTAGTCGATACAAGGCCTTAATGACCCATCCTTCTTCTTTACGAATAAGACTGGTGCTCCCCACGGTGATACGCTTGGTCGAATGTATCCCTTATCTAACAATTCTTGTAGTTGAATCATCAGTTCCTTCATTTCTACCGGAGCCATACGATACAGCGCTTTATATATCGGCGATGTCCCTGGTGCCAAATCGATAACAAACTCTATCTCTCTATCTGGTGGCAATCCCAGAATCTCATCTGGGAAGACGTCAACGAATTCCCTTACAATAGGTATCTGACCTAGTTCACCCTCGACTCTGCGGGTATCCACAACGTGAGCCAAATAACCTATATAACATTTCCTAAGCAACTTCTTTGCTTGCATCATCGTCAGACAACAAGATTGTCTCGGCGATTTACTGCCATGAAATACCACTTTTGACTTATTCGGAGTCTTTAGGTGTACGCACTTTTTCTTACAGTCGATGACCGCTCTGTGAATTGATAACCAATCCATCCAGAGGATTACATCAAACTCTCCAAGACGAATCGGTATCAAATCCATGTTAAGCTTAAACCCTCGTACATCAGCACAACAGTTCCTATGTATGTAATCTACAGGAATAATTTCTTTGTTTGCTACTTCTACATTCATTGGGTGTTCTAATAGTTCACGAGGTAAACTTAATCTTTGAGCAAATTCATCAGATACAAAAGAACATGAAGCTCCCGAATCGAATAACACATAAGCATTTATATCGTTGATCAGAATTATACCTGACACCACCTCCCTGGATGCCACGACATCTTGCACTGTCATATTGAATGTCCTCGCTGTCGGCTTGTTTGGCTGGGTTGGTCCTCCACTGATTGTCTTAGTGTTATTGCCCCTGTTGCTGTTTCCACCATCCGTGCTTTTCTTCTTTGGGCAATCCTTGATCCGATGTCCCAATTCACCACAGTTAAAACAACCTCCCTTCTTCACCTTAGAACAATTGGGTGAGGTATACCCTTCTTATCCACAGGTATAACATACCGTTTTTCCTTTTAAGCACTCTCCCGAGTGACCCTTTCCACAGTTTCCACACACTGACTTCTTTTGTTGGACACTTCCTTGCTGAATCTCCAAATTACTACCCCCACTGCTCCATTTCCGCTTCTTGTTGTTGCTACCGCCACCGCTAACATTCTGATTCCCACCTTCTACTTTCTTCTTGTTCTTCTCCCAATTGTACTTTGAGACTGCTTCGCTTCCACCTTCTGCTATGAGAGCTTTCTCCAACAGAGTTGAGAATGACGTGATTTGTAGAACCGCTACCTTACTGTAAATCCATGGCTTTAGTCCATTTTCGAACCTTCTTGCTTTCCTCACCTCCGTGTCTACCTGATGTGGAGCGAATCTGGCCAATTCATTAAACTTTGCGGCGTACTCTGACACTGACATATTCTCCTGCTTCAATTCAAAAAATTTGATCTCCATTCTCGCTTGTGTACTCTCAAGGAAGTAGTTCTCAAAGAACAACTTCTTGAACGCTTCCCATGTCACGATTCCAGTCCCGGCTTTGTTTTGGTTGGCCTCCCACCAATAGTTAGCCTCACCCTTCATTAAGTAGGTAGCAAAAATTGTTTTCTGTTCTTCTGCTACTCTAGCAATAATGAAGGCCTTCTCAATCTCCTTCATCCATGTCTGGGCCTCTAACGGGTCTGCTGTTCCTCTAAACTCCGGCAGTCCTATTGCCTTGAAGTCCTTAAAGTTGGCTAATTGGTTTCCCGCCTGATTTCCTGCAGGTTGAGCTTGATTCCTCATAGCTTCAGTCATCATGTTGATAAAGTCTTGCATTGGGTTTGGTTGGGCTCCCGCTGCATTATTAACTGACTCTTCGATCTTTTGGTTCCTTAGTACACGTCTGGGCGGCATTATCTAGTGGAACAAAATTCTAACACGTTACTCGGGTTTTATTATCATATAAGTACTTAGCATGTAACACGCTACTGTATTCAACAATCATATGATCATTATGGGAGAGTTTTAAATTACCAAGATTTTGGAAGTCTTTCTCCCTGATTAGTGGGTTAAGTTTGTTTTTAATGAAAATTTTCCAAATCAGTCTACTAGACTCACATAACATTAAATAGACAATTTACTATTTAAAATTTTTCAACACATATCATAATAATAATGCATTTATATTCATATACCAATCTTCAGTGTCTCACATGATTAATACAGGTATATTCTTATAAATACTACTATCTCATTTTAAACACAAAAGATGAGATTAACTCAAAATGATACTTCCCTACAAACACAAATAGGGATACTACCTAACTACCTACTACCTCACACCTGCTGAGGTTTACATCAACATAAAACCCTATTACACAAAAGGGGTACTAATGCCTCTATCTACAACTAGTACATAGCATAATCATCACTGGTGGCCCTGTTGGGTCACCTGAACAGGCTCCGGGGGAAACCACCCCTCCATAGCTCTACGTCGAACGGATCGACTCGACTCTCCTATCTCGAACTGCGCCCTCCTAGTCCCACTGCGCTGGCCCTCATACGCTGCGTCTAGCGCCAGTCCTAAAGTCTCGGCCCTGACCTTCATGGCCTGCAGTGCTAACTCCAATTGGTCCACCCGCTGGGCTGACTCATAAAATGCCTCCTCCACGCGAATCTTGTCTGCAATCTCCATGTCAAACTCGCCCTGCATCGCCAGATGCTCTATGCTTAGCTCTCTGAACTTTGCCTTTTCATGCTCTAGCTGTACCCTCAGCATCTCAACTTGCAACTGGGACTCATCCAACTTTCCCTTCTGCTCGACTACCTCCATATGGGCTTGATAAGCCGCCTCCTTGTATTGACCTTCTGTGAACTGAAGTGTGTGGTTTTCAACCTCCAGTTCTCCCACCCTGCCTTCCAATTGATTGATTCTCCTCAACAAATCCCCTATAAGAGGACCTTGAGGGGCTTCTTCCGTAACCTCACGCTCAATGAGCTCCTGATCTACTGAGTGACTGTCCTGGCGCTCGTCAGACATCCTACAATCACCATAAATAAAACCAACATCAGTACCACAATAAAATATATTCATTGATAAAATGAAATAATATTTTATTAAGTACAACACAAACTCGATAAATTTCCACAATTCATCTCCTAACATACTCTATAAGAGTTTTCTACTAAGGTTATAACCTAGGTTTCGCATTCCTAATGTTTATAACCTACAGCTTTGATACCAACCTGTGACGCCCCCAAATCTAGGTTCTCTAACCTCAGATTCGGTGCTCACGATCTATCATCATCATAAGCATTCTATAACTATTATGAAATAATAAACATAAATTGTTCATTATAATAAAGTTTCCATAGCATGGTCCCAAGGTCTTCTTAACCTTAACTTAAACACACCATTCATATTACAAAAGATTTACATAAGAACTTCCATTAGATAATAATAATTAATATTCATTCCAAACTATTCCTGGATCTTGCCCTTGCCCTTGTCCTTCGTATTGGATCCTTCAGGCTTAGCTGAAATAAATGTCATGATATAGCAAGGGTAAGCAACTAATTTTCTTAGCAAGTTTATATACAAGGGAGATATATCATGACTAGAAAGAAGTTTTCCTTTCAATGTTCAACAATAATATAAGGTTGTGAAGGAACATGAATTAATAATCTATAATTGAATATTCGAATTATTGAATAACATGAACTGAGTGGTTTTGAGATAACCATGAACATTTGCCAAGGTTCTCAGTAATTTAAACTGAATCTCTTAATAAGTTTTAGTATTCAAGGGGATCAGCCTTTCATACCCCGTGATTTATGCATAAACACTTAATATTTCGGCATCGATATCATGCCTTAATCAAATTCGTCCTTTTCTCAGTCAAGAGTTTTTATCATATCAATTTAATAAGAACAGCTTTTTAAAATACATTTGATTTAACAAATTTAAACATGCTTGATCTAGCTGATACAATTAGCATAGATTTATCTCATAAACAGTTCATAAATGAAAGAACTTTAATTTAATTCACAGTTCAATAATAATAGAACAGGAATTCAATTGCACAAAGTGCGAATTTCAGTAATCAATATAGATGTGAATAATCATCAATAATTATTCACTAACATGCTTTGAAAATAATAACTCGAGTTTGAGTTAGGACACTTGCCTCGTCTGTAGATTACGGCTACGCAATTAATTTATATCTACTATGCAGTTAAATTATCTTCCTTTGAGAGACCTATAGTTAATCTTTCAATTAGTCATAGAATAACATTAGATTATGTAATCACATAAATATTATACATTACATTTAGTTCTTATAAACATTATAATGTCTTGATAATGTTACTATAACCACATAATATTATTAATCTTGATAATATTTAATTCACCTCTTAGTATTATTAGTTCCCTAATAATACTTTCATTTGCTTACTAATATTATTAACATCTTAATAATATTTTAATACCTTACTAATATTATTAATCTTCTTAATAATATTTCAATTAATATTATTACTTTAATAATATCTTACTTATGTTTAGTATCATTAATCATTTAATATTATTAATCATTTAATAATATTTTATTCATTTACTAATATTATTAATCATTTAATAATATCTTATTCTATTACTAATATTATTAATTATTTAGTAATACTTTAATCATTTATCAATGCTTAAATCAAATATTATTAACCATTTAATAATATTTTAAAGAAATTTTAATCTTAATATTTTTATTTACTTATCAATATCATATTCTAATATCATAATAATATTTTAATAATTTATTGGATTAATAAATAATTTATTCTAATTGTTCATCCTTTATTAAACCTCTTATTTAATATCCAAAAAAGGTCATAAATAAAATTTATTATCATAAATTACCAAAGTGCTCTAAGATAGTCATGATATGATATATTATGAGTATTCAAGCATAAAAATCACATTTTTCCTTATTAAAGACATCATTTAACTATTTATTTCCTTTTATTCATAACTTAATCATTTTTAGGAAAAATAGTAACCTTACTCCAAAAATTCTTAGCTTCTGTACTTTGACACAATATGAACGTACAAGGATTCCCAAATTTTTCTGGAATTTTAGAAAATGATCTAGTATTTTTAAAGTTCCCAAAACACTCGGATCTTGCTTCATTTTTAATAAATTGAGTTTTGCTTAGAAATATCTGAAATTTTCAGGGTATGCTCTCCTAACATATATGAACCTATTGTAAAATTTTCAGAATTTTCTAGTGTATACACAGTGAGATATTCGACGGTAAAGTTTTAGGAGTCCTTTACGGAAATAGTCATTACGCACAATCTATAACTCGAAACGTATCCGTTCTTTTTCCTACACGTAGATAACTTCTCAAGGTACCTCTGTGAACTTTTCCAGATTTTTAAGGGACATGAAACTATCCGAAACAGACCCAAGAAAAATAGGACAGAAACTATTTTAGGGTTTTTGAACCCTTAACATTCTAAGCGGGCTGTTTTGGGGAAATCAGCTCCAAAGGATTCAAAACTTGATAGATTTGTGTTCTACCACTTGGGTTTACTAGATAACTCATGTATCTAACACCCCCCTTAGACGGATCACAAATCTAAGTTGGAAAACTTGAGTTACACAAGATTTAGTGGAAGAAAACAAGAGTTTTCACCCTTGGAGAACATATGCTCATATTCTTCCTCTAAGCCTTTGATCTAACACTCAAGATACTTAGTTCTATACATGATGACATGTAGGACTAGGGTATCTTGAGTATTTGTTCATAACCCCAATAAAACTCAATCTAAAGAAAAAAAAACAAAGTAGAAGAAGAAGATGAAGGTTAGGTTATACCTTGATTTAATGGCAACCTTCCTTGATTTACCAAAGTAAGTGATGAACTTTGGATGCATTAACAAACTAGCACTCCTCTCTCTCTATATATATGGCCAAACCTCTCTCTCCTTTCTCTCTCTAGAAGTGGCTAGCTTGGGAGAAATTGTAAGAGGAAGAATGAGAGAAGAAATGAAATGAAATGAAAAGATGAAGTAAAATGATACTTACAAAAAATATAGATACACTTAGTGTATCTAGCTATTATCCCCCATACTTTCTTTAACCCATAGATAGAAGCTTTACCTTATCACTTTAATTAGTCTAATCATGATTAAGGATGCTTAATAAAGTGGCAACCAATGAGAGCTTGACAACCATGTCCTTTTGTGTAAGAGTTACTACAAATGGACCTTGCTTAGCTTAATTAGTTGCCTTAAAAGGCTAACGTGGCCAGCCATATTTATGCCCACTAACGCCTTCATTTAGCTTTTATTTTAATGCATAAATTAGATAAATCAAATGTCTAAAATACCCTTAATCAAGTGGGCTAAGTTTGGGCTTGTATTTTATTTCTTTTGGGCTTCTCTTTTAATTGTTTTGGGTACGTAATAAATATAGTCTAACAATTTTTATATATGTTACCCAATTTAATTATTTAGGGTTTCCATTCCTAATCTTATGAAATTTAATTACCTATACATGTGACTTTAGCTCATAACCTAATTAGGTTCACAAGAATTAGGTTTAAAATTATTAGTCACTTGAAATAATAAGATTATCCACTTAAGTTAGTATACATATTAAATACTAACCTCTCCTTATTACCATAACCCTTAGATTATTTAATTGTCTCACCTAATTTATAATTAGGTTACGAGGCTTTCATTTTTAATGAAACCTATAAATGTATATATCCATAACTGTAGCATACATGTTAATTGACCCAAGCACCATTTCACATATGTTGTCACATATTAAATCATTGTATAACACAAAGTTTTAAATATTAATAATGTACAAACATATATAGTGACTTAAAATTCACGGTTATTACAGTTGTTGTGACATTTAACGAAGAATTGGAGTCATTTGGAACATTTTTGGAAGTAATCATGAAGTTAGCAAAGTCATCTGGCAGAATAGACCCCCGCCGTGGTGGGGGGGTCTTCAACAGCGACTAATAGAAAGGGTGCCTGCCGAGGCGAGCCTGTTTTAGGTTTGAACCCCCGCCGGGGCGGGGGGGGTGTCGACTAGTGAGCTCTCCTGTTTTGTTTTGGACTCTGCTGGGGCATGAACTCTAGCATTTGGATGGCAAGTGGACTCTATTGGGCATGGAATTAACCATAAAAACGCGTGTTTGATGTTTATTACTTAATTAACAACGAATTAAATGATACACAAGGCATAATACGAAGATCAATTCCAGTTTTTCATAGCAAGCATTGGAGGAAGATTTTGAAGAGATTTTCGAGACGATTGCAGATTTAGGCTACGTGAAGGGTGTTTTCACTATTCTTCTCCTTAGTCTTTTATTTGTAATTAAAAGAATGTTATCTTTGAATTATTCAACTGTTATTTCATTTATGATGAACTAATTCACTTTTTAGGCTTATGATGGATCCTTAAGTGAAATTCACTTTCTTGAAGTGTAGAAGCCAAAATTTTAACAAAACGAGTATAGAATTCGAAATCTGAAACGAAATAATATTACTTGCATACTACAGAGTATGGAAGAAAATATTATTTCAAGCGAATATTGAACAAAAGTAACATCACTTACCTTGAAAAAAAGAGTATTCCAACTGGTATAGCGGGGATATTTTTAAAGAAAACTTTCACTATTTTCTACGCTCAAAGCTTTCTAAAACTCGAAAGAAATACGCTCAAGATTATAGAAGAAGAATTTTCTGATTCTGGTGTGATTTTCAATTCTAACTTAAGCGCCTATTTATAGGAAAATGCTAGAACGCCAAAGGAGACTAAATTAATAAAATATTAATTTTTCTTTTCTTCTTCTACGTACCTCCTTTGTTGAAAATCTAAGCAAGTCATCTTTGAAAAAATTCAGCCCACATGTTTTGAAAAACAAAAGTGGGTCCCACCCATAATTTTAATAAAAATATTTAATTTTTTGAAACTTCAATAATTCATAATAAATAGTCTTTTTATCATAAAAATACGAATTTTATGCCCATTTCATACGAAATTAAATTCTCTACAACTTTGTAGCTTTAAGTATTTCCAAATTACAAGCAGAAAATATTCGAATTCCACAAACGGACAATTTTCAACACCTCTTAAAATTCATTACAAATCATACGTTTATTTTTAACGGTTCAAAATTTGTGGACATATACTCAACTTATATATGTATAACATATCCAAAAATCACAACGATCCAACGGTCGGATTATAACTCACGCAATAGAGGTTTAAGAACACCGATTTGATTTTTTTCATACTTCCAATCCGATAAAATACTGATATAACACCTCAACATTAATTCTTTCATTTATAACCACATAAAATAAATATTTTTCTATCCATCATTTATGTCCACATAAAATAAATATTTTCTTATCATATAAATCAATAATTAATTATTCACAAATAATGTTACAGAATCACAATAATGACAACCAGGCCGTTCCCAAGAAAGAGGGGGCTTTCCGATAAGAATTTCTCCTTACTGGTGCGCAATTAGGTGACCAAACCTCTCCTTGACAGAACTTTCTAGACATTACCAATAATGCTATCTAATAATATTATTCAAATAATATGAATAATTGTTCTGATAATGGGAAATACTGTACAGTGACAATTATTGAAACAACAATAATATAAAATATTAACGTAGCAATTATTAAACCAATAAATAAAATATTGAACAGTAATTACTGTAACAATTATTGAGTAGTGCCTTCTTACGTAAGAATCAATAATTCAAAAATACTGTGCAATACCGTGTGCTACTGTGCAATAACGCGTATTACTGTATTTTAACCACCAGGTATTCCAACAGTTAACGATAAAATTTCCACCGTTATTTTATAAAAAGATATATGTGTCGTTTTCTCAATCCAATAATAATTTCGTTGTGGGGTCTACCAATGATTGTGTCGTCGTACGAATATTCCCTGTTAAAAAGAATATTCCCCGACCAATTTAATATTATATAACAACTTGCGTACTTTGTAAAATTTATAAATATTACCCACAACTATAACATTATATCAAATTCACTCCATAATATTCAAAAATAATATTTATAGAAAATTCATCTTTATTCATAAAAGTTGGGGTCTTACAAAAAGCGATTACTACAAATAAATGAGCTCGACGAATTTTGCCTTCAAGCCTACGAGAACTCCAAGTTATACAAGGAAAAGGTCAAGAAATGGCATGACCAGAAAATTATGCATAGAACATTCGAGCCGGGGCAATCAGTCCTTCTGTTTAACTCAAGGCTGATATTGTTCCCAAGAAAGCTTAAGTCCAGATGGTCGGGATCATTCACTATAACAAGGGTGTTCGCTCATGGCGCCGTTGAACTTTACAGTCAGAATCCTTTAGAAACTTTTAAAGTGAACGGTCAACGATTAAATCACTATTGGGGGGGAGGGCGAGTCCAACATCGATGTCATCGCCATCACATTGTCCAACGTACCATGAACAGGAAGTAGTCAGGCTGAACGACTTAAAATCAAGCACTAATTAGGAGGCAACCCAATCATGCATTATTTTTTGCATTTTCATTCATAATTGATAGAATATAGTTTTATTAAGTTGATAGGTAGGTATTATATGGTAAAAATATTGTTAATCTCTCAATCATCCTCCAAGTGATCAATAATCTAATAACTTTTACATTTCATGGCTTGTAGGATGGGGAAATGGACATTTATTGGCTTAGCATGAAGAAATGATGAGAATCAGAGTAAATTAGCAGAAGGCACCCCCGCCGGGGCGGGCCTATTTAACATTGTACCCCCCGCCGGGGCGGGGGTCTCCCCAGGATTTTGACAGAAGGCATGCCCGTCGGGGCGGGCCTATTTTTCCTTGTACCCCCAGCCGGGGCGGGGGTCTCCCAACTCGATTAACATAACACATGCCCGCTGGGGCGGGCTTCCCAAGGCTAATACCCCCCGCTGGGGCGGGGGTTCTGAATATGAAGCAGTTATTCGACATTTATTTTACATCATCCATCATAACCCCACTTCCTCATTCATCTCTACTTATTCCTCCATTACATCTTCAACCCCACGATTTCACCATCCCATTCACTACTACTCCACTACTTCTCCCCACCTCTTCAATCCACCAATTCACCCTATCACACCTCCTCTATATATTGCCCCATCTCATCCCAAATTCCTCACAAAACTCTTCAATTACATCCCACAAGTCTGCGAATTAGGGCATCCATAGAGGCTAATTTAGAGTAATTGAGGGTCAAGCACAACACTATATATTATTCAACTTCTTTCACCCAATTTGCCACACCAAATCAACAAGTTTGGGGGAAGAATTGTTTGTGCCCACCAAGTGTTCGACAGTGTACGTGAACCAAGGTTGGGGAGGGAAGATACTATGATTAAAGCAATAGAGAGCAAATGGCTTCGCAACCCACATCGAAATGCCAAAGGGGAGAGAGTTCAAGGCCCGCACAACCGACACGGACCTTCGATCGCCAAAAATTTATAAGTGTCGCCGCCGCCGATCGGTATGATTATATGATGACAAAAGCCCTTACACCGGAGCGAGGGTTGGCATCGGATCACGTTGATGGGGAGATGATGCAGCAAATCTATCAGAAAGGTTAGAATAAATTCACCGAAGAACAGGAACCCGCCGTGGTCAACATAGTCAAGGAATTCTATGCGAACGCCGAGGACAAAGACCCCTTCAACGCTTATGTGCAGGGTCGCTTGGTCCCATTCAGTGCCAATGCGATCAACACCTTTTATCAATTGTGTGTGCCTCTACAATGCCAATATGCCCACCTACGTGATTTTGATCTGAACTATGAAGCAATACTCAAGGAAATGACTAAATCGGGAACAACATGGATCAAAGGTGGGAAGGGAGGCACAGTGTTCCGGAGCAAAGATCTCAGTCGGTATGGCAAAATTTGGTACGCATTCCTATGTGCTAAACTGTATCCGTCTCAACACACCCCAGACGTGGCCAAAGAGAAGGCGTTACTGCTATACGCGATTGTGCAAGACTTCATAATTGAAGTCGGGGCCATTTTTTATTTTTCCATCCGCCGGTGCTTATAAGGAAACTTTTCGGGCGACTTACCACACCCATCACTCATATGTTGGTTATGTCGGCAAGCAGGTGTGAGATGGTCTGACGATGAGCCCACATAGATGCTGCTTGCGTTGCTAGACTCTAGAATGATAACGCGATATTCAGTATAGGCCAGGGCCGATTCCCATCCGCGAGGACTCGGTTTTATTTTTCCATTGGCTTCGAAGGACGAAGTTGATGCTGTAGACACGTCAGAGGATGAGGATGAGACTATGGAAGATCAAGGAACCGAGCAGGTACCGCAGACCGAGGCATTATTCAGTCCTCCGTTCCTTGACTTTCAAATTCAAATGGATACGCACAACAAGGCAGCACGTCGGGAGATGCGACAACTCACATTGAGGCAATACCACATATTTGATGCTATGAACACGTCGTTCGCTTCACTCAACACGACACTCCAGAGCTTCAATCCAGCTGCACACTTCCAATATCAGCCACCCATGCCAATGCCGAGGTTTCCACTAAGTGATTCAGAAGAAGAAGATCAACCACCACCTCCCCAGACTTAGGCGATTGCAGGGAAGTCCTCACACACTAAATTGCGATTATTCATCTAATGAGGGCATTGTATTACTTAAGTTTGGGGGATTTAAATTCTTGTTTGCATGCATATGTTATTGGTTAGGCTTATAGTTGCCATTGCATTCTAGTTTTGCATATTAGTTAGGAATTATGATGTTGCATACATATAAGTCACATAATTGCATGATAGCTTAAGTGCATACATAGTAGCTTAGGTTATTTTTGTTATTGCATTGTTTTTAATTCCGTTATTAATGCATTTTGTTATGTTATGATATCTAAAAAAGGAAAAAAAGAAGAAAATGAAAAAAAAATATTTAGTTAAATATTGTGTTTCCATATGTCCAGCAGTGTTGTAGTTCATGTTAGTTGTGGGCCAATGAAGAGATTGAGAATAAGTTAACTAATACAACATTGATTATTAGAACTGTGATATAATTTCTGTTATGAATCGAATCTTGCACTTGTTTGAAATTGGTATAAAAAGGTTAGCACGCTAATAACATCTTTGTTGACTGGTCAGTTCAAATTGATACATAAATAGTTTCTGAAGGATAATGCTAGGGTAAATGAGAAAATAATAAGGATAAGAAGTAAAGGCGAAAATTAGAAAAGAACCTAAGTTTGGGGGATTATATGTGGGGTATATAAGCTTTATCTTATAAAAAAAAGAACAGAAAAAAAAGAGATTATATATTGTGACTAGTCTTGTTTTGGGGCCTTTGTTACTTGAGCAAGTACGCCCGAGGGGATTGTCTTTACACCTAGTGCCCTAAGGTCTTTTATGTTCTGGGAATCGTTGGTCGAAAGCTTGCTAAGGGGTAGCACTGTTAGCCTAATGGGTTGAGACATTGCACAGTCATGCGTGTATTTTCCAAAAAATAAAATAAAATAAAATAAAACGGGAAAAGAGCAAAAAGCCCCCGTGTGATTTTTTTTTAATATAAATGAAGTATAAGTACCCTGCATGAACCCTTGATTTTGGTATTGCTTAGTTTTAGTTGGAATATGCTTATTTTTAAAATTTTTAAGTTTGCGCTGTATGATTCCTTCTAAGAAATTGATTATATATTGAATTTGAGTCCGTAACAGTTATCATGGATGTTGAACACACACACACACACATTATACCAGTGATGATGGTTTAAGATTTGAGAATTAATACGGAATTGTGGATTGGTTTTGGTGATTAATATTGTAGAGTTTGCTTGTTTTCTCTGAGGCCGATGAGATAATTTTGATTCTGCGATACTGTTCGATTCGAAAGCATATAGATTATATTCATTCCATCTCATTGCAGTGCATTACATAGCATGTAGTTTGTTTTGTGCTCGAGGACTAGCACAGTTTAAGTTTGGTGGATTTTGATAAGTGGATTTCATATCCACGAATCGTTATCCATTTCATGCTTAATTGTTGTTATTTTCTTGTTTTCATGTTTGCTTTTTTATTTGTTTTGTGTTCTTTTATGTGTAGGGTGGTTGTTGTGGCATTTAACGAAGAATTGGAGCCATTTGGAGCATTTCTGGAAGTAATCATGAAGTTAGCAAAGTCATCTGGCAGAATAGACCCCCGTCAGGGCGGGCCCTTTTTACCTATGTACCCCCGCCGGGGCGGGGGGAATCTCAACTGATAAACTCTCCTATTTTGTTTTGGACTCTTCTGGTGCATGAACTCTAGCATTTGGATGGCAAGTGGACTCTATTGGGCATGGAATTAACCAGAAAAACGTGTGCTGGACGTTTATTACTCAATTAACGACGAATTAAATGATACATAAGGCATAATACGAAGATTAATTCCAGTTTTTCATAGCAAGCATTGGAGGAAGATTTTGAAGAGATTTTCGAGACGATTGCAGATTTAGGCTACGTGAAGGGTGTTTTTCACTATTATTCTCCTTAGTCTTTTATTTGTAATTGAAAGAATGTTATCTTTGAATTATTCAGTTGTTATTTCATTTATGATGAACTAATTCACTTTTTAGGCTTATGGTGGATCCTTAAGTGAAACGATGATTTTGTAAACTTTGATTTCCAGTTCAATAAGCTATTTTCCAGTTTATCTATATTAATTTGAGCTTGAATTTATGAATTGCCTGATCAACAATTCTTTGTGGATTTGTATGGAATTGAGAGAGGATATACGAATCTAGACTTAGTTAATATAGCATGTGTTCTTGAATTTTGTGAATGAACAAAATCTTGATGTATGTTAAGGTAGAGATATGCTTGACATCGCATGTAATCGGATAGAGAACTTAATCTTAAACCTTCTTTAATTATAATTAACATAGAATTATAGTGAGTTAGTTGATTAAGGTGTTTAACTTGTTTCTATCTAAATTTTGGATTTGAGTTAATATGGTATTAGTACATCGAGAGGTGGCTAATACAACATTCGTGTTCTTGATTAATAAACTGGGATAGTGAACTGAACTGGAATAAAGTTGTAAAATTCAGAGTGAAGCTTAGGGTGAAATCATAAGTCTAATTCTCCATTAATTGTTTGAAATTCCAGATTTTGATATTTGTGATTATTTTGTGGTAGTTTATTTGTTTCTTAATTTAGTTTCTATAATTTTAATCATTGAATTGAATAGTTTAATAAAATTAGGATTAATAGAGAATTGGTAATTGTAAGGTTAAGTTTCTTACTAATTTGTCTCTGTGGGAACGATACTCTACTCATTACTATATTACTTGTTGACCACGTATACTTGCGTGTTGTGCGTAACTAGATTTTACCCAACAGGCTAGTTGAGCTCATCCTTTTCTTTTTTGTTCCATTGTTCTTCTTAGGAGGCGAGAATATAGCTGGTACTAGTCGGGGTATGGAGTGATGGTTCAAGACAGTTATTATAGTTGTCCTCACTATTTTGTAAAATAGTGTATCAATAATTGTAATGAAGACTTTATTTGAGTTTGAATATTGTCTACAAGACAATATTTGTACTAAAACTCACAGCTCATGTGTTGTCGTATTTTACACGACAATTGTATTAATGAATTTTGTATTTGGTTTCTATACAATGTATTTTGACTACTCAGAATGGGTTGTGTGGACCTATTTTGGGGGCGTCATAGTTGGTATCAGAGCTTAGGAATATGATCTCTGATGGAGATCTGGGGTTAGAACTAGGAAGGGAGTGATGAGTAAATCCTTTGCTAGTGTGTCCTTAAGCTTATTTGTTATTGGTCGGTCAGAATATAGGGATAATATGTGGCATGTGAATTTCTTTAATTAACCTTTATTTTGTGGCAGTGTTTGAGAATGGCATCTGAAAATTTTGAGATGAACAATGGTGCACATGAGACCATTTAGACACCGACAATCAACAACCAGGATAATGTGCATCAGAAAGGCAATAATCCTCCTGTAAACAACAATACCGACCAAATGATGAATAATGGGATGTTTAGGAGCTTCCTACAATTCATGAAAAACTAGAAGAGAGAGACTTCTGTTCAAAATGCAGGTGAAAACAATGGTAACTCACAGCTTGTCACTGCCAAGCAATTCAAGGAGTTAGGACTGCTGGAGTTTTTGGGAAAGCCTAAGCCACTTAAGGTAGAGGCATGGATTAAATAGATTACCAAGATATTTGATATCTTGGGATGAACTAAAGAGCAAAAGGTTCCCTTTGCCACCTTTATGTTACTTGAAGAGGCATATTACTGGTAGGAATCTGTAAAATGTACTCATCTTTCCGCACTAAAGATGTCTTGGGAGAGGTTCCAAGAATTATTCAACAAGTACTTTGCAGAAAATATTCGTCACATGTAGGAGGTGGAATTCATAAAGCTAGAGCATAACAATATGATTGTATCGTAATACGAGGCAAAGTTTGTGGAGTTATCCCAGTTTACATCTCATTTGGTAGACAATGAGGAGCGGATGATGCGAATGTTTCTAAGAGGTTTGAAACCCGAAATTCGTCAACAGCTTATCTCTCATAAACTTTGCTTGTATTCAGATGTAGTGAATATGGCTCAGTTATTGGAGCAGGATTATGAGTCAGCTCAACCAAAAGACAGCAACCGGTAGCACGAGAATAGTCATACGAGTGGCAACAATCATTGAAGCAGTGATATCCAATGTGCCAGAAATGGTAACCACTTCGGTGGTAATCATGGCCAAGATAATAGAAGAAATGATTGAAATGGAAATTTCTAGAAGAGAAGATTTAACAATGACGGAAAGACATCGGCAGCAGTACCAGCGACAACAACAGTTTTTAGTGGAGGAGAAAGACCGCCAGTTAGATGCTACAGATGTGGAGAGGAGGGACACATAAGTCCAAACTATTCATAGCCTTCCAAGGTGTGTTTCAGTTATGGAAAGGATGGTCACATAGCTCGATTTTGTCCTGTAGCGACATCAAGTCCAGCTGAAATGGTGGCACCAAAGGCGGCTACGAAACAAACAAAGTCGGTGGTTCAAGGAAGAGCGTTTGTCGTGACGTCCCAAAAGACGAGAAACCCAAACGAAGTTATCATGGGTAAGCTAATCATAAACTCTTGCGAAGTCTATACCTTATCAGATACCGGTTCTACCCATTCTTTTATTTCTCCTACTTGTGCTCAACATTTGAACTTGACCCCTAAGAAATTAGACTTTGACTTACCTGTTGAAACTCTATTGGGAGAAACCTTCATTACTTCCACTATTTATAAATCTTGTTTAATTCAAATCGATACCCTCACATTACTTGTTGATCTCATCTCTTTGAAAATACTTACATTTGATGTGATTTTAGGAATCGACTGGTTAACTTCTCATCATACTAAAATTGATTATTTTCATAAGGTTGTTAGTTTTCACATTCCTAACCAACCTGTTATGCGAATTCAAGCAACCAAACCACTAAAGTCAATCACTGTCATATCAATCCATAAAGCCATTCGTTTATTGAAAAATGGATGTCAAGCTTTCTTAGCCCATGTCATGGATTTAAACAAAAATACGTCAAATTTGAATGGTATTTCTGTTGTTAATGAATTTCCTGATGTATTTCCTGAAGAACTTCCTGACCTACCCCTAAAGCGTGAAATAGAATTTTGTATCGACCTTCAAACCGATACAAAACCCTCAAATATTTCTTCACCCAAAACGAACATAAAATGCGCCAAATACGTTGGCTCAAGCTGTTAAAAGTTTACGACCATACAATTCAATACCATCCTGGAAAAGCGAACGTAGTAGCTGACGCGTTGAGTAGAAGATCATATACAGGTACTAGTACGATGTTGTTAACACAAAGACCCATTTTGTATGACTTAGAAAGGATAGAGATAGAGTTAAAGACTCCAAGTACCCACATGATGATGTCAAATATATGAGTAGAACCGACTTTAATCGATAAAGTTAAGGCTTCTCAAGCTACAAATCCGGAGCAGATGACTATAAAGAAGAAAGTACAAGAATGTGTTATTTCAGAAGCAAGAGTCGAAATCTCAACCCTCGATTTATTGGTCCATTTGAAATCCTCGATCGAGTAGAAACTGTGGCCTATAGACTCGCTTTACCGCCAAGTATGTCTTGTGTTCATGACGTTTTCCACATATCCATGCTATGTAAATATGTGAAAGACCCTAACAACATTATTGAGTTAGAACAAGATGAGATAGTAGAAGATTTAACGTATGAGGAGGTACCTGTTAAAATCTTAGATAAGAAGGAACATATTCTATGCTCAAAGGTAATACTTTAAGTTAAAGTTTTATAGAGAAATCACGATATTGAGAAAATGACCTGGGAGTTAGAATCTGTGACACCCCTAAAATAGGTCCAATCCACCCAACCTATTCTGATTCGCCAAATATATGGTACAGAAAACAACTGCAACTTCGTTATTACAATTATCGTGCAAAATACGATAACACATATACTGTGGGTTTAAAATATAAATATTGTCTTCTAGACAATATCTACACTCAAATAAGTCCTCATTACAATTATTGATACACTATTTTACAAAATAGTGAGGACTACTAAGACAACTATTTTGAATCATCACTCCACATCCCGACTAGTTCCTGCTATATTCTCACCTCCTGAGAAGAAAAATGGAACAAAAAGGAAAAGGGTGAGCTCAACTAGCCCAGTAAAGAATATTATGACTAAGATAATATAGAACAAATTATCGTTAGTCCTCAACAGGAAAAAATCTTATAGAATACAATAGACAACAAGTTTTAGATCAATAACTACAGCGGAAACAACAATTCATTAGAAGAGTTAAGTACATAATGAAATCTACTATCATCTATGAATTTAAAAGTCCATCATCAATATTTTATCCCTGTAACATCAATCATCAAATATTCATCTTTGCACTACGGGCCAAAGATATTCCTTTGTCACACCAGTTGGTCATGTTCATCTCAACACCTGTCCATCTTTACACTACGGGCTAAAGATATTCATCAAGTAATCATTCATCTTTGCACTACAGGCCAAAGATATCCAGTTATATCATCATTTAGGACTGAGGATGATAAAAATATTTTCAAGAAAACGAATCTAGAGAGATAAAAAGACAAAGATTAGGGTTTCGTACTTTAGTTTATCCAAGTTTAAAAATACTCCATAATAATCAATTGTGGAGCAGAAATAAAAAATGAAGATCAAAACATAGATTCAATCAAAGATAGGAACCATAACAGACAATCTTGGACACAGAAAAGAAAATTTAATTTTTCTATGAATAGTGCCGTATTCGTGAATAGTGTCATATACGTGAATAGTGTCGTATACGTGAATAGTAATCCCGACACTAAAAGGTATAAATTCTACAAGAAAAATCATCATACTTCGTGAATAGCACTCGTAAATAGTAACTCGTGAATAGTAACTCATGAAGAGTAACCCCGACATGAAAAGGTAAAAATTTCATAATAAAATTCATACCAATATTCTGGTATAATGATATTGAAAGAAATAATATCATTTAAGAAAAAAATAATATCCCTTACCTCAACAGAACAGTACTTCTGACTAGAATATCAGATATAACGCTGAAGGAAATTTGCACCATATAGCAACACTCAAAGTATCAAAATACTCACAAAAATACGCTCAATAATATAGAGAGAGAAAACTTCAGATTCTGGTGTGATTTTCAGTTATAACCTAAGCACCCTATTTATAGGAAAATGCTTAGAATACCAAAGCAGAAAATTTAATAAAATAATAATATTTATTAAAAAATTTCATACGCCCACCTTAGAAATCTGAATTCAGCATTTTGCAACAACAAGTGGGGCACACCAACACACAAAACATATTTTAAACTTTTTTATATAACAAAATCAATTCAGACCCAATATTTTGGAACCTCAATAATTCATAATAAATAGCCCTTTTATCAGAAAAATTCGAATCTTATGTCCATTCCATAGAAAATTTAATTGTCTACAACTTTGTAGCTTTAAGTTTTTCCAAATTTCGAACAGAAATTGACCGAAATCCACATACGGACGATTTTGAAGGCTATAATCAAATTTCAGTCAAAAATGGAGCCCATCAACATGTTTAACATGTGTTTAGCATTTATTGTAACAAAAATACTCTTCCTCCTCATTTATTCATATATCACACAGTCATTGTAAAAAAATCACCATTATTATATTATTATATTATCGCATTATACATTTATAATGTAATATAATAATATATTTGAATGAATTATTTTATCAAAAAAAAATAAAATATCAATTTTCAACAATTGTCACTTTTCTAAAAATTTCTCCATTTATATCCACATAAATAAATATTTTTTTATCATATAAATTAATAATTAATTATTCACAAATAATATTACAGAATCACAATAATGACAACCAGGTTGTTTCTAAAAAAGAGGGGGCCTTCCGGTAAAGATTTCTCCTTACTGGCGCGCAATTAAATAACCTCCCCTAGACAGAACTTTCTTAGACATTGCTAATAATGATATCTAATAATATTATTCAAATAATATAAATTATTGATCTGATAATTTAAAATAATGTGCAATGACAATTATTGAATCAATAATATAAAATATCAACGCAGTAATTATTGAATCAATAAAATAAAATATTGAACAGTAATTATTGTAACAATTATTGAGCAGTGACTTCTTACGTAAGAATCAATAATTAGTGCAATACCGTGTGCTACTGTGCAACACCGCGTATTACTGTATTTTAACCACCAGATATTCCAACAGTGTTAACGGTAACAACTACGTCGTTATAAAAACTCATACTTGTCGTTTTCTTCATCCGCCGTTATTTATAAAAAACTAATACTTATCGTTTTCTTCATCTGGCAGTTTTCCGTTATGGGGCCCACAAATAGCTGCGCCTTCGTACAAATATTTTCCGACAGCAAGAATATTCCATAACAAAATAAATATTCTCCGACAACAATGAATATTTTATAACCACTTGCTTATTTAAAATATTTGTGCATTTTATCCATAACTAACCAAATTAATCTAATCAACCCATTACTATTTCAAAATAATAAATATAGGAAATTTGATTTTATTTATAAAAAGTTGGGGTCTTACAGAATCTGATATAAAAATAAGGTATTCTTACCTCTTCGACATACCAAGTACGTATATCAATTTTGAGGACAAAATTTCATAAGGAGGGGAGGTTGTAAGACCCCAACTTTTTATGAATAAAGATTTAATTTCTTTTATTATTATTTTGAATAATAAGGTGTTGATTTGATTAATGTGGTTAGTTATGGATAAAATGTGCAAATAATTTGAATAAGCAAGTGGTTATAAAATATTCAGTGTTGTTGGGGAATATTCGTTTGGTCGTGGAATATTCTTATTGTCGAAAAATATTTGTACGACGGCGCAGCCATTTGTGGGCCCATAACGGAAAACTGCCGGATGAAGAAAACGACACGAATGAGTTTTTTAATAATAAAGGTGTAACGATTACCATTAAAACTGTTGGAATACCCGGTAGATAAAGTAAAGTAATACGCATTGTTACACAGTAGCACACAGTATTACACAATATTTTTATATTTTTGTTAATTCAATAATTGCCACTGCACAATATTTCTCATTATCATATCAATAATTTATATTATTTGAATAATATTATTAGATAGTATTATTGACAATATCTAAGGAAGTTATGTCTAGAAAAGGGGTTTGATCACCTAATTACGTGCCAATAAGGAGAAATTCTTATCGGAAATCCCACTCTTTCCTGGAAACGACCTGGTTGTCAATATTGTAGTTCTGTAATATTATTTATGAATAATTAATTGTTAATTTATATGATAAGAAAATATTTATTCAATGTGGATATAAATAAAGGAATTAGTACTGATGTTTTTATTAGTATTTTGGTGTGGAAAATCTTCCGTATATGAATTTTGGTCATTTTTAGTTCAGAATTTGGAAAAACTTTCTTCTACAAGGTTGTAGAGAATTAAATTTTCTATAAAATAGATATAAAATTCGAATTTTTCTGATAAAAGAGCTATTTATTATGAATTATTGAAGTTCCGGAATAATTAATTTTTGGGGTTATAAATATTTTTTTCACAAAACATGTTTTTAATGTGGGTGGGACCCACTTGTGTGTGCTGATGAGAGTGATGTGGTGTACGTAGGAATTTTTTTTTAAAAATATTAATATTTTATTAAATTTTTTACTTTGGTGTTTTAAGTATTTTCCTATAAATAGGGTGCTTAGGTTATAATTGAAAATCACAGCAGAATCAGAAGTTTCTCTCTATAATATCGAGCGTATTTTTGTGAGTAGTTAGATATCTTGAGTGTTGCTATAGAGTGCAAGTTTTCTTCAGTATTATAGGTAAAGGATATTTTTTTTTCAATACTCGTAAGAAATATTATTTTTTTTCATACTCCATATTATGAAAGGTATATTATTTTATTTTGTAATCCTAAATTTAAACTTACTATGGTAAGTATTTCTTCTATAATTTCTGAAATGATTAAAAATTTCTTAAGTTTTGCGCTTCATCTAATATCATTTCACGGGAATATTGATCTGAACTTTCTTGATAAATTTCTATATTTTCATGTCGGGTTACTATTCATGAAGTACTATTCACGGGGTACTATTTATGACAAAAATTAATTTCTTTCCCGTCTAAATTACTTTTGATACATGAATATTATTCTTGAATTTTATTCCACAAAGCAGTTATCATGTTGACAATTTGGACATTTTTGAACTCTGGATAAATTGAATTATAATTCTCTAATATTTATCCTTTATCTCACTTGATTGAATCTTTATATCATTGTCATCATCCTCATGTTTATATTGTACCGGAAGTTATATTTGGCCCGTAGTGCAAAGATAGACTGTTGATTGGTATGATTATGACCATATGAATTGTGTATTGATATAATCATAACCTTTAATGTTACAGATAAGGTTTGTGGTGAAAGTCCTCTTTGGTCCGTAGTGCATAGATGGACAGGTGTTTGACATGATCATGACCACTGGTGATACTAACGAATATCATTGACCCGTAGTGCTTGGATAACTCGTTGAATTGAAATATTTATTGAATGGCATTACAGGGATAAAATATTGATGATTGACTTTTAAATCATAGAAGATAGTAGATTTCATGTTCTACTTGACTCTTCTAATGGATTGATGTTTCCGCTGCATTTGTTGATCTAAAACTTGTTGTCTATTGTACTCTATCAGATTTTTTTCTGTTGAGGACTAAGGATAATTTGTTCTACATTATCTTACTCATAATATTCTTTACTGGGCTAATTGAGCTCATCCTTTTTCTTTTTGTTCCATTGTTCTTCTTAGGAGGCAAGAATGTGACAACTCGAGAATTTAGACAATTTATAAAATCCTAAAATGATGGATTAAAGGTTATAAGAGAGACCTAGACAGAAAATAAGTGTATGGATTTGACATTTCTGTGAAGGAATTTTAAGGATTTCAAAATTCTATGAAGGATTTTGGTAGAGATTTATAGGGTTAAGTGTATGAGTGTATACGTATCTGTATATACTGATTATATGTGTACAGTAATTGTGTATGTGTACAGAATTGTGATTAAGGATCAAATATTGATCAGATAAGTTATAACTTTAGCAAACCCTAAAGTTATGTCAAGAATATCAAGGTTAAGTTAGTAAACCCTAACGATATGCTCGGAAACCCTAATTGTAGTTCAGGGAATTCGAAACCCTAATTCAAAATTTGTAAACCCTAATTTCGGGAACTCAGAAGCTAAGTATAAAAGCTTAAGTAATAAAAGATGTATGATAAATGGGAAATGTCCAAAATACCCTTCAACTTGTAGGGGAAAAGACCAAATTACCCTTAGTAGGTGCGAAATGACTAAGATACCCTTTTACTTAAAACTTAAGTAAAAGCTATTATCAAATCTTGTGAGTCATCACTCTAACTTATCCCATGTGCCTTATATCTATATCAAATCTGATATTGTGTGCCACTTTGCAACATATTGGTTCATGAATCAAAATATAAAAGATTTAAAAGTAAGAAAAACTTACTTTACTTAACATACTTGCCAAAGCTTTCTCTCTCTAAAATTTCGGGAATGGGGAGTGAGAGAGAGTGAGAAGATAAGCTATGATCAACACTTAACTTTCCATGATCAGCTTCAAAGATCAGAAATTAAGAATCAAAGTTTTAAAAAGGTATAAAGCCCTAACTTGCTAAATCCATGTGTTTTATGTTAGATGTTGTTGTTTAGAACAGTGTTTGAGGATGTTATTTAGTGATCCAAGATGTAACATCAAGGATCCCTAACATCTAGATGCTAGAAAACCAAGTTTTTAAAACTTACCAAGAACCCTAATTTTAAGGCATGACAACCATATGACAGGGCCTCTAGATCTGTGTGTGTTAATTGTTAGGTGTGTTTGATGTTATAGAGTTGTTCTATGACACGAGGACAGTAGATTGGAAGTGGAATCAAGTCCATACCATGTCTAAATCTCAAGATATAAGTGGGCAAACCTAGTTGACTGATCACGAAAACTATTTCTGGAAAACCCAGAAAATTCCCAGATTTCCCAGAATTTCTGATAAGCTTTTTATGGCCTTTGATCTTGCAACTGTTAAGTGTTTAGGCCATGTTGTTGTTTTGATGTTACAGTCTGACATAAGAACTACTCAATCATGCTATTAGATCACCCAGATCATGTATAGAATCAAAGTTAAGGTTGACCATCTGTTTTGATGAATTTCTGGAAAACCCAGAAAGTTCAAGAACAATGTTTCTGACATGGTTTGACCATGCCAGATCTTGTTCATGTGATGTTGTTAAGATGATCTGATGTTGTATTATTGTTCCCTGACATGTATACTAAATGATTGAACCATGAAATCACACAAACTAAGCATTGAAGTCCAAGATTTAAGGGCTGGAAAGTAGCACCATGAATTGTTCTTCATTTTTTGGGTAACCTAAAAATGAAGAACAGCTCTGGCAAGTTTTTCTGTGGCTTAGATCTCACTGTTATGGTGTTGGTTAGCTATGAAATTGGGTTAGGGTTGTAGTATTACACTTATACTACATGATTAACACATTTGCAAGCCAAGAATTCTTAAGATCAAGAATCTGACATTAGTCAAACCTAGCACCTTGCATACTGACATTGAATGTTCTGGGTTTCTCAAGAACACCTATAACGATAGTTTCGTCACTATAGGAACCTTTAGTGACACTTTATTTCTATAATTAATTATTTTATTAAATAATTAGAGAAAAATAGTTTTTAATTATGAAAAATTCATAATAAATTCCTAAAAATTATTTTAAAGCCTAAAAATAGGTTTTAATTATTTTGAATATATTTCATTAATATTTAATATTTTTGGAATATTAATGGTAATTAATTAATTTAATTATTATATTAAATAAATTACTTAAAAATAATTTTAATACTTGAAAAATCATTTAAAATTATAATATGGTATAAGAAAATATTTTAAGTTATTTTTAATAACTTTTAATATTTTGTGATAAATTTCATTAATAATTTAATATTAATGGTTATTGATTTATTTAATAAATATATTAAATAAATTATGGAAAAATAGATTTAATAGTTTAAAAATCATATAAAAATGATTTAAGGGTTATAAAAATATTTTAAGTTATAACATATAACTTTTGATATTTTGTCAATAAATACATTAATATTTTAATATTAAATGGCAGTTATTTGATAATGGACTTAAATGTTTAAAAATCATTTAAATGTGATATTAAGGTATTAAAAATACTTTGAGATATTATAAATATATTATAATATTATGTTATGTATTTCATTAATATTTAAAATTAAATAAATATTAATGATGATAGAATTATGTAGTATTTAAATCATATAAATATGATATTAATGATTAAAAAATTATGATAAATGATAATAATTATCTAAAAATTATTATGAGTATTTGAAAAATACTTTGACTAAATAATAAATTATCTAAGATAATTGCGAACCAGTTTAGATAGAGTCTTATGGATATTAGGCTCGAGAATTGTCCGACTAGGATGTTGGGATGTCAAAATTGTATGGGACTCAACTCAGACTGTAATAGTTTGACTTGATACCGAGTCTTAAGTAGTTTGTGGACAGATAGGAATATGTGGTATGTGTTTAGGTTATTTTATAACTGTATTAACAGTATTTACTGTGATGATATTATTCTAATATTGGAGATCAATATTATCAATGTTATGTCTTCGGATAAAGCTATATTGACTGCATAGCAGTAATCGTTAATACATGCAAGTTCTCTAACTCGACCTCGAGTTGTTCATTCAGTTGTGTTTATGGTTAATCAATACTGATTACCATGTCTATAAATTATTGATTCATACTCTGTGGATATTGCATGTGTTCATCAGGTATGAAAGGCTGATCACCTTCATTACCATCTGGTTCAGTTGATTTGTTCATGTTCAATGTTCGTTCAGCTATGAAAATTTGTTCATGCTAGTTCACAATTTTTATATTATTGAATGTTAGCCAGCTTATTGTTCAACTCTTTCAATCATGATATATCCTTAATTAAACTTATACTTACTGGGCAAACTTTTTGCTCACCCTTGCTATATCATGATAAACATTGAAGATTAAGACAAATATGTCAGATACATGAGAAGCCAGTGACATAGTATGTCTAATCGATATGGAATACATGTATTACGTGAAGGTTCTCGACCTTGGGGATAGTGTGTAAGTTTAATGTATAAAAAATTATGTTTATATCTTCCGCAACAATTATAGAATTAGTATACCAGAGTCGTGGTGATTTGGGACCAGGATCTGGGGGTTACTACAGTTGGTATCAAAGCTGTGGTTTCGGGTACGTTACAGTTGGTATCAAGGCTGTGGTTTCAGGTATGTTACAGAGAATATAGCTGGTACTAGTCGGGGTGTAGAGTGATGGTACAAGACAGTTATTGTAGCAGTCCTCACTATTTTGTAAAATAGTGTCTCAATAATTATAATGAGGACTTTATTTGAGTTTGGATATTGTCTACAAGACAATATTTGTACTAAAACTCACAGCTCATGTGTTGTCATATTTTGCACAACAATTGTATTAATGAAGTTTGTATTTTGTTTCTGTACAATGTATTTGGCGACTCAAAATGGGTTGTGTGGACCTATTTTGGGGGCGTCACAATCTTTGTACTACGGGTCAAAGACATATAACTGTAACACCAATGGTCATGATTATACCAATACACAATTTTGGGTCATAATCATACCAATCAACAGTTCATCTTTGCACTATGGGCCAAAGATAACTTTCTAACACAAATTTAAGTCTGCAGATGATGACAACGATATAAAGGATGAATAGAAATAATAAGAATAATAAGATCAAGAATAAATATTATAGATTTATAATTTAATTTATTCATATTTTAAGAATGTCCAAATTGTCAACATGATGACCAAAACGTGGATTCAAATTCAAGAATGATATTCAAGATTTATATTTCAAAGATAATGATTAATACTCAATAAATTAAAATTCTGGTAAATGAAATGATACTAAATAAAGCGCAAACCACCAAGGTATTTCTAATCATTTTAGGAATTATAGAAACAATACTTACTATAGTAAGTTCAGATTTAGGAGTATGAAAGAAAGTGATATCCCTTTACCTTAGGATGTGACTAAATTCTTCTTTCTATGAAATTAATCGACTTGAAAAATGCTTGCATTCCTTATCAACACTTGGAGTAACCTTACACTCAAAAAAAATACTCACAACATTGTGGTAAAAGAAATTTATATTTTTAGTGTAGTGATGGTGTGTGTTTAGTTACCTAACCGAGTAACCTATTTATACTGAAATTGAGGAAATAATTAGCAAACTCACTTTTATAAAATAACCAAACTCGCTATATAAAATAATGATAGTTGAATTTATGGTCCCATGGAGGAAATTAAACCAACTTGTGCACGTTTTAATAAAATTTATTTTAATAATAGAGTTGTGGTCCATACTATATTAGGAAAAGTAGAGTGTCAAGAAGTCCGGCCAAACTTACTTTTGTAAAAAAAAAATAATTAAACAAACATTTCCATATCATTCTTATCTTTTATCAACACCTTTTATTCATCAATTAGTTACACCTTTTTAATCTTTTAACAATTATTCACAATTATTAACATAGACTCATAATACAACCAACTAGTCTAATTATATCATATCAAATAATATAAGTTACTGCGATGTGATAATTATTGATTTAATAACGTGACATACTGTGCAGTTGTTATTGTAATAATTATTGAATTAATAATAGGAAATACTATGTAATTTCTACTATAGCAATTATTGAATGGAATACTGAGTGGCTTATCACGTAAGAATCAATAAATAGAGTTATTATGCAATATTACCATGTGTTACTGTGTAATATCACATACTACTATGGAATAACGCGTATTATTGTACTTCTATCACTGGGTATTTCAACAGTTAACGGTAAAAAGTTATGCCATCAATTTTTAAAAAAATTAATTATGTCGCTTTCTATATTCGAAAGTTATTCCATTGTTTCGGCGCCGTCTTATGAATATTCTCCGGCAAAAAGAATATTTTTCGACTAAACGAATATTCCCCGACAACTGTTTACTTTATATAATTTACACATATCACCCATAACTATAACATTTATTAAATCAACACCTTACTATTAATAATTTAAATTCTATTAAAGTCGAGGTCAACACCAAAACTATTTACCTCAATTAAATAACATGTCAACCAACTAATTATTCATAATTCATTCAAGGTGCCTTTATTTATCGAATAAAATCATTATTCATATTCCAAAACTTAGAAGTTGATAATAAAACTTGAGAAATCTAAAAACTCACATATAATAATTTATTTTTAAAACGCCAATCCACTATTA
This sequence comes from Panax notoginseng, assembly GCA_016801055.1. Taxonomy (NCBI): domain Eukaryota; kingdom Viridiplantae; phylum Streptophyta; class Magnoliopsida; order Apiales; family Araliaceae; genus Panax; species Panax notoginseng. The sequence continues at coordinate 156,424,791 of CM029022.1, read as the reverse complement.
TGGTATTATCACTATTTTACTTTAACAAAACTATTATTCTTATTTTTACCATAACTCATTCGTTACTTATGCGTTTACATCCCGACACCTCATGAGTTTACTAACACTTCTAAAATATTTAAAATATTGTTCTGAAATTTCCAAATAATTTTCACATTTTCGGATTATCCGATAATTTTTTATAATTATTTTTATTTATAAAAAGTATCATTTAATAGCTTCAAAATAGAAATGCTAACTCCTCATACTTTTATATCTTCAAAACATCATCAATATTAATCTTATAATATTTTCAAGTAAATTTCATAATTTTCCACAACTTATAGAATTTTAAATGGATTTTCTCTATTTTAAAACTAACTTTAAATAACTTAAAAATATAATAAATACTTCTGTTTTCAATTATTCATAAAAAAATTACAGTAATTCATAAAAAGTATTATAAGATTACAAAAAATTTATTTCTGCCCAAAAAATATTTTCAGTAATTTATTTAAAATTTCTAATATGTAGAAACTTCAAGTATTCATAATAATTAGCCCTTTTATCAGAAAAATATTAATCTTATATCCATTCCATATGAAATTTAATTCTTTACAACTTTGTAGAAGAAAGTTTTTCTAAATTCTAAATGGAAAATGACTCAAATGAGCTCTGCCGGAAAGTTCACCAGTGGCGACTTTTCGGTCATCTTCTCCGGCGATCCAAAAGTTTTCTGACAAGTTTTTTAGCGTTTTTCTTCCCAGATCAGATCTACTATATTTTAGGATTCCAACAATATTTTTAGTTTCAAAATTCGTTAAAGATTTCTTGTTGAAACTATGTCCGAAAATATTTTTCGACGAAACTTTCTTTCATTTAATCTCTTGATTTCTCTTGTTTAATCCTTGTTTATATAAGTTTAAATAATCCAATACATACATAAATATGTACTCTTTACATAAAATCTATAAAAACTTAAATTTAAGAATAAATTAAAGATTTTTAAATAAACCTTTTCTTAATTTCTTTTTCATTTCTTCTTTATTCTTCTTCTTATTCTTCTTCTTCTTATTCTTCTTCTTCTTCTTATTCTTCTTCTTCTTCTTCTCTCTCTCTCTCTCTCTCTCTCTCTCTCTCTCTCTCTCTCTTTCTCCTGTCTTCTGTCTTCTGATTTCTTCAACCGAGGGGGAACGGAAGGAGTGGAGGAAGTCTCCTCCATTATTTTATTTTTCTTTATTTTTGTTTTTTTTCTCTTTCTTTTCCTTTTCTTTCTTTCTTTTTCTTTTTCCTTTCTTTTCCCTTTTCTTTTCCTCCTATTGTCTCCTTGTCCCCCATAATTTTCAGCACTCAACTGTCCATGAGGTCCACGCCCACATAATTTAGTTCCTCTTCTTTTATTAACTCACTTATTCGTTTAATTATTCGTTTGACCATTTATCAATTTAACATTTTATAGTTTTAGAATAATAATCATAATTAGATTATACTTTTATAAGATAAAAGTCTGGATCTTATAATCACCACTCCTTATGAAATTTTGTCCCCGAAATTTGCATACGTACTTGGAATTCCGAAGAGATAAGAATTTCAAATTCTAGCTCCTAGGTCACTTCCTCTGTCTCATGGTTCATCCATTAACCATATCTTAGTTTTTAGATGCCCTTCTTAAATACGGCTACAAAACAAAGGTTAGTTAAAAATATAATATGTCACTTATTGTCTCTATAACTGAACCAACTAAATAAACAACAAAATTAGCTTAGATAGGACACAATAGCAAAGAATTTTACTCGTCTCTACCCTCCTAGTTCTAATCCTAGATCTCCACTAGAGATCATATCTCTAATCTTTGATACCAAATGTGACACCCCAAGATAGGTCCACACAACCCATTTTAAGTTGTTAGAAATACACACTACAAATACTAATTTTTCTATTTATAACTATTAAACTATCGTGCAAAATACGACAGCATGCATACTATGAGTGTTCATAACTAATAATGTACCGTGTATAGTAAGACAATATTCACACCCAAACTATTACAATGCCGTATAAAATACAACAAAAAGTATTTCAAGTCCTCAAAGGAGCACACAAAGATTTTTTTTCCTTCTCATTCTAATGGGGTGAATTTTTAATGCTTCCAAATTCAGGTTCACATCACCCTATTTGGTTCACTAAAATCTATTATTAAATGACGTATAAAATACGACACAAACATTTTAAGCCATCGGTAAAATTATTGCCACACTGTTTTATAATGTATTGAGAAACTTCAATAGTCTAGGACCATCACTCTATTTCCCTGTTATCCCTGCTCGACCCAGCTACACTCTTACTACCTGAAAGGAATTGTGAAGCAAAAGGATAAGCAAAAATAACCTAGTAAAGAATATCATGACTTAAGATAATTAAATTATCAATAGCCTTCATCAATAATAAATCAGATATTTAGAACACATGGTCGATGATAAAAGTTTTCAACTATAATTGCAGCGGAATCAATAATCCATTAGAAGAGTCAGGTAGATTATAATGTCTACTATCTTCTCTAAATTAAAAGTTCATCATCAATATTTTATTCCTGTAACACCAATCAACAGTTCTTCGTTTTACCCAAGACAAAGAGAACTTTTACCACCTGTCTTTACCTGAAACACCAAAGATTATTGTTATACCAATTCATAATTCTTGTTCATAATCATGCTAATAAAATCATATTTGCACTCCGGGCCAAATATATTCAACTGTAACACCAATGGTCATGTCAATTAACAGTCCATCTTTGCACTACGGGCCAAAAGATATTTAACAATAATACCAAAATTTATGATCATACCAATCAACATTTAATCTTTGCACCCCTGGCCGAAGAGAAATGATGGTTATGATCATACCAAACAATAGTATATCTTTGCACTGCGGGCCAAAGACATACAACTATAACATAAATGGTCATGATTATACCAATACACAATTTTTTGTCATAATCATGCCAATCAACAGTTCATCTCTGCACTACGGGCCAAAGATAACTTTTCAACACAAATTTAAGTTTGAGTATGATGACAATGATATAATGGATGAATAGAAATAATAAGAATAATAAGATCAAGAATAAACATTAAAGAATTATAATTTAATTTATCTAGAGTTTAAGAATGTCCAAATTGTCGACAAGATGACCAAAACGTGGATTCAAATTCAAGAAAGATGGTCAAGATTTATATTTCAATGATAACGATTAATACTCAATAAATTAAAATTCAGGTAAATGAAATAATACTAGATGAAGCGCAAACCTCTAAGGTATTTTTAATCATTTCAGAAATTATAAAAGCAATACTTACCATAGTAAGTTCAGATTTATGAGTATGAAAGAAAGTGATATCCCTTTACCTTAGCATGTGACTATATTCTGCTTTGTATGAAATTGATTAACTTGAATAATGCTTGCATTCCTTTTCAACACTTGGAGTAACCTTACACTCAAAAAAAAAATACTCACAATATTATACTCACAATATTGTGGTAATTTTTTTTATATTGTTAGTGTAGTGATGGTGTGTGTTTAGTTACTCAACCGAGCAATTTATCTATACTGAAAATTGACGAAACAATTAGCACACTCGCTCTTGCAAAATAACCATATGAGCTATATAAAGTAACAATAGTGGAATTTGTGGTACCACAGAGGAAATTAAACCAACTTGTACACGTTTTAATAGAATTTGTTTTAATAATAGAGTTGTGGCCCATACTACTTTAGGAAAAGTAGAGTGTCAGTAAGTCCTGCTAAACTTACTTTTGTAAAAAAAATAATTGAACAAACATCTGCATATCATACTTATCTTTTATCAACACCTTTTATTCATCAATTACTTACACCTTTTTAATCTTCCAACAATTATTCACAATTATTAACATAGACTCACAATACAACCAACTAGTTTAATTATTTCATATCAAATAATATGAGTTACTGTGGTGTGATAATTATTGATTTAATAATGTGATATACTGTGCAGTTGTTATTGTAACAATTATTGAATCAATAATAGAAAATACTATGTTATTTCTAATGTAGCAATTATTGAATGAAATATTGAGCCACTTTTTACTTAAGAACCAATAAAAAGAGATACTGTGCAATACCATGTGTAACTGTGTAATACCACGTACTTCTATGGAATGACACGTATTATTGTACTTTTATCACTAGGTATTTCAACAGCTAACGGTAAAAAGTTATGTCGTCAATTTTTTTAAAAAATATTTATGTCGCTTTCTACATCCGAAAGTTATTCCGTTGTTTCAGCGCCGTCGTATGAATATTCTCCGACAAAAAGAATATTTTCCGACTAAACAAATATTCCCCGACCAAACGAATATTCCCCGACAACTGTTTAGTTTATATAATTTACACATATCACCCATATCTATAACATTTATTAAATCAACACCTTACTATAAATAATTTAAATTCTGTTAAAAGTCGGGGTTAACACCAAAACTATTTACCTCAAATAATATATCAACCAACTAATAATTCATAATTCATTCAAGGTGCCTTTATTTATTGCATAAAATCATTATTCATATTCCAAAACTTAGAAGTTGATAATAAAACTTGAGAAATCTAAAAACTCACATAGGACAATTTATTTTTAAAACGTCAATCCACTATTCTGGTATTATCACCATTTTACTTTAACAAAAATATTATTTTTGTTTTTATCATAACTCATTCGTTACTTATGTGTTTACAGACCGACACCTCATGAGTTTACTAACACTTCTAAAATATTGTTCTGAACTTTTCAAACAATTTTCACTTTTTTTAGATTATCTGACAATTTTTTATAATTATTTATATTTATAAAAACTATCATTTAATAGCTTCAAAATAGAAATACTAACTCCTCATACTTTTATATCTTTAAAACATCATCAATATTAATCTTATATTATTATAATATTTTCCAGTAAATTTCATAATTTTTCACCATTCATAGAATTTTCTTTGAATTTTCTCTATTTTTAAATTAAATTTATCTAGCTGAAAAATATAATAAATACTTCTGTTTTCAATTATTCTTTAAAAATTTACAGTAATTCATAAATAGTATTATAAGATAACAATAAATTTATTTCAACCTAAAAATTATTTTTAGGAATTTATTTAAAATTTCTAATATGTAGAAACTTCAAATATTTGTAATAATTTGTCCTTTTATCAGAAAAATATGAATATTATGTCCATTCCATGTGAAATTTAATTCTCTACAACTTTTTAGAAGAAAGTTTTAACAAATTTCGAACGAAAAATGACTCAAATGAGCTCTGCCGAAATGTTCGCCAACGACGACTTTTCGGTCATCTTCTCCGGCGATCCAAAAGTTTTTCGACAGGGTTTTCAGCGTTTTTCTGCCCAGATCAAATCTATTATATTTTAGGATTCCGACCATATTTTTAGTTTCGAAATCCGTTAAAGATATCTTGTTGAAACTATATTCAAAAATATTTTCTAGCGAAACTTTCTTTTCTTTAATCTTCTGATTTCTCTTGTTTAATCCTTGTTTATACTAGTTTAAATCATCCAATACATACATAAATATGTACTATTTACATAAAATCCATAAGAACTAAAATCTAAGAATAAATCAAAGATTTTTAAACATACATTTTCTTAATTTCTTTTTCATTTATTCTCTCTTCTTCTTTCTTCTTCTTTTCTTCTTCTTCTTCTCTCTTTCTCTCTCTCTTCTTTCTTCTGATTTCTTCAACTGAGAGGGAATGGAAGGAATGGAGGGAGTCTCCTCCATTATTTCATTTTTCTTTCTTTTTGTTTCTTTCTTTTTCTTTTTCTTTTTCTTTTCTTTCTTTCTTTTACCTTTCCTTTTTCTTTTCCTCCCATTGTCTCCTTGTCCCCTATAATTTCCAGCACTCAGCCGCCAATGGGGCCCATGCCCACATAATTTAATTACTTTTCTTTTATTAACTCACTTATCTGTTTAATTGTTCGTTTGACCATTTAAGAATTTAATATTTTACAATTTTAGAATATAATCATAAATTAGATTAGATTTTTATTTCATAAAAGTCGAGATCTTACATTTATAATGTTCGAGATCGTAGAATATCTTTGTAATAAGATTTTTAATATTTATTAAATAAAATAAATAGTTTGATGGAATAAATTGTGTATGATGAGTTTTTAGGTCGATTAATTACCTAGTTTACGTGTTACGTGACTGAATATGAGTGCCTAGAATTTTTAGGAGAAAATAATTTTTTCTGAGAAAAACGCAAAATCATTATTCATAAAATGCAAAAAACGTTTCTTCATTTTTTTAAACTTTTCGAATTACGAAATAACGTTTATCTGGAAAATGGAGATGAAATCTCTAATAAAAATATTTTTATCAGAACAGACGTAAAATCACCATTCACGCTAGAAACACAACTCCATTTTTTCGAATTTTCGAAGAGCGACATAGCGTTTATTTGGAAAAGGGGAAAAATGATAGCAAAATCAAAATTTTGAAAATAGAAAGTTGAATTTTTGGCTAACCGACCGTGTTACAAAAGCATAACTGAAAAAGTTAAGAAAATATTAACTAGAAAGAAATCGGGTAATCGACTTAGTTCGAAAAGTAAACCCTAATCAATTGTACAAAAGGGCAAAATGAAATTTTTGTTAACTATATGAATTATCAAAGCAATTAAGTCAATTGAAGCCTAAGAGTTAAAATAGCTTGGCTAAGAATTAAAATAGCTTGGCTAAGAATTAAAATGTCTAGGTTAGGGAAGCTTAAGGCTTGATGTCATGGCTTAAAGACTTGAGCTAAATTATGAGCCAAACTTGGAGCCAAAGCTTTGAAATTCCATGTGTCACTTGATTAAATAAATTGAAAGCCAAGTGTCTTGCAAACATAATTTAGCACATGGGAAAAGAAAGGAACCATTTAATGTTGGTTCCCTTCCTTTATTTTATTTCAACCAAACATGGCCTTAATGCTATTATTTTGTCTAGCTTAAGTTAATTGATCATAGATGGTTAACCCTTGGTAGCATGGTTAGGTTAGTTGGTGGGAGATTTAATTAAGTCAAATCATCTAGCACTTGGCCATTTGTTCATTCATCTTATGAGCTAAGTAAGGAAAAGAGAGAAATCAAGAGAGAAAAGATAGAGAGAGGGAGTGCACAGATAGAAGAAGAAGAATGAGGAGAAAGCTTTAATCAATCTTTATCTAGCTAGGAAAAGAAGAAGATCGTCAAAGGTAAGACCATGAACCCCAAACCTTTATCTCTTTGAATTACTTTTCTTTGAATTTGTAATTGTTGGTGGTTGTTGTTTATTGGAAGATCATGAAAGATCTTGGAGTAATATGGATGTGTGTGGTTTAAACATCTTAAACTAATTGTTAAATTACATGAAAAGTGAAACCAAAAATGAAAATTGCAAGCCTAAGTGTAAAGGATGGAAAAAAATACTAGAGGACTTTAAATCGGACTTTTAATGTTTATTATTTGAGAAATCTGACAAGAAGGATTTTTAGATAAGGAAATTATGGAGAAGTTTCAAGTGGAACGGAGGAAAAATACGCTATAACGAAGTTATGGCGAAATTTTCCGTAAAAGGTGCCAATCGTGAAAATAATCCTAGCTTGGTACCCTTTTCGGGCCAAGTTACAGGTAATTAATGCTTCCAAATTTTTTTCCCTTTTCAGTGGTTTTGTAGTTGAGTAAAAATGCGAGTCGTAGGCTAAAGAACGAACGTAATCTGACATCGGATGAGTAAAATATGACATATGGAAAATTTAACGATGAAAATATTTTTCGGTGAAAATTGGCTCTCAAAGGGGTTTTGAGCCAAGGGGATTTTTTTGTACAAGGGGATTTAAAGAATTTGTTACAATGAATAAAATTGCTCAAGAACTGACTCATTCCGATATCAGATGACGAAGTTGTGGAGCGGAGAAGTAGGTGCATCAAACTGGAAATTTTTTGACTTTGGGCATCAAGACCGGGCATAATTATGATGTGATTAAGCAGGGGTTCTATAGCTGGGCATAATTATGCCGGTCACAGGCAAATATTAGGCATAGTTAAGCCAGGCCAATGTTAGGCCAAAGTCAACTCGGACATACTTCACTAAATTGATCATAACTCTTTCATACGAACTCTAATTGATGTGATTCAAGATGATCCGAAAATATAATGAGTAGAACTACAACTTTCATTCCTTAAGTTTTAGATTTTTGGTCCAGATAAAGGTTAAAAATGAGCATCTTTAGGACTCATGTGAAATAGGAGGCAAACCGTAGTGGTTTCTTTGAACCATTGCGGTGTCATGCTATGTTGGGCTAGTATTTTTGAGTTTTAATCATTGGAGTTTGAAAATATAGTCCAGAGGAATGTAAGATAAAGAGTGGTAGATGAATTAGACATATTAATCGTACAAAATGGTGTGTTAATTATGCGTTCAGGATAGACAAGTAGAGTGTGCGACGTACGAACGTAGAAACCCCAAGTCAAATATTAATGAACTTAAATAGTGTTCTGAGTTTACTGCAATAAACATTATAAAACATGGAATAGGTTTATATTAAACCATGAGTGACAATTATAAGTTGCTAATTGGTATGTTTATGTGCACTAAATACGTGGGACTTTCAAAGGGCGATTAACATCAACGTATAAAAGATGCTTGAGGCAAGTATTCTAACTCCCTTCAACTTTTGTTTGAATATCAGTTTTTAAGTAAATATCCTTATGAATAATCCTTATGTACGCTTCGGTTTACACAATATTTGTCGATTGTGCGACCTTCAGACTTATACTAACTCTCCGTTAATTGTATAAGTGTTCAGCTATGCTATAATGTATAAATTGTTCAAGTTTTGCTTTGACATAAATTGTTCATGTTTTGAAGTTCTTATATTCATGAACTGTTTAAGATTTATGTCAATGCAAATTGTATCAGCTAGACACATGTTAAAATGTTTTACTGATTTGTATATTATTTTCTGAAACGTTACTTAGATTAAGTAAAGTTATCCACCCAAATTATTTTGGGGTTCAGACTCTAGTCTGAGATGAACAACCCTAATATTATGTTATTTTTACGTCAGAAAAATCTCGACAGACCCCTGAGGTGGTCAAACAAACGCATATAGTCTTTTAGCTAGAGTATTGTACAACATAGGGTACACTGGGCTGATCACCCAACGTGCGCATAAGCCATACTAGTTCATAGTTGAATTACTGTTGAACCCTTGAGAAAACAAAAATGTTTGAGATCTTTTGACCGCTCAATACGTCATTTCAAAAATGTTAGAGAAAAAGGAATTTGCTATTATTATTCCTATTTATTCGAATTGCTGATCACCCATCTTGTGTTTTTTGTTTACTCAACTGTTTATACTTGATGAGCTTTGTTGCTAATCCTTACTTTAAATTAAATATTTTCAGGGAAGCTAGAGCAGATTGAAGGGTCCTGTAAGGAGAAAGGAGAAAGGAAAAGGAAAGATGGACGAGTAGAAGATAGTTGTAACTATCTGTAATAATTAGAAGTATTGTAATAATTACTTTATACTTTATCATGTGTTGAAGACTTAAAGGTTAGGGAACCTGGGATTTAGAGTAAGACATATTGTAATAATTAGTAATTATCTTTATGTCATTATTATTATGTTAAATGAGAAGTACCGTGGAGCACCATATTCGGAGTTTAAAGGTACTCAGGTTTGGGGGCGTCACAACTTCTTAATCTATCTTTGCTCTATGGTTCACCAACCAATTTATTCCTAGAATTTTATCAAATTCTTTACATCAAATTGTAATTAATTCCATAATTAACTCATAACTCATCATCTTAACGCAATAATTTATATCATTATGCTCATCAGAGATTACTTCCCTCTTCTTAACTTCAATGCTAAGGGGAAATTCCTAAATTCCCTAAAGATAAACTTATGTCTTGTAATTCATAATCATGCAACATTACAGTTAATCTCTGAATCAAATAACACATAAGTGTTAATACTATTAATTGGAACAATCTCAGAAACTATATCTGCAGATGCCACAACATCTTGGATCGTTATAACGAAGGTCCGACGATCAACCAACTGGTGAAACTGGATTAGTTATTGTCTGCTTCCCATTAATATTCTGTAAGACCCATAATTTTATAAAATAAAAGTATTCAATTTTTCTATTTAGTAAATAGTTAAATTAATAAAAGTTTAAAGTTAAGGGTGATATATATAAATTTTTCAAAATAAGCAAGTGATTATAAAACATTCATTATTGTCGAGCAATATTCATTTCGTCGTAGAATATTCTTGTTGTCGGAGAATATTCGTACGACGGCGCAACCATTTGTAGGCCCCATAACGGAAAACTGTCGGATGAAAAAAACAACACGAATGAGTGTTTTTTAATAATAACGACGTAACGGTTACCGTTAAAACTGTTGAAATACCCGGTGGTTAAAGTAAAGTAATACGCGTTGTTGCACAGTAGCAAACGGTATTGCACATTATTTTATATTATTGTTGTTTCAATAATTATCACTACACAGTATTTTACATTATCAAATTAATCATTCATATTATTTGAATAATATTATTAGATAGCATTATTGACAATGTCTAAGAAAATTCTGTCTAAAAAAGGGGTTTGGTCATCTAATTGCGCGCTAGTAAGGAGAAATCCTTATCGAAAAACCCCCTCTTTCTTGGAAACGACCTGATTGTTATTATTGTGATTCTGTAATATTATTTGTGAATAATTAATTATTGATAAAAATGATAAGAAAATATTTATTTATTGGAGAATTTTTTAAAGAAACAATTATTAAGAGTTGATATTTTATCTTCATCAATAAAATAATTCATTCAAATATATTATTGTAATATTACATTATAAGTGTATGATGTAATAATATAATAATATAATAATGGTGATATTTTTACAATGAATGCACGATATATGAATAAATGAAGAGGAAGAGAGCAAATTGGATCTGGAGTATATTTGTTACAAAAAATATGTTAAATATGTTGGTGGGCCCTATTTTTGACTGAAATTTGATTATAGCCTGCAAGTTTGTTCGTATGTGGATTTCAGTCATTTTTCGTTCAGAATTTAGAAAAACTTTCTTCTAGAAAGTTGTAGAAAATTAAATTTCCTATGGAATAAAAATAAAATTCCCATTTTTCTGATAAAATGGCTATTTATTATGAATTATTGAAGTTTTGGAATAATTAATTTTTGGGGTTATAAATATTTTTTTTCATAAAAAATGTTTTTAATGTGGGTGGGACCCACTTGTGTGTCCTAATGAGAGTGATGTGGTGTGCGTAGAATTTTTTTTTAAAAATATTAATATCTTATTAAATTTTCTACTTTGGTATTCTAAGTATTTTCCTATAAATAGGGTGCTTAGGTTAGAATTGAAAATCACACCAGAATCAGAAGTTTCACTCTCTATAACATCGATCATATTTTTGTGAGTATTTAGATATCTTGAGTGTTGCTATAAAGTACAAGTTTTCTTCAGTATTATATCCGATATTCTAGTCAGAAGTGCTATGCTTTTGAGGTAAGGGATGTAATTTTTTTCAAGTAAATGATGTTATTTTTTTTAATATCATTATACCAAAATATTGATATGAATTTTATTGTGAAACTTTATCTTTTTCATGTTGGGGTTACTATTTATATATACGGTACTATTCATGTATACGACACTATTCACATATACGATACTATTCATGTATATATCACTATTTACGTATACGGTACTATTTACGAATACGGGGTACTATGCACGGGTTACTATTCACGATAAAATTAGTTTCTTTTTCTGACCAAATTATCATTGATTTATGAATCTTACTCTTGTAATTAAATCCATATTTTGATCATATTGTTTTTATTATCATTTATAACATTTTTATAATCATGGTGATGAAATTTCTCTTTAACTTAAGTGTAAAGATGGGTAGATTATTTGTATGATAGTGACTATGGGTTCTCTTTGGCCAGTAGTGCAAAGATAAATTGTTGACTGGTATGATCATAACCATTAAATTTATAATTAAATATCTTTAGCTTAAGTGCAAAGGTGAATTGATCAACATGGTTATAATTATTGTTTATATAAATTCTGAAATGATTATATATTTCTTTGAGATATTAATATCTTTGGCCTGTAGTGCAAAGATGACCTGTTGTTGAATATATTTGGCATGTAGTGCAAAGATGACCTATTGTTGAATATCTTTGGCCCGTAGTGCAAAGATGACCTGTTGTTGAATATCTTTGGCCAGTAGTGCAAAGATGAACTGTTGATGAATATCTTTGGCTCGAAGTGCAAAGATGAATTTATTAGTATGATTATGAACAGGAATTGTGATTTGGTATAAACATGATCTTTGATATTTCAGGTAAAGACATGTGATGAAATTTATCTTCATCCTGGGTGCGAAGAGGAATTTAGAACTACAATTATGATTATGAGTTATTCACATGATTGTGGACATGAACAGTTGATTGATGTTACAGGGATAAAACATTGTTAGTGGACTTTTAACATGGAGAAGATAATTAATTTTATGGTGTATTTGACTCTTCTAATAGATTATTCGTTCCGCTGCAATTATGGTTGAAAAGTTTTATCATCTACCATATGTTCTAAATAGGTTATTGATAATTTGATTATCTTTAGTCATTCTTTACTAGGCTAGTTGTGCTCACCCTTTTGCTTCACAATTCCTTTCTGGTAATAAGAGTGTAGCTGGGTCGAGCGGGGGTAACAGGGGAATAAAACAATGGTCTATAGTTGTTGAGGTTTCTCCTAAAACAATATGGAAATAATTTTATTGAGAATTTTAGATAAATGTGTCGTATGTTATATGTCATTTAACCGTTGACTTTGATGAACTGAATAGGGTGAGGTGAACCCAACTTTGGAAGGGTGTTTTGCCACTATCATACAAGATGTCTAATGACATACGACTTCGTGTTATCATAAGACAGGGTTGTGCACATCCACTTGCTGATTATATTTATGAGCACTACCTATATAATCTTGGAGTTTGGTTCAAATATAATTCTCAATTGGAGACAATGAAGATAATTATATGGTAAGAAGAGACTCACCATTGGAAAAAACATGATAATAATCTTTTCGCTTTTCTTTGGAGTCTATTGGGTTAACCAAGGATAATTCTCAAGTCATATGATATCTATTATAACTTAGATGCATGGCCTCCCATGTACAATGGTTTCCTTAAGCATTTTCCAAATGTTTTAATTTCTAAAATAGTTATTGACTGTACCTTTATGTAAGGTGCTATGGTCGAGGCACCATGAGAGTTATATATATTTGTATTAAAACTCATAGTTTAACTATGGTCGTATTCTGTACGACGGTTTAAAAGTTAGAATTTGAAGATTTGTATTTGGAATTTGTGTTGAGTGTATTTCGAGGCAACCCAGAATGGGTTGGGTGGATTGGACCTATTTTGAGGGCATTACTGTTGGCATCAGAGCTTAGGGATATGGTCGCTGGTAGAGATCTGAGTCTAGAACTAGGAGGGGAGAGACGAGTAATATACTTCGCTAGTGTGTGTGACTTACCTAAGCTAAAATTTCTTACTTGATAAGTTGACAAAATGTGATATGTCAATTAACCTTTGTTTTGAAGCTGTATTCCAGAATGAACAATGGAGAAACCATGATGATAGGGAAGATGAAATCTAAAATGAAAGCAAGGTATTCTCAACTCTTCGAAATACCAGCTACATAAATTTCGGGGATGAAATTTCATAAGGAGGGGAAATTGTAAGACCCCGAATTTTATGAAATAAAAGTATTCAATTTTTCTATTTAGTAAATAGTTAAATTGATAAAAGTTTAAAGTTAAGGGTGATATATGTAAATTTTTCAAAATAAGCAAGTGGTTATAAAATATTCATTGTTGTCTGGGAATATTTATTTGGTCGTGGAATATTCTTATTGTCGGGGAATATTCATACGACGACGCAACCATTTGTGGGCCCCATAACGAAAAACTATCGGATGAGGAAAGCGACACGAATGAGTTTTTTAAATAATAACGGCGTAACGGTTATCGTTAAAATTGTTGGAATACTCGATGGTTAAAGTAAAGTAATATGCGTTGTTGCACAGTAGCACACGGTATTACATATTATTTTATATTATTATTATTTCAATAATTGTCACTGCACAGTATTTTATATTTTCAAATTAATAATTCATATTATTTAAATAATATTATTAGATAGCATTATTGACAATGTCTAAGGAAGTTTTGTCTAGGAAAGAGGTTTGGTCACCTAATTGTGCGCCAGTAAGGAAAAATCCTTATCAGAAAGTCCACACTTTTCTGAGAACGACTTGGTTGTCATTATTGTGATTCTGTAATATTATTTGTGAATAATTAATTATTGATAAAAATGATAAAAAAAATATTTATTTAATGGAGAATTTTTTAAAGAGATAATTATTAAGAGTTGATATTTTATCTTCTTCGATAAAATAATTAATTCAAATATATTATTGTAATATTACATTATAAGTGTATAATGTAATAATATAATAATATAATAACGGTGATATTTTTACAATGAATGCACGATATATGAATAAATGAGGAGGAAGAGAGCTAATTAGGTCCGGAGTATTTTTGTTACAAAAAACATGTTAAATATGTTGGTGGGCCCTATTTTTGACTGAAATTTAATTATAGCATGCAAGTTCGTCCATATGTGGATTTTGGTCATTTTTCGTTCGGAATTTGGAAAAACTTTCTTCTAGAAAGTTGTAGAGAGTTAAATTTTCTATGGAAAAAGTCATAATTTTCTAATAAAAAGGCTATTTGTTATGAATTATTGAAGTTTTGGAATAATTGATTTTTGGGGTTATAAATATTTTTTCACAATTTTTTTTTTAATGTGGGTGGGACCCACTTGTGTGTGCTGATGAAAGTGATGTGGTGTGTGTAGGAAATTTTTAAAAAAATATTAATATCTTATTAAATTTTCTACTTTGGCGGTCTAAGAATTTTCCTATAAATAAGGTGCTTAGGTTAGAATTGAAAATAACACCAGAATCAAAAGTTTCTCCCTCTATAACATCAAGTGTATTTTTGTAAATATTTAGATATCTTGAGTGTTGCTATACAGTACACGTTTCCTTCAGTATTATATCCGATATTCCAGTCAGAAGTGTTATTCTTTTGAGGTAAGGGATGGTAAGGGATGTTATTTTTTTCAAGTAAATGATGTTATTTCTTTTAGTATCATTATACCAAAATATTGATATGAATTTTATTGTGAAACTTTATCTTTTTCATGTCGGGCTTACTATTCATATATACGGTACTACTCACGTATACGATACTATTCATGTATATGTCACTATTTACGTATACGACATTATTTACGTATACGGTACTATATACGAATACGGAATACTATGCACGAGTTACTATTCACGGGGTACTATTCTCGACAAAATTAGTTTCTTTTTCTGACAAATTATCGTTGATTTATGAATCTTACTCTTGAAATTAAATCCATATTTTGATCATATTGTGATTATTGGTATGATCGTGACTATGGGTTCTCTTTGGCTAGTAGTGCAAAGATGAATTGTTAACTGGTATGATCATGACCATTGAATTTACAAATGAATATCTTTAGCTTAAGTAAAAAGGTGAATTGATCAACATGGATATAATTATTGTTTATATAAATTCTGAAATGATTATATATTTCTTTGAGATATTAATATCTTTGGCCTGTAGTGCAAAGATGACCTATTATTTAATATCTTTGGCCTGTAGTGCAAAGATGACCTGTTGTTGAATATCTTTGGCTCGTAGTGTAAAGATGACCTGTTGTTGAATATTTTTGGCCTGTAGTGCAAAGATGAACTGTTGATGAATATCTTTGGCCCGTAGTGCAAAGATGAATTTATTAGTATGATTATGAACAGGAACTGTAATTTGGTATAACCATGATCTTTGATGTTTCAGGTAAAGACATGTGATGAAATTTATCTTCGTCCTGGGTGCGAAGAGGAATTTAGAACTACAATTATGATTATGAGTTATTCACATAATTGTGGACAGGAACTGTTGATTGATGTTAAAGAGATAAAATATTTTTAGTGGATTTTTAACATGGAGAAGATAATAGATTTTATGGTGTATTTGACTCTTCTAATGGATTGTTCATTCTGCTGCAATTATGGTTGAAAAGTTTTATCATCTACCATATGTTCTAAATCTCTGATTTATTACTGACGAAGGTTATTGATAATTTAATTATCTTTAGTCATTCTTTACTAGGCTAGTTGTGCTCACCCTTTTGCTTCACAATTCCTTTCTGGCAATAAGAGTGTAGCTGGGTCGAGCGGGGGTAACAGGAGAATAAAACGGTGGTCTATAGCTGTTGAGGTTTCTCCTAAAACAATACGGAAATAATTTTATTGAGAATTTTAGATAAGTGTGTCGTATTTTATATGTCATTTAACCGTTGACTTTGATGAACCGAATAGGGTGAGGTGAACCCAACTTTGAAAGGGTGTTTTGCCACTATCATACAAGATATCTAATGACATACGACTTCGTGTTATCATAAGACAGGGTTGTTCACATCCACTTGCTGATTATATCTATGAGCACTACCTATATAATCTTAGAGTTTGGTTCAAATATAATTCTCAATTGGAGACAATGGAGATAATTATATGGCAAGAGGAGACTCACCATCAGAAAAAATACGATAGTAATCTTGTCACTTTTCTTTGGAGTCTATTGGGTCAACCAAGGATAATTCTCAATTCATATGATATCTATTATAACTTAGATGCATGGCCTCCCATGTACGAAGGTTTCCTTGAGCATTTTCCAAAGGTTTTAATTTCTAAAACAGTTACTGACTGAACCTTTATGCAAGGTGCTGTGGTCGAGGCACCATGAGAGTTACATATATTTATATTAAAACTCATAGTTTAACTGTGGTCGTATTCTGTATAACAATTTAAAGGTTAGAATTTGAAGATTTGTATTTGGAATTTGTGTTGAGTGTATTTCGTGGCAACCCAGAATGGGTTGCGTGGATTGGACCTATTTTGGGGGCATTACATATTCACTTTACTGTCACTCCTTTAATTGACTCCCATCTTCTGGTAAGTTCTTTTTATGTGGCCCTATTATCGACAATTAAAACATACATCCTTGATTGAGGAAATTCGGAGAGATATGTCTCTCTTGCCCACACATATAAAATTCTGTTTTACCTTTCAAACACACTTCTTGGACTTTTTTCTCATATCTTACATGCTTCAAATTTTCTCTTTAGATCCCTCTGATCATTCCCGATATCTCCAAACTTATTCCATTTTCTCTTCTGACCTTCTTCACTTTCCACTGCCTCTTTCGGCTTTAGCTATTCCTTTAGCTTTATCTTTATTCTTCTTTTATCTTTTGTAGAGGCTCCATGCCTCACTTCCTTCTTTAGCTATTATAGCCCTTTCTAGAATCGTCCCAAACAATCCCATCTGCAACATTAACAACTTATTGTAGAGTTAGGGTTTCAATTCCTGCTCAAACCTTCTAACTTTTCTTCCCTCTATGTCCACTTAATGTGGAATAAATCGAGCCAGTTCATTGAACTTGGCTGCCTATTGGGGTGCAAGCATGTCCCCTTACTTCAATCTTAAAACTCGTATTTCTATATGACTGTGACATCCCCAAATTCAGGTACTTCAATCCCATAGATCTGGTGTCCACTATCCATCACAATCACATCTAAATACCCATAATAAAGGATAATAAACTTCATAAAAAATAATCCCATTAAAGGGTTACATATTAAATATGAAATCTCAGGTCATTTAACCTTAATTATTATATCATCAATGGAAAACAAAACATAAATATAATTAAGTCTTATTACATAAGCTTCATAAATAAAAAGTATAAACATCAGCTACTTATTTATCTTGTCGTTGCCCTTACTCGTAGACGGATCTTCAGGTTTTTCAACCTTAGTTGTAATGTTTAATGCAAGAGTGAGCAAAATAACTTGCTCATAAGTAGAACAATGTATAATAATATTATGTGACTGAACAATGAATCATCTTCAACTGAATAAGATATTCTTACTTGAAACAATAAACTTTAAGTCAAGAACTGAGTTCAATAGAATAATCCTTTCAATGAATTTAGATATCAAGATCAAAGGTATTTGCTGAGGGTCACAAGACCATGAACTATGTCCTATGTTATCAAGTATCTGTGATGCTCCGAAATATGGTCTATCTTCACACCCGGATTCCGTACGTCATGAGTACATCTCATTCCAACATACATCATTATATAACTAAATATAACAACATACATTCTCAAATTTGAGGTTCTTTTACCTTAAAACGCCATTCATTATAAATAATGATAATTACATTATTATTTACTTCTTATAAGAGTGACTTTCATCCGCCACCAATGATACATAACAGTTCATTAAACTACTATATAGTTTAATTAAACCATTCTACATTACAAGTCATGGCTTGATCTTCAAGCTCATTCCTATACTGAATGGTACTTCGTCTGGATACCGGTTAGCTTGATCTTTATGGGATCCTTAAGTTTGTTCCAACGTCGTTTGCTGAAAATATTTTTATTTAAAGCAAAAGTGAGTATTCAATTGCTCAGCAAGTCATAACAGTTGAATAAATAACATCAAGAATTTAAACATTCTTTTAAGACTTCAATAACTGAACAAAGGTTATGAAGCAGCTCGAATAATAGGAATAAATCTGATTCCTATCATTTTAAAAAATTAATCACATTTACTTTCACATACTTTCATTCTTCTACCTTTTTATACATGTTTTGTCTAGAATCATTAGCACAGACTTAACAATAACGGTTCATGTATAAACAGAACTTCTTTACATAGAACAATTCATTTCACATAAACACCGAAGTGTTAAAAATTCCGGCACAAGGCCTCATACATACTAACACCTTGTACAAATATCACACATTTGCACATAGGTAAAACTTCTCATGTTTAGCATCTGAGAAAGTTTAAGAAACTAGCATTCATTTCAAATATGAATGAAGTTAGGAAACTTGCCTTAAGCACAACTAAAACTTATAGTTTACGCTGAACTGCTCATTGATATTCATATATATCACATAAGGAATAATACATACCAATTAGTCATATACTTGACTTACGCATTGTTTTAAACTTAAGTTTAGTCCTTATGGTTCACGTCATTATAATCTAAGTTCACGCGACCAAACTTTCCTTTCATTCCTTTGGTATTATGGCATACGGAGATGTCATAAACCTTATAATCATCTTTTATGATAGATTTACATTCTTATCTTCTTCTTAACATATTTCTAGGACTTAACTCATTTTATACATCTACACATGTGAAAAAAAATCACCTTTTCAACATACGTATTCATAAATCTATACTTAACACACATCGAGTCTCTATTGGTATTCCATATAGTACTCTGAGTGGTTTCCCATAAACAACCAACAATCTAGGTTTTCGTCTCATCTACATTGTCTTTCACAGCGAGTTAGATTGGTTACTAGTTCGTATTAACCTTTGCTCTCTAAATGAATTGTTTAGCCCAGCTCCCATATGTCAACCATTAAAGATTACGATTATACCACAAATTAAACTTAACTCATCCGAACCATTAAAACTATAATGTTTGTTAAGTTGATTTTCATTTCCTTATGGCTTTCTGGCAACTAAATACAATACCTCAGGACTATTTATTAACGTCTAAGCCATACAATCTTTTGTATACTCAGAACGATCATTTAATGTTACTACAATGCTTTCAAAGCGTTAAGCATTTTACATTACCTTATTCATATCTTATAACGTTCAGTTTATTCGACTCGGAGCGTTATCCAAGTTATAATCATTAACTCGTCTTCTTATCGTAATACGTTATTGTCATTAACTCAGTTCTTCACCATTCATAGTGTGTAGATTGAGCATGTTTAACATACATGGTGTGTAGATTGAGCATGTTTAATATACATGGTGTGTAGATTGAGCATGTTTAACATTCGCGTACACTCAAGACCCTTACGTCGGTTAAAGTGTTTAACGCTTACGTTTCATTCTAACATTCTTTATCCGACTCACACTCGACTTTCATTAATCTTGTTACCATTCGTTACGTCTTTATTGATAATTTCATTTCTTACTTACTACCTTCGTCAACGTCTAAGTCATACCACCAAGGTATGCTTAGAACGTTCGTTCGACGCGAATACGATTCACGTGGATCATTTATGTATTCAGCGTTCACGTTGTTTATCTTTTAATCATTCATTCCACCTTTACTTAAGGTTCTAATCACTTTCCCTAGCGATTCATTACATGAACATCAGATTCATCGTCATCCCTCAATGTCTAAGCCATACGATTAATTGTATGCTAAGACCGATCGTTCATCGCAATTATGTTGCGTTCACATCGTTTATATGCTTTACACTTAACTCTCATTATAACTTTATAACATTGAAATGTTATAAGTTACCATTATTTTCCAACGTTCAAGGAATTACAACCTTTGTAATCCCAAACGTTCACTTAATGCTAATACGATTCTCGGATTTCGATTTCGTACTTTGCATTTACATTCTTTGTCTTTTAATCTTGTTAAATTTTTCTGACCAACCTTTACTAAAGGTTTAAATCACTTTTTTAAGTGTTACATTATTTGAACTATATGTTCACGTTCCCCAAGAACTGAGCAGTTAATAAGTCATTTCTGGGCTTTGCCTTGCACCGGCGCTGCAGCGCCGGTTTCCTTTGTTACTTCCGTGCTGCAGCGTCACTTTCTAGCAACTATTTGCTAAGTCAAGCGTTGTGGCGCCAACTTCCTAGGCTTAAGAGGCGCTGTAGCGCCACCCTTAAAACTCAAAAAATTTTCTAAGTCTTTGAACATGTTTGAGACGCCCATTTTGAAATCTCATAACTTCTTCATTCTAACTCATAATTAATCTCTTTCTAAGGCGTTGTAAAGCTTGCAACACTTTCTATGATTTCACCCAAATAGAATTTTATCATGTACCCGTTAATGAAACTTAATCTTAGCCCAAAAGTCCTCCCTCGCGTAGTTTTTCAACTTTGCCTTAAATTTTTGTTCATCCGTAATTCGTCAATTCGAACTTGAAATTCGTTCATTCTTGAGTCCACAAGTCACGTTTTCAATGTTTTTCAACATTATTATGAAACCTCGATAATTAGGGTTCATTAGCTTACTTTCTACTATTTTTTTGTCTTTTATGAAATTTCGCCATAACTTCGTTATAGCTAAGTTTAATCTGTTCTTCATGAACGTTTTCCTAAAACCTAACCAAGCAATAAGCATCTAACTTATACGCGACGATTTTAAACTTTTCATCAACAATTATTTTTTTATCTATGATGGTTTTCAATTTGTCCATCAACAACGTTCTTTGTATTCTTCATTCGTTCTTCATTTTTAATCGATATTCTAATTACAATTTCACTTTTTCTTTGAATTTAGTGTTATAAAACACAATTCCTTACTTATTTCACCAAATTATTTATATGATTCATTTGAATCATTCAAATTTATTAAGCAAATCATAGTATCTCTTATGAAAGCTTTTTGTAAGACCCCAACTTATTAATAAATGAAATTAAATTTCCTCTTTTTATTATTTTGAAATAGAAAGGGTTGATTTGATTAATGTGGTTAGTTATGGATAAAATGCGCAAATATTTCAAATAAGTAAGTGGTTATAAAATATTCATTTTTGGTCGGTGAATATTCGTGTGGTCGTGGAATATTCTTTCTGTTGGGGAATATTCGTACGACGGCGTAGCTATTTGTGGGCCCCATAACGGAAAACGATTGGATGAAAATAACGACAAAAATTGAGTTTTGATAAATAACGGCGTAGTTGTTACCGTTAACACTGTTGGAATACCCGGTGGTTAAATTACAGTAATACGCGTGGTTGCACAGTAGCACACAGATTGCACATTATTTTAGAATTATTGATTCTTACGAAGGAAGGCACTACTCAATAATTGTTACAGTAGTTACTGTTCAATATTTTATTTTATTGATTCAATAATTGCGACGTTGATATTTTATATTATTGTTGTTTCAATAATTATTGTTGCACAGTATTTTTCTTTATCAGATCAATAATTCATATTACTTAAATAATATTATTAGATAGCATTATTAGCAATGTCTAGAAAGTTCTGTCTAAGGAGAGGTTTGGTCATCTAATTGCGCGCTAGTAAGGAGAAATCTTTATTGGAAAGCCCCCTCTTTCCTGCGAACGGTCTGGTTGTCATAAATGTGATTCTGTAATATTAATTGTGGATAATTAATTATTGATTCATATGATAAGAAAATATTTATTTTATGTGAATATAAATGAGGGATATATTTTTGTGGTTAAAAATGAAGGAGTTAATGTTGAGGTGTTTTATCTATATTTTTGTCGGAACGGAGGCATTGAAAATCAAATTAGGATTTTTAAGATATTTTGCGAGGGTTGTAATTTTTAATCCGACCGTTGGATCGTGGTAATATTTGGATATGTTATACATATATAAGCTGAGTATATGTCCACAAATTTTGAACCGTTAAAAATGAACGTATGATTTGTTATGAATTTTACGAGATGACTGGTTTAGAAATTGTTAAATTTTCAGAGTTAATCATTTTAGTGGAAAATTCTAGAATTGGTGGGCCCTACTCTTGGTTGGTGAAGAAATATGCTGAGATTTTTATTCAAATGTGGTGGGTGGAAATAGTAGCAGGTAAAGCCATCAGGTTGCAGGTTAAGTCTGCTTCGGCGTGCTAACATCTTCCTATAAATAGAGGGCTAAGTTAGAATTAAAAATCACACCAGAATTCATAAGTTTTCTCTCTTTCTCTCTCTAGATTATTGAGTGTATTTTGTGAGTAATTAGATACTTTGAGAGTTGCTATTCAGCACAAGTTTCATTCAGCCTCATATCCGATATTCAGTCAGAAGTACGGTTATTTTGAGGTAAGGGATATTATTTTCTTCTTAAATGATATTATTTTCTTCAATATCATTATGCTGAAATATTGATATGAGTTTTTATCAAATTTAGAACTTTTTATGTCGGGGTTACTATTCACGTATACGACACTATTCACGTATACGGTACTATTCACGAATACGGCACTATTTATCGAAAAATGAAATTTTCTTCTTTTTGTCCAAGATGTCTATTATGGTTACTATCTTTGATTGTATCCATGTTTTGATCTTTATTTTTGAATTCTGCTTCACAATTGATTATTATGAAGTATTATTGATCTTGGATAAACTGTTATACGAATCCCTACTATTTGTCCTTCTGTCTCACTGGATTCGTTTTCTTTAAGATATTTTTCATCATCCTCAGTCCTAAATGATGATATTACTGAATATCTTTGGCCTGTAGTGCAAAGATGTATAATTACCTGATGAATATCTTTGGCTTGTAGTGCAAAGATGAACAGGTGTTGAGATGAACATGATTGACTGGTGATACAAATGAATATCTTTGCCTGTAGTGCAAAGATGAATATTTGTTTAAAAATGATTATTAATTGATGTTACAGGGATAAAATATTGATGATGGACTTTTAAATTTAGAAGATAGTAGAATTCATTCTCTACTTGACTCTTCCAATGGTTTGCTATTTTCGCTCCAGTTGTTGATCTAAAACTTGTTGTCGATTATATTCTATCAGATTTTTCCCTGTTGAATACTAATGATAATTTGTTGTATATTATCTTAGTCATAATATTCTTTACTGGGCTAGTTGAGCTCACCCTTTTCTTTTTTGTTCCATTTTTCTTCTCAGGAGGTGAGAACATAGCAGGATCTAGTCGGGATATGAAATGATGGTTCTAGAAAGATGTTTTAGCTGTCCTCACTATTTCTGTAAAATAGTGTTTGAATAATTGTAATGAGGACTTATTTGAGTGTGGATATTGTCTAGAAGACAATATTTGTATTTAAACTCACAGTATGTGTTGTCGTATTTTGCACGACAATTGTATTATTGAAATTGTAGTTTGCTTTTTGTACCATGTATTTGGCGACTCAGAATGGGTGATGTATACCTATTTTGGGGGCGTCATAGTTGGTATCAGAGCTTAGGGATATGATCCCTGGCTGAGATGTGAGACAAGAACTAGGAGGGGAGAGACGGAGAATTCCTTCGCTAGTATGACCTGACTAAGTTTATTTGGTGTTTATTTGGTCGGTCAGAGTATAGGGATAATATATGACATGACTATTAACCCTTATTTTATGGCAATATTTAAAAATGGCAGCTGAGAACGTTAATAATAAAGTAAATCAGACCGTGGAGACACCTTTAATCACCACCCAGGGGAACGTGCAACAGGAAGGCAATATTCCTCCTGTAAACAACGTTATCGATCAAACGATGAATGATGGAATGTTTAAGAGGTTTTTGCTGTTCATGCAAAATCAGACGAAGGAGACTCGTGTGTAGAATACGGGTGGAAATGCTAGCAATGCACGGCTGGTCACAGCCAAGCAGTTCAAAGAGTTGGGACCACCAGAATTTAGGGGAAAGCCTGATCCGATCATGGCGGAAACGTGGGTCAAGCAAATTACCAAGATATTCGATGTCTTGGGATGCACGGAGGAACAGAAGGTTCTATTTGTCACCTTTATGTTCCGCGGTGAGGTAGACTACTGGTGGGAGTCTGTGAAGCATACCCAGCCTGACGCACTTAACATGCCCTGGGAAACGTTTCAGAAACTGTTTAATGACAAGTACTTTCCTGAAAGTATTCGTCATATGAAGGAGGTAGAGTTTATTAGATTGGAACAAAACAACGTGACGGTGTCCCAGTACGAGGCGAAGTTTGCAGAGTTATCCAGGTTTGCACCTCATTTGGTCGAGAATGAGGAACGAATGACAAGGATGTTTCTGAGAGGTTTAAAACCCGAGATTCGGCAATATCTTATCTCTCATAAATTTTCTTTATATTCAGATGTTGTAAACAGGGCTCAATTACTAGAGCGAGATAATGAGTATGTTCAACCGAGGGACCACAACCAGGGTCATACTGGTGACAGCAGTCATCGGAGCGATGAGAACCAGCGAGGAGGGAAAAATACAGACAAAAGTGGTAACCACTCGGGTCATCATGGCCATTATAATAGGAGAGGTGAGTCAAGTGGAAATTTCAAGAAGAGAAGATTTAACGATGACATGAAGACGTCGACAGCAGCAGCAGCACCAGGAACAAATTCTAGGGGAGGAGAACGACCGCCAGTTAGATGTTACAGATGCGGAGAGGAGGGACATATAAGTCCAAACTGCCCACAACAGTTCAAGGTATGTTATAATTATGGAAAGGAAGGACATATCGCTCGAGATTGTACTATAGCTAAACCAAGTTCAGCTGGGACGGTGACACCAAAGGCGGATACGGACAAAATAAAGTCAGCAGTTTCTGGAATAACGTTTGTCGTAACTGCCCAAAACGCGAGGAACCCGAACGAAGGTATAACGGGTTAGTTAATTATAAATTCTTGCGAA
Organism: Panax notoginseng; assembly: GCA_016801055.1. Classification (NCBI taxonomy): domain Eukaryota; kingdom Viridiplantae; phylum Streptophyta; class Magnoliopsida; order Apiales; family Araliaceae; genus Panax; species Panax notoginseng. The sequence continues at coordinate 156,399,113 of CM029022.1, read as the reverse complement.
GTTTATACCTTACTAGATACCGGTTCTACCTATTCTTTTATCTCTCCTGCTTGTGCTCAACGTTTAAACTTGACTCCGGAGAAATTAGACTTTGACCTATCTGTGGAGACTCCGTTAAGAGAAACTTTCATTACATCTAAAGTTTATAAATCTTGCTTAATCCAAGTTGGTATAATCACATTACCTGTTGACCTTATCTCTTTAAAGATACTTGCTTTTGATGTGATTTTAGGAATTGATTGGTTAACTACTCATCATGCCAAAATTGATTATTTTCGTAAGGTTGTTAGTTTTCATATTCCTAACCAACCTGTTATGCGAATTCAAGCAACCAAACCACTAAAATCAATCGCTGTCATACCAAGCCATAAAGCCATTCGTTTATTGAAAAACGGATGTCAAGCTTTCTTAGCCCATGTCATGGACTTGAACAAAAATACGTCAGATTTGAATGATATTTCTGTTGTTAGTGAATTTTCTGACGTATTTCCTGAAGAATTTCCTAGCCTAACCCAAAGCGTGATATTGAATTTTTGTATTGATCTTCAACCCGATACAAAACCCATTACTAAAATCTCATATTGAATAGCTCCCATTGAACTTCAAGAGTTAAAAACCGAACTATAGAAGTTGGTACCCGAGCCTCTATCTGGTGACTTCCTTTGTGGAATGCACCAAAGTAAAACTCTCCGTAGGGGACTCTATATTTGTGTGGTGGTAAAATAATAGGTGTCATTGTGACGTGCTATCCAAGATTGAGATATGAATCACAATTGAGAGCAACCAAAGTCGGTGACCAAAGTACGTAGCTTTCTGGGCTTAACTGGTTACTATCGGAGATTTGTGGAAAGATTTTCTCGAATCGCTACTCCGTTAACTTAGCTGACTCAGAAAGATACAAAATTCGTATGGAGCAAGGAATGTGAGAAGATTTTCCAATAGCTCAAGAGGCGACTCATTCGGAACCTGTTCTGACCATACCATCCTAGAAAAGCGAACGTGGTAGCTGACGCGTTGAGTAGAAGATTGTATGCGAGTACGAGTGCGATATTGTTGAACACAAAGACCTATTTTGTATAATTTATAAATGATAGAGATAGAGTTAATGACTCTAGAGACCCACGTGATGATATACGAGTAAAATCGACTTTAATCGATAACGTTAAAGCCGCTCAAGCTACAGACCTGGAGCTGATGAATATAAAGAAGAAGGTGTAAGAATGTGTTATTCTAGAAGTAAGAGTCGATGAAGAGAAGAAAGCTCAAACCTTCGATTATTTGAAATCCTCGATCGAGTAGGAACTGTGGCCTATAGACTCGCCTTAACGCTAAGTATGTCGCGTGTTCATAACATTTTTCACGTATCGATGTTACGTAAATATGCAGACGACCCGAATCATATTATTGCGGTAGAACCAGACGAGATAGCCGAAGATTTAACGTACGAGGAGGTACCTGTTAAGATATTGGATAGGAAAGAACATGTCCTATGCACGAAGGTTATACCACAAGTTAAGGCTTTGTGGAGAAACCATGCTATTGAAGAAATGACTTAGGAGTTGGAATCAGAAATGAAAGCGAGGTATCCTCACCTTTTCAAAACACCAGGTACGTACGTCAATTTCGAGGACGAAATTTCATAAGGAGGGGAGGTTGTAAGACCCCAACTTATTAATAAATGAAATTAAATTTCCTCTATTTATTATTTTGAAATAGAAAGAGTTGATTTGATTAATGTGGTTAGTTATGGGTAAAATGCGCAAATATTTCAAATAAGCAAGTGGTTATAAAGTATTCATTTTTGGTCGGTGAATATTCGTGTGGTCGTGAAATATTCTTTCTATCGCAGAATATTCGTACGACGGCGTAGCTATTTGTGGGCTCCATAACGGAAAACGATTGGATGAAAATAACGACAAAAATTGAGTTTTGATAAATAACGGCGTAGTTGTTACCGTTAACACTGTTGGAATACCCGGTGGTTAAAATACAGTTATACGCGTGGTTGCACAGTAGCACACGGATTGCACAGTATTTTAGAATTATTGATTCTTACGAAGGAAGGCACTACTCAATAATTGTTACAGTAGTTACTGTTCAATATTTTATTTTATTGATTCAATAATTGCGACGTTGATATTTTATATTATTGTTGTTTTAATAATTGTTGCTGCACAGTATTTTTCTTTATCAGATCAATAATTCATATTATTTAAATAATATTATTAGATAGCATTATTGGCAATGTCTAGAAAGTTCTGTCTAAGGAGAGGTTTGGTCATCTAATTGCGCGCTAGTAAGGAGAAATCCTTATTGGAAAGTCCCCTCTTTCTTGGGAACGGCCTGGTTGTCATAAATGTGATTCTGTAATATTAATTGTGGATAATTACTTATTGATTCATATGATAAGGAAATATTTATTTTATGTGAATTTAAATGAGGGATATATTTTTGTGGTTAAAAATGAAGGAGTTAATGTTGAAGTGTTTTATCTGTATTTTTGTCGGAACGGAGGTATTAAAAATCAAATTAGGGTTTTTAAGATATTTTACGAGGGTTATAATTTTTAATCCGACCGTTGGATCGTGGTAATATTTGGATATGTTATACATATATAAGTTGAGTATATGTCCACAAATTTTGAACCGTTAAAAATGAACGTATGATTTTTCGAGATGACTGGTACAGAAATTGTTGAATTTTCGGAGTTAATCATTTTGGTGGAAAATTCTAGAATTATGGGCCCCACTTTTGGTTGGTGAAGAAATGTGCTGAGATTTTTATTCAAATGTGGTGGGTGGAAATAGTAACAGGTAAAGCCATCAGGTTGCAGGTTAAGTCTGCTTCGGCGTGCTAACATCTTCCTATAAATAGAGGGCTAAGTTAGAATTGAAAATCACACCAGAATTCATAAGTTTTCTCTCTTCTCTCTCTAGATTATTGAGTGTATTTTGTGAGTATTTAGATACTTTGAGAGTTGCTATTCAGCACAAGTTTCATTCAGCCTCATATCCAATATTCAGTCAGAAGTACGGTTATTTTGAGGTAAGGGATATTATTTTCTTCTTAAACGATATTATTTTCTTCAATATCATTATGCTGAAATATTGATATGAGTTTTTATCAAATTTGAAACTTTTTGTGTCGGGGTTACTATTCACGTATACGGCACTATTCACGAATACGGCACTATTTATCGAAAAATAAAATTTTCTTCTTTTTGTCTAAGATGTCAATTATGGTTACTATCTTTGATTGTATCCATATTTTGATCTTTATTTTTGAATTCTGCTTCACAATTGATTATTATGAAGTATTATTGATCTTGGATAAACTGTTATACGAATCCCTACTATTTGTCCTTCTGTCTCACTAGATTCGTTTTCTTTAAGATATTTTTCATCATCCTCAGTCCTAAATGATGATATTACTGAATATCTTTGGCCTGTAGTGCAAAGATGTATGATTACCTGATGAATATCTTTGGCTTGTAGTGCAAAGATGAACATGTGTTGAGATGAACATGATTGACTGGTGATACAAATGAATATCTTTGCCTGTAGTGCAAAGATGAATATTTGTTTAAAAATGATTATTAATTGATGTTACAAGGATAAAATATTGATGATGGACTTTTAAATTTAGAAGATAGTAGAATTCATTCTCTACTTGACTCTTCCAATGGTTTGCTATTTTCGCTCCAGTTGTTGATCTAAAACTTGTTGTCGATTATATTCTATCAGATGTTTCCCTGTTGAATACTAATGATAATTTGTTGTATATTATCTTAGTCATAATATTCTTTACTGGGCTAGTTGAGCTCACCCTTTTCTTTTTTGTTCCATTTTTCTTCTCAGGAGGTAAGAACATAGCAGGATCTAGTCGGGATATGAAGTGATGGTTCTAGAAAGATGTTTTAGCTGTCCTCACTATTTCTGTAAAATAGTGTTTGAATAATTATAATGAGGACTTATTTGAGTGTAGATATTGTCTAGAAGATAATATGTGTATTTAAACTCACAGTATGTGTTGTCGTATTTTGCACGACAATTGTATTATTGAAGTTGTAGTTTGCTTTTTGTACCATGTATTTGGCGAATCAGAATGGGTGATGTATACCTATTTTGGGGGCGTCACAGTTGGTATCAGAGCTTAGGGATATGATCCCTGGCTGAGATGTGAGACAAGAACTAGGAGTGGAGAGACGGGAATTCCTTCGCTAGTATGACCTGACTAAGTTTATTTGTTGTTTATTTGGTCGGTCAGAGTATAGGGATAATATATGACATGACTATTAGCCCTTATTTTATGGCAATATTTAAGAATGGCAGCTGAGAACGTTAATAATAGAGTAAATCAGACCGTGGAGACACCTTTAATCACCACCCAGGGGAACGTGCAATAGGAAGGCAATATTCCTCCTGTAAACAACGTTATCGAGCAAACGATGAATGATGGAATGTTTAGGAGGTTTTTGCAGTTCATGCAAAATCAGGCGAAGGAGACTCGTGTGCAGAATACGGGTGGAAATGCTAGCAATGCACGGCTGGTCACAGCCAAGCAGTTCAAAGAGTTGGGACCACCAGAATTTAGGGGAAAGCCTGATCCGATCATGGCAGAAACGTGGGTCAAGCAAATTACCAAGATATTCGATGTCTTGGGATGCACGGAGGAACAGAAGGTTCTATTTGTCACCTTTATGTTCCGCGGTGAGGTAGACTACTGGTGGGAGTCTGTGAAGCATACCCAGCCTGACGCACTTAACATGCCCTGGGAAACGTTTCAGAAACTGTTTAATGACAAGTACTTTCCTGAAAGTATTCGTCATATGAAGGAGGTAGAGTTTATTAGATTGGAACAAAACAACGTGACGGTGTCCCAGTACGAGGCGAAGTTTACAGAGTTATCCAGGTTTGCACCTCATTTGGTCGAGAATGAGGAACGAATGACAAGGATGTTTCTGAGAGGTTTAAAACCCGAGATTCGGCAATATCTTATCTCTCATAAATTTTCTTTATATTCAGATGTTGTAAACAGGGCTCAATTACTAGAGCGAGATAATGAGTATGTTCAACCGAGGGACCACAACCATGGTCATACTGGTGACAGCAGTCATCGGAGCGATGAGAACCAGCGAGGAGGGAAAAATACAGACAAAAGTGGTAACCACTCGGGTGGTCATCGTGGCCATTATAATAGGAGAGGTGAGTCAAGTGAAAATTTCAAGAAGAGAAGATTTAACGATGACAGGAAGATGTCGACAGCAGCACCAGTACCAGGAACAAATTCTAGGGGAGGAGAACGACCGCCAGTTAGATGTTACAGATGCGGAGATGAGGGACATATAAGTCCAAACTGCCCACAACAGTTCAAGGTATGTTATAATTGTGGAAAGGAAGGATATATCGCTCGAGATTATATTATAGCGAAACCAAGTCCAGCTGGGACGGTGACACCAAAGGTGGATACGGACAAAATAAAGTCGGCAGTTTCTGGAAGAACGTTTGTCGTGACTGCCCAAAACGTGAGGGACCCGAACGAAGGTATAACGGGTTAGTTAATTATAAATTCTTGCGAAGTTTATACCTTACTAGATACCGGTTCTACGCATTCTTTTATCTCTCCTGCTTGTGCTCAACGTTTAAACTTGACTCCGGAGAAATTAGACTTTGACCTATCTGTGGAGACTCCATTAAGAGAAACTTTCATTACATCTAAAGTTTATAAATCTTGCTTAATCCAAGTTGGCACAATCACATTACCTGTTGACCTTATCTCTTTAAAGATACTTGCTTTTGATGTGATTTTAGGAATTGATTGGTTAACTACTCATCATGCCAAAATTGATTGTTTTCGTAAGGTTGTTAGTTTTCATATTCCTAACCAACCTGTTATGCGAATTCAAGAAACCAAACCACTAAAATCAATCGTTGTCATGCCAAGCCATAAAGCCATTCGTTTATTGAAAAACAGATGTCAAGCTTTCTTAGCCCATGTCATGGACTTGAACAAAAATACGTCAGATTTGAATGATATTTCTGTTGTTAGTAAATTTTCTGACGTATTTCCTGAAGAATTTTCTGGCCTAACCCAGAGCGTGATATTAAATTTTTGTATTGATCTTTAACCCGATACAAAACCCATTACTAAAATCTCATATTGAATAGCTCCTATTGAACTTCAGGAGTTAAAAATCGAACAATAGAAGTTAGTACCCGAGCCTCTATCTGGTGACTTTCTTTGTATAATGCACCAAAGCCAGACTCTCCGTAGGGGACTCTATATTTGTGTGGTGGTAAAACAATAGGTGTCATTGTGACGTGCTATCCAAGATTGAGATATGAATCACAATTGAGAGCAACCGAAGTTGGTGACCAAAGTACGTAGCTTTCTGGGCTTAACTGGTTACTATCGGAGATTCGTAAAAGGATTTTCTCGAATCGTTACTCCGTTAACTTAGCTGACTCAGAAAGATACAAAATTCGTATGGAGCAAGGAATGCGAGAAGATTTTCCAATAGCTCAAGAGGCGACTCATTCGGAACCTGTTCTGGCCATACCATCCTGGAAAAACGAACGTGGTAGCTGACGCGTTGAGTAGAAGATTGTACGCGAGTACGAGTGCGATATTATTGAACACAAAGACCTATTTTGTATAATTTATAAATGATAGAGATAGAGTTAATGACTCTAGAGACCCACGTGATGATATACGAGTAAAATCGACTTTAATCGATAACGTTAAAGCCGCTCAAGCTACAGACCTGGAGCTGATGAATATAAAGAAGAAGGTGTAAGAATGTGTTATTCTAGAAGTAAGAGTCGATGAAGAGAAGAAAGCTCAAACCTTCGATTATTTGAAATCCTCGATCGAGTAGGAACTGTGGCCTATAGACTCGCCTTAACGCTAAGTATGTTGCGTGTTCATAACATTTTTCACGTATCGATGTTACGTAAATATGCAGACGACCCGAAACATATTATTGCGGTAGAACCAGACGAGATAGCCGAAGATTTAACGTACGAGGAGGTACCTGTTAAGATATTGGATAGGAAAGAACATGTCCTATGCGCGAAGGTTATACCACAAGTTAAGGTTTTGTGGAGAAACCATGCTATTGAAGAAATGACTTAGGAGTTGGAATCAGAAATGAAAGCGAGGTATCCTCACCTTTTCGAAACACCAGGCAAATTTCATAAAGAGGGGAGGTTGTAAGACCCCAACTTATTAATAAATGAAATTAAATTTCCTCTATTTATTATTTTGAAATAGAAAGGGTTGATTTGATTAATGTGGTTAGTTATGGGTAAAATGCGCAAATATTTCAAATAAGCAAGTGGTTATAAAATATTCATTTTTGGTCGGTGAATATTCGTGTGGTCGTGGAATATTCTTTCTATCGGGAAATATTCGTACGACTGCGTAGCTATTTGTGGGCCCCATAACGAAAAATGATTGGATAAAAATAATGACAAAAATTGAGTTTTGATAAATAACGACGTAGTTGTTACCGTTAACACTGTTGGAATACCCGGTGGTTAAAATATTGTAATACGCGTGGTTGCACAGTAGCACACGGATTGCACAGTATTTTAGAATTATTGATTCTTACGAAGGAAGGCACTACTCAATAATTGTTATAGTAGTTACTGTTTAATATTTTATTTTATTGATTCAATAATTGCTGCGTTGATATTTTATATTATTGTTGTTTCAATAATTGTTGCTGCACAGTATTTTTCTTTATCAGATCAATAATTCATATTATTTAAATAATATTATTAGATAACATTATTGGCAATGTCTAGAAAGTTCTGTCTAAGGAGAGGTTTGGTCATCTAATTGCGCGCTAGTAAGGAGAAATCCTTATTAAAAAGCCCCCTCTTTCTTGGGAACGGCCTGGTTGTCATAAATGTGATTCTGTAATATTAATTATGGATAATTAATTATTGATTCATATGATAAGGAAATATTTATTTTATGTGAATATAAATGAGGGATATATTTTTGTGGTTAAAAATGGAGTTAATGTTGAGGTGTTTTATCTGTATTTTTGTCGGAACGGAGGTATTGAAAATCAAATTAGGGTTTTTAAGATATTTTGCGAGGGTTATAATTTTTAATCCGACCGTTGGATCGTGATAATATTTGGATATGTTATACATAAATAAGTTGAGTATATGTCCACAAATTTTGAACCGTTAAAAATGAACGTATGATTTTACGAGATGACTGGTACAGAAATTGTTGAATTTTGGAGTTAATCATTTTGGTGAAAAATTCTAGAATTGGTGGGCCCCACTCTTGGTTGGTGAAGAAATGTGCTGAGGTTTTTATTCAAATGTGGTGGGTGGAAATAGTAGCAGGTAAAGCCATCAGGTTGCAGGTTAAGTCTGCTTCGGCGTGCTAACATCTTCCTATAAATAGAGGGCTAAGTTAGAATTGAAAATCACACCAGAATTCATAAGTTTTCTCTCTTTCTCTCTCTAGATTATTGAGTGTATTTTGTGAGTATTTATATACTTTGAGAGTTGCTATTCAGCACAAGTTTCATTCAGCCTCATATCCGATATTCAGTCAGAAGTACGGTTATTTTGAGGTAAGGGATATTATTTTCTTCTTAAATGATATTATTTTCTTCAATATCATTATGCTGAAATATTGATATGAGTTTTTATCAAATTTGAAACTTTTTGTTTCGGGGTTACTATTCACGTATACGACACTATTCACGTATACGGTACTATTCACGAATACGACACTATTTATCGAAAAATAAAATTTTCTTCTTTTTGTCCAAGATGTCTATTATGGTTACTATCTTTGATTGTATCCATGTTTTGATCTTTATTTTTGAATTCTACTTCACAATTGATTACTATGAAGTATTATTGATCTTGGATAAACTGTTATACGAATCCCTACTATTTGTCCTTCTGTCTCACTGGATTTGTTTTCTTTAAGATATTTTTCATCATCCTTAGTCCGAAATGATGATATTACTGAATATCTTTGGCCTGTAGTGCAAAGATGTATGATTACCTGATGAATATCTTTGGCTTGTAGTGCAAAGATGAACAGGTGTTGAGATGAACATGATTGACTGGTGATACAAATGAATATATTTGGCCTGTAGTGCAAAAATGAATATTTGGTTAAAAATGATTATTAATTGATGTTACAGGGTTAAAATATTGATGATGGACTTTTAAATCTTAGAAGATAGTAGAATTCATTCTCTACTTGACTCTTCTAATCGTTTGCTGTTTTCGCTGCATTTGTTTATCTAAAACTTGTTGTCGATTATATTTTATCAGATTTTTCCCTGTCGAATACTAATGATAATTTGTTGTATATTATCTTAGTCATAATATTCTTTACTGGGCTTGTTGAGCTCACCCTTTTTTTTTTTGTTCCATTTTTCTTCTCAGGAGGTGAGAACATAGCAGGATCTAGTCGGGATATGAAGTGATGGTTCTAGAAAGATGTTTTAGCTGTCCTCACTATTTCTGTAAAATAATGTTTGAATAATTATAATGAGGACTTATTTGAGTGTGGATATTGTCTAGAAGACAATATTTGTATTTAAACTCACAGTATGTGTTGTCGTATTTTGCACGACAATTGTATTATTAAAGTTGTAGTTTGCTTTTTGTACCATGTATTTGGCGACTCAGAATGGGTGATGTATACCTATTTTGGGGGCGTCACACTTTTAAGAAATTTTTATAACTAAATTTCTATTTCTTCTTACTTCATTTTCTTATGATTTCAACCATATGAAATTCATTTTTAACATCTTTTACTTCCATTTTCATTAAGTTATATGATTTCATATAAAAACTGAAAGAAAATTTAGATTAGACTAGGTTTTAGGATTACCTTTCTTCTATAATCTTCTTCTGTTCGACAAAGCTAGCTCTCGGGCTAGCTTTTCCTCTTTCTTTTCCTTTATTCCCCATCCAAAATTCTCACTCTCTAGATGTTGGTTGAAATTTTCTAACCAAACAAATGAGCTTAAGGCTTGTTTATATAGAAAACCAAGGCTAGGGGCATTTTGGTCATTTGGCCAAATCGCCTTACTATTCACACCTCCCTACTATTCATGAAGCTTCTCCTGAAAGCTTCGTTGTCCAGTCTTTCAGAATTCGTCCGACAGTTCGAAAAATTGTGATTCTCGAAATCCAAATATTTTTGAATATTTCGTCTTTCTTCTACAAATTTACTTTTACGCATTCTTTAGAAATTCTAAAAACTGAAAAATACTTTTTGATGAATAGTATTTTCCTTTACGTTTTCCTGAAACGTAGTTAAACAAATAAAAAATACATAACAGTACTTTTCATCGTTTTTATTTCGTTCGATTTCTGTACGTTTTTTGAGAAAAAATTTTATCGGCTAACATAACTTTTTATGACATGTTATAGTCAAATCTTTCGACGGAATGTCATTTCGACATCCCGATCTCTCGAAAAGGCTTAAGTTATTCAAACCCTAACCCTTAGATTTTATCGGATGAATAGTGCTTATTTTGTCTTTTTCCTCGAAAATATTTTTGTTCCCGAAAAAATTTTATTTTCGTCTTGAAAATTCTTACTCATTCAGTCTAGCTTGTAGCCAGAATCCTCCTGTTTTATAATCATCCTAAGTTTTAGAACGATTAATAAACGCATAACACATAATATTATTAATAAATAATTCTTTAAACATAATTTCTGGACATTCCGATTTTTTGGGTTGTCACAGTATCTCTACTGTAACCTTTAACAATCATTAAGTCTATGGACTATCCATCTTGTACTCCAGGTGATCAACCCTTTGTACTATGTATTGTGCACAAACATTTAACGCTATTTCGTAACTCGAAATTATAGTTTCCGATAACATAATCCCCCATTATAGGGTTGTTCATCTCAGCTTTAACATTAGAAATCGTATCAAATGAATTTTTGTTTGGAATAACTTCAAAAGAAATTTTAGATCTTTAGAACGCTCATCAAATTAAATATGGACTAGTCAAATAAAAAAGGGTTTGATGGCCATTTAAAGGTTTGATACAACATAACCTCGTATGAGGTACTTAATCAAGTTATGAATAAGTGATAGAATCACACTGATTTACAATGGAGTAAGCATCATTTATCGAAATATTGCTTTCATAAAAGATTAGAAAGCTTATTTAAGAACATAGGCATTGAACATTTTAAGAACCCTCACTTGGATAATAAAGAAGCAAATGTTAGGAAACTTGCCTCTACAATTCACGCTCTCCAAATATCCTACATATATCATTAGGATCACCACACCAATTAGTCACATTAAAACTAACATTATTGGTTTAGTTCCTATTCTAGTTAACTTTTTATCTTAGCTTAAGATCTGATTATCCCAATCATTCACATACTATGAATCTAAATTCTTTGTTAACATATAACACAAGACCTAACACTTATACAACCCTTCCATTCATCACGTACATTGAACTAAAGACTTTCATAATTTATTAATTCATAACTTTTAATGACATCTTTGTGTTTACAATCTGATATTATATCTTATAACATGTTTTAAACTTCTCTTCAATCATCAAAATAGATTTGGTTAACAATCCTCAAGCTGTACATTTAACAGTTCATTACTGGGTATGTCCTGGTACTAGCGCGACTGCACCACTTTTATACTGGGGAACCAGCGCGGCTACACTGGTCTCCAGACTCAGTTGCTCGCGACACAGGCTCTGCTCTCAATAGAATTCTATCTTATTCAATTCAGAACCAAATTAACTGGAAATATTATCCATTCTTTGACAACGATCACATTGTATCACAAATTGATGGGCATCTTTGAAAAAGATATGCCAATACAACCCGAATTGAAGAACTTTGGCTGCCGTACGGTCTCCCCCCATAGTTCCCTTTGTATGGTGAATCATGATAATGGTGCAAAATATCAGACACTTCTTCTTGTGGGACTTGTGACACCCGCAAATTCGGGTACTACTTTCCCACAGGATTTGGTGCTCACTATCCAAAATAATTACATCTAACTACCTATAATCCAGAATAAAGACATAACTTAAATAATTTAAACAATAAGCCTCCCCATTAAAGGGTTACATCAACTTAAAACAAATCCCGGGTAATCTAACATTAAATTATTACATAAGTCTGCGGAATACATCATATAATTATATAAGTCTCAAAACATAGATTCGATTAAATAAAATCAAACAAATCTTCATCATTTGTATATCTTGCCCTTGCCTTAGCTAGTAGACGGCTCGTCAACTTTTCGAACTTTAGCTGCAGTGTTAAATGCAAGAGTGAGTAAACAATTGCTCACTGATATAATGATGATAATAGCAATAACATAAGAGTAAGCAATGAATACTGAATAATAGAGAACTTATTCTTTGAATCAAGAATAGAAAACAAGTTTGAGAATTATATCTGAGGGTCTTAAGACCATGAACTATGTCCCAAGTTACTAAGTATTTATACCTCAACCTTTAATAGTCCTTAGATTATACAGACCTTTTCTTTAGTACTTCGGGGGATCGGCCCTTCGTACCATGTATTATGCACAAACATGTAAACGCTAACGCGTACATAATCCCCTATATTAGGGTTGTTCTTCTCAATTGACTTAAGATTTCCTCACTAAGGAAAGTTTAGTTCGAACTAGCTTTAACAATGGTTCTACAATTTTAGAACGCTCATCAACTATGGACTAGCCAAATCAATAAAGGTTCACTAGGCATTCGAAGTTCGATACAATAACTATGTATTAAGTAACCATATTTAGAATAAAGAATAGGATCACAATAATATAATTGAATAAAACATTATATATCCAATAAACTATCTTCAAAGGAATTAGAGAATCTTGTTCGGAATAATGAACATTTCAAACTTTGAATTAACAAGAAACAATAATTAGAACTTGCTCAATGTGAATAAACAACTTGAACCATTTTAAACAAACAATATCAAGTTCAGGATTAGGAAACTTGTTTAGCAAAAAGTAAGATTTAGATACTTGCATAACAATAACAAACAAGATAGTATAAAGATCTTGCTTTACATAAACCTTATAGGTTCAATTCACCATCTTAGTTAAGTTATAACTTTTAACTTAAGGTCTAACCATATCGATCAACCATATAACACAAATCTGAAAACTCACTAACATATAACGTAAAGCCTTAGAATTCAACTCCCATCTCTAACTCTTGCAAACATCGAGTTTCAATCATTATATAATTTGTTAATTAATAACTTTCAGTCTTCATATTTGGTATTACAATGCAACTACAATCTGTTATAATATCATATAATATGATTAACATCATTTTATGTTCATAAGATTAGGTTACGATTGTATGCTATGGAATGAAATTAAAAAAAACAAAACAGTTTATTCTCATGCATTGGCGCGGCCGCGGCCTTTTAAGCATTGGCACCAGCGCGGCCGCACTGGTGCGTAGACCTAGAATCTGCAGTCTGTTCATACAACCTGTTGCGAACCAAACTCCAAATTCCTCACTCAACCAACAACACAAGCATACCCAGACACTAAAATTTCAGTAAAAAAAAAACATGACACATATATTTAACCATTCTAATAACACAAACAACACTAATAACCAATTTAGAACCTTCAAAAGCAAAGTATGTGCTTAATATTCATATTTCAACATATTTAGCACATACAAACACTACAAATTCATTTTTTTGATCAAATCAATCCATTCGACTTGCATTCTTTTCGTATTCCAATATATTAACAATAGCAATCATCAATTTACAGATTATACCATAAACTCCTAACCAATTTTAGTCTCAAACTAGACCAAAATACACATATTATCACATAACTCCAATTCTTCATTTTAAAACATGATTATATGAATTAATTTCTGAAAACTCAACCATAGATGATATATAATGGATTAAGAAACTCATTAACATTTTATAAACTAATTCCTTGACAATTTAATCCAAGAAAACCAACCTCCGATTAAGAACTCAATCTCTTTTTATTAACATGTATACATGAATTTAATTCTTACAACTTAATTATAACAACATAGCATGATTTATACATACTCCAAAAACATACTAAACATATTTCTAACCAATTCATCCATAAAAATCTAATTTTCAAAGAAAACTAAGAACACAAACTAATACTAAAAATTAGATGATTTACCTCTTGATTCTTGTTTAGACTTCGTTAGATGATAGAGATTTACTTGCTAATGTTTCCCCCTTCCCTCTTGATACTCCATTTCTTCTCCGCTCTCTCAATTTCCTTCCCCTGTGTTTTTTTTTCTAGTTTAAGCCTTAGAACAAAATACGTAATATAGACCAACAGCATGCGTAGTATAAACTGATAAATGTGGGTTATCAGTTTTTCCAAGCAAAAGTCTTCAGCTGTTACACTAACCAAAAGCCACAAGGCTTTATTTGGTTTGCACACTAAAACTCCCCCCCTTTAATTTATTTTTATAATACTTATATAATATGCTTCCATTGTCACACTTTTATTGAGTCAATTTTTTATCAAGTCTAATTTACACTTATCTAATAATTATAATTATATTTATAATTTCATTATAATTATAATTATACTTAACAAATTATTTCACATATAATTTAATTATTAAATTAAACTAGAACATCATCACTACACAACATTACTATTATCAAACAATTTATTTAATTTAATTATCTCATTAAATCAAATCTTCAAATCATAAAATTATCATACATTAATTCAATTATTATAACACACTTTAACTAAATTATTGCACATCAATTTCATCAATATTTATTTATTTCAATAAATAAATCATATCAAATATTTATTTAATCCAATAAATATTTTTAAATTAGATATAAATTTTTTTTTGTTACAACTTTCCCTCTTTAAAAGAATTCTGTCCTCAGAATCACGACTCAATAAATTCATTCGTTACATTCTTCCGTCCTTAACAAGATTCTGTCCCCAGAATTGCTATACAAGAATTAAGCAAATAATTGAGGATAACTTTCATCATAATGTCTTCTAGTTCCCACGTAACTTCTTCAGCATTGTGGTTTCTACATATTACCTTAACAGAAGGTATCACTTTATTCCTTATTACTTACTCTTTTCTATCAATAATCTGAACAGGAACTTCTTTATAAGACAAATCTTTTTCAAACTGTAAAGGTTCATATTCTATAACATGTTTATAATCAGACTTATATGGTCGTAATACCGAAACATAGAAAATGTTATGAATATATTCTAGTTTCGGAGGTAAAGCTACCTCATACGCAACTTTTCCAATTTGGCATAGCACTTCAAAAGGTCTTATAAACCTAGGGCTTAGTTTTCCCTTTTTACCAAATCGCATTTTCCCTTTCTAGAGAGACACCTTCAAGAAAACAAAACTACCGACATCAAATTCCCAATTTTGCCGGTGTTGATCATCATATTTCTTCTGCCTATCCTGTGCAGCTATCAATCTTGCCCGAATCACCTTGACAATTTCAACAGTTTGCTGCACCAATTCTAGACCTAATAGCTGACATTCACCAACTTCATCCCAGCATAACGGAGTTCTGCATTTCCTGCCGTACAACGCTTCATAAGGCGACATGTTATACTTGCGTGATAACTTTTATTATAGGCTAATTCAACCAACGGTAGGTGGTCATCCCAATTCCCTTTAAAATTCATAGTACATGCTTTGAGCATATCCTCTAATGTCTAGATTGTCCTCTCACTTTGTCCGTCGGTTTAGGGATGATACGCTGTGCTCATTCTCAACTGCGTTCCCAAGCATTCCCATAGTTGTTTTCAAAAATTTGATATGAAACGTGGATCTCTATCTAATACAATGGATACCGGGACATCGTGTCTTAATACAATCTCTTTTACATACAGTTTTGCCAACCGATCTAGGTTAAATCTAATTTTGATTGGAAAAAAGTGTGCCGACTTCATCAATCGATCGACAATCACCCAGATCGCATCGTAACCTTGCTGAGTCGTTGGAAGATGTGATAACCCGAGATTTTGAATATTCAAAATTTCACGAATAGTTTTTTTTATTTAATATTGACATTGAGTGTTAATATTGTACTGTGTATCGGTGATACGAGTCTCGAGAAGTTCAATTTATGAATTGATTAATAAAATTAGAGTAGAGTTGTGCTTAACGTAGAATAGAAACCGTAACCCTAATTTCTGGAAAGGGATTCGATAGAAAATATAATTAATATAATTATTTTAATGAGTTTGTGTTTGTACCGAAGAAATTTATTGATCAATAATTGATCGGATAAGGTTTAAAATTTATAAACCCTAATAAGAGATTAGAAGCCCTAATCTCAGGATTAGAAACCCCAATGTACCGTTAGAAACCCTAATCGAAAGCCGAAAAACCATAATTTCATATTCGCGAATCCTAAAACCCTAATTAGGAAACCTTAATCTTAATTGGCAAGCCTAATGTGTGCATTAAACTTAAATATGATTAGAAAACTCTAATTATATTTTAGTTATCTTAATTTCTATTTTACAAACCCTATTGTAATTTGGAAATTTTATTTTTTTATTAGAAACCCTAATTCGTGGGTTATAAACCCTAATGACCAATTACGATCCTAATTACTTAATTAGTAATTATAATTAAGAATTACTAATCCTAATTAGCAATATTTAAGATATGATTAAGAAATTTTAATATAATTAGAAAATTCTAATTATAATTTAGAAATATTAATTTTCAATTTTTAGAACCTAAATTAGAAATTGGAAATTTTTAGAAAATCAAATTGCTAAACCCTAAGGGTTTAAACCCTAAACCCTAAGGGTTTGGCTAATTGGCAAGAATGCCATTAAATGTATTTACCAAATGACCAAAGTGCCATTTTTGGATTTTTAATTAGATAACTTGTAATTGTTGCTAAAACTTTAGTTGGTAACCTAATGCTTTGACAGTGTGACTCAAATATCTGAGCAAATCAGTCTAGCATTGCCAGCAACATCAGATCTAAGGCTATATATCATAATATATATAGATTAAGAGAGAGAAAGTTCATAAACTTTGCCATTTTTCTCTTTTGCTCTCACCAACTCCCTCTCTCACTAGAAGCTCCGAATTTAGCAAGTAGATCAGTCATAGAACAGCCCCTAGATCAACCAATAATAGATTGGAGAGCCAAGATCTTAGATTATTCAAGAAAATGTATAAACCTAATTTTTATTTTGATCCATGTTGCTATGAAAAAGTTTTTATTTATGTGTTTAGATCTTTGCTAGATGATGTTTAATGATGATGTATGTTGATATAACATAGATCCATAGCATCAAAATGCTTTAAAATTGAGTTTTTCCAAAACTGTCAAGAACATGGTTTGTGGTCTGACAAGCAAATGTCAGGTGCCACAGATTCGTGTCTGTTTGTGATTCTTGTTGTTTTATGTTTTGGATCTGTTATTTGGTACGAGGTATTTAATCTGCAAGTGGTTTTATAGCCATCAGATGTCCCGATTGCACGATATTAATGGTCAAAGTGAGTTGACCGACGTTGACCAACCGAAATCTGGGTAACCCAGAAATTTGAAATCAGCGCCTGACAAGATTTTCTAAGCAACAGATCTGACAGTTGTTTTTTGATATGATAGTTTTATTGTAACTATGTTGTAGCCTGTAAACTGACCTATAGATCTGGGTCTTTAGATCTCTTAAACCTCCAATATATTGAACAGATTAGGTGGTCAAACTAGGCCACTCGACCCTGTTTTGTAATTTCTGGAATTTCCAGAAACGGGAAAAACAACCTTCTGACAACCTTTGACCGAGCTGGATATGGCGATGTTAATGTTGTTTGATTGATTTGTTGTTAGATTTTTGTTCTATGACATGTTCACTACAGATTTAAAACATAATAACACTCAATAGATTACCAGAACACTAAGTTAATCGAGTCCCAAAATTGACCCTCGAAGCTGCTGGGTTTCTGGGTTACCCAGAAAACCCAGAAGCTGTCTGACAGCGACTTTGAGAGATCTAATCTCCTTATATGTTTGTGTTATGAGCTAGATGATGGTTTATTGTTGTAGTGTTACATTTCCCCTACATGATCAGTGTCTACGATAGCTCAAAACAGGATTATACAGAGAATTGCAGCCGGTCAAACAAGGACCCTTAAACACTGACTATCAGTGTTCTTGAGCATCAAGAACACCAACAGTGACGCTTTTTGTCGCTAAAGCCCTATAGCTACGGTTTATTTAATTTTTAAATTTCTGAATATTCCGAAAATTATTTAAAAATAGAAATAAATTTTAAAAATTACTAAAAATCATTTTAAATTCTAAAAAATAACTTTTATTTATTTGGGACATTTTTCTTTAATAATTATAATTATTTGAATAAAAATGTTATTTAATTTATTTAATTGGTGTGTTAAATAAATTAGAGAAAAAATGATTTAATTTTATGAAAAATTATTTTAAATAAGAACAATGTATTTAAAAATATTTTGAATTACAAAATATAATTTTCAATATTTTTGGAGAATTCTCATTAATAAATTAATATTAATGATGTTAAATTTATTTAATTATTATATTAAATAAAGGAATTAAAAATGATTTTATTGATTTAAAAATCATTTAAAAATGAGATAAAGGTTATAAAATTATTTTAAGTTATAATTAATGACTTTTAATATTTTTATAATAATTTCATTAATATTTAGATATTAATGGTAATGAGTTAAAAATAATTTTAATTATTTTAAAAATCATTTAAGTGGAATATTGTTGATTTAAAAATATTTTAAGTTATTAATAATAACTTTAATATTTTGACAATTAGGTGATTAATGTTTCTATATTATTAAATATTAATGATAATAAGATTATTTGATAATTAAATCATTTAAAAATGATTTATGTGTTTGAGAAATTATTATAAATTATAATAATTGTTTATAAATTATTAAAAGCTTCTGGAAAATATTATAAATGATATTTTACTTATCTAAAATAATATTAAAGCTTAGAGACCAAGTTTAATTGACAATCAATGTGTTAATTGTCGGATAGGGTGACCAGAACACCGAAAATAGATCGAAGTCCAACCAGACCGAACTAGTTAGACTTGTTAAGTGTTTATATAGGTTATAAACACTAATGTGGCTATGTGGTAATGTGCCTAGGAGAAGTTTGACTGTAAATTACAGTATTGTGTGTTGTGAATGATTGTGCTAATTGTGAGACCGACATTATTGATTATAGGTCTTACGAACGTAATTAATTATATTGTGTAGCTATAATCAACGTGAAAGGCAAGTTTCCTAACTCAACCTTGAGTTATATTCATTCAATTATTATAATGGTTAATTATTGCTAATTATACCATGTCCAGGGAATTTATTGTTGATTATTCGCAGTTAGTGTATGTTTAATAATTCAAATTGAATTACTGATTCGGAGAATATACAATTGTAGAATAACTGTTGTTGGATATTTATATTCGTAGAAGATAGAATTGACGATACAGATAATTCTTGTTTATTGTCAAATTATATTGAGAAATGTCTTAGCCAATTATTCTGGCTAGACGAACATTTGTTAGAACTTGATAAATTCAAGAAGAGAATTCAATTGTTATTGATAGATCGATGCCAATTATTTCGGCTAGATCGATAAGTAAATAGAATTTGAAATCACAGTATTTCGTTGTTAAATCAAAATCTTGATTCTGAGACTGAGAAGAACAACCTTCTATATAAAGGGAACAAAATTTTTAAGTCGTATATTCGACCATTACGCGCGACCTAAATATTATGCATAATATAGGGTACAAGGAGTTGGCCGGCTCTAAGTACTTGCAGAGGGGTATGATTTAATTTTTATGGTTATCTGATACACCTGCGTATGTATTAAAGTAAATCTTTGATAGATACTCGAGAAAGTAGAAGTTCTAGATACAATGGATCGCTCAGCATAAATCTGAAAAACATTCCACTTTCTTATTGCGTAGAATTGATTCTTGATTATTCAATAGAATATCGTAGAAACTTTGAAAACGTTGTACTATTTCATTATTAGATTATTGTGTTGCCTAGAATACGAGAAAACTTGTTATTGATTAACGATTTGTTCAGCTATTTTAAAGTTCACCGAACTTTAGTTTCATTCTATCAAAATAGATAGTATGTTCTTATTGATTCGTATACATTTATTGTATGTAGTAACTTGCGGGGCAAACTTGTTGCTCACCCTTGCTATAAATAAAATATTTCAGCTAGGAACGAAGAGGTCAGCGGGTCAAAGAAGAACAAAGGCAAAAGCAAGATGCTGGAGTAGTTATAAAGAACAATATTATTATTATGTTGTATTGTAAACCCTTTTTATATATCTAAAGGGTATGTTTGTAATTTTAAGGTTAGCAAACCTAGGACTTATGTATTAACAACTTATGTTAATGAGTTATGTATTCCTATTTATATTTAAATGGGTAGTTAGCTATTATTATATTTTGGATCGTGAACACCAAACTCGGGGGTCAGGTAACCCAAATTTGGGGGTGTCACAGAAGACCTACCACAAAATCCATTGTGATATGCTCCCATTTCCATTTCGGTATCTCTAACGGTTGTAACAATCTGCTAGGCCTTTGATGTTCAGCTTTTACTTTCTGACACGTTAAGCATTTTGCCACACATTCAGCAACATCCTTTTTCATATTCGACCACCAGAAATAATGTCTAAGATCCTGGTACATCTTTGTACTTCTAGGGTGAATCGAATATCGTGGGTTATGAGCTTCACCCAAAATTTCATCTTTAATTTCCTGTACTGGCAGAACCCAAATTTTTCCCTCAAATCTAAGCAATCCTTCCGTATCAATTTTAAATTTGTCTTCTTCACCTTTAGACACTTTCCTTCTTATCCTTTCACAGTTTTCATTATGAAGTTGTGCATTCCTTACCTTATCCACCAAAATTGAATTGCTCCCCATCTGGAATAATTTTTCATCTGATTCTGTTGAATATTAAATTTCCAGCTCCATCTTGGCCATTTCTGCTACAAGCTTCTCCTAAGAAGTTAACATCATTAATTTTTCCTGA
Organism: Panax notoginseng; assembly: GCA_016801055.1. Lineage (NCBI taxonomy): Eukaryota > Viridiplantae > Streptophyta > Magnoliopsida > Apiales > Araliaceae > Panax > Panax notoginseng. The sequence continues at coordinate 156,377,974 of CM029022.1, read as the reverse complement.
CCCTTTCTACTTAAGGCATCGACAACAACATTCACCTTCCCGAGATGATAAAGAATCTCGCAGTCATAGTCTTTAATCAACTCCAGCCATATTCGCTGTCACATATTCAAATCCCTTTGAGTAAAGATATGCTTCAAACTTTTATGGTCTGTATATATCTCACACCTCTCTCCGTAAAGATAGTCCCTCCAAATCTTCAGAGCAAAAACCACTGCAGCCAACTCCAAATCATAAGTCGAATACCCTTTCTCGTAATCCTTTAATTGACGCGATGTATAAGCAATAACTCTGCCGTTCTACATAAGAACACAGCCTAGTCCTTTATGCGATGCGTCAATATATACCACAAAATTCTATGTATCATCAGGCAATGATAACACAGGTGCTGAACTCGATTTCTTCTTTAATTCTTGTAAACTTTCCTTACAATTCTCCGTCCAAACAAACTTAGCTGCCTTCCTAGTTAAATTTGTCAACGGAGTTGTGATCTTGGAAAAATCTTTAATAAAGCGCCTATAGTAACCCACCAATCCCAAGAAACTTCTTACTTCTGACGGTGTCTTTGGCTGATCCTAGTTTATTACAGCTTTAACTTTTGATGGATCTACCGAGGTTCTGTCCTTATCAATAACGTGCCCAAGAAACTGTACATGTTCTAACCAAAACTCACATTTTCAAAATTTAGCATACACCTTTTTTCTTCTTATCGTCTCCAACGTCATTCTAAAGTGTTCAACGAGCTCCTCCTTGGTTTTAGAATACACCAATATATCATCAATAAACACCACTACAAATTTATCCAAGAAAGGTTTAAACACCCTGTTTATCAAATCCATGAATGATGCAGGTGCATTGGTTAAACCAAATCACATAACTAGAAACTCGTAATGACCATTCTGAGCTCTAAATGTCGTTTTTGGTATATCCTCCTTCCTTAACTTTAACTAATGATATTCACTTCTTAAATCTTTCTTTGAAAATTATCTACCTCCCTTCAGTTGATCAAATAAGTCATCGATTCTCGGTAACAAATATTTATTTTTAATCGTAACCTTATTCAATTCCCTGTAATCAATACAGAGCCGCATTGACCCATCTTTCTTCTTAACAAATTACACCGGTGCTCCCCACGGCGAAACGCTCGGCTGAATATACTTCTTGTCTAGTAATTCTTGCAATTGCACCATCAGCTCCTTCATCTCTACTGGAGCCATTCTATATGGGGTTTTAGATATCGGGGCCGTTGCTGGTGCTAAATTAGTTACGAACTCAATCTCTCTATCGGGTGGAAGTCCAGACAAATCGTCTGGAAATACATCTGCAAAATCTCTAATGACCGGTATCTCTTCCAATTCCGCAGTCTTCTTCTGAGTATCAACTATGTAGGCTAAGTATCCTACACATCCTTGTCTTAGTAACTTATTGGCTCGCATCATCGTCAGACAACTCGCTTGTCTAGGCGATTTGTTGCCATAAAACACCACCTTTGACGGAGTTATAAGGTTAACACATTTCTTTTGGCAATCAATTACTACCTCGTAAATTAATAACCAATCCATTCCTAGTATAACATCAAATTCCCCAAGTTTAATCGGTATCAAATCTACCATCATCTCATGACCCTTTATAACTACTCTACAATTCTTGTATATAAACCGAACAGGAATCACTTCCCTATTTACAATCTCTAAGCTTAAAGGAAAATCTAATTCTTCCTGAGGCAAATCTAAATCCCTAGCAAAATCATCGGATATAAATGAACAAGTAGCACCCGAATCAAATAACATATAAGCATTAATACCGTTGATCGAAATGATACCTGACACCACATCCTTTGACTGCAAAACATCTTGCATGGCAATATTGAAAGTTCTGGCAGTAGGTCGATTCGACGGCACTGGCCCAGTGATAGTTATCGTACCACCGCTGTTACATCCCTTACCTCCATTTGCTCCTTCCACTAACTTTCGAGGGCAATCACGAGCCATATGATCCTTCGACCCGCAAGTGAAACAAGCTTTCTTCTTTGGTCTAAAACAATTTGGTGCAATGTGACCCTCCTGGCCACAATTAAAACATACTCACTTACCCTTCAGACACACACATGTGTGGTTCTTCCCATAAGTAGTACAAGCTTCAAACTTCTTCTTTTCTTGACTTCCTTGCTGTCCTCCCACAGTTAAATTTTCTCCACTTCCTCTTCTGGTTATTACTTCCATTATGGCTTCCACCAGCCTTGTTTTCATTAACATTCTTCCTCTTCTTCTGTTCTTGATTATACCTGGTTAAGGCATCGCTTCCACCCTTCGCGATAATTGCCTTTTCTAGTACTGCTGCGAATGTATTTAACTGAAACATTGAAACAATTCTATATAGCCAGGGCTTCAACCCCTATTCAAACCTTCTCGCCTTACGCTCATCTGTATTGACATGGTATGGAGCAAACCTTTCTAACTCATTAAACTTCGCTGCATACTCTAGCATAGACATGGTTCCTTGCTTTAATTCCAAGAATTGAACTTCTATTCGGTTCCGGGAACTCGTCGAAAAGTACATCTCAAAAAACATTTCTTTAAACTTATCCAACACTATTATTCCCTATCCCCCACGAATCTTATTCGCCTGCCACCAATAACTAGCTTCAGATTTTATCATAAATGTTGCGAAAGCAGTTTTCTGATCCTCATTAACCCTGGCAATGTTGAAAACCTTCTCCATTTCCATGATCCAGGTTTGGGCTTCAACTGGATTCATAGACCCTTGGAACTCCGGCAGCCCAACTACTTTGAAGTCCTTAAAAGTCATGACTTGAGCTTGCAGCTGATTCGTAAGTGCTCTTGTTAACAAGGTCACCAATTGCTAAACTGGGTTAGCGTTGGCCTCGTTATTGCTAGTAGACCCCTCAGGAGGTGGTTGTTGGCGTGGTTGTCTTCTTCTAGGAGGCAATTTCTATTTAAGATATACACTTATTAGATCACCACTCAATTTCTTAAATATTTAAGCTTCAGTTCAAACATTCTATGATTAAAGCTTAACACATAACATTTCAATAAACTTTGATATTTTATTCATTCATAACTTCCAAAACATAGTAAAGATAGCATCTCTGCTATCAACATCAACTTTCCTGAACTTGAAAAGTTTCAGGATTACATACTCATCTTACCCCATTATTTATCTCAAAATATGGGATTCACAATTTATTTATCACATAATCAACCACATAACTTATTATTTTCCTATTTTGGCATATTAAGAAGTCAAGAGGCTTCTCTATGCTCTTCTTCCATGATACGAAACTGTTGCCTCCTTTTTAGTTCTAATAAAAGGACTCTAACTCATGCAAGCATACATGGGTCAACAAGTAATACAAGGTAAGTAGAGTATCGATCCACGGAGAAAGATTTCTAAATTAAACTATTATGCATCAACTATATTACTAATTTTTATATGCTTAAACGAAACGCTTATGAATTTGAATTACTCTAAAATCAAATAACAAATAAAAGAAGAATATTAATGTAATAAATCAAATCTGGAAATAATGAGATCCTAACTTCATTTAATAGTTCATCTAAATACCACCATCATGCAAGATTATTCACGTATCACAGAAAATTAGCCAAGAGCATTAATGTAGACATAACCATTTTTCAATGAATTATGACCTACTTACATAATATCCACATGCAATAGAAATCATGTAATCATCAATAAAACCAAAATCACTATATTTCTATGTGAAATTGCAGCCATATTGAATTTAAGCACAAGCCCTTATATAACTCACACGGTGAAACAGTATATGTCTATTTGATTCACGAAGTATAAAGCTAAGCAATTCAGCTCCATACACACATGCTATCATGATTACAACCATACTACATGTTATTTTTCAATTCCATATAAGTACATAAAATGAATGGTGATCAAGCATTCATGCAATCAAATCAACCAAAATAGAAATTCCTGATGATACGCTAACAATCCAGCAATCAAGCCATCAATTAGACTACATATTAAAATCTGTTAGAATCCTATAATGGAAGTTAGTTCATGTCTGAACCAAAAGCCATTATGGGATTAAAGCAACACATGGAAAATAATTAAACAATTGGAAGAGAAGATAGAATCGATCAAACCCAATTGCTAATTATATTCCAAGAGTTCTGTTCAAATCTTCAACAATCTCCAGCAACATAAAAGTAGTTCGTAGACGATGATTGAATTCCAAAGAAGAGATATACAATATTAATTATATGCTTAGATTCTCATTGGAATTCCCTCAAAGCGTAAAACCCTAGTTCTCTAATATGAAAAACTCGTAAAAACTAAAGATAGTCGCGTCTGGTATCAACCAGAGTAGTTTATACCAACTCAAACACTTAAATTTCAAAAATAAATTAACATCAGCAATTGCAGTCGATGGCGCGCGCGGCCGCGCGCGATCCCTTTGTAAACATGGCGCGGGCGCGCGTGTGCAAAATAAGCTCTGTTCAGTTAATGGCGCGGGCGCGTGTGTTCCAGCATATATAGCCGCGAGGCCGCGCGGCTCCTAAAATCTGCATTCTTGAGTCTGTTGCTACTGCTACTGCTTCTGTGTTCAACTACTAATCCTTCTTCCTTCATCAATGCTCAGTTGCTTATCTCCACTTGTTCCTTGCGTCATGCTTCCATTAGTCTCATTGCCACCTACTAACATCAAGCTTTGCCATTTCGTGCACTTTTACACCAAAGGAGTTCTCAGTATATGCAATACAAAATAACACGAAATGCAGCTAAAAACATACTAAAATGTACTCGAGATGGGCATAGTTCTCGTGAATTGATATCCAATAAGTAGGTATAAAACCCATTTATCAAATACCCCCAAACTTGAACTATTGCTTACCCTCAAGCAATGCATACTAGATAAACACTGAAAATGCAACTACATGCTATACAACTAAATCACGATGCAGATGAGTCTCACAATCTCCAGCTATAACAGAATTTCAGTCCAAACTATCTCAGTGAAATATCCAGATTCGAGAATATAAATTCAAACCAAGCTATAGTCATAATATCATACACTCAAATAACTCATATATGCTATAAAGATACTGTGTGTGCGTTGTGTTCACCAAAACTTGATTAAAGCAAGAATACACATGCTAAATTACTCAAAACAGAAAATTACAGTCTAAATCAAGATTCATGTATACTTATGCCATAAAGACTGTTCCAACATATCAAAACAAACTAAGGTTCAACAATGGGTTTAACAATTTTATTTCTACTCACGAGGGCGATTTTCACTCTTTCCCGCGGTGTTTATTGCTATTTTTCTTTTTTTTTCACATGACTGTGCAATGCCTTATTCCATTAGGCTAACACTGATACCCCTTAGCGAGCTTTCAACCAACGACTCCTAGACCATAAAAGACCTTAGGGCGCTAGGTGTTAAGACACCCCTACGGGCGTACTTACTCAAGTAACAAGGGCCCCAAAATAAGACTAGCCACGTTATTGCTCTTTTTTTTATAGCATACCCATGTGTTTCCAAAGTTTGATTATCAATGTTTCGTACAATCTCAGTCCATTTTCCACATAATTCTCTTTTTAAAACCACATTTCCTATTACACAATGCAACACATAATTCTTATGCCAACAAGCAATTATGAACACGACAGTGCAAACCGAAAGCCTCTAAACAGCATCATGAATTACCTCATATAAAACATTACATCTAAGCTCATGTTATCCAAAATACTCAACAATCCTTCAAGATTCAAATTCATCATAGGCTAAACATAACTTCCATAAAGCTAGAGCTGTGAGACATGCAACTAAACATATATTAACACAAATTACAATGAAATTATAATGACTAAAAATAGAAAAATTTACTGCAATTTTTATCCAACACATAAACATGCAAAATTGAAACTAAACATGCACATACTATATGCAACTACCCTACTACCTAATACCCCCAAACTTAAAATATTCATTGTCTCAATGAATGAAGGTATAGGGTTAGAGAAAATCCCCTATTGTTCAGCTGCACCACCCTCATCGGGTGGTGAATCCGGTGGTGGATATGGCATGGCAGTCCCAAACTGTGGCCACTCAAGCGTAGTCCCCTGTTGTGTAAATGCCTCCACTAGTGATCTTGTCAACCCCGTAGCAAATGCTGCAAAATTATCATACATGGCATCGACCTTCCGCTCTAACCTTCGGAGCTGACGGTCCCCAGTAGCAGCAGTTGCTTGAGCCAACGTTCCCGCTTCAGTTTTTTGTGTAGGCTGTGGTGGCGGCACCGAGGATGCAGGTTGAATGATGAAACATTTTCCCCTCAGATATGGTACTCCTCCTGCCCAGTCCTCGAATTTTGTAATCGTCGCATGAGTGATATCTTGATTGGGCATTTGTATCTGTTCATCATTCCACTGGACTCCTTGCTGTGCACACAGACTCACAATCACAGATGTATGTGGGATACTCCCCGTAGTGGCCCCCTCATGTAATGTAACATGTTTCGATTAATGAGATAGCCCACATTGATATATTTTCCTGTGATTATTCTCCACAAAATGATAGCCCTCTCAGTTATGATTTCATGCTGATTCAAAGCCTTTGCATAGCGATTCAAAGATGAGGTTGGGAAAGTGCGAGGTTGATCTGTTCCTGCTCGACAAGTATGTTGAGTTCTTAGAATACGTAAGTCAGTGATAACTTCTGCCAAATCTATCTCAAAATGGGTAGAGTCGTCCCAATTATCAATCCCAGTCGGTGGATTATCGAGTATTCTGAAAACTGCCCTGATTTCCTAAGGTGTGTACTCAACTTCTACTCCTCGAACCATTGATGAACCACTCATAGTATCTTCAGCATTAGCATAAAATTCTCGCACAATACCCATGGGAGCAGGCATAGGGGTTGCACAAAATCCTACCCATCCTCTTTCTCTAATCATATTCCACAGTTCACCATTCTGCTTCCCAGGATTGAAGCCTCGTTCTTTTACGAACGTCCTTGTCACTAGTCGATAATACTCTATTTGTGCCTCCAAACTGAGAAACTTAGTATGATCCACAATGTCCTCATCTTGACTGCTGCAAGAAGAAGATGACGACGGAGCGACAGATTGTGCACGCTTAAGACCCATTGCTAGGAATGAGTAATAGTAGAAATCTGCTTGATGGAATTAGAAGAGTAATAACTGATGAATGGACCACCCCCCAAACTTGATTTGCACACACAGAAACTATAGTTTTATCAGTGAAGGTTGTGGCGTGGGTAGAATAACTGATGCGCACGACGTGGGATGAGATGAACGGATGAAGAAGAGACTATGACTCTCTGCTTTATCAATTTGTAACTATTTGGAGTAGAGGAATCGTGTGCATTGTGGAGACTGAGGGAATATGGCTATCTGTTATATCAAGTGATAGAAGTTATGAGTCACAACACGGTTTTAAAACTTAAAAATTTTTCAATGTCCGGTGTCTAGTGCGGCCGCGCGGATTTTGAGTGGAACAATGGTGCGTGCGCTCCGTTTATGCGCGGGTGCGCGGTTCATCAATGCTTTCTTGGCGCGACCGCGCGTCCCTGTTTTTCTATACTATCATTCTACAGTTCCAATACATAACACAGTGGTGATTTCCTTTCAATTCTCCTGTATAAACACCAATTAACCATGTCAATGCTTGAGCTAATGAATATGCAACAATGACCATCTCATTATCATACTAATCTACACATTCCACTGTAGACACTCAAAATTTTCTGTACACCTGTCACTAACATTGCAGGAGAGCAGATTCGTCTTTTAAGAGGGAACCCTAAAAGACAATCCATATCCATGCCGAATACTACCGGAAGTTTAGCATCAACCCCGGATCGCAATCTGGGAGTAACAATTCTAATCTCAGAGATAACCCTGAGGCATGCAGATCAATATCAAAACACACACCAGAGAAGACCGATTAATCTCGGAGATAACCCCGAGGTATCCAGTCTCAGTCCCAACCATGGGAATAGCCACCAACCTTGGTGATAACCCCAAGGAATGGAATTTCGGCAATAACCCTGGAAATGCTTGTTACAAGTGCGACCAGCTTCAATCTCGGCGCTCACAATGAGATACACTGTACCAGCCCGACTATAACATCGGGAAGACAGGCACACCTCAAAGATGACAATGAGGACCTTCAACAAATTACAGCAGTCCAATCCCAGTGAAGCTGAGCAACGTCTGCTTTATCAGCCCAATCCGGCGATAACATCGGTGAGGGGAAACATCGTCATCTGACCAACACGATGCCACGCCACGTCGTCTCAACGTCTCTATGCAACAGTGTCCCATAAGACTAACCAATCCCGAGTGACTATTGTGCGGGGTAACGGATGAAAGTTGAAGCTTGAAGACCGGAGGGCACCGTCCCATCTTCAATGACTTCGTACAAAATCTAATCACATGCCATCGTACAACTCTAAACAACGGCGGTCCGAAATAGGTCCTGTATACCTCAAACGGATGCCCGGATTGTATTTCTAAAAGTCTGAGTGGACATTACAGTGCCTGAGTGCACGCACTTCGAGACGACCCGACCCGAAAAACCCGGGCCAACCCGGGTTGCCTCTGGTCTACCTGCGGCTCCACCCTCTATAAATAGAGGGCTTGGGGTGGCCATTTTATAAGAGAAAACGGCGAGGAAGCCCTGCCCAATTTGCTCTGTACTCACCCCAGACTGAGTACTTTCTCATTTTAAACACTTGTGAGATCACATATAGCTTATTTTATACCTACAAAAGCCAGTGTTTACCCACTTTAAAGATATTGAAGTCTTCTTTGGCAGCCCACTGTAAGCCTTCTTTCACACTTTCAAATTTTTCTCTTCATCTTTGCACACACCCTTCTACACGTTGAGAGTCGTGTTGCACACTTTTGCCCATACTTCGGTCCGTGGTTTATTTTTAGTTTGTATATATATATATATATATATATATATATATATATATATATATATATATATATATATATATATATATATGGACTAACATTATCGAGTTATGCCTCGATTGAGCCTAGACTTCGGTCTGGAGCGTTTAATTGCTATATATATATATATATATATATATATATATATATATATATATATATATATATATGAACTGCGTGTCGAACTCTGTTCGATGAGCCTAGACTTATGTCTAGTGCATTTAATGGCTTTTCTATATATATAATTATATATATGAACTGCTATCGAACTCTGTTCGGTGAGCCTGAATTTCACATCTGGTGCGTTTACTGCTTTAATATATATATACTTATATATATTAACTGTTATTGGACTTTGTCCGATGAGCCTGGATTTTATATCTGGTGCGTTTACATGTTTATATATATATATATATATATATATATATATATATATATATATATATATATATTTACATTTCGTCCCACCTGGAGTTTACTTCGTAGTGGTTAACCGTTTTTACAGCTTTCTGTACATTTCGTCCCGCCTGGAGTTTCCTCCGTGGCAATTGATAGCTTTTAACAGCTTTATTTATATTTCTGATCCCCCATGGATGTGCTCTGTGGCTAGTGATCATGTATGTATATATATATTTACAACTTTTATATATATACCTGCTTAATTCTTTTATATCAATTGCGGCATCATGTGAGCCTAGGAATCATTTGATCACAGATTCAGTCCCCTGAATCGAGATTCGGTTCCCGTGATGGACCTTTTCAGCTGTAAGCAGCTTGTAAATATATGTGTGATGTTTAGATTTCCTCAGATGGTTTTCATACCCATGAAGAATTCAACACCTTTTTGTACATTATTTTCGTACGGACGCTTCGCATCTGTCAAATAAAATCAATCCAGCCGAATACGAAATAAAATGGGAGTGTAAAAGGTCTCAATTACTATTGAGCATCAGGGTTTGAAAAACCTCTTTTATAAAACAGCACTGCCATATCTTGCTTAAAATTGAATTTTTACATAAAATTTAAACCCTGTGTATATAGGTGCGAACGAGGCCTCGCACTACTTCCAAATAACAGCACATTGACCACACACACACACACATTCAGTTAACAATTTCTTGAAAAGAGGCGGTCACCGTGGTAACACGGGTGTCGGGGGGTGCCTAACACCTTCCCTCCGCATAACCAAGTCCCCGGACCCTAATGAATCTCGGTTTCACCGACCCATTTAGCAGTGTCACATCACTGGGTCAATGTGCAAACCTTTCCTCAGTTGTGTTGGTACAACCAGTTAAAAAACCAAATGGCGACTCTTATAGTCCAATCGTCGACATTATACATGTCGGACCTTTTTCACTTGTTTTTTCAAACAAATCTCACCTAAAATGAGAACACCATAGAACAAGTAACGGAAAGGGACAATTAAAAATCCCGACGTCGATAGGTGGCGACTCTGCTGGGGATTCCAGTATGAGGACTTAAGCCGCTATTACAATTTTTTCAAAATTGTTATCTGCTTGTGTGTGGATGTTGCATTTACATTTTATGATGAATGTGTACGAATGCATTTCCTTACTTAGTGCTTCGCACTATAAACTGCTTGTGATATTAGTGCTTCGCACCATATCTGCTTGTGATATTAGTGCTTCGCACATGTCATCATTTTTATGCGATAAGACGCGATGTATATGAATGTATGTTGTGTGGTCCCTCCACCAGGAGGCTATCCCGTCGGTGTTTGATTATTGGATTCGTGAGAAGACTAATTCTCCGAGGCTCAGGAAAGGCACCACCCAAATTCGCTCCAGTTGAAAGACCGGATTAACTTCACGTCAAGTAGATTGTGATTATTTGGGAACCTTCATGCCAAAAACCCGCGAGAGTAACCTAAGATAGGTCAGCCTCTGATAAACCCAAAATGAAGGAAAGTCTCTTCATGCTCTCATTTCAATTACTTGTAACGATCTTCCATATCTATCTCCATGTAATGAGAAATATGAAGAAATGTGTACACATACATGCTACAAACAGTTGACATCCGTTTTGCAGGATAAAATTCCTAAACTAGACACATCACATAGCATGTTATTATCCACCTTCCCTAAAGACTAAACTATGAAAGTCTTTTGCAGGGAATCAATCGGACCTACCACCCGTTCAAAGTCCAAAAAGGCAACAGGCCTACAGTCAATCATGTTGTCATCCGATCAGACCAAACTTAATCCAGTTTCTCGTAAAGAATTCGACGGATTAAGCAAACAGATTACAGATTTGGCTGTTCTACTAAAAGAATTACACCAGTCTACACAGGGTCAGAAAATACCCGTACATGCTGAATCCTTCACACAAGGAGGAACCCAGGTCATTACAATACCTGAACTGTAGTTGGATCCGACCAACAAAACTCATGATGCTACCCATCCCACTGGAGATCCATACACTGGTAACATAAAAAAGAAAGTCCTCCAAATGGAAGAGACTTTTCGCACTATCAAAGGAATTGGAACACACTGGAGTGTTTCATATGCCGATTTGTGTATTTTCCCTGGTATTCATTATCCAGAAAAATTTAAGACTCCTGACTTTGAAAAATATGACGGGTTAGGAAATCCTTACATACATCTAAAGGTGTTTATTGGAGAACTGGGATCTTATGCAGAGGATGAAAAATTCAGAATGCAACTGTTCCAAAAAAGTCTAACTGGAGAAGCCTGTTCGTGGTACACAAGATTAGACAACTCAAAGATCTATAGTTGGGAAGAGCTAGCACACGCTTTCCTCACCCAATACAACTTTCAATCTCAAATGGCTCCTGATCGATATCAAATTACCATGATCAAGAAACAGTCTAATGAGTCTTTCAGAGAGTATGCTCAAAGGTGGAGACGACTAGCTGCCCAAGTTAGTCCTTCCATGATAGAATCAGAGATGGTCATGACTTTCATAGACATACAAGAAGCACCTTTCTATGAAAGAGTTTTAGCCAGCATCGGCAAACCATTTTCTGAAATGGTCAAACATGGGGAGATGACTGAAATGGGATTGAAATCCGAAAAGATTCAAGACCTAGCTGCACTCAAAGTTGTTACTGATCACATTCAATCTGAAAATTATGGGAACAACCCCCGAAGGGTCCATGAAAAGAAAGAAGATGATGTTTTCAAGATACTACAGGGTCAAAAAGGCAGTTAAACATGCCTATCCAGAGGAGAAATTACACTCCCTTTCAAGCATAGTCTTCAAACCCTCCAGTACCAAAAGGTGGAGAAGTCAAACGACCTCGAGTATTCACGCCCTTAGGGAACACCCTCGAGAACATTCTCAATCTTCTAACAACACAGAAGAAAATCACGCATCTGCTTCCACCAGCCAGCCCTAATGGACGGGGTTTTAATGGTGCTCGGAAATGTGCTTATCATGTAGGGGCACCTGGACATGATACTCAGGATTGTTGGGCCTTAAAACACAAAATCCAAGACCTGATAGACAACAGTGAAATCGTGGTCACCAAACTCGATCAGCCTCATGTTCAAGACAACCCTCTTCCTCAACACAAGGAAGAAGAGGTCAACATGATCAATTGGAGCATCAGACAGAGTTCCAATTTCAGCTGTGAATCCTCCCAGACCCCCAAAGATGGTGATGACAGATGGGATTATGCTAAGTTCCAATCCACAATGGAACGAAAGATGAAAGCTCTCTGTAAACAAATTGAGCAATTGGCAGAACTGGTGACTTATCAGCATCAAGTGACTCGTCAGCTAATCAGCCAGGAGCATGCCAGTCTCCTACCTATTGTCATGAATATTTCCTCTTCACTTTCAAAAAATGAAATGCTGGAGGACAAAGTGACGAAGAGAGCGAATGCTAAGGCCCATCGGGATTTTGCCAACAAAAGGGAATTCACATATTTGGGCCAACCTATGGGGGAAATCCTTCATATGTTAATCAATGAAGGAATGATTAGTTCCCTTCTACCTCCAATCAACCCCCATTCAGGACGATACAACTCCGAGGGAGTATGTCAATATCATTCTCAATCTCGCGGTCATAGCACAGAAGAATGCTGGGCACTCCGCCACCTTACTCAAAATTTAATTGACAGTGGCGTACTGCGTCTGGCAGATAATGACACTGTGTTACGGGCAAGTGAGGATTCGTGTCCTACTAAGTGGAAGAGTGTAGTAGCAGTCATATCCGCTGAAAATGATGGAGTTAACAAATCACTTGTCATGCCAGTAATTCAACTCAAGGGAATCAACAATCCTTTGAAAGTGGCCGCTCCCGAGCCAATCAACTTGTCGTGCAGAGGAATTATGGAGAAGGTGAAGGATCCACCTCGCATATAACTGCTGCAGTGTCGAAGGAGAATCTACTGTATCTTCTTCAACGGGTAATGAAGTCTGTCATTAAGTCTAAGGGGAAAGTACCCATTGAGAAGATTGAAAAATTCCTCAGCACTATGGGTCATAACGAAGCCAAGGTGGTTTTAAGCTTGAAAGAAGCTCCACAACAGATATCAATCTTGGACTTGGTCCTAACTTCCGAGAATCACCGGAAGGTCTTGTTAAAGGTTTTAGAAGAAGCCTATCTACCGACATCAGTTGATACGGAAAAGTTTCAACATCTGGTTGATCACATTTTTAACAACAATGTGATATCCTTCACTGATGATGACATACCGCCCGAAGGGATCGGTCATTGCAAACTGTTGCACATTACGGTCTTGTCCTCCGGATATATGGTGGCTGGAGTTTTAATAGATGGAGGTTCCTCTCTGAATATCTACCCATACGCTACCTTGGTGAAGATGAATATCGATCCCAATCGAATTCAAAGTAGCCATACCATTATCAAAGCTTTTGATGGAGCCTGCCGTAACTCGGTCGGAGTAGTTGAGCTGCCAATTGAGATTGGTCCTCATACATTCTGCGTATCCTTCCATGTGCTCAAGATAGATTCAGGATACAACCTGCTCTTGGGATGACCATGGATTCACATGGCAGGGGCAGTCCCCTCCACTCTTTACCAACAGTTGAAATACATCATCAACAATAGCCTGGTCACAGTCAACGCTGAACCAGAGATTCCTCAACACGGGGACATGCCACTCATCAATGCCAATAAGGATGTTGAGCCAATTAGTTTTCATGCTTTGGAAATAAGCAATACCCAATACCATGCTATTGGAATGCCATTGCCCGAACCCCAGATTTCTGCTGAGGTAATGTCGGCCACACAATAAATGATGTCGTTGGGTCATAAACTGGGGCAAGGGTTGGGTAAAGATTGCCAGGGTATCAAGTACCCTATTCGCTTAACCAAGCAAATTGGGACAGCTGGACTAGGCTATTCTACCAGCTCTAGTCATAGGAATCCTCATAAGCATCATCAGATTCCTTCAGCTTCAACCATGCGGCGTTTATCTTTGCCTTCAAGCTTCGAGTCTACACAACCTCCCGTAAAGGTGCCAACCAATATACTGGCAATGTTATTTCCCAAGCCGGTACCAGTGAAGGAGAAAGAAATCTTTGTTCCAGATCCCACAGTGGAGGAAGAGGAACGAAGAATCAAGTAAGACGTCATACGGATGATGTTGGGCATACGCATCATCGTTCATGATGAGCATACCAACAAATACACCCCAGACGATCATTGCCCAGACGTAATGGCTATCATTCGAGACAGGGAAGATGATGATAATCCCTCTATCACTGCGGTTCATCCAGAATTTGCTCTTGCCAATTGGAATAGCATTCCTTACATTGGTCGTCAAGGGTAAAGCGGGCGGAAACTCTTTATGCCCTGTAGATATAATAATTGCTTACTTTTTTGTACAGTATTAGCGGTTTATTTTGCCAGTATATGCTAACACTGTGTATGATCAGCATATTTTATATATACTAAGTGAAAGCATATTTTGTTTCAGGACTCTAAATTTAGATGTGCCGGTACTTGCTGATACGGTGCCTCTTCTCCACAAGGATTGTACCTTTGATGTAGAGATGAATTTAGCCTTGGTGGATATACATGATGACATTGAGGTGCCTCCAGAAATTCAAGAATGGGCAAAGACAAACCCAAACCCAACCTTGATCAAACCACTCCTTTTAATCTTAGAACCTTAGAAAACCCTAAGTTAATCCAGATTGGTTCAGACCTTACCCCAAACAGACGGAATGACATGGTTAAGCTACTAACCCAGTTCCAAGATGTGTTTGCATGGTCTCATAAGGATATGGTGGGTTTTTCCACTGACATTGTCCTTCATCGCCTTCCCATTAAAGAGGGATTTAAGCCAGTCAAGTAGAAGCTCATGCAATTGAAACCTGAATGGAGTTTAAAGGTGAAAGAAGAAATTGTGAAACAATTTCAAGCTGGCATCATAATGGTGTCTACATATCCCGAGTGGATATCCAACATTGCGCCCGTACCTAAACCTGGAGGGAAGGTGCGAGTTTGCGTGGATTACCGGGACTTGAACAAAGCTTGCTTAAAAGATAGCTTTCCCGTGCCATTTATCCACATTCTCATTGACAATACTGCGCAATACGACATGTACTCCTTTGAAGATTGCTTTGTGGGGTATCATCAGATCATGTTTGCTAAGGAAGATCATGAAAAAATTGCTTTCATCACTCCTTGGGGAACTTTTTGCTATAGACAGTTGTCATTCGGCCTCATCAATGCTGGAGCTACCTATCAACGAGCTATGATGGCTCTTTTCCATGACTTAATGCAAAAGGAGATCGAGATCTACGTAGATGACATTATTGTCAAATCCCGGAAGGAGGATGACCATATAAACCATCTCAGGAAGTTGTTCAATAGGTTGCGTAAGTACAACTTGAAGTTAAATCCAGCTAAGTGCGCCTTTGGCGTTAAATCAGGCAAGTTGCTAGGATTTCTAGTCAGCCACAAAGGGATAGGGCTGGATCCAGCCAAAATCGCCATCATGGAAATGCCCATTCCTTACACAGAAAAGGAAATACGGGGATTTTTTGGAAGAATCAACTTTATTAGCAGATTTATCTCTCAACTCACAGCAACCTGTGAGCCTATCTTCAAGCTGTTAAGGAAGAACTCCTTCATGAAATGGAATGAGGAGTGCCAGAATGCCTTCCTTACAATCAAGAAACAGCTAATCAAAGCTCCCATCTTGGTACCACCCAGGGATGATGTTCCCCTGTTTATGTATCTGTCCGTAAGTGACAATGCCATGGGCTGCCTGCTGGGACAGAAGGACGATAGAGGCCTAGAATGAGCTATCTATTACCTCAGCAAAAGATTCAGCAGCAGTGAACACAAATACACTCTGATCGAAAAGACGTGTTGTGCTTTAGCATGGGCTTCCATGAGGTTACAGCATTACCTCCATGGGCACACAACCCATCTCATATCCCGCGTGGATCCTCTCAAGTACGTGTTCAGTCCCATACTGAATTGTCAGCTGTCCAGATGGCAGTTGATCCTACAACAATTTGACATCGTATATGTGACTCAAAAGTCCATCAAAGGTCAAGGAATTGCGGATCAACTGGCCGCCGCAACATCAGGGGATTTTAAACCCTTAGAAACCTACTTCCCTGATGAAGGAGTAATGACAATTCAGCAACACCATCAGTACAATACATGCCAAACGTGGAAGATGTATTTCGATGGAGCTGTCAATATGGAAGGTTCTGGAGTTGGAGCAGTTCTAGTATCTGATACGGGGGAGCAGTATCCCGTCGCCGTTAAATTACAGTTTGTCAGCACCAACAATACGGCTGAGTATGAAGGCTTTCTTATGGGGCTAAAACTTGCCCATTCAATGGGCATCAGGCGGTTAACTGTCCTTGGAGATTCGAAGTTGGTAATCAGATAATCCGCCGGAATCTATCAAACCAAGGAACGACATTTGCTGCCTTACCATCGGCAGGTTTTAAAGATGGCTTTGGGATTCGAAGAAATATTCTTTCTACACATTCCTCGTAATAGGAATGATTTCGCAGACGCGTTAGCAATTTTGGCCTCCTTGATTCACATATCAAACAAGGAACACTTGCCAAGCGTCACAATTTCCCTGCACAAGGCCCCAGCCTATGGGAATTATGTTGGAGAAGTATCGGATGAGCTTCCTCCCATCTAACATCCTTGGTATCAGCATATCAAGGAATATCTGCGAGATGGATCTACACCCGCTGAAGCGAGCCCTATTGAGAAAAGGCGGATCCATCGATTTGCTATTAAATTCTACCTGAGTGGAGATGCGCTCTACAAAAGAGATGCATGATTAGGTCTCCTCAAATGTTTAGACAAAGATCAAGCCCAAAGGCTTATGGATAAAATCCATGGCGCGGAGTCTGTGGCCCCCACATAAGTGGCCCTCTCCTTGTCAAGAAAGTCCTCAGGACAGGACATTATTGGCTATCTCTCAAAGCTGATTACAATGACCATGTCAGGAGATGCTATCAGTGCCAGATTCATAGGAATGCTATACACGCCCCTCCACGGGAACTTCACAATTTGAGTTCACCTTGGCCCTTCTCAATGTGGGGAATGGACGTTATCGGGCCCATTGAGCCTAAAGCCAGTAATGGTCATCGATTTATCTTCACCATGATCGACTACTTCACCAAGTGCGTAGAAGCAGCCTCCTTCCCCAGGGTTACTAAAGAAGTCATCATTGTTTTCATCAGAAACAATGTCATTTGTCGATATGGACAACCAGAGGTGATTGTGTCCGACATTGCCAAGAACCTCAACAACAAAATGATGGAGAAATTATGCAGTAAATTACACATCAAACATCTCAACTCTGTCATCTATCGTCCGAAGATTAATGGTGCTGTTGAAGTGGATAACAAGAACATCAAGAAGATTATGCAAAAGATGTCCACCAATCACAAAAATTGGTCTGACCTATTGCCTCTGACTCTGTTAGCCTATAGAACCTCAATGCACACCTCCACTGGGGCAACCCCCTACGCATTAACCTATGGAATGGAAGCAGTGCTCCCCATAGAAGTTGAGATGGAATCCCTCAGAGTATTGATAGACGCTCAGTTGGATGAAGACCAATGGGTACAAGATAGGTATCACCAATTGTCTCTAATAGACGAAAGGCAAACCGCGGCTATCTTTCATGGTCAGTTATATCAGCAAAGGATCGCCCGGTCCTACAACAAAAAAGTCCGGCTACGACAATTCAAACAACATGACTTGGTTTTGAAGAAAATCCTGGACAACCAAGATCAGGCTATGGGAAAATTTGCTCCTAACTGGGAAGGCCCGTTTATTGTCAAGGAAGTATTGACAGGAGGCTCTCTCAAGTTGCAAGAAATGGACGACGATGAATTTCTGCAACTGATCAACTCAGACGCCATGAAACGGTACTATGTCTGAAGAAATTCACAAGCACCCTAGTGTGGAACCATCATATCACCAGTCATTCTGGTTCTTTAAACCTTTACCACAAATAACTTTTCTACACTTTTCCCCTCATGGAAACATACCTTTCAAGCCAGCAGCCTGGCTTTCTCCTTCGCGTTCCTACAACTTAGGTCATCCCACCATGGATTGAACCTCTTGCGTTTGTAGTTTGGCTACCCATACCCGGGATCAAACTTCTCATACCTACAGTTTATCCTCAACCTAGGATTAAAACTTTCTCCTCCCCGCACTCTGACCTGCACATGGGAATACGCTTTTCATCTCGCCCTGAGGGGCGAACTACGTCGACCTGATCTCCTTTTCAATAGGAGTACGTAGGAAACCATTTCATATGGCTCGGTCGTAATAAAACAAAAAAAAATAAAAACATTCCTATACCATTCCTGCCACATACAGCGTTGAACCTCTTACACCAGGTTCGAACTACGCAGACCTGGTCTCCTCTTCAATAGGAGTGCGTAGGAAGCCATTCATGGTGCGGCCTCACTCCCTACCAAAACACAAACCCTTGTCAGTTGGTACTGGGATCATCCTTCAATCCACTACATTTCATTCGGCTTCAGACCAAAGGGGTGGAATTACCTGAACTCCTCCCAACTAGGAGATTCGGCGACCATCTAAGCTACGGTCATACCTTGAAGAGCAACACCAATCCATAAGAGATGAAATTAACTAGGCTTCTCCTAAATAGAAGTACTGGTGACCATCTGTGGTGCAGTCATTCTCAGAGAGGAAAGCCACACTCCTCTCCTCATTTCCATACAGAAAGCAGTCCAAAGACACCGAGAGATGGTAGGGATACATACAGATCGATGATCCATTCTGAACTATCCAGAGACAACTCAATGTCCATCCACCCAAGAGGAATTCAGAATACATCAAGATCATAAGCCCTGAAGCAGCATGCAAAATATCAAGCAAGTAGCAAAGCATATCTAAAAGGGAAGTGATCCAAAAATATATTTCCCTGTCATATATATAATGTTGTTTGATATACACAATGTAAACTGTACATGACAAAATGGCTAAGCTATTCTATGCTAGAAAATACAAGATCATCTACAAGTCAGGGTATATACGAGCTAACAAGCCCAACATGGCATCCCTCTTAGAAGATGGAGGTGAAGCTATGGTCTCTTGTATGAGAATATCCACACAACCCAACATATCTACAGCCATCTGCATGGTGACCATATGATCATCAATATATGCGCTCATCTCTACGATTATGCCAGTGGTAAGGGACCTCACTGCAGTACTATCTGTGACGGCTACATCCCAGGGAGATATGGCGATATCTCGCTCAACTATCACTGCATCTCTGGCTGTTATAGTCTCATCCCGCTCAACGACGGCGGCATCTCTACGGGCCAATGCCTCGTCTCTCTCCAATAGAGCGGCCTCCCTCCCATCAAGAGCAGTCGACATCATAGATCGAATCTGATCTCTTTAAAAGGTCATCAGATGAAGACTCTACTCTAAGTAATGTGTCGAGTGCTGAATCATAACAGTACTGGTACTAGGAGAATCCGAAAGAAATGCTGACAACCCAACAGTGGGCTCCTCCTCGATGTAGGTATCAATGTCCTCCATGGGCTCTACATCATCTAACGCACGCTCTGGTACTGCAAATACTGCTGCAGTCGATAAAATCTTTGTCTCCATCCATGCGAAATACTCTACGGAATAACCAAGATGACTGACAGAAAAAGCCTCTATCTCGCGCTGATCCCAGCAGGCGTATACCCGAGATTGGTCCTCTGCTGAGAGGTACCGAGAAGATGAACGCTGACCTGTCGCCCCCTCAAAAGGATTAAAATCCTGGAACTGGTCGAACTGCGACATCATGACCAATGGGTGATAAGTGGTCACTCCCTTCAAACCAGCCAGAGGGAGATAGTCCATGCCCAGAGCATGAGTAATGAAGTTATATGGTGAGCTAAGCCCCGAACACGGCAATATGCTGAATGGATCTCTGATATCTGCCAAGAATGTGGACCAGGATAGAGCATCTATACACTCTGATGGCTGAAAAGAGTATGACATAGCTACGTCATGGGTGAAGTAGTACCCATGCCATCTAAGAGTGCCAATTGGTCTCAAGTGTGACATGAACCACACATATAACATGACTGAACTCCCAGTGAACAGTCCTGTCGGATAAGTGCAAAAGTAGGATGCCGACCGCAGGGTCTCTGCTATAATCACAGGTACAATGGTACGACCCTCCCTGAGAGCTCTCACGGCCATGACAACGCCTATATCTATCTCATCCATATACCGCGGCATATACACATATGACAATACACATAGCATCAGTACGTTAACTCTGGCCAAACGCCAATGATCCTCCGTTGCGGTGAAATCCCCGAAATGTCATGAATAGCTATCCTCCGAGCCAAATCTGTTGTACAAAAAATGCTGGGATATCACGTGGCCAGATGTCGACTCATCATGTACCACTCTATGCCTCAATCCTGTGAGAGTCATGAATCATCTGCTCATGTATCCCAAAGCCAGATGCACACAAGGTCTGTCTAAAGGAAGCATCATTAAACGTGCATACTCCTCCAGAGTAGAAGTCAACTCATGGGTGCCGAATCAGAATACCTGCCTATCCGATAGCCAATGCTCTATCATCCCGTCCACAAATCCCGCGGGAACCTAAAAATTCAAAAAGGTCATGGTATGCTGCAATAAATGATCTACAGTCACCCTGTCTGGTGGTGACATGCTATCATACCACGATCTCATACCCGATGCCACCACTGACGGTGGGGTATGATCTATACGGCTAACTGTCGAAGAAGGCATCTGTGCGGACCGTGTCATAAGACCATCTAGGGGTCAATGCTGAATATCTCTGGACATACATACATATGCATAACATGATACATGCATAAAAGATAATAGATGGCAATATGATATAGGGAATGGAAAAAAATAGTGCATACATTCCTAAGTATATCATCATCTAATACATCATCTCTGTACATCTACAAATACAGTGAAATGCGGCACATACTCCCTACTACTGACAGAGGTCTATCAAAAGATATAGCGAGAATGGGGCACAACCACCCAATATCTAACAGAGGCCTATCAAAAGATATAACGAGAATACACATCAAAAGAAGACAATGGTGTCAATGTCCACATCATCAATCCTGTCCACCTGATGTAACTCCTCCTGAGTCACTGGATCTCTATCAATAGGGATGTCAGGCCTATATAAAGGAGGATCCGTGCCGGCAAAACCGAATGGGTCGTCCGAGGGACCAGCGCTTGAGCTGGAAGGATCAAATAACTTCGCCTCTGCTGGATCTCTGCCCAAATGCCAGATAAATATATGTGCCCGATCTAACTGCCAGGTCAAGCCATCAATCTGGGTCATATGAGTCGGAGCTCGGACACAAGCTACCCAATCCGTCATCATCAAGGATCCTGGAACCATGTCGAGCATAAACTGTGTAGCGCGGGACTGGGCTCCAATAGTGCGAGGGAACCACCAACACTGGAATATCTCTGAGTACATGGACCATCTGACAATGCAAATTCGTTAACCCCCAACAATGGGATATCAATGGCGGGTGACTGTGATACAGGCCAAGAACGCCTAGCATGAGGCAAGATCGGTATACGAATCTCCCTTGTGGTGCTCCTAATAGCACGCTCACCTAAATAGAGCTCCCAGCCTCCATCTGTAAAGAAAGGAACTCTCATGGTGGAAATCACATGCTCGACTCCAGTCGGGTATCCATCCTCAAAACCTACGGTCAGGTGTTCCCTGGAATAGGGAAGCCATATGATGGTGTCGGCCGTCAGCAACTCCAGCTACATACGGCAATGAGTGAATCCCTCAGCTACAGGGACCTCTGGCATAATCGAATGATGTCATCGTCGTCCTCGTGGATAGGTGTCTAAACCTAACACATTCACAGGACACAAGCATGGAATCCTCTCATAGGCCCAGAACTGTAAATACAATGAAAAAAATATATGCTATCAGTTAACACTCTTAAAGATAAAACGATAAGAGAAATACTCACCAGCAGAAACGGGTAAAATCCTAGCCAAGCCTCGGTCAACCCTGTGAGCACATACGCATGCCCCAGAGGAAATAGGCAAAGGTATAGGAGCCCCAATCATACTCTCCAATACGGTCCACATCACGTGTAGGGCTGATCAAAGCGAAAGATACCGTGGAAGAGTTATCTGCTATGAAGCAGCCTCGAATGATCATCAGGAATAATTGCCGCAGAACGCGATCCCTAATTCTGACATCATTAGACATAGGCTCACTCAATAGCCCGCTCATAGCATCTACGCTCAAAGGACCTGAACGGACAATCCTGCCTTTGAGCGCCGCCGCCGAAACTCCTAATAAGGATCAAACGGCAGTAGGGGTAATATTTGTCATGCAAGGCACTAGCTCCCCTCCGAACTCCATACCTGTGATAAATTGTCAATCCATAGGCGTCATCATCACCTCACAATCCAGCGGATGGAATGACTGAGTCTGATGAAACCATCACTCAGATAATGCCCTGAGATAACCCCAGGGACAACGACGGGGAAGGATGGAGAAGAATTTCCCAAATCCCTACTCATACACTACCGCTCTATAGTCAGGATGAAGCGCCTGATATATGGAGTGAATGCTAAACCAGTTCCTTCGAGGCTGTGTAAAACCAGGAACCTGCATGAAATGCAGATCAACATCAAAACCCTTTAATCCTCATCAATAGGAAAGAAGGAAGATCAAAGTCTAATGTCATACCTCGTTAACATGCAAATACATCGATGGATGTCTGCCCAAATCACCCAACAACTCTGGATTCACCACCTGAATGCTCAGAAGCTCCCTGCGAGGGACATGTGCAGCAAGAGCAGGATCTTCTATCAGAATATATGCTTCCTCATCCTCAACATCTGGAATATCTACCTGGATAGGACGTATCACGGCCTCCACCAACCGACGAGGCTGTCTGACAGAACGGGGATGAGGCACTTCAGAAGCCCTCCGCCGTATACCAGAAGTAGTCCTATAGGAACTGGCTGATCCGGATCCATAATATCTAGACAACAAGTCTCCAAATCACCTCAGAAAGGGTGTGGTATTTCCTTACCTAAAACTTTCTAAAATGCTTTCTATGACTATATGCATGCATGCATTTACTTTAACATATAATAGAGTTAAAATGCATGACTACCCAATGCCTATATTTGGAAAAATTTTGCCATAGTCCCCTTTGAAAATAGGACTATCCACATACATACAGGCATGTCTAGGTGGCCATTCAGTAGCACACCTGCCCTAAAGTCATATACATAATATATGCATTAAAAATTAAAATCATCATGCATAAGGCCAACCTCAATACTAGGAGTACTTTGCCTTGCTACCTTATGCTCATTGGACCTCAAATAGGACAAAAAAAAGCAGAAAAAAAGTGCCAATTTGACTGTCTCAAAAGTTAAATTTTTTTACATCATTATGTTCAGCATGGTTTAATACTAACATTTACTATGTTGAATATTTTTTATCTAGTCACTTGTGCATACATAATCACTACTATGTGTTTAGATGCATTTCATGCGATAACTCAAAATCCAACGGACAGAAATGAGAGAAAATACAGGCATATGTTACCAGGATAGTGTAGGACACTCGTACGGTGACAGAATTTACAGAAAGCAGCCC
Organism: Panax notoginseng; assembly: GCA_016801055.1. NCBI lineage: Eukaryota > Viridiplantae > Streptophyta > Magnoliopsida > Apiales > Araliaceae > Panax > Panax notoginseng. Next base: position 156,353,848 of record CM029022.1, on the reverse strand, counting down.
GAACTCAGTAGATCTGAAGATGGCTCATGGTTTTCTCTATGCGAAGCAAGTTGAAAGTGACTTGTGAGACCAACCTGCTGGATTATATCATCCACGGTTGGCCGTAGGCCCATCTGTGGCTGCAGCAGGTGCACCTGTAGCACCCCCATGTGGGTCTCATCCCTTCAGCTCGGTCCAGTTCAAGTTGCAAAGGAGTTCTTACAAGCTGAAAACGCCAAACCAAGGATAAAAACGCTACGCGATTGAGTAGAATAGCTTAAAACCCGGGTTTTTTCTGGATCCAACTGTGGCTTTCTTTTCATCCATTGGTATTCGCCCAAACACAGGGTTTACTATACCAATGATTTAAGTCTTTGCATACCACATTCGGTAATACCATGCAGAGGTCCGATGCCGTCAGCGTAAGGTTGTCACCCCAATCTTTTCACAAAAGAGGTCCCCGGCGGGGGTTACAACGCATGCTCATCCGTTGACACATAAATCAACGAAGGTCAAGCAGCCTTGATGTTGTTTCAACCGATGGTAAGTAAGCCCATCAAAGCATGGAAAGTAGTTCAATCACTGCGTACGTTTATATTCATCACTCCTCAGTGGATCCCCGATGGGGGTTACAATATGAAGTCCCCGGCGGGGGTTACAACGCATGCTCATCCGCTGAGACATAAATCAACGAAGGTCAAGCAACCTTGGCATTATTACAGCCGATAACGATTTAAACCTATCAGAGCTCTGGAGCTATTCGAGGTTTTCACACCCGACCGCTCGTATTCCCCAGCGGATCCCTGGCAGGGGTCACAACGCAATGTTCCGGTGATCTAAATGACAGCGGAGGTCAAGTAACCTTGACAGTATATCCCACAGGATTTTTCAGCCATTGATTCACATGTCGGTGAAATACACGGCAACGAAGGTCGGGCATCCCTGACAGCATTTGCTGTTGGCAGTAAATCCAACAGAATCATAACATGTCCTGACGATACAAACTAGGAGATTGTCATCAAGGAGGATTGATGATGGAATATGTTATACACATCCTCAAGTAGATCAAGCTTCATCCCCATAGATCTTTCACATATAAGAGGTACATCTTCGGGATCAAGTCATAATCAAAGACATAGGACTTTGGTGATAACTCCAACATCAACATCCTAACAGATTCGGATTACACATCAAATCTGGTCATCGTTGCCAATCCCTAGTTGAAGCAACAGGGAGCCAGCAATCATCCCTAGCGTGTTGGGCTACAACCCCGTACACATGCATCGTACATTTGCATCATGTTGCTATCCACAGTACCATGTTCATCTTGTTACGTTTCAAGTGTCTAGGATTCTTTATCCTACGCATGCATCGCCATGCATGAGTAAGATAAAGAGGGGCATCAGTAGACACTCAAAATTTTCTGTACACCTGTCACTAACATTGCAGGAGAGCAGATTCGTCTTTTAAGAGGGAACCCTGAAAGACGATCCATATCCATGCCGAATACTACCGGAAGTTCAACATCAACCCCAGATTGCAATTTGGGAGTAACAATTCTAATCTCGGAGATAACTCCGAGGCATGCAGATCAATACCGGAACACACACCGAAGAAGACCGATTAATCTCGGAGATAACCCTGAGGTATCCAGTCTCAGTCCCAACCATGGGAATAGCCACCAACCTTGGTGATAACCCCAAGGAATGCAATTTCGACAATAACCCCGAAAATGCTTGTTACAAGTGCGACCAGCTTCAATCTCGGCGCTCATAACGAGATACACTGTTCCAGCCCGATGATAACATCGGGAAGACAAGCACACCTCAAAGATAACAATGAGGACCTTCAACAAATTACAGCAGTCCAATCCCAGCGAAGTTCAGCAACGTCTGCTTTATCAGCCCAATCCGGTGATAACACCGGTGAGGGGCAACATCGTCATCTGACCAACACGATGCCACACCACGTCGTCTTAACGTCTCTACGCAATAGTGTCCCACAAGACTAACCAATCCCGAGTGACTATTGTGCGGGGTAACGGATGAAAGTTGAAGCTTGAAGACCGAAGGGCAGCGTCCCATCTTCAATGACTTCGCACAAACTCTAATCCCATGCCATCATACAACTCTCGACAACGGCGGTCCGAAATAGGTCATGTATACCTCAAACGGATGCCCGGATTGCACTTCTAAAAGTCCGAGTGGACATTACAGTGCCTGAGTGCACGTACTTCGAGACGACCCGACCCCAAAAACTCGGGCCAACCCGGGTTGCCTCTGGTCTACTTGCGGCACCACCCTCATAAATAGAGGGCTTGGGGTGGCCATTTTGCAAGAGAAAACGGCGAGGAAGCCCTGCCCAATTTGCTCTGTACTCACCCCAGACTGAGTGCTTTCTCATTTTAAACACTTGTGAGCTCACATATAACTTATTTTATACCTACAAAAGCCAGTGTTTACCCACTTTAAAGATATTGAAGTCTTCTTTGGCAGCCCACTGTAAGCCATCTTTCACACTTTAAAGTTTTTCTCTTCATCTTTGCACACACCCTTCTACACGTTGAGAGTCGTGTTGCACACTTTTGCCCGGACTTCGGTCCGTGGTTTATTTTTAGTTTGTATATACATATATATATATATATATATATATATATATATATATATGGACTAACATTAACGAGTTATGCCTCGATTGAGCCTAGACTTCGGTCTGGAGTATTTAATTGCTTTTGAATATATATATATATATATATATACACACACACACACATTTATATATATGAACTGCGTGTCGAACTCTGTTCGATGAGCCTAGACTTATGTCTGGTACATTTAATGACTTTCTTATATATATAATTATATATATGAACTGTTATCGAACTCTGTTCGGTGAGCCTGGATTTCACATCCAGTGCGTTTACTGATTTAATATATATATATATATATATATATATATATATATTTACATTTCGTCCTACCTGGAGCTTACTTCGTGGTGGTTGACCGTTTTTATAGCTTTTTGTACATTTCGTCCCGCCTGGAGTTTCTCCGTGGCGGTTGATAGCTTTTACAGCTTTATTTATATTTCTGATCCCCCATGGATGTGCTCCGTGGCTGGTGATCATGTATATATATATATATATATATATATATATATTTACAGCTTTTATATATATACCTGCTTAATGCTTTTATATCAATTGCGGCATCATGTGAGCCTATGAATCATGTGATCACAGATTCAGTCCCCTGAATCTAGATTCGGTTCCCGTGATGGACCTTTTCAGCTGTAAGCAGCTTGTAAATATATATGTGATGTTTGGATTTCCTCAGATGGTTTTCATACCCACGAGAAATTCAGCACCTTTTTGTACATTATTTTCATACGGATGCTTCTCATCTGTCAAATAAAATCAATCCAACCAAATACGAAATAAAATGGGAGTGTAAAAGGTCTCAATTACTATTGAGCATCAGGGTTTGAAAAACCTCTTTTATAAAATAGCATTGCCATATCTTGCTTAAAATTAAATTTTTACATAAAATTCAAACCCTGTGTATATAGGTGCGAACGAGGCCTCGCACTACTTTTCAATAACAGCACATTGACCCACACACACACACATTCAGATAACAGTTTCTTGAAAAGAGGCGGTCACCGTGGTAACACGGATGTCGGGGGGGTGCCTAACACCTTCCCTCCGCATAACCAAGTCCCCAGACCCTAATGAATCTCGGTTTCACTGACCCGTTTAGCAGTGTCACATCACTGGGTCAATGTGCAAATCTTTTTTCGGTTGTGTTGGTACAACCAGTTAAAAAACCAACTGGCGACTCTTATAGTCCACTCGTCGACATTATACATGTCAGACCTTTTTCACTTGTTTTTTCAAATAAATCTCACCTAAAATGAGAACACCAAAGAACAAGTAACGGAAAGGGACAATTAAAAATCCCGACGTCGACATACTGTAAATTCAGTTACACATTCACGTATGCAAAACACATTAATCTATCACAATTAAAAAGAATAATGAATATGAACTACAAAAATAACCTAAACTGAATAAATAAAAAATTGAGATAAAAACAATGGGATGCCTCCCATCTAGCGCTAAGTTATAGTCAATTAGCTTGACTGTCTCTGACTTTTCATGTTGAAGAAAGAATTTAGGTGACTTTTTGTCTGTCCACCTCACCACCAAAGTAATGCTTCAGCCGCTGTCCATTCACTTTAAACGGCTTGTCTGGGAACTTATCAAACACTTCTATTGCACCATGTGGAAAGACAGTCTTCACTGTAAATGACCCTGCCCATCTTGATTTTAGCTTCCCGGGAAAAAGTTTAAGTCTGGAGTTGAAAAACAAAACTCTTTGTCCCGGCTCAAATGTCCTCTCTATGATCTTGCGATCATGCCATTTCTTCACATTTTCCTTGTACAACTTAGAATTATCATACGCTTGTAATCAGAATTCATCCAACTCATTGAGTTGGAGTAGGCGTTTCTCTCCTGTAGCTTTCAAATCGAAATTCAGCGTCCGAATCACCCAATATGCTTTATGCTCTAGCTCCATAGGAAGGTGACATGCTTTGCCACAAAGTAGCTGGAAAGGTGACATGCCCAATGGAGTCTTGTACGCAGTCCTATATGCCCACACAACATCATCAAGCTTTAAAGACCAATCCTTCCTAGTGAGATTCACAACTTTTTCCAGAATTCTTTTAACTTCTCGATTTGACACTTCTGCTTGGCCATTCGTTTGTGGGTGATAAGCTGTAGCAATGCAATGGTTTACCCCACACTTATCTAACAAAACTGTAAACTGCCTGTTATAGAAATGACTGCCTTCATCACCAATGATGGCCCTAGGAGTCCCAAACCTCGTGAAGATACTTCTGTGTAAAAATCTGGGGACTACTTTGGCATCATTTGTTGGAAGAGCTGCCACTTCTACCCATTTCGATACATAATCCACTGCAAGCAAGATGTAAAGATTTCCACACAAAGAAATGAAAGGACCCATGAAATCTATCCCCCACACATCGAAAATTTCCACTTCGAGGATTGTGTTCAATGGCATTTCATTTCTCTTTGAAATGTTCCCGACTCTCTGACATCTATCACATCTCTTGACGAAACTGTACGCATCCTTGAAAATTGTCGGCCAGTAAAATCCTGCTTGTAGTACTCTAGCCGTTGTTCGCTCTCCACCATAGTGACCCCCATACAAAGAAGCATGACAATCCTACAAAATCCCCCCGGTCTCGCTATATGGGATACACCGTCTTATCATTTGATCAGCACACTGTTTAAACAAATATGGCTCATCCCATATATACCATTTGACATCATACATAAATTTTTTCTTTTGATGACCACCATGTCAGAAGGTACCATCTTACTCACCAAATAGTTTGTGTAGTCTGCAAACCATGGCACTTCCCCTTTCACCATAAACTACTACTCATCTGGAAAGGATTCATTAATTATAACTTTGTCGTCTGCCTCCCTTTCCGGATTTTCTAGTCGAGATAAGTGGTCCGCCACTTGGTTTTCAGTGCCCTTTCTATCCTTGATCTCCAAATTGAATTCCTGTAATAATAATATCCATCTGATTAAATGGGGTTTGGCATCCTTCTTTGCCATTAAGTGTCGGATTGCCGCATGATCCGTGTACACTATCACCTTCGTACCAATCAAATACGCTCGAAATTTATCAAAAGCGTATACAACTGCCAATAATTCTTTCTCGGTGGTGGTGTAGTTCAACTGCACATCTATAAGGGTATTGCTGGCATAATAGATCACATGAAAAATCTTCTCCTTTCTCTGACCCAAAACAGCCACTGCAGCGTAATCGCTGGCATCACACATCAATTCAAATGGTAAATCCCAATCTGGAGCAGTAATAACTGGTGCCGAAGTAAATTTCCCCTTCAAGTGCTCAAATGCCGACACGCAGGCCTCATCAAATTTAAAGTATGCATCCTTCTCCAATAAACTGCATAATGGTTTAGTTATCTTGGAGAAGTCTTTGATGAATCTGCGGTAGAAGCCTGCATGTCCAAGAAAACTGTGAACACCTTTTACTGAAGTAGGTGGTGGCAAGTTCTCAATAGTTTCTAGCTTAGCCCTGTCCACCTCGAGTCCCTTCTTCGAAACCTTGTGTCCCAAAATAATTCCTTTGTGTACCATAAAATGGCACTTTTCCGAATTCAGTACTAAATTTATTTCAACACACCTTCTCAAGACCATCACCAAATTCTCCAGACATAAATCAAAAGAATCCCCAAATACTGAGAAATCGTCCATGAATACTTCCACATTCTGTTCCACCATATTCAAAAAAATAGCCATCATGCATCTCTGAAAGGTGGCTGGAGCATTGCACAACCCGAAAGACATCCTTCTGAAAGCAAAAGTGTCGTATGGAGATGTGAAGGTTGTCTTTTCCTAGTCCTCTAGAGCTATCATAATTTTGTTGTAGCCTGAATATCCGTCCAGAAGGCAATAATACTCATGACCCGCTAGTCTATCTAACATCTGATAGATAAAAGGCAGTGGGAAATGATCTTTCCTCGTAGATTTATTAAGCCTGCGATAGTCCATGCAGACTCTCCACCCCGTCACTGTTCGTATTGGAATCAACTCATTATTCTCATTTAAAACCACGGTCATACCACCCTTTTTTGGTACACATTACACTGGGCTCACCCATGTACTATCTGAAATAGGATAGATTATTCCTGCATCAAGCCATTGTAATACTTCTTTCTTGACCACTTCTTTCATTATTGGATTAAGTCTTCTTTGTTGCTCCACCGACCGCTTACTATCATCTTCCAGCAGAATCTTATGCATGCAAAACGAAGGGCTAATTCCTTTTATGTCTGCTATAGTCCATCCAATGGCCGACTTGAATGCTTTAAGGACTCGTAGCAGTTTTTCTTCCTGAAAAGATGTTAGTGCAGAAGAAATAATCACAGGTAGCTTTGAATCTTTATTTAAAAATGTATACCGTAAATGATCTGGAAGTGGTTTCAATTCAAGTTTTGGAGGTGTCTCAAGAGATGGCTTCAATTTTACTGATGTCTCTCCAGCTTTCTTCAATGCCTCAACAGGTGTCTTGAATTTTCTGAATTGTGGAGTAGTATCAAGAAATTGCACAAGTTCTTCAACTTCCTCATCCTCTGGTTCTGAATTTTCAGCAATAACACTTCTCAATGGTTCATAACCCATCAAACTCTCTACTTCATCATTTAAGACCTGATTCACCAAATTAATTCGAAAGCATTCCTCTTCATCTGTCAAAAACTTCATCGCCTTGAATACGTTAAAGGTAACCTCCTGATCATGAACACACATAGTGAGTTCCCCTTTCTGCACATCTATCAAGGTCCTTCCTGTGGCTAAGAATGGTCTCCCCAATATAATTGGTATATTCTTATCTTCTTCATAATCTAAAATGATGAAATCAGCCGGAAAGATGAGTTTATCCACTTTTACCAGTACATATTCAACATTTCCCCGTGGATAGGTGATGGACCTATCAGCAAGCTGCAACGAAATATTTGTCGGCCTTAGAGCCGTCAATCCCAACTGATTAAATACTGACAGGGGCATCAAATTTATACTTTCCCCAAGATCACACAGACATTTAGTGACGCTCATCTTTCCGATCGTACATGGAATTGTGAAATTGCCCGGATTGTTCAGCTTTGGAGGTAGTTTATGCTGAAGCACTGCACTGCATTCCTCTGTCAAGGCCACTGTCTCAAACTCTTCTAATCTCCTCTTCCTTGACAATATACCCTTCATGAACTTTGCATAACTTGGCATCTGTTTCAATGCCTCAGCAAAAAGTATATTAATTTGCAGTTTTTTAAAAACCACCAAAAACTTGTTGAACTGCTTATATTCCCTCTACTTATTCAATCTTTGTGGATATGGCACCAGACGGTGAACTAGTGGTGTTTTACTCATGAGCTTCTCAACTGAACCCGCTTTGTTATCCTCTTCCTGCTGTAACTCAGAATCTTCCTTGTTTTTTTTCTGCTCAGATACAATTTCTGCCTCGCGCGGCCACGCGTCCTCCCTTTGTAAATATGGCGTGGCCGCGCCATGCTCATTTTTTGGAACCTTTTTCCCAGACCTTAATGTGATCGCTTGACATTGTTCCTTCCCTTCTCTTCGTGGATTTGTCTCCGTATTACTTGGCAATGAACCCTGGGGCTTGTTATTAAGCATGCTCGCCATTTGCCCCATTTAAGTTTCCAGATTTTTAATAGCCACTGCTTGGCTTTAAATCACTACCTATGTGTTCGCCATATACTTCAACATCATCTCCTCCATTTCTAATTTCTTTTCTTGCTGAGGTGCAGATTGTTGTTGAGAAAATCCTGGTGGAAACGGTGGTCTTGGTGTAAACTGTGGCTGAGCTAGCTGTGACTGAAATTGGTGATTCGGCTGAAACTGATTTTGTTGATTTCCTTGATTATTTGACCAACTAAAGTTAGGATGGTTGCGGTTGTTGTAATTGTATGCATTCTAAAATTTTCCTCTGTCCTTCTTATAGTTGCTCACATACTATACCGACTCCGAGCTAATAACACATTGATCCGTTGCATGCGACCCCACATAAATTTCACACACAAATGCAACTGTCTTCGCCTTACTCTCTGTCAATGAATCTATTTTCTTCGCCGTGGCTGTCATCTGTGCTGACAACTAAGTTATAGCATCAACTTCCAACAAACCTGCAACTTTGGACTGTGGCATCCTAGATGTAAGGTTTTGAAAATCATTCACTTCCATTGTCTAAATAAGATTATACGCTTCCTCATAACTTTTTGCCCATAACGCTCCTCCTGCAGCTGCATCTACAATCGGTCTGGACTGCCATCCCAATCCATAATAGAATGTGTTGATCACCATCCAATCTGGCATACCATGGTGTGGACACTTCCTTAGCATCTCTTTATATCTCTCCCAAGCTTCATATAGAGATTCACCCTATTGCTGCTTAAATTGGGAGATTGTTGTCCTCATCTTCGCAGTTTTAGCCATTGGGAAAAACTTAGCTAAGAATTTTCGTGCTAGGTCCTCCCATGTAGTTATAGAACCTGAAGGCAAAGAATGAAGCCAACTTCTCGCTTTATCCCTCAATAAAAACAGAAAGAGTCTTAGTCTAATATCATCCTCCGTCACCATGTTATATCTGAACGTGTCACAAATCTCAATAAAACTCAATAGGTGCTCATTAGGATCATCTGTAGCAGCACCCCCAAACTGTACCGAGTTCTGCACCATCTAAATAGTGCCCAGTTTTATCTCAAAGGCGTTGGCTGCTATCGCTGGCCTGACTATGCTTCACTGTAGTCCATTAATGTTATAGTCCCTTAAAGCTCTATACTCCTCTCTTTGTTCTTCTCTTTATCCCTCGATTGCCATAGTAGATGTAGTACCCTCTAACTCTACTTGTAAATTTCTACGCACTCTCGCTTTCCAACCTCTCCCGTTAATATCGTCATGTGCTGGTATCAACTCTGAATTGGACGATCGTGTGTGCATAAAAATTATACAAGTACTTGAAACAAACACAAAAATAAAGATAGAAATGAGATAAGATTATATTTATTTAAGTCATACAATATAGCTTAAAACTGATGATAATAATAAAAATTTAAACGTCTTTCCCCGGCAACGGTGCCAAAAACGTGTTGCCTCATTTTTAGTTCTAATAAAAGGACTCTAACTCATGTAAGCATACATGGGTCAACAAGTAATACAGAGTACGTAGAGTATCGATCCACGAAGAAAGGTTTCTAAATTAAACTATTATGCATCAATTATATTACTAATTTTTATATGCTTAAACGAAACGCTTATGAATTTGAATTACTCTAAAATCAAATAATAAATAAAAGAAGATTATTAATGTAATAAATCAAATATGGAAATAATGGGATCCTAACTTCATTTAATAGTTCATCTAAATACCACCATCATGCAAGATTATTCACGTATCACAGAAAATTAGCCAAGAGCATTAATATAGACATAACCATTTTTCAATGAATTATGATCTACTTACATAATATCCACATACAATAGAAATCATGTAATCATTAATAAAACCAAAATCACTATTTCTATATGAAGTTGTAGCCATATTAAATTTAAGCACAAGCCCTTATATAACTCGCACGGTGAAACAGTATATGTCTATCTGATTCACGAAGTATAAAGCTAAGCAATTCAGCTCCACACACGCATGCTATCATGATTACAACCATACTGCATGTTATTTTTCAATTCCATACAAGTACATAAAATGAATGGTGATCAAGCATTCATGCAATCAAATCAACCATAATTGAAATTCCTGATGATACGCTAACAATCCAGCAATCAAGCCATCAATTCGACTACATATTAAAATCCATTAGAATCCCATAATGGAAGTTAGTTCATGTCTGAACCAAAAGCCATTATGGGATTAAAGCAACACATGGCAAATAATTAAATAATTGGAAGAGAAGATAGAATCGATCAAACCCAATTGCTAATTATATTCCAAGAGTTCTGTTCAAATCCTCAATAATCTCCAGCAACATAAAAGTAGTTCGTAGAAAATGATTGAATTCCAAAGAAGAGATATACAATATTAATTTTATGCTTGGATTCTCATTGGAATTCCCTCAAAGCATAAAACCCTAGTTCTCTAATATGAAAAACTCGTAAAAACTAAAGATAGGCGCGTCTGGTATCAACCAGAGTAGTTTATACCAACTCAAACACTTAAAATTTCAAAAATAAAATAACATCAGTAACTGCAGTCGATGACGCGCGCATCCGCGTGCGATCCCTTTGTAAATATAGCGCGGGCGCGCGTGTCCAAAATAAGCTATGTCTGGTTAATGGCGCGGGCACGCGTGTTCAAGCTTATATAGCCACGCGGCTCCTAAAATCTGTATTCTTGAGTCTACTGCTGCTACTGCTTCTGTGTTCAACTGCTAATCCTTTTTCCTTCATCAATGCTCAATTGCTTATCTCCACTTGTTCCTTGCGTCATGCTTCCATTAGTCTCATTGCCACCTACTAACATCAAGCTTTGCCATTTCCTGCACTCTTACACCAAAGGAGTTCTCAGTACATGTAATGCAAAATAACACGAAATGCAGCTAAAAACACACTAAAATGTACTCGAGATGGGCATAGTTCTTGTGAATTGATATCCAATAAGTAGGTATAAAACCCACTTATCAGAAACATTATTCTACGGTCCATCATATACTATGGCACGTCTTCAAACTGAGCTGGGTAATAAAAGACTCGGTCCAGGGCCCTATCAATCGCAGAATGAAAAGCATAATCCATTTCATTCATCTTGGCCTTCTTTGTCTAAACCTTGTCTTCAGCACGATATGCACGCTGAGTAGCCTTTATCCAAGCGTCTTCTTCTCTCGCACGCTTAGCTGACTCCTCCTTCAAATCATCTTTTATCTTTTCAACTTCAGTCTCCATTTTTTCATTCTCAGCCAATAGTTGTTCTTGATTACCCTCTGTATGAACTAGGTTCCATTCCGTGTTCCCAAGACGTGCGTTGAGTTCCTGAATCTCCACATCCTTCTGCTCTATAGTAGCCTGATGCATATCAGCCAGCTCCTTTAGTTCCTCAACCTTAGCCTGTAATTCTATATTATGGTTATACAATTCATCATACATCTCAGCTGATATGGAATTTGGTGGAAACTCCACAGGATCCTCTTCCTCAACCTCCACCTCTATCTCCTAAGAGTCCTCCTCCTTAGGATCAGACACAAGCTCATTCCCTTATTCCTTAACAGTGACCAACATAGAAGGCTCCATCTGAATCAACTACTCCCGAACAACATGGACATCTTTAGACTCCTCATCTCCAGGTACTCGGGGTTCCTCCTCTCCAGCCTGGCTGGATCTTCTTCCTACATCCAAAATATTGACAACAAAATACTTTTAAGTTTTATTTACTATGTGACACTCTTCGATACTCGCGAGCACATAAGTTATCAACACATAGACACATAAAGTTTTTTATTATTTATCTTTAATGAATTAAAGAATTCATTCCTTAGAACTCGATAAGAGCTTATCACTACTATATTTTTGATCTCCTATAAGGTTACTTCCTAAGGTTTCCCCCACCTAAGGTTCATAACCTAAAGCTCTGATACCAACTTGTGGGTACTACATTCTCACAGGATTTGGTGCTCACTATCCAAAATAATTACATCTAACTACCCATAATCCAGGATAAAGACATAACTTAAATAATTTAAATAATAATCCTCCCCATTAAAGGGTTACATAAACTTAAAACAAATCCCATATAATCTAACCTTAAATTATTACATAAGTCTGCGGAATACATCATATAATTAAATAAGTCTCACAACATAGATTCAATTAAATAAAGTCAAACAAATCTTCATCATTTGTACATCTTGCCCTTGCCCTTGCTAGTAGACGACTCGTCAACTTTCTCATCTTTAGCTGCAGTGTTAAATGCAAGAGTGAGCAAACAACTGCTCACTAATATAATGACGACAATAACAATAACATAAGAGTAAGCAATGAATACTGAATAATAGAGAACTTGTTCTTCGAATCAAGAATAGAAAACAAGTTTGAGAATTATGTCTGAGGGTCTTAAGACCATGAACTATGTCCCAGGTTACTAAGTATTTCTACCTCAACCTTTAATAGTCGTTAGACTATACAGACCTTTTCTTTCGTACTTAGGGGCATCAGCCCTTTGTACCATGTATTGTGAACAAATATCTAAATGCTAACGCGTACATAATTCCCCATATTAGGGTTGTTCTTCTCAGTTGACTTAGGATTTCCTCACTAAGGAAAGTTTATTTCGGACTAGCTTTTAACAATGGTTCTAGAATTTTAGAACGCTCATCAACTATGGACTGGTCAAATCAATAAAGGTTCATTAGCCATTCGAAGTTCAATACAATAACTATGTACTGAGTAACCATATTTAGAATCAAGAATAGGATCACAATAATATAGTTGAATAAAACATTGTATATCCAATAAACTATCTTCAAAGGAATTAGAGAATCTTGTTCGGAATAATGAACATTTCAAACTTCGAATTAAAAGGAAACAATGATTAGAACTTACTCAATGTGAATAAACAACTTGAACCATTTTAAACAAACAATATCAAGTTCAAGATTAGGAAACTTGTTTAGGAAAAAGTAAGATTTAGATACTTGCATAACAATAACAAACAAGATACTATAAAGATCTTGCTTTATATAAAGAAGTAAGGTTTAGGAACTTGCCTCATGCGTAAGCTACACAATTATAACACACGTTCACCAAATACCCTACATATACCATTAGAATTGCAATATCGATTAGTTATACTAACATTAACCTTATACGTTCAATTCACCATCTTAGTTAAGTTATAACCTTTAACTTAAGGTCTAATCATATCGATCAACCACATAACATGAATCTAAAAACACACTAACATATAACGTGTTAACACCAAGCGGTTTCTTCACGAAAAACGAGCTGGTACACGCTTTTTCATAACTGGGCCCCATCTACCATAAATAGTCTCCATTGGAAACAGTGCCGGACATGCTATATAAGTGCCCCAACATCCATCACTATCACTTTTTCGAGCCATCTACATTTTGAAAATTTTCTCTAAAGTTTTTCCGGCAAGGACGATTTCCGGCGAGATACTCATTTCTCCAGATTTCTTCAATCCGTGCCATTTCCCCTCTAAACTCTTGTCTTGTACCTTTCCTCCTTTCAAACCACCACAAATGGCTGATTCCAGCGATCCTCGTCCCACAACAGTCACAGCAGCCGGCACTCCCACTCTTACTTCCGACGACCTTCTCCAAGTCGAGCTGGAGGCTGCTCCGGTCGAAGTCTCCGTGGAGAATGCCGAAACCCAAATTCGCCAACTCTACACTTCGGAAACCGACTACGCTGTCATCAACACTAAATCTTCCATCACCCCCTCTCAACTGTCGGACATCCGAACCTTATTCAACATCCCCAAAGAATATAAGCTTCAGGTTCCCGAGGCCAGCGAGAGGATGTACCACCGACCCGAGGGCGATTGGGTAGCCGTCCACCTGTATGCCCTAAGGTACGGGGTTCGGTTCCCCCTCCACGAATTTATCTCTTCTTTCCTCTGCCTGGTAGGGATCGGGTTCTTCCAGCTGGCTCCCAACTCCTACATCCAGCTGATCAGCTTCATCGCCCTCTGCCAGGAGGCTAGCATCACCCCCGGGCTGGACTTCTTCTTCGTCCTGTTCTCGGTTAGTCGGTCAAAAGAGCCCGGCCTACGCCATCTGAACCGTGTTCCTGGACGGGACACCTTCGTGAAGACCCCATCCAGTAACAAGGGGTGGCATTCACAATGGTTCTTCATGAGGAGAACTGATCTCAACCTACTCCCCAACTGGGCCGGTCCCGAAGACATCCCCATGAAGGTCAACAAATTTCCGAAGAGTCGTTCGGTTGCCTTCAAGAAGTTTTACGCCCTTCTGAAGCAGACCAGCTGGGGTCTGGGGATCGTGTCCAACGAATCCTGGCTCTACAAACACGGCTGTAAGTTGTCCTATCCGAACCCGTTTTCTTATTCTCCCTATCCTTTGCTTCGATTTTATTAATGATCCTTTTATTTTGTGTTGTAGTGACCATCTTCAAGCCTAACAATGCTGAAGTGGCTCTGTCTCCACTGCCGATCCTCGTCGAGCCCATCCATCTCCCTGTCGCTGATGACTCTCCTTCAGACGAGGCTGCTCTTATTGCCAAAATGTCTGTCGGTTCGTCAACCGATCCTCTTCCCGAACCTTCCAAGGCTGATGCTTCCACGAAAAGTGTGTTGCAGATGAAGGGGGCCGACAAGATGGCTTTGCTAAAGAAGTCGAAGAAGAGATCTTCTTCTATTCGAGCTCCCCCCAAGGCCATCGTTGTGGCCCCGCCGAAGCCTGTTCTCAAATCAACTCCCCCACCTCCGACCATAGTGACGGTGGTCGAAGATTCGGAGGATACCGAGGATCAGCTTCTGGAACCGGCCTCGAAGAAGCCACGGTTGATCGAAGGGCCCCCCCAAGCCGAGGAGGTCATTTCCCCGATCCAAGCTTCCTCCCCGAAGTCTAAAGCTAGCTCTTCTGGAGGATCACCAACTACCTGTTGGCCGAAGAGCCCAGCTGACAAATTTCCTTTCCATTTGCTTGATCAATTCAAGCTTTCCGGTGATGATGAGCGGTTCAAGAACCTCTCGTCCGAGGAATTTCTGGTTTTATATATCCGAGCGCAGACTCAGGTATTCATCCTCGTTTGTATATATATTTTCCTTTACCTTTTTGTTGTCTGATCAATTCGCCTCTGTATTTAGGCCAATGCCATCCTCGCTCGGGCTATCGCTCCTCTTGCCCGATCTACTAAGAGAGAGGTCCAGCTGAGAACTGATGTGGAGCTTCTCCAAGCAGAGTTATCGGGTCGAGATTCGGAGCTGAAGAGGGAGCGGGATCTTCGTGCTGATACCAGGAATAAGGTGATCCAGGCTAATCGCCGGATTGCCAAACTAGAAGAACAAAATTCCCTAGTTCAACAAGAGTTTGTCGGTCTCAACGATCATGCCAAGAAGCTGGTGCATGACAAGGAGCTGATGGCCGAAGAGAATAGGACCTTGGTGGGGAACCTTCAGGTCATTGAGGGGAAGTTCGCGGGGGTTCATGCTCAGCTGAGTACCTTGATCCACGCGAACAACACTTTGATGGCCGAACAGGCCATCATTAAGCAGGCTGCCATCAGAGAATACGAAGAATCGCCCGCCCTGACCGATAAGACTATGACCCAGTTTGCAGAGGGTGTCGAAGCTTATCGGGAGAAGGCCCGAGCGAAGATTATTGATGCTGGTCTGGACGCCTCGATCCTTGATTCTTCTGACGAGGAGTCCGAGGCCGAAGTCGATGATGGTTCCCCTTAATTTTCTCTTGAACTTGTTTATACTTGTAGTTTTTTCTTTTCTAAGTTTTGTAATTCAACCTGACCAGAGAGGCCGACGGTGTATGTACCCGAAGCCTATCTGATCGGGAACTGTAAAACCTTTAGAATATGAATAAAGACAAAAGATTTCTAAGTAGTTATCTCGATCAGTTTAACTTTACTTTTATCGCACAGCTAGGTCATTTCTGACTGTCTGGTTAATTTATGTCTAAAGCGTACTGTCTCGGATTTGTAACTTTTATCGATCAGTTATACTTGTGGCGTTTTATCAGTCAGTTAAGTTCTTTCGGACTGTCTAATCATTTTACGCTCGAACCTTATCTGATCGGATGTGTAGCTTTGTCGATCAGTTATACTTGTGGCGTTTATCGATCAGTTAAGTTCTCTCGGACCGTTTGATCATTTTACGCTCGAAGCTTATATGATCGGTAAAGCAGTGCAAGATTAAAATGAAGTACAAACGTTTTTCTGAGAGAAGTTTTCATTTTATTGATAAATTACATAAATTACACCATTAGAAGGAAAGAATAGGCATGTATTTACTGGTAATATCTCCTAAGTCTTCTAGCATGCCATGTATTCTTTACCTCCGACCCATCCATTGCCCGAAGCCGGTAAGTCCCTGGCTTCGGCACTTCTACTATCTCATAAGGCCCCTCCCAGTTAGGCATTAATTTTCCTGTGTTCTGGGGGGTTGATGCTTCTGCCTCCCAAAGCACCAAATCTCCTACCTCGAACCTCCTCAGCTTCACCTTCTGGTTATAGTGTCGGGCTGTCTTCTGTTGATAAATGGCCAACCTCAACACCGCGGTGTCACGAGCTTCATCTAGCAGGTCCAGATTTACTTTCAGGCCTTCATCGTTGTAGAGCTCTTTGTACTGGCTGACCCGAAGGATGGGGGAACTGATCTCTACTGGTATGAGTGCATCAGTTCCATAGGCCAGTCGGAAAGGTGAGTCTCCAGTGGTTGTCCTCGGGGTTGTTCGATATGCCCACAAAACACTGAATAGTTCTTCGGGCCATCGACCTTTCAACTCATCAAGTCTTCTTTTAATCCCGTTGAGTAGGGTTCGATTTGTCACTTCTACTTGACCGTTTGACAGAGGGTGGGCAACCGAAGTCTTCCGGTGTTGAATTCCCAACTCTCTCAGGAAGCTTTCAAACTTTGACCCCACGAACTGTCTACTGTTATCCGAGACTACTGCCATCGGAATGCCGAACCGATAAACTACTCCTTCTTTCAAAAATTTAAGGCATTCCTGTTCGGTGATCTTCTGCAGTGGTTTGGCTTCGACCCACTTTGTCATGTAATCGATAGCCACTATTATAAAGCTGACTTGTCCCTTGGCCTTCGGCAGAGGCCCCAGGATGTCGAATCCCCATACTGCGAAGGGGATCGGGGATAAGACCGAGTAGAGTTCTTCGGGCGGTTGATGTGGGATGTTGCTGTTTAGTTGACACTTGGGACATTTTTTGACGAGTTCCTTGGCCTCTGTGTAGATGGTTGGCCAGTAATACCCCTGTCTTAGAATTTTATGCGCCAGTGACTTGGCACCCATGTGATCCCCACAAATCCCTTCATGTACCTCCCGAAGTGCGTAGCTCGCCTCTGACGGTGTTAAACATTTATGTAAGGGAGAGCTGAAGGCCCTTCGGTACAAATCTCCGTCGATCAATACAAAATTCGAACTTCGGTGCTTGATCTTCCTTGCTAGAATCCGGTCCGAAGGTAATGTTCCATCAGCCAAATAAAAAATATAAGGTGTAAGCCAACAGTTCAGCCGATCAACACATAGCACCTCTTCTTTCGGGACACTTGGTTGTTCCAATGTCTCCAGATACACCGAACCGTCGAAGGAGCTGGCTTCAGTTAACGCCAGTTGGGCCAGGGCATCTGCTACTGTGTTGTCGGATCTATTCACTCCCTGACAGCTGACCGAGTTGAAGTATGTCAGTCTATTCTTTGTCTCGGCTAAGTACTTCGTCATTCTTGCCCCCCGAGCCTCATACTCTCCCGAAATTTGTTTGACGACCAGCTGCGAGTCACTATAGATGACCAAGTTCTGTACTTCTAGGCTTCGGGCCAACTTTAACCCGGCTAAAATGGCCTCGTATTCTGCTTCGTTATTGGTTGCTTTGAACCAAAATCGAATAGCTTGTTGGACTTTGAATCCTTCGGGGCTCGTCAGTATGACCCCTGCACCACTGATGTCTGACGTTAATGAGCCATCAACATATAGTGTCCATGAAGTCTTTATGTGTTGCGTTTCGGTCACCGATCCCACATCTGGCTCCGAGAACGAACATTTCACGACGAAGTCTGCTAGCGCTTGTCCTTTGATTGCTGTTCGGGGTTGATACACTAGTGCAAACTGTGTTAGCTCCATTGCCCATGCCGCCAGTCTTTCCGAAACCTCTGGTCGATGTAGAATTTTCTTCAACGGCTGATCGGTGTATACCACCACCACCCGACCCTGGAAATAATGCCGAAGTTTTCTGCTTGCAATGATTAAAGCGTAGGCGAATTTTTCCAAGTTCGGGTATCGGAGTTCTGCGTCCCGAAGCACGTGGCTGACGTAGTATACGGGGAACTGATTTCCCCCTTTGTCCCGAACCAATGCTGCTCCTACTGCCATCGAACTCGCTGCCAGATAAAGATATAGGGGTTCCGAAGGGATCGGTTTCATCAGCAGAGGTGCCGAAGAAAGATATTGTTTGATCCCTTGGAAGGCGTCCTCGCATTCTGAAGTCCACTGGAAACTTTTCTCGTTCTTGGGCCCTTTTAAGGTGTCAAAAAATGGAAGGCACCTCTCAGCTGATTTAGAGACGAACCTTCGAAGGGCCGCGATCCGACCCGTTAGTCTCTGCACATCCTTCTATGACTTTGGGGATTTCATATCCAGGACTGCCTGGATTTTCTCTGGGTTTGCTTCGATTCCCCTTTTGCTGACCAAATATCCTAGAAATTTTCCTGATCCCAGCCCAAACGTGCACTTGGTCGGGTTTAGCCTTAGCTTGCGTTTTCTGACTGTCTCAAAGTAGTTCTCCAGATCTTCAAAATGATCACGGACTGACATGCTTTTAACGATCATGTCGTCTACGTAGACCTCCATGCTCCTCCCCAATTGTTTCGTGAACACCAAGTTCAGCATCCGCTGATAAGTTGCCCCGGTATTCAGTAGCCCGAAGGTCATTTTCCTGTATGCGTATATCGCCCGATGTGTGATAAAACTTGTCTTCGGGATGTCTTCCTTACTCATCAAAATCTGGTGGTACCCAAAGAATGCATCCATAAAACTCAACATACCATATCCCGACGTGGCGTCGATCAGTTGATCTATGTTGGGGAAAGGGTAGAAATCCTTCGGACACGCCCTGTTCAGATCCGTGTAGTCGATACACAACCTCCATTTCCCATTTTGCTTCTGGACCAATACCACATTTGCCAACCACTCCGGGTAATCAATCTCGAAGATAAATTCGGCCTCCAGGAGTTTGGTAATCTCTTCGTCGATGATTTTTTGTCTTTCTGGGGTGAAAATCCTTCACTTCTGTATGACCGGTTTCTTGCCCGGGTCCACGTGCAGTCGGTGCAGAGCCACTGATTCACTTACCCCGGGCATATCGCTCGGCTTCCATGCGAAGATGTCGGCGTAGACTTGGAGTAGTTCTATCAGTCCGGTCCTGAAAGGTTCTGCTAACCCTGAACCGATTTTGATTAACTTTTCTTTCTCTCCTGGCACTAACTCTACATCTTCAGTTTCTTCGGTCGGAAGAGCAAGTGGCTCTGTGCTCCCCTCGGTGAATGGTTCGATCTCAATGGCCATTGTCTGTTTCTGTTTGCAGACCCCGACCCCTGAAGAAATCAAGCTATTCCGGTAACACCTTCGGGCTATATCTAGGTCTCCTTTTACCTCCTCGATCTCGTTCGGTGTTGGAAACTTGATTTTAAAATGGGGTATCGATGTTACTGCTTGCAGGGCTGCCAAGGTAGGCCTTCCGAGGATCGCGTTGTATGCCGAGTCTATTTGGACGAGAAAGAATCTGACCACTATTTCAACTTGATTGGGTGCAGTGCCGAACTTAACTGGCATTTCGATGGTGCCCGACACATACACCGGATCTCCACTAAATCTGTACAAGGGTCCTTCTCCTCCCAAATCCATCTTCTTTCCTTGTAGGTCTAACCTCTGATAGGCATGAGTATATAGGATGTCGACCGAAGACCCGTTGTCTATCATCATTCTCTTCATATCCACTATCCCGACCTGAGCCGTTATTACCAACGCGTCATCATGGGGCTCGATGAGATCCGTCGGGTAATCCTCGTCCGTGAATGAGATAGACGTTCCCGGATATGCTCGATCCTTTCTAGGAGTTGACCCCGTGACAGATAGCACTGCTCCCAGATGCCCACTTCTTTTTCTTCCCGATACCCGTCCAACGGAACCCCCCAAAATGACGTCAACTACACCTCGGGCTGGGGGGTTCTGTGGAGTCTGAGTATCCAGGATCTGATCTGTGGTCTCCTCTCTGGGCACCACTGCATTTCCCCGACCTGCTACATATTGTATCAGTTGTCTGTTCTGGACATTTTTCTCGATCATCTCCATCAGATTAACGCATGCTTCGGTCGAGTGTCCGATACTCTGATGGTATTCACAATACTTGTCCCGACCTCTCCTTCTGGGTTTGGTTCGCCTCGGGCACGACTCATAGAAGGGTTGGTTCTTTATCTCCTCCAAAATCTTCGAATGACTCGTGGTAAGGGGGGTATAGACCTTGCTGACATTACGATTGGGTAGTGGGGGTCGGTTACTTTCGGGCCCGTCGCCGTTATAGCTTTTCTTCTCTGCTCGGTCTGATTTCCATGGGTTGTTGTCCGAACGCTGATGATTTGATTTTTCTCTGTCCTTAGACTTCTCATAAGACTGGGAGTGTGGTCTGAAATTGCCTAAAGCTTCTTCTACAGCGATAAACCCTTCTGCCCGATGGAAAGCTTCGGTCAGATCTGTCGGAGGGTTGATCACCAAATCCTTCACCAGCTTTTTCGATCTCCCAATATCTAAGCCGGTTGTAAAAAATCCCAGGGCTTGAGGGGAATTCAACTCTGCTACCGATCCCACTGCCTCCCGAAATCTTTTCACATATTGACCTAGGGTCTCGTCGGATCCTTGTCGGACCTGCATGAGGGACGCCGTGATCTTCCCTCGTCTTCGGTTGCTTCCGAACCGAGCATGGAATTTTTCTCGAAGATCATTCCATGATCCGATTGATCCTACTGCCAGGGTCCCCATCCATTCCCTGGCACTCTTCTTCAGGGTTGTAGCGAACATATGACATTTGGACGCATCCGAATGCCCATAATATAACATCAGCCGGTTATACCCATCCGAGTGGTCATAGGGGTCTCCCAGTCCGTCATACGTCTCCATCGGGGGCATCTTCTTTTTTGGGTTGGCTGTGACTTGGTTGATATCGGGAGAGAAGGGGGATCCTAGGCATGCCGAAGATGTCCCCGTTGAGTTTTTTGCCTTCAGCAATTTTTCCAACTCGGCCACCCTTCGAACGAGGGGGTCGGATCCTTCATTCCGAGGGGACGATCGACGTCGATCCCTCCCGTACTCAGGAGACACATCCCTCTTCGTTCGGCCCGACCTTGCTGGGTGATCTGATCTGCGTTCAGCCGAACGACTTCTCCTTCTGCTGCTGTCATCTCGAGAGCGACTTCTGTGCCTGCTCTTTTCTCTTCTCGTCTCCCCCCGTCGGGGTGACCGGGATCGGCTTCGGTTCCTATGCCTCCTAGAACAGGCCTCTTGATCTCCGGCCATGTCGGCCATCTGTCTCTCGAGTTCCTCCTGTTGCAGCCGAAGGGCCCACATGGCATCCTTGTTTTGTTCCATTTTCTTCTGCAAGAGAAACTCCCGTTGATCTCGGCTGCCTTCTCTTTTGTCCTCCCTCACGAGGGCCCGCGAGTGTCTCTCGTCGGCCTAACTCGCTTGCTAAGGCGTGTGCTGACTACTGTGGAAGAGCTTTCGCCGAAGATCATGAACTGGTACTTCTTCCACCTCCAGAACTTTAGATCCCAGGTGGTCCTTCACCGACCCCCTCACCTGCGTGGTCTGGTGGGACTGCTGGATCTTGGCCCTTTCTGAGACAGCGATGTTATCCTTACTCGCCATGATCTGCTGCCGAAAAAAGGTATTTGTGATTGCAAAGAAACACTAAAAAGCCCCTCCTTCTAGCGCCAATGTTAACACCAAGTTTCGTCTGCGCGTCCAATCACAAAATCCACGCGCTGAAACCTGCACAATAACAGATCACACAGAAGCTTGACGGCCGTGCCGCCGGGGGATAGCTCCGGTGTGAGAATAAGTACAGGCCGTTCACAAGGTTTAATAATGGAGGTTATGTGTTTAGTGCTTAAAGTAGGTCTTACCTCTTAATTGTAACATTGGCCTTGTATTTATAGAGCTCCCACCACCGTGGTATCCTCCTCCGAATTAGAGTAAGACTCCTAAATATGTTAGCTACCATATTTGGGTCCAACATAATCTCCTTAAAAGGTGCAAGTGGAATCCCTTTCCACCACTACCTTTGGAGTTGCCTTGTTAGCGTATGATTAGGGTTAATGCCCTTAATCACGTAAACTCCTTGTCACACCAACTCTGCATGTGGGCTGCTCAAACTTTTAGGCCCAACCTATCAGCCAGACAAAAACACCGGTCTGGGCCCTGTCCCAAAAGACGCGAAGGCCCGACCCCGACCTCCATGGTCAAAACCGGGTCCCGGCCTATTGGGCTCGGGTACCCGACCCCATCCTCCTCTATGCTACCGAACACATGAGCCCGACCTCCTTTGACCCGGCCCAAGTCTTCAGCCCAAAAGAGGGTCGGTAAAACACTCCCGAACATAACGTAAAGCCTTAGCATTCAATTCTCATATCTAACTCTTACAAACATTAAGTTTCAATCGTTATATAACTTGTTAATTAATAACTTATAATCTTCATATTTGGTGTTACAATGCAACTACAATCTATTATAACATCATATAATATGATTAACATCTTTTTATGTTCATAAGATTAGGTTACGATTGTATGCTATGGACTAAAATAAAAAAAACAAAACAATTTCTGTTCATGGGTTGGCGTGGCCGCGCCCTTTTAAGCATTGGCACCAGTGTGGTCGCGCTGATGCGCAGACCTAGAATCTGCAGTCTGTTCATACAACCTGCTGCGAACCAAACTCTAAATTCCTCACCCAACCAGCAACACAAGCATACCCAGACACTAAAATTTTAGTCAAAAAAACATAACACATATATTTAACCATTCTAATAACATAAACAACACTAATAACCAATTTAGAGCCTTCAAAAGCAAAGTCTATGCTTAATATTCATATTTCAATATTTAGCGCATACAAACACTACAAATTCATTTCTTGATCAAATCAATCCATTCGACTTACATTCTTTTCGTATTCTAATATATTAACAATAGCAATCGTCAATTTAAAGATTATACCATGAACTCTTAACCAATTTTAGTCTCAAACTAAATCAAAATACACATATTATCACATAACTCCAATTCTTCATTTTAAAACATGTTTATATGAATTAATTTCTGAAAACTCAACTATAGATGATATATAATGGATTAAGAAACTCATTAACATTTTATAAACCAATTCCCTGACAATTTAATCCAAGAAAACCAACCTCCAATGAAGAACTCAATCTCTTCTTATTAACATGTATACATGATTTTAATTCCTACAACTTAATTATAACAACATAGCATGATTTATACATACTCCAAAAACATACTAAACAGATTTCTAAACCAATTCATCCATAAAAATCTAATTTTCAAAGAAAACTAAGAACACATCAACTAATACTAAAAATTAGATTATTCACTTCTTGATTCTTGTTTAGACTTCGTTAGATGATAGAGATTTGCTTGCTAATGTTTCCCCCTTTCTCTCTTGATACTCTAATTCTTCTCCACTCTCTCCATTTTCTCCCTAACTCTCTCAATTTCCTTCCTCTGTGTTTTTTTTTTCAAGTTTAAGCCTTATAACAAAATACGTAATATAGACCAACAGTATGCGTAGTATAAACTGATAAATGTGGGCTATTAGTTTATCCAAGCAAAAGTCTTCAGCTGTTACACTAACCAAAAGCCACAATGCGTTGTTTGGTTTGCACACTAAAACTCCCCCCTTTAATTTATTTTTATAATACTTATATAATATGGTTCCATTGTCACACTTTTATTTAGTCAATTTTTTATCAAGTCAAATTTACACTTATCTAATAATTATATTTATATTTATAATTTCATTATAATTATAATTATATTTATAATTTCATTATAATTTTAATTATACTTTACAAATTATTTAACATCTAATTTAATTATTAAATTAAACTAGAACATCATCACTACACAATACTACTATTATCAAATAATTTATTTAATTTAATTATCTCATTAAATCAAATATTCAAATCATAAAATTATCATCCATTAATTCAATTATTATAACACACTTTAACTAAATTATTGCACAACAATTTCATCAATATTTATTTATCTCAATAAATAGATTACATCAAATATTTATTTAATTCCATAAATATTTTTAAATTACATATAAATTTCTCGTTCATCACAGGACGCACCTTCTTATCATTTAATCACCACATTGTTTAAACAAGAAGGGTTCATCCCACATGTACTGCCACACATCATGTAAAAACTTCTTTCGTTGTTGTCTTGTCAAATTCGTGTGGAAATATGTTGCTCACAATGTAGTTAACGAAATCCGCATACCATGGAATCTCAGATTTTATTGCAAACAACTGCTCATCGGGAAAAATTTTATTGATCGTGGTGTTGTCTTCTTCTCCTTATGCACTATTTTCCAATCTCGACAAATTGCCTGCCACTTGATTTTTGGTGCCTTTTCTATCCTGAATTTCCAAGTTAAATTCTTGAAGCAACAAAATCCATCTAATCAACCTCGGCTTCACATATTTCTTTGAAATCATGTATTTAATTGTGGAATGGTCTGTGAACACCACTACTTTTGTTCCAATGAGGTATGAATGGAACTTGTATAATTCATACACAACTGCTAAAAGCTTGTTTTCAGTTGTGGTGTAGTTCAATTGAGCGTTCCTCAATGTCTTGCTAGCATAATATATGGCGTGAAAAACTTTGTCCTTACGTTGGCCTAGAACGACGCCAACCGCATAGTCACTAGCGTCACACATGAGTTAAAACGGCAAAGTCCAATCCGGTGCAATAATAAATGGCGCTGTAACTAACCTCTTTTTCAGCACTTCGAATGCTTCCAGGCATGCCTCATCAAATCTGAAAGGTACATCTTTTTCTAACAACTTACATAGTGGCTTCATTATCTTGGAAAAATCTTTAATGAACCGTATATAATAGCCGACATGGCTTAAGAAACTTTGAATACCTTTGACTGATGATGGAGGTAGGAGGTTCTCAATTTTTTCTATCTTTGTTTTTTCAACCTCAATTCCTTTTGGTGATACCTGATGTCCCAAAATGATTCCCTCTTGGACCATGAAGTGTCATTTTTCCTAATTCAGCACTAGATTTGTCTCCACACACCTTTGTATCACCTGATGAGTGGGTTTTATACCTACGAATCGGGTTCCTATTTGGACTTAAACAGTGTTTATTCTGTCAATTTTAGTATCATTTTATGTGTTTGTGTTTGTTTTGTGTGTAGGTGTCGTTACGTGTTAGCTTTGGTACAATGGTGGCAATGTGGCGAAAATCAGTATGGAAAAGCAAGAAAAATAGTAAACAATAACTTGGTACCCCGCCGGGGCGGGCATTTTATAAAGGAAATATCCCGCCGGGGTGGGGGTACACATGGCAAAAAGGTAGCACCCCGTCGGGGCAATGGTTCTCAAGGCTAAATATCTCGTCGGAGTGGGGGTGCGCGGATCAGAAGGGGAGTTTGGATGTAATTCAATCACTGTTATGGCATGGACTGAACGACTTTATCTTCAATTGGGACTGAATTGTGGTCGTTTTTAGTAGATATTACAGAGATTTAGGCTAGACAATTCAGAGATTTCATCAGACAATCATCAATTGCAACTTTTCAAACCCTAATTTAGAGAAGTTCATGGAGGAGCAGAGTGAAGACGCAAGGATCGCGATGATTTCAAAACTGAATGCAAAGAAAGATGGTTTAATACTATCTTTGTCTTTTATTTCAGTTTCTGTAATTGGGACGATGTATTCTTTAATCTACCCAGTGTTTAATTCATTTGTTATGAACTAAATTTCTTATTAAGCTTGTAATGGATCTTTAAGTGGAACGATGATTATCATGCTTTGATTTCAGTTTTATAAAGCTATATTTTTAGTTCATCTATTGTGATTTGTGCATAACTTATGAATTCCTTGATTACCAATTCTTTGTGGATTAGTATGGACTCGAGAGATGATATATGAATCTAGACTTAGTTAAATAACATGTGTTCTTGATTTTTGCATTTTGATAGAATTCTTGGTGTATGTTTAGGATAGAGATATACCTAACATCGCATGTAATCATGTAAGAACTTGGAATTTAAACCTTTTTTAATTGTTATTCACATAGAGATATAGTGAATTAGTTAACTAGGGTGTTTGGCTTAATTCTATCAATTATGGATTTAAGTTGATATGGTGTTGGGCATTGAGAGATGGATAATTCCACTTTTGTGTTCTTGATTAATAAATTGAGATAGTTATTTGAATTGAAAAGAAGTGTGATAATCCAAGTGAAGCATAAAGTGAAGTTGTAGGCTTAATTCTCCATTATCTGATTACAATTTTCGATAACTAGTTGAGTTGATTATTTTGATTTTTATTTATTAGTTTTTGTTATTTGCAATCATTAATTCGATTAGTTTAATAAAATTGAAATAATATAAAGCTGGTAATTGTTTGATTAAAATTAATACTTGTATCTGTGGGAACGATACTTGACTTATCATTATATTACTTGTTGATCACATATACTTGCGTACCATGCTTAATTAGATTACACCCAACAAGTTTTTGGCGCCGTTGCCAGGGATAATTTTTGATTTTATTACTTGCAATATCAGTTTAATTAGTTCAATTTTAGTTAAACAATTTTTCTCTTTATTTTTGTTATTTCTTGTTTTAGGTTCTCTTACGTAGTGCATGCAAACTTGGTCAAAGAAACCATATTTGCTTCCTTACGAGGACGACATCGAAAGAAGGTTTCAGAGACTTAGTAAGTGGATTAAGGAAACTAAAGAGAATTTTGATAAGCAAGAAAGTTTGGCTGCAGAGGATCAGAAAACACTGAGGGACTATGCTACTCGAGAGTCACTGAAATTCAGTCAACCATTAACAGGCCTGCGATTACAGCTAATAATTTTGAGATCAAGCTTGGGACGATTCAGATGATACAGAATTTAGTACAGTTTGGGGGATTAGCTAATGATGATCTGAACGAGCACCTATTTAGCTTTCTAGAGATTTGTGATACCTTCAAATACAATGGGGTATCCGATGGTGCAGTTAGGCTTCGTTTGTTTCCATTCACACTACGGGACAAAGTGATAAGTTGGTTACACTCACTACTGCCAGGGTTAATTACTACGTGGGATGACCTTGCTCAGAAATTTTTGGCTAAACTTTTCCCACCGGCGAAGACTACTAAAATGAGGAATGAGATTATAATGTTTGAGCAGCAGCATGGGGTGTCTGTGTATGAAGCTTGGGAAAGGTACAAGGAATTGCTAAGGAAGTGTCCGCATCACGGATTACCTAAGTGACTACAGATGAATACCTTCTACAATGGACTGAATGGTAATCTCCATACTAGTATTGATGTAGTGTCTGGGGTAGTTTTTATGGCTAAAAGGTTCGACAAATCGTATGATTCGATTGAGACAATGGCAGCTAGCAGCTACCAGTGGCCCACAACGAGAATGACATAGACTAAGGCAGTTGGGGTGTTAGAATTAGATGGAGTGATAGCTCTAGCCGCTCAAATTTCAGTGTTATCAAAGAAGATGTATGCCCTCACGGGTTACAGGTTCAGCATGTTGCGTTTATTTGTGAATTGTGTGCTGGGGAACATCCGACAGAGCAGTGTGCTATTAATCCTGTAGCAGCTCAGTTTGTAGGTAGCTATAACAGAATTCTTCAGAATCCGTATCAAAATACCTACAACTCGGGGGCAAGGAACCATCCGTACTTTTCGTGGAGTAACAACCAAAATCAACAGGCTCCACGACAATCTTATCCCACCGGTTTCAAAAATAAGCATCAACAGTCAGCTCCATAGCATGAGAAAAAGTCAGAATTGGAAGAGTTGTTGAAATACATATCAGGTAATGAGGCAGCTATGAAAACACAAGCGGCAACGATAAAGAACTTAGAAAATCAGATGGGACAACTTGCATTGGCATTGAATAACAGGCCTCAAGGGACATTACCAAGTGACACAGAGAAGAATCTGAGGGAAATCATGAACAATGTCAAGCAATCACGTTAAGAAGTGAAAACATCTTGAGGGACAAAGTGCAGAAAATTTACCAAAGAAAGATGTGAAAAAAGTGAAGAAACGTTAGACGATGAGAAACAGGGTGAAGACAGGCAAGTGGAAAAGAATCAGGCAGATGTTGAGACAATTGTCTATCCTCCACCACTGTTTCAGCAGAGAGTTCAAAAGAAGAAATTAGATAAGCAATTCTCTAAGTTTTTAGAAATTTTTAAGAAATTGCAGATTAACATTCCATTCGCGGAAGCCCTAGAATAGATTCTGAGTTATGCAAAGTTTATGAAGGGTATTCTGTCGAGGAAGAAGTTAGAAGATTATGAGACTGTTTCCTTGACGGAGCAATGTAGTGCAGTTTTACAGAGAAAGTTGCCTCTGAAGTTGAAGGATCCGGGGAGTTTCACCATTCCTTGCACAATTGGGAACATGGCCTTCAACAAATGTTTGTGTGATTTGGGTCTAAGTGTGAACCTCATGCCATTATCAGTGTATACTCAGTTGGGTTTGCCAACACTGAAACCTACAAATATCTCACTATAATTGGCAGATAGATCGGTGACTTATCCAAGAAGGATTATTGAGGATATATTAGTTAAGGTGGATAAGTTTATCTTCCTAACAAGTTTCATCATCCTGGATTATAAAGAGGACAAGTACATCCCAATTATCTTAGGGAGGCCATTCTTGGCCTAGGAGGACTCTCATTTATGTTCAGAAAGGGGAATTAATGATGAGAGTACAAGACCAAGAAGTTAAATTCAATGTGTTCAAAGCCATGAGGTTCCCTACAGATGATGAAGAGTGTTTCAGAATGGATGTGATCGAAAAGATGGTAAATGAAGACTTGATTAGAGGTTTGGACAGGGATCCGTTGGAAAACACTTTGATGGGGGATGATGACTTGGATAATATAGAATTTGATTATTTATATATACTGGATGATTTGCCTAGAGTGAGCAGACTTAAGGTGCCATTCGAGCCACTACATATGGAAGAGAAAGCATCAGCACGAAGGAATCTCTCACTTAAGGAACCACCTACTCTTGAGCTAGAACCTCTTCCTAACCACCTCAGGTATGCATTTTTGGCCAATTCTAATACTTTACCTGTTATGATTGTATTTGCACTTAACGATTTGTAGAAAAGTAAGTTGTTGAGGATACTTTGAGAGTATAAGTCTGCAATAGGATGGACAATTGCCGACATCAAGGGAATAAGCCTTTCATTCTATATGCACAAGATACTCTTGGAAGAGGGTGCAAAGCCGATAGTGGAACAACAGAGAAGACTCAATCCAATTATGATAGAAGTTGTGAAGAAATAAATTTTAAAATGGTTGGATGCTGGGATAATATACCCTATTTCAGACAGTTCATTGGTAAGCCTAGTTCAGTGTGTCCCGAAGAAAGGTGGAGTGACGGTTGTGACTAACGATGACAATAAATTGATATAGACAAGGACAGTGACCGGCTAGAGGGTGTGCATGGATTACAAGAAGCTTAAGAAGGTAACCCCGAAGGACCACTTTCCTCTGCCCCTCATCGATCAGATGTTGGACCGTTTGGCTAGGCATAAGTATTATTGCTTATTAGATGTATATTTGGGGTATAACCATATCATCATTCCTCCTGAAGATCAAGAAAAGACTACATTCACGTGCCCATATGGCACCTTTGCATTCAAGAGGATGTCATTTGGGTTAAGTAATGCACCGGCGACCTTCCAAAGATGTATGATGGCCATATTTTCAAACATGGTGGAGCATAATGTTGAAGTTTTCATGGATGACTTTTCAGTTTATGGGAATCCTTTTGATAGTTGTCTTGAGAATCTGGTCATGGTTTTGAAACGCTGTGTGGAAACCAACTTTGTGCTGAATTGGGAAAAGTGTCATTTTATGGCCGAAGAGGGAATTATTCTTGGGCACAAAGTCTCTGCGAAAGGGTTGGAAGTTGATCGAACAAAGCTGAAAACTATTGAGAATCTTCCACCTCCGACCTTAGTTAAGGGAATTTGAAATTTTCTTGGGCATGCCGAATTTTATCGCAGGTTTATCAAGGATTTCTCTAAGGTTGCAAAACCACTATACAGTCTATTAGAGAAAGATGCAGTTTTTAGATTTGATGAAGAGTGTCTAATAGCTTTTGAACAGTTAAAGAAGAAATTGACGACAACTCCCGTGATCGTGGCACCAGATTGGACAATACCGTTTGAGTTGATGTGTGATGCTAGCGATTACGTGGTAGGGGCTATTTTGGGACAATGCCGAGATAAGATCTTTCATGCTATATATTATGCAAGTAAAACCCTCACCGATGCTTAATTGAACTATACAACTACTGAGAAGGAGTTACTTGCGATCATGTACGCCTTTGATAAATTCTGAGCATATTTGATTGGAATAAAGGTTGTGGTATACACGGACCACTCGAAAATACGGTATATTATTTCCAAGAAAGATGCAAAGCCTAGGCTTATTAGATGGATTCTAGTCCTTCAAGAGTTTGATTTGGAAATCAAGGATAGAAATGGGACAAAAAAGCAAGTCGCTGATCATCTTTCGAGGTTAGAAAATCTGGACAAGGACAAGGTATATAAATGTTTGAACAATGAGTCGTTTCTGGAAGAACAATTATTTGCAATAAATTCAGAATTTCCATGGTATACAGATTTTTCTAATTACTTGGTCAGCAAGATCCTTCCCCTAATTTGACACGTCAACAAAAAAAGAAGTTCCTACATGATGTCAAGTGGTATATGTGGGATGAGTCTTATCTCTTCAGACAGTGTGCGGATAAAATGATTCGTAGATATGTGCCCTATAGTTAAGTGACTAGCATCTTGCACGCATGCCACGCATCTGCATATGGGGGACACTATGGAAGTGAGTGAACAACGAAAAAGGTTCTTCAGGTAGGATCCTACTAGCCTACTATATTCAAGGATGCCCACCAGTTTGTAAAAAAGTTGTGATAGATGTCAAAGGGTGGGCAACATTTCAAAAAGGAATGAGATGACGCTCAATATATTTTTTTGGCTATAGATTATGTATCAAAGTCAGTTGAAGCAGTGGTACTCCCTACGAATGATGCCAAAATGGTTTTGAAGTTCTTACAGAAAAATATCTTCACAAGATTTGGCACGCCGAGAGCAATTATAAGTGACGAGGGAAGTCACTTCTGCAATAAATTATTTACAACTCTTTTGGCAAAGTATGGAGTTAATCATAGGGTTATAAAGACTTATCATCCCCAAACGAGTGGCCAAGCTGAGGTTTCGAATAGAGAGGTAAAACAAATTTTAGAGAAAGTGGTGAATTCGAACAGAAAAGATTGGTCTCTAAAGTTATAGGACGCTTTATGGGCTTATCAGACAGCATACAAGACACCAATTGGGATGTCTCCGTATCAACTTATCTACGGGAAAGCATGTCACCTACCAGTGGAACTTTAACACAAAGCATATTGGGCCATTCAAAAGCTGAATTTTTAATAAACAGCTGCAAGCGAAAAAAGATTGCTGCAACTCAATTAGCTGGATGAGTTTTGTCTGCAGGCATACAAAAACTCTAAGTTATATAAGGAAAAGGTCTAGAAGTGGCACGACCAGAAGATCTTTCAGAGAAAGTTTGAACCGGGCTAATCTGTGGTATTGTATAACTCAAGACTGAGGTT
Organism: Panax notoginseng; assembly: GCA_016801055.1. NCBI lineage: Eukaryota > Viridiplantae > Streptophyta > Magnoliopsida > Apiales > Araliaceae > Panax > Panax notoginseng. Next base: position 156,321,563 of record CM029022.1, on the reverse strand, counting down.
ATTTCTCGGTAAACTCAAATCACGATGGTTGGGCCCCTTTACCATCAAGATAGTATATCCACATGGCGCCGTTGAACTTTATGGCGGGAATCCACTTGAAATGTTCAAAGTCAATGGGCAGCGTCTAATGCACTATTGGGGTGGTGACATCGACAATCAAGCCACAGCGATTACTCTTGCCGATGCACGATGACACAGGGAGTATTCAGGCTGAAAGACTCAAAAACAAGCGTTCATTGGGAGGCAACCCAATTTTCTTGTCATTTACAGTATTTTAGTTTTATATTGCCTAATTCGTAGTTTAGTCAATAATTTTAGTATTATATAGTTCATTTATGTATAATTCTTAGGTAGTTAGTTAGTTGTTTTAGTAATTTCAAACATGCTTGCTCAAACTACATGTACTTATCTTATATTTTTGGGTTTTAATGGTTTTCAGGTACTAATGATGAAGTGTTACAAGCGTCCGGGTCAAAATTTGCTGAAAAACTGAAGTTCTGTAGAAAATACCCCCCCCCCCGCCCTAAAGGGCCTATTTACCACCTGACACACCCGCCCCGACGGCGGGGGGGTCCTCTGTATCTACCCACCCCAACGGGCGTTCAAGGCCAATTATCCCCCACCCCGGTGGCGGTACGAGATTCCAAAACTTAAAAGACTTCTGCAGAACGTGGATTCTCCACTTCTATTCCTCATAACCGAACCTAAACTCCCACAAACCCATGAACTACTCTCATAACCCTCAATCTCCCATCAATTTCACCCATTACTACCAATCTATATATACCTAAACCCTAATTCTCTCATTCCATAACACATAGCCACCAAATCCTTCGATTTCCATACACCAAAACTTAGGGTTTGCTCACTGTTCGGGTTTGCAGCAAGGAAGGAGGAGGAAATTCTGAAATTGGTCAACTACAATGATAAACTCATCATTAAGAGAGGAAAATCAGTGTGGGTAAGAAACTTGTCTCAGTTTTTCACCATACTTGGATTACATTGTTCAATTTTGCGGTATTGTGAGTGGCACACACCAACTGTTTGTGAAATTGCCTAAGAACAAGTTTGGAAGAGTAGTAATTGAATCAGTGATATCATGGTTCCTAAAACTCCTGTTAAGCACCAACGTGGCGAAGGTTCATCGCCACCAGCACGCAGCTATGACAAATGCAAATTCGTTAGTGCAAATGCGGCTAATAAGTACGACTATTTCACACCTAAAGCACTGACACGGCTTGAGACCGGATGCGTTTAATGGACAAATGTAGAGACAAATTCATGAACAGGGTTGGGAAGTATTCACTAATGAACCAGACCCTGCTATTGTGAATGTGGTGAAAGAATTTTATGCCAACGCTGAAGATAATGCACCATTTGTGGCGTTTGTGTGGGGCAAGCAAGTGCCTTCCAGTCCTGAGGTGATAAATGAGTTTTATAGCGTGCGAGCCCCTACTGTTCGTTAATATACCCAGCTGCGTGACAGTAATTGTTGGATTTTCGGATAAAAAAAATTTACACAGCGGAATAAAATTGAACAAATTTCCAAAATCCAAAACAGGATCCATGCGAAACAGATATTAATTTAGTGTTTAAGAGATTATACTGGTTATGAAAAAGCTTTTGAGACGCTTTGAATCTCCAACGTAATCCCTCATGAAACTACGTCTCTATGGTATCCACACGAACGCCGGCGAACCATCGCAGGATTCTGCAATAAAGGGAGCTGCGGTACTAGCCACCAAAGGGACATGATTTTCGAAACTTTTTCTCTCTAGTCTCTCTCTAAGAGCGGCTAGGGTTTTGAGGTTATTATGATTATCCCTAAAATGGCTGCTACATATCATATATATAGCGGTTAAAAAGGAATTAATCAAAAACCTAATTTAATTAAAATAAAATCCAAATATATATATATATATATATATATATATATATATATATCTTAATTAAGTCTTACTTAATTAATATACCTAAATATAAATTATCCTATTAATTTAAATTCGTAATTTAAATAATATCTGTAAGACCCCAACTTTTATAAATAAAGATAAATTTTCTATAAATATCATTTTTGAATATTATGGAGTTAATTTGATATAATGTTATAGTTGTGGGTAATATTTATAAATTTGGCAAATTACGCAAGTTGTTATATAATATTCGATTGGTCGGGGAATATTCGTTTTAATAGGAAATATTCGTACAACGGCACAATCATTGGTGGACCCCACAACGAAATTATTGTCGGATTGAGAAAACGACAAAAATATTTTATGAAAAATAACGGCAGAAGTTTTACCATTAATACTGTTGAACTACTCGGTAGTAAAAGTACAGTAACACATGTGGTTGCATAGTAGCACATGGTATTGATTATTAATGCGTATGTGAGAAGTCACTCAGTTTGATTCAATTATTGTCAGTTAATAATATGAATTATTTAGCGATAATGAAATTTTGTTTTATTCGTATTATTAACGTAATAAAACAGAAATATATTTTTATATAAAACAGAATACTTTATTAAAGTTATTCTATAAATAGAATATATTATATTTTATTTAAAAGATTTTTCTTTAAATATGGACCGTCAAATTAAGTAATCAATCTAGATCGTTCATGGATTAGTTACTATGCATTCCATTTTTCTATAAATAGCAGCTCATTCCTTCATTATTTCTTACGAATTCACTGAACTCTAGAGAGAGAAACTATAGAGAGAAACTATAGAGAGAGAGAAGAAAAGTATTCTGCTACTTAACTACTTCCTTATTTCAGTTCTTCTTTAAAACGGTAAGGGGTGTTATTCTTTCTTATTCATGAAGAGAACTGTTGTTATTCCATTTCTTATTATTCTGTTGGAATAACTTGTATACACGGTCTACCCTATACTTGGTGACATTCTTCTATTATTCTGTTGGAACATCATGTTTGTGTGTTTTACACCGGACCTGGTTGCATCTTTATTATTATTCTGTTGGAATATCCTGTCTGTGTGTTTTACACCAGACCTGGTTCTATCTTTATTATTATTCTGTTGGAACATCCTGTCTGTGTGTTTTACACCGGACCTGGTTCCGTCTTTATTATTATTCTGTTGGAACATCCTGTCTGTGTGTTTTACACAGGACCTGGTTCCATTATTTATTATTTTGTTGGAATAACTTGTCAGTGCGGTCTATCGCATGCATGGTGATTTCTTTTGTTATTCCATTCTTTATTAAACTCAGTTGGTTAAGTTTTGACTTCTATACTCCATGAAATTTGTGGAATATCCTTGATAATTGTGTTTCATCCAGTATCTTTTCATGAAAATATTCTTCTAAGCATTCTTGAATTTTACTCCACAAAGCAGTATCATGTTGACAATTTGGACGTTGTTAATTCTTGAACTTGTTTTATTGAATTCTTATATCATTGTCATCATCCTCATGTTTATAAAATGTTGAAAGTCATCTGTGGCCTGTAGTGCATAGATGGACTTGGTATGATTATGACCAAGGATTATTCGGTATAATCGTGACCGTAATTGTGACACCCCCAAATCCCGGTACTTCATTTCCTCATGATTTGGTGTTCACGTAATCAAAACATTCATTTCTAACTACCCAATTATAATAAAATTGAATAACAAAACCTGCCCATACAGGATAAAACTTAAATAAATCTCTCAGGTTAACTAACCTTTACAAACAATCATTCATGCGGAAAATTAAAATAAACTTCATTACAATCTTTAAACCAAGTATGAAAATAAACTATTCAACTATTACAAGTCTTCAGCATTGTTTCGTCTTTCCTTTCCCTTTTACTGGTACTAGGTACGTCACCAGTTTCAACCTTAGCTGTAAGAAAGTTTACAGGCAAGAGTGAGCAAACAAGGCTCACTTGAAATAACAATAATTAAATCATTTAAAACTTTTACATCATTTGTCAACATTAAGCTCAATAGAATTTAATAATATATTCTATTAAGCTTTTGGAAAGCTTTAACCTTTACTGAGGGTCTAACGACCACGAATCATGTCCACAGTTATAAGTAATTTTTCAACTTAAACTTTAACAATCATAAGACTATAAGGACTTCACGTACTTAGAAGGATCAACCCTTCGTATAATGTATTGTGCACAATCATTTCAACGCTAAGTGTAACCTCTTATAAAAGAGTTGTTCTTCTTAGTATTGAGAATACAAATCCGTACCAAAGTGAGTTTGGTTTGGATACATCATGGGGTAATTTAGAATTCAACGGTAATCAACTAAGGTTTAGTTGATTACAAACGACATAACTGTATACCATGGAATAATCATAGTTTAATTGATGTTTATAAATTGACATCATGCTTTAGGGATAATCTAATAGCATACAATTTGAATAATTATAACCTACCTTGCTTGAAAAATAATAAGACAAGGTTAATTGAATAAAAAAAACATCCACAACATGTATATAATTGTACATGCTAAACCACAAGTTAAGTACAAGAATAACTTGCTCCAAATAAATTTACACCATTATATGATAATCGAAATTGAAACAATAATTAGTTCAATAACACCAATGATTAGAAAACTTATACACTAAATAACTTGCTAAATATCAAAAGTTAAGGCTTAGAAACTTACTCAATGTAAAAGGTAGGTTTAGGAAACTTGCCTTTAGCACAAGCTACACTTTTACCACTTGAATTGATACCCTAAACATATGTCATATTGACATAATTAGTCTTAACCAACATTGTACATTTATATAAACAACTACATTCCTCATATGGGTTGAATTACCCATTCACATAATCAATTATATTTCAAGTAGATAATACTTAATAACATGATATTTCATAGTCTAATAATACTGAAATTATCATTTAACATTATTATAATAAACACATAACATTTATTTTCAAGTTTTGTACATTTAAACAAAACTGTCAGACAGTTCTGCCAAGCCACGCCGCGGCGCCACAGTTTGTACTGTGGCTCGCGCTGCGGCGCTGCGACGCAGAGATTATACTATGAGCCGGCGCTGCAGCGCAGTGATTGTGCAACAGGTCGTGCTTACGTCATGGTGATGGCGCTGCGGCGCCAACAATGAACTGCTGGGCCGCGCCGCGGCGCGAACTGTCAGCGTCGACTGACAGCTTCGGCAACCATGAAAGAAAAAGCCAAATTGGCTAAAAAGCTCGAATCTAATAGACTAGTTACACTCTATTTTGCACACAAACTTCATACAAACACATTGTGACAATTCCTAACGTGTTTCTATTCATAATTTGTCTAAACATCAACTATAAAACACCTAATTTCAAGGTTTTTGGAAAAACTCCATTATTGATATTATTTTTCATTAAAATTACCACTGTGATTTTGTTATTCAATCAAAATAGAAATTTCTAACTATCATGATTATGATGTTGCATACTCTAGCAATTCTTATAATCAATTTATCAATACAACAACTAATTACACCTTAATTTTCATTTTAACTAAAGTCATACTCATTCATAAAAACTCTCTGTAAAATAATTTCTTCATAAAATACATACATACATGAACTAATATATCTTATAATCATATATAACTCATAAAACAACCATATAATCAATAATCATGCCAAATTATAAACATAACAACAATTTATCTTTTATAAAAATGACAAAAAACTTTTTAGAAGAAGAAAACTAAATTTTTAAAGAAAAAGATGGAACTCCTACCTTGGATTAGGAAGATGATGATATTATCTTCTTTGATTGTCAAGCTTTTCTCCAAAATCTGTTAAAATATCTCTCAATTCTCTCTAGTTTTCTCTCTGTATTTCTTTCTTCTTCTTCTTCTTTTCTCTCTGTAAAGTTCAACTGAGTCCCTAACTCTAACATACGTACTATAAAATATAACGTATATAGTAATAATATATATTAATTATATAATATAAGTACTGATATAAATATATCAGTTATATAAGTTTTGAAATTTAAAAGCCATAAGGCTTGTTTGGCTAGTCTAAATAAAATAACACATTAATCCTTACTCCTTGTTTGGTAAATTGAATTAAAACAAATGGATTAATCCTTATACCTTGTTTGCTAAAACACTATTAGATTAAAGACTTATTATACAATAAGCCTTGTTTGACAAAACTAAATTAAACCATTTTTAATTTATTTTAATAACTTCTTTATAGCAAGGTTATTAGTCACACCTTTATTAAATTAATAAATCAATTAAATATTAATCTATTAAATTACTTTAACACATAAACAATTATAATTCTTTTTACAATTATAATTTCATTTAATCAACTAATATTTCAAACTACAATTCCTCATTTAAATATTATTATTTATTTAAAATCATTATAAGCTCTCTAGCTTATTAAATTAAACTCCATTATTATAAAATCTCATAATAATTAATTTATTTAGCTCCTTAATTAATTACACAACAAATAATTAATTAAATCACATCAATTCCAATTGCCATAATTCGATAAAAATTTAATATTGCCAATAAATATTTAATATCTACTATTTAATTATTTATTCAACAAATAATTAAATAAACTACATCACTCAAATTAAACAATTAATTATTCAATCAATAAACCTATCCATTAAATATTTATATAAATCAATAAATATTTATTATAAAAATTTAAAATTATAGAATGTTACAGTAATGTTATAAATGATGTGGTAAAAGTCTCCATTGGCCCGTAGTGCATTGATGGACAGTTGTTGGCATGATCATGACCATTAATGAATACACGAATATCCTTGGCCGTAGTGCAGGGGTGATTCGATGATGTGAATTATTTTATTAAGCTGAGTCCCAGCGATAACAGTGTTGAAAAACCTTTTAAATCATAGAAGATAGTAGATTTTATTTTCTACTTGACTCTTTTAATAGATTGCTTGTTCCGCTGCAGTTAAACTTGATGTTCATTATATTTTATCAGTTTAACACTGTTGAAGGCTAATGATAATTTATTCTGCATTATCTTAGTCATAATATTTCTTACTAGGCTAGTTGAGCTCACCCTTTCTTTCACTGTTCTCTTCAGGAAGTGAGAATATAGATGGGACGAGTCGGGGAACGGAGTGATGGACCAGATGATAGTATTAGTAGTCCTCACTATTCTGTTAAATAGTGTGACAATAATTGTATTGAGGACTCCTTTTGAGTTTGTATAGCCTCTAGTAGACAATAATTGTATTCAAACTCACAGTTATGTTTTGTCGTATTGTACACGACAGTTGTATTAGTAAGTTGTATTTATATTCTGCACCATGTATCTGACGACCCAAGATGGGTGATGTATACCTAATTTTGGGGGTGTCACAGTTGGTATCAGAGCTTAGGGATATGATCCATGGCTAAGATGTGAGAATAGAACTAGGATTGGAGAGACGGGAAAATCCTTTGTTAGTATGACCTACCTAAGTTTATTTGCATGGTATTTAATTGGTCGGTCAGAATATAAGAATAATATATGACATATCAATTAACTTTTGTTTTGTGTCAGTATCTAAAAATGGCATCCGAGAATGTTGAGAATAGCAATGAAGCACAGGCGACTGTTGATTCACCACATATCAATAATCGGGATAATGTGCTTCAGGAAGGCGACAATCCTCATGCAAACAACAATACTGACCAAATGATGAATGGTGAAATGTTCAGAAGCTTTATGCAGTTCATGCAACAGCAGGCGAGAGCGGCTCCTGTTCAAAATGTAGGTGGAAACACTGAAAACTCTCGAACGGTCACCGCTAAACAGTTCAAGGAGCTGGGACCAACGGAGTTTAAAGGAGAGCCAAAACCACTTATAGCGGAAACATGGATAAAGCAGATCACTAAGATATTTGATGTCTTGGGATGCTCCGAGGAGCAAAAGGTTCCCTTTGCCGCCTTTATGTTGCGAGGAGAGGCAGATTACTGGTGGGAATCGATTAAGCGTACTCAACCTGCCGCACTGAAGATGTCTTGGGAGAAGTTCCAAGAGCTATTCAATGACAAATACTTTCCCAAAAGTGTTCGCCACATGAAGGAGGTGGATTTCATCAAATTGGAGCAGAATAATATGACCGTGTCGCAGTATGAGGCTAAATTTGCTGAGTTATCCCAGTTTGCTTCCCACTTAGTGGATAATGAAGAGCGAAACGCGAATATTTTTGCGAGGTTTAAAACCTGAGATACGTCAACATCTTATTTCTTATAACTGTGTTTGTATTCAGATGTTCTGAATAGGGCTCAGTTAGTGGAGCGCGATAACGAGTCAACGCAACCAAAAGAGAGCAGCCGGTAAAATGATAATACCAGTGAGAGCAGTCATCGAAGCAGTGACAACAAGCGTGGAGGGAATCAACATGCCAGAAATGGTAACCACTTCGGTGGTAATCAGGGCGGAAACAATAAGAATGGTCATTTCAAGAAGAGGAGATTCAACAATGATGGAAAGACGTCAGCACCAACACCCGTTGTTAAGGAAGGAGAACGACCACCTATCATATGTTTCAAATGCGGAGGGGAGGGGCACATCAGTCCAAACTACGTGATGCCGTCTATAGCATGTTATAATTATGGAAGAGAAGGTCATTTAGCTCGATTTTGTCGTTTATCAAAAACAAGTTCAGCCAGGATGGAGCCACCAAAGGTTGTCCCAGAAAAGTCAAAATCGGTAATGCAAGGGAGAGCGTTTGTTGTGACCTCCCAGAAAGCAAGGAACCCGAATGAGGTCATCACGGGTAAGCTTATCATAAACTCTAGCGAAGTCTATACTTTATTTGATACCGGTTCTACCCATTCTTTTATTTCTCCTACTTGCGCTCATCAATTAAATTTGACTCCGGAGAAATTAGACGTTGACTTATCTGTTGAAACTCCATTAGGAGAAACCTTCATTACATCCACGGTTTATAAGTCTTGTTTGGTTCAAGTTGGTACCCACACATTACCTGTTGATCTTATTTCATTAAAAATACTTGCATTTGACGTGATTCTAGGGATTGATTGGTTAACTACTCATCATGCAAAAATTGATTATTTTCGTAAGGTTGTTAGCTTTCATATTCCTAATCGACCTATTACGCTAATTCAAGCAACCAAACCATTAAAATCAATCGCTGTCATCTCAAACCATAAAACTATTCGTTTATTAAAAAATGGATGTCAAGCTTTCTTAGCTCATGTCACGGATCTAAACAAAAATACGTCAGTTTTGAATCATATTTCTATTGTTAATAAATTTCCTGACGTATTCCCTGAAGAACTTCCTGGCCTACCCCCAGAGCGTGAAATTGAATTTTGTATCGACCTTGAACCCGGTACAAAACCCATTTCCAAAGCCCCATATCGAATGGCTCCTATTGAACTTCAGGAGTTAAAGATCCAACTGCAGGAATTGTTAGACATTGGCTTTATTCGTCCTAGTACTTCTCCTTGGAGTGCTCCTGTTCTATTCGTGAAGAAGAAAGATGGAAGTATGCAACTTTGTATTGATTATCGGGAGTTGAATCATGTCACCATCAAAAATAGGTACCCATTGCCACGTATTGATGACCTGTTTGACCAATTGCAAGGAGCACAATTCTTTTCAAAGATCGATCTTCGTTCTGGATATCATCAGCTGAAGGTTAGAACTGAGGATATTCAAAAGACGACTTTCAAAACTCGGTACAGGCATTATGAATTCCTAGTCATGTCCTTTGGATTGACTAATGCTCCTGCTGCCTTCATGGATATGATGAACCGGGTATTCAAGGAATATTTGGATCACTTTGTGGTCGTCTTTATTGATGACATCCTTATTTATTCTAAAAGCCGTGAAGATCATGAGCAACACTTAAGGCTGGTACTCCAAAAGCTTCGTGAATACAAGCTTTATGCCAAGTTGAAGAAATGTAAGTTCTGGCTAGAGGAGGTAGCATTCCTTGGGCACGTAGTATCAAGTCGTGGAATATCTGTTGACCCGGCAAAGATTGAAGCTATTCAAAGTTGGGAGCAACCTAAATCAGTAACCGAAGTACGTAGCTTTCTCGGTTTAGCTGGTTATTATCGGAGATTCGTGGAAGGATTTTCTCGAATCGTTACTCCACTAACTCAGCTAACTCGGAAAGATACAAAGTTCGGTTGGAGCGAAGAATGTGAGAAGAGTTTTCAAGAACTCAAGAGGAGACTCATTTCAGCACCTGTTCTAACAATACCATCTGGCTCGGAGGGATTTGTCATCTACAGTGATGCTTCGAGTAAAGGGTTGGGATGCATTCTCATGCAACATGGAAAAGTCATAGCCTATGCATCAAGACAACTCAAGGAATATGAGAGAAATTATCCTACTCATGATCTAGAGTTGGCAGCTGTTGTCTTTGCACTTAAAATTTGGAGGCATTACTTGTATGGGGAGAAGGCAGAGATCTTTACGGATCATAAAAGCCTCAAATATTTCTTCACTCAAAAGGAACTCAACATGCGACAATGACGTTGGCTTGAACTGTTGAAAGATTATGATCATACCATTCAATACCATCTAGGAAAAGCGAACGTGGTAGCTGACGCATTGAGTAGAAGATCATATGCAATTACGAGTGCGATATTGTCAACACAAAGGCCCATTTTGTGTGACTTAAAAAGGATGGAGATAGAGTTAAAGACTCCAAGGACCCATGTTATGATGGCGAATATACGAGTAGAACCAACTTTAATTGATAAAGTTAAAGTTGCTCAAGCTACAGACCTGGAGTTGATGCGTATAAGGAAGAAAGTGCAAGAATGTGCTATGCCGGAAGCAAGAATCGATGAAGAAGGAATGCTTCGAGTCAACTCCAGACTTTGTGTTCCTAACAACCCTGATTTAAAGTATGAAATCATGATGGAGGCGCACAACACACCGTTTGCAATCCATCCTGGGAGTACCAAAATGTATCATGATTTTCGTCATACATTTTGGTGGAGCAATATGAAGCGAGAGATAGCGCTGTTTATCTCAAGGTGTCTAACTTGTCAACGAGTCAAAGCGGAGCATCATGTACCAAAAGGTCCATTGCAACCACTTAAAATTCTAGAATGGAAGTGGGAGCACATTATCATGGATTTCGTTACCGGTCTTCCTAAGGTTTCTCAAGGTATAGATGTGATTTGGGTCATTGTTGATAAATTGACCAAGTCTACTCATTTCTTACCGATACGAGAAACTTATACACTTGAATGTCTTGCTCGTATGTACATAAACGAGATTGTAAGATTGCATGGTATGCCAGTATTCATAGTTTCTGATTGAGACCCAAGATTCACTTCACGATTTTGGGTTAGTTTACAAAAAGCTATGCGCACAGATTTACGATTTAGTTCGACATATCATCCTCAGACAGACGGACAATCAGAGAGGACTATTCAAACTCTAGAAGATATATTAAGACTCTGTGTCCTTGACTTCAAGGGAAGTTAGGACAAGTTCTTACCATTGGTGGAGTTTTTCTACAACAACAGTTATCAAGCAAGTATTGGCATGGCTCCATTCGAAGCATTGTATGGAAGAAAGTGTCGTTCTCCAGTATGTTGGGATGAGGTGGGTGAAGCAACGTTGTTGGGACCGAAGTTGGTACGTATGATTACAGAAAAGATTCAAACGATCTGACAACGTATAAAAACCTCACAAGATCGACAAAAGAGTTATACTGATCTTCATCGAAAGGACGTGGAATTTGATATAGGAGATCATGTGTTCTTACGTGTTGCTCCATGGAAAGGAGTTACGAGATTTGGAAAGAGAGGAAAGTTCAATCCTCGATTCATCGGTCCATTTTTAATCCTCGATAGAGTACGAACTGTGGCTTATAGACTCGCTTTACCGCCAAGTATGTCTCATGTTCATAACGTTTTTCACATATCCATGTTACATAAATATGTGGAAGACCCGAACCACATTATTGAGTTAAAACCGGACGAAATAGCGGAGGATTTGACGTATGAAGAAGTTCCTGTTCAAATCTTGAATAAGAAGGAACATATTCTACGGTCCAAGGTTATACCTCAAGTCAAAGTTTTGTGAAAAAATCACGATGTTGAGGAAATGACTTGGGAGTTAGAATCTAAAATGAAGTCAAGGTATCCTTACCTCTTCGATATACCAGGTACGTACCCTAATTTCGAGGGCGAGATTTCATAAGAAGGGGAGGTTGTAAGACCCCAACTTTTATAAATAAAGATGAATTTTCTATAAATATCATTTTTGAATATTATGGAGTTAATTTGATATAATGTTATAGTTGTGGATAATATTTATAAATTTTGCAAAGTACGCAAGTTGTTATATAATATTCAATTGGTCGGGGAATATTCTTTTTAACTGAGAATATTCGTACAACGGCACAAACATTGGTGGACCCCACAACGGAATTATTATCGGATTGAGAAAACGACAAAAATATTTTATTAAAAATAATGACGGAAGTTTTACCATTGATACTGTTGAACTACTCGGTAGTAAAAGTACAGTAACACATGTGGTTGCATAGTAGCACACGGTATTGATTATTAATGCTTATGTGAGAAGTCACTCAGTTTGATTCAATTATTGTCAGTTAATAATATGAATTATTTAGTAATAATGAAGTTTTGTTTTATTCGTATTATTAACGTAATAAAACAGAAACATCTTTTTATATAAAACATAATACTTTATTAAAGTTATTCTATAAATAGAATATATTATATTTTATTTAAAAAAAATTTCTTTAAATATGGACCGTCAGATTAAGTAATCAATCTGGACCGTTCATGGATTAGTTACTATGCATTTTATTTTTCTATAAATAGCAGCTCATTCCTTTATTATTTCTTACGAATTCACTGAACTCTAGAGAGAGAAACTATAGAGAGAGAGAAGAAAAGTATTCTGCTACTTAATTACTTTCTTATTTCAGTTCTTCTTTAAAATGGTAAGGGGTGTTATTCTTTCTTATTTATGAAGAGAACTGTTGTTATTCCATTTCTTATTATTCTGTTGGAATAACCTGTATACGCGGTCTACCCTATACTTGGTGACATTCTTCTATTATTCTGTTGGAACATCATGTCTGTGTGTTTTACATCGGACCTAGTTCCGTCTTTATTATTATTCTGTTGGAATATCCTATCTGTGTGTTTTACACCAGATCTGGTTCCGTCTTCATTATTATTCTGTTGGAACATCTTGTCTGTGTGTTTTACACCGGACTTGGTTCCGTCTTTATTATTATTCTGTTGGAGATCCTGTCTGTGTGTTTTACACCGGACCTGGTTCCATTATTTATTATTCTGTTGGAATAACCTGTCTGTGATGTCTATCGCATGCATGGTGATTTCTTTTGTTATTCCATTCTTTATTATACTAAGTTGGTTAAGTTTTGACTTCTATACTCCATGAAATTTGTGGAATATCCTTGATAATTGTTTTTCATCCAGTATCTTTTCATGAAAATATTCTTCTAAGCATTCTTGAATTTTACTCCACAAAGCAGTATCATGTTGACAATTTGGACGTTGTTAATTCTTGGATAAATTAATTCTTGAACTTGTTTTATTGAATTCTTATATCATTATCATCATCCTCATATTTATAAAATGTTGAAAGGCATATGTGGCCTGTAGTGCATAGATGGACTTGGTATGATTATGACCAGGGATTATTCGGTATAATCATGACCGTAATGTTACAAATGATGTGGTAAAAGTCCTCATTGGCCAGTAGTGCATTGATGGACAGTTGTTGGCCTGATCATGACCATTAATGAATACACGAATATCCTTGGCTGTAGTGCAGGGGTGATTCGATGATGTGGATTATTTTATTAAGCTGAGTCCCAGCAATAACAGTGTTGAAAAACCTTTTAAATCATAGAAGATAGTAGATTTTATTTTCTACTTGACTCTTTTAATGGATTGCTTATTCCTCTGCAGTTAAACTTGATGTTCATTTTATTTTATCAGTTTAACACTGTTGAAGGCTGATGATAATTTATTCTGCATTATCTTAGTCATAATATTTCTTACTGGGCTAGTTGAGCTCACCCTTTCTTTCACTGTTCTCTTCAGGAAATGAGAATATAGTTAGGATGAGTCGGGGAACGGAGTGATGGACCAGATGACAGTATTAGTAGTCCTCACTATTCTGTTAAATAGTGTGACAATAATTGTATTGAGGACTCCTTTTGAGTTTGTATAGTCTCTAGTAGATAATAATTGTATTTAAACTCACAGTTATGTTTTATCGTATTGTACACGACAGTTGTATTAGTAAATTGTATTTGTATTTTGTACCATGTATCTGACGACCCAAGATGGGTGATGTATACCTAATTTTGGGGGCGTCACACTATCAATCATATTGACATATTTAAATATTTACAATTTAAATTAATTTCCTTTTAATTGCATTTTATGTGTGTGACCCTATAGGTTATTATTACGTTGGCAATAATTTTAAAATCATATTATAAAATTATAAACAGTGAGCGGCATCTAGTAATGCATCACTGCTACCCAAGTAATAATAAGATCGATGATTCGAAGCAACCTTTTCGTGACCAATATTTCAATGTAATTTAATCCTTTTAACCTTGACATCCTAGATTAAACTCGAGTCATGGAATCATGTGTCATACTCATCATAATTTAATTTGAGTTTTCTTGATCAATGAGTAGACTATATGAAATAAATCACTATTTGAGCATGACCATGCATTTCGTAGACCTACTCAATCAAGAGGCTTATGGATATCACCCTTAATATGTAGGAGGGTTAAATTCCATCTAGATCACTCATATTCCTCATACGATTCATGATGTACCCAATAATCACCTTTTATAGTCCACCCTATTAAAGGTGACCTTTTATGATATCAAAGTATATAAATTTCCGTGTAGTAATACAGTGATTTCAAGTCGAAGGATTATTACATTATTGTCACTATGAGAATTGCTAATGACACTTCGCATAATGCTCCACATAGAATTCTCGTGGTGGGTCTGTCCAGTACATCGTTCTCTAACACGTACCTATGCATTGACTTAATATCTCATATATTTATGACCAATGAGATTTGGTCATCAGTCAATCCACATACTAATCTCAATGTATCATTGTTGTCCCATCAACAATGATACTCGACTAGGGACATTTAAGAGCAATGATACTAATTGTAATTATATAATCTCATGTTCAAGTCACATACTTGAAACTATATAATTTGTATCACTATTCTAAGGAATTTAATTATGTTAACATTTATATAACGCCGTAAATAAAACCAAAATAAAATTATCCATTTATTCAATCAAATATAATATCAAAATGTTAAGTAATTATATCAAATAATTGGCCTCTAGGGTACAAACTCTAACAGTAATCCCAACTACGATCAGATTCTCATAGAAATATCAAAACCTGGTACTACATGGGCGAAGGGGAAGAAGGGTGGAACCTTGTTTATGAGCAAGGACCTGAGTTTGTATGGAAAGATCTGGTATGTATTCTTATGCGTGAAGCTATTTTCTTCGACACATATCAATGAAGTTACTAAGGAAAAGGTTCTACTTTTATATGCCATTGTGAAGGATTTTGACATTGACATCAGTGCCATAATCAACTTCTCGATCCAGTGTTGCTTGCACGGGCCATTTTCAGGAGGATTACCACACCCATCACTTATATGTGGGTTATGTAGACAGTCCGGGGTTAGATGGTCGGGAGACGAGCCTGTGCAGCAGCCCCACCAGCTACATAACTCACGATTGATTGCTAGATACTCAATATGGGCTAGAGGGGAGTCGCATCCTCGAGGGTTAGGTTTTATATTTCCTAATGCTCCTGAGGAGGAGGACACAAAGGATACTTTTGAGGATGACGAGTTCAAGGCCGACGAGATGTCTGGTGAGGAGGAGGCTGTGAGAGATAGTAGGTCTACCAAGTACATGTTCAGTACCCAGTTTCGCAGCCTATAGAGAAACATTGATGATCAGGATAGACAAGAAGATAGGAAGTTGAAGAGATTTGCAGCGAGACAAGAAAATGCCTTTGCCACGCAGAACTCCTTCAATGCTTCATTGGTAGAGGCATTTGCTAGATTGAATCCAGCTGCTGCAGACCAATTTCAGTTTCCAGTCCCACATTCATTACCACAGTATACACCTTCTGATTCTGATGTGGAGGAGATGCCACCGCCACCACCACTACAGGCTTAGCATGATACAGGGAAGTCCTCTTATACTTTAAGGCAGTATTTTCACAATGAGGACATTGTGTGTGTTAAGTTTGGGGGAGTATTAGTTATTTGTTTAATGTCTTAGTTTTATTTTTTTATGTCATATATCAGGTTACTTGTATTAGTTAGTTTTTGCATTTATTAGTTCATGTTAGTCCATATGCATTCACGTAGTTACATCTTTAGTTTAATATAGTTCTATTTGCATAGTAGTTTAGTAGTGTAAATAGTTTATGTTTCTATTTTTGTTGGGTTATCTATAAAAAAAATCGAAAAATCTCAAAAATACTAGTTAGTTTACTGCTTTGTATTACATTTAGTTCATATCTGCATGATTCCAGCTGTTAGATGGTTAAAGTTTGTTTTGGTCAATGATGAGATTGGAATTATGTATATAAGCATAGTATTGACTGTTAAGGCTTTGATGTGATTTCTTATCATGAAATAGATCTTTGTCCTGTTTGAAACTTGTATAATCAAGTTAGCATGATAAGAAACAACTATATTAACTGATTGAGTTTAAATTGACATATAATGGAACTCTTAAGGATAATGCGAGTTTGAATGAAAGAAAGTCATGAATAGATAGTGATGGCTAAGATTAGACAGGAACCTAAGTTTAGGGAAAAATTTGGGATATAAGCTATAAAAAAAGAGAAAAAGAAAAGAAAAAAGAAAAAAAATGAATAAACACCGTAGCTAGTCTAGTTCTGTGACCTTTGTTAATTGAGTAAGTACGCCCGATGGGATGTCTTTACACCTAGCGCCCTAAATCCTGACGGTTTGGGAGTCGTTGGTTGAAAGCTCGCTAAGGGGTATCACTAAAAAGCCTAAGAGGACTAGACATTACACAACAATGAGAAAAATAAAAAGTGAAAAACAGGTACAAGAGCGAAAAGCCCCCGTATGTGAATAAATAAAGCATAAGTATCCCATTTTGACCTTTGAATTTGGTAACTGTTTGGTTTTAGCCAGATCTTGCTTGTTTTTAGATTTCTTGACTTTACGTTGTATGATTTCTTTAAAGAGGTTTATTATGTGTTTTATTTAACTTTATGTCAGTTAGCATGGTTATTGAGAACACACGCATTATATCAGTTATAACAGGTTAAGATTTGATGATTGATTGAGAAGTTATTGATTTGTCTTGGAATGATGTATTGTCATGTCTATTATGATTTCTCTGAAGCCATGTGAATAGACTTTGTTTTGTCTATTGTGACAACCCGAGAATTTAAAAAATTATTAAAATCCTAAAATGATGGATTAAAGGTTCAATAATGGACCTAGACAGAAAATAAGTGTATGAATTTGACATTTCTGAGAAGGATTTTTAAAGATTTAAAAATTTTTGTGGAGAATTATTAGGGTTTTATATATATGTGTACAGTTTGTGGATAAGGATCAAATATTAATCAGATGAGTTATTACTTTAGCAAACCCTAAATTTATGTTAGGAATTTGTTTGTTAAGTTAGAAAACTCTAACTAACTGTTAGAAACTCTAACGATATGATCGGAAACCCTAATTTCAGTTCTGGGAATTCGAAACCATAATTCAGAATATCAAAACCCTAATTGGGTGTTCAAAATGCTAAGTATAAAGACTTAGGATTTATAAGAGGTGGGATATATTTGAAATGTCCAAAATACCCTTCAAATTATAGGGAAAATTACCAAAATACCCTTAGTGGGTGCGAAGTGACTAAAATACCCTTATACTTATCTTTAAGTAAAAGATATTTGCCAAATTGTGGTGAGTCACCACATGTGTTGCCATGTGTCAGGGGCAACTTGGATCAACCAAAAATGAACACTTAGCATCAATTGCAACCAAGGAATCAAAAATTAAAAGATAAAAGTAAGAAAATTACTTACTTTACTTTCTAAGTTGTCCAATCCATCATCTCTCTCCAATTTCAAAAATATAGAGTGAGAGTGAGTGATAAGTTGAGATAATATCATATCTTAACTCTCCATGATCAGCAACGAAGGATCAGAAATCAAAAATCAAGCATAAAAGGTATAAAACCCTAATCTTTAAAAACCATGTGATTCATGTTATATGTTGTTATTTGTTGGTTAGAGTTACGTATAAGGATGTTATTGAGTGATCTAAGATGTTACGTCAGCGATCCATAACATCTAGATGCAAGAAAATAAGATTTTAAGCACTAACTTAGAACCGTAATTTTAAGGCCTGACAACCATATGTTAGGGCCTCTAGATATTTGTGTGTTAATAGTTCTGTGTGTTTGATGTTATAGAGTTGTTCTATGACATGAGGAGAGTAGACTGGAAGTGGAATCAAGTCCATACCATGTCTAGATCTCAATTTATTAATGGTCAAAGTTAGTTGACCGACCATGAAAACTGGATTTCTAGGCAACCTAGAAACCCAGAAAAGTCTAACAGTGATTTTCATGGCCCTAGATCTTGTTGTGCTTAGGTTGTTATGCTTTTTTGTTGTTTTGATGTTGTAATCTGACATATAGACTACACATCCAAACCATTAGAACACTTAGATCCATAACAGAATCAAAGTTATGGATGGTCAAACTAGGGTTGACCATCAGCCGGATGAGTTTTCTGGAAAAACCCAGAAAACTCAAGAACAAGTTTTCTGACATACTTTGACCAGCCTTAATCTTTCATGTGTGATGTTGTTAGGATGATCTAGTATATGATACTTGTTCCTTAACATAAGGACTACTAGATTTGACCCTTTAAACAGACTGAGCAAGCATGGAATGCAAACTATAAGGATCCAAAGTAGCACACTTAAATTTTTATTCATTTCTGGGTAACCTAGAAATGAAGAACAGACTCTGGCAACAACTTTGAGAGATTATATCTCTCTGTTGTGATGTAGGATAGCCATGAAACCAGTTGCTGTCGACGTCGGGATTTTATTTGTCCCTTTTCTATTCTGGTTCTTTGGTGTTCTCATGTTAGGTGAGATTTGTTTGAAAAAATAAGTTGTGAAAAGGTCCAACATTTATATGTCGACGATTTGACTGTAAGAGTCGCCAGTTGGTTTTTTAAATGGTTGTACCAACACAACTGAGAAAAAGTTTGCACATTGACCCAGTGATGTGACACTGCTAAACGGGTTTGTGAAACCGAGATTCATTAGGCTCCGGGGACTTGCTTATGCGAAGGGAAGGTGTTAGGCACCCTCTGACATCCGTGTTGCCACGGTGACTGCCACTTCTCAAGAAACTGTTATATGAATGTGTGTGTGTGTGTGGATCAATGCGCAGTTATTTGAAAGTAGTGCTCTGCCTCGTTTGCACCTATATGCAAAGGGTTTGAATTTATAACAATTCAGTTTTAAACAAGATATAGCAGTGATGTTTTGTAAAACGAGATTTTTCAAACACTTATGCTCAATAGTAATTGAGGCATTTGATACTTCCATTTTATTATATGTTCGGCTTGATTGCTTTTATTTTTGAGATGCAAAGCATCTTTGAGAAAATAATGTACAAAGCAGTGCCAAATTCCTTGTGGGCATGAGAGCTATCTAAAGACATTCAAACACTGTGCATAATTTA
The DNA here is from genome assembly GCA_016801055.1 of Panax notoginseng. Taxonomy (NCBI): domain Eukaryota; kingdom Viridiplantae; phylum Streptophyta; class Magnoliopsida; order Apiales; family Araliaceae; genus Panax; species Panax notoginseng. Next base: position 156,301,765 of record CM029022.1, on the reverse strand, counting down.
TAAGCCATGTACAGCTGAAAATGTCCATCACGGGAACCGAATCTAGATTCAGTAGACTGAATCTGTGATCACATGATTCCTAGGCTCACATAATGTTTCAATTTATATAAAAAGTTGTAAACAGTTATATATATAAAAGCTGTAAATATATATATATAGGCACATGATCAACCACCACGAAGCACCTCCATGGGAGATCAGAAATGAAAATATATAAAAGCAGTAAATATATATATATATATATATATATATATATATATATATATATATGTGTGTGTGTGTGTGTGTGTGTGTGTGTGTGTGTCCAGACAATCAACCACCACGAAGCACCTCCATGGGGGATTGTAAATATAAATAAAGCATAACAACCCAATCAACCACCACGAAGCACCTCCATGGAGGATTGAAAATGTAAATAAAGCAATAAAAATTAATCAACCACCACGAATCACCTCCATCGGGAATTGAAAATATAAATAAAGCAATAAAACGTTCAACCGCCTTAAAGTAAACTCCAGGCGGGACAAAATATAAATAAAGCTGTAAAAGGCCACGAAGTAAACTCCATGTCTGACAGAAATGTATATATATATATATATATATATATATATATATATATATATATATATATATTACAATTGATCAAGTGCATACCCCTTATCTTACTCACCCGTGCTCACCCCCCTTTAGGCGACAGTTTCGGTCATACAACCGTCATCTATACTTTTAGCGATGATATATGTTGTCCGTCGCTAAAAATATAAACGACGGTTGTATGGCCAAAACCATCGCCTAAAGGGGGGTGAGCACGGGTGAGTAAGATAAAGGGTATGAACTTGATCCGGACCGATATATATATATATATATATATATATATATATATATATATATATATATAATATACAAAAAGAAATAAAGGCCACGGACCGAAGTCCGGGCATATACACACTACACGACTCTCAACGTGAAGAACTATGTATGTACAGTAAGGGAGAAATGCTTTAAAGTGTGTAAGAAGGCTTGCAGTGGATTGCCAAAAAAGACTTCAATGACTTTAAATGGATGAACACTCGGCTCCCACCGGTAAAAATATAACTTGAGCTCATAAGTGTTTAAAATGAGAAAGCACTCAGTTTATAATGTGTATAGAGCAAATTGGATAGGGCTTCCTCGCCTCTTCTCTTCTCAAAATGGCTACCCCATGCCCTCTATTTATAGAAGGGGGAGCCGCATGTGTACCTGCGGCTACCCGGGGTGCCGCAGGTGTACCTTCGGCTGCCCGGGGTGCCCTGGGTTCCTCGGGTCCTGCTGTCTCGAAGTACGTGCACGCGTGCAACGTGATGTCCACTAGAACTTTCAGAACTTTAATCTGGACATCCGATTGAGATGTATATGACCTTTTTTGGCATGCTATTATTGAGAGCTATACAAATACATGGGATTAGAGGTTGTATGAAGTCAGGAAGATGGGACCATGCCCTTGGTCTTCAAGCTTCAAATTCTATCCGGTGTGATGGCTTATGCAATAGTCACTCGGGATTGGCGCTCTTTGGTTCTTGTAGGACATTTCGGTGTATGTATGTATGAATGTTGAGATGGCGCAATGTGGGATTGGGATGGCAAGATGACGGTTCTGACCTTCAACGGGGTTATCTCCGGCTTGAGCTGATTTAGCAGTCATTGCTCAGGGTTATCTCTGAGATTGGACTACTGCAGGTGTTTACTATCCTCAGTGTTATTTCTGAGATGTGCCTGACTTCCCGGGGTTATCTCTGGACTTTGAAAATGAGTGTCTCGGGGCCATTGCCGAGTATTTGAAGCTGATTGCATGGGTTTGAAACAAGCACTTTTGGGGTTATCTTTGGAACTGCAACTGCATACCTCGGGGTTGTCTCCGAGGTTGACACTATCTTTCTCGATGTTATTTCTGGGATTGAGACTGAGTATCTCGAGGTTATCTTCGAGATGACACGGTCTTCTTCGGTGTGATTTTCGATATTTGAGTTGCATTTCTCGGGGTTATCTCTGAAGTTAATGCTGAAACTCCCGATGTTGTTTTCGGGGTTGAGGTTGAAACTTTCGGTGGTATTTTTGGGACTGAGCTGGATGTTTCGGGGTTATCTCTGAGATGGTAATACTGAATATCCCAGGGTTGCCTCTAGGATTGAACTGAGCTGTCTTCCAGGGTTATCTCTGGAAGACGATTTTGTCCTCCTGCAATGTTAGTAACAGGTATGCAAAAATTTTCGAGTGTCTACAGATGACTCTCTTTATCATATTCATGCAATGCAATGGCATGGATAGGATAAAGAATACTAGACACTTGAAATGTGATAAGATAAACATGATGTAATGTACAGCAACATGATGCAAATGTATGTGGTTTGTTGAATTGTTCTCCAACATGGTGGGATGATTGTCGGCTCCCATTGACTTCTACCGGGATCAGGGTTATTTATGACCACCTTGGTAAACTGTTTGGACGTATGATCCAAAGTGACCATAAACTTCCAGGATGTTGACGTTGGGATTGTCACCAAAGCCCTTAATCCTTGGTACAGACCTACACTGAAGATGTATCTCTCATGTACAAGAGATTTTGTGGGTATGCGTTTTGTCTATTGAGGATGTGTATAACATATTCCATCATCGGTCCTCCCCGATGAGGATGCTTTATTGGAGTAACTACCAATAGTCTGTGTTGTCAGAATTGCCTGACCCTCGCTGAAATGTATATCAACGGATGAAATCCCTGCTGGGAAAATGTCAAGGCTGCTTGACCTTTGTTGACGTGGGCATCAATGAATGAAATCATCGGATGGCTTCCGATGCTTTGATGGGTTTACTTTCCATTGGATGAAGTAACGTCAAGGTTACTTGACCTTCGTTGACATGTGCTTCAACGGCTGGAAACGCATGATGCCCCCGCCGGGGAATATGAACTTGAAAATGCTTGATGCCCCCACCGGGTATTGTTTATCAACGTATGCAAATGCGTGATACCCCCGCCGGGGTTTTGCTTGATCTTCGCTAATGTGTGCATCAAGGGCTGAAATCATCGGATGGCTTTTGACGCTTCGTTAGATTTACCTTCCAACGGATGAAGTGATGTCAAGGTTGCTTGACCTTCATTGACATGTGCATCAACGGATGCAAATGCGTGATACCCCCACTAGGGATCTGTGATGATCAACAGATGACAACGCATGATACCCCCGTCGAGGATTGTGTACTTAAGAATGTCTGATGCCCCCGTCGGGGATTGTGCATCAACGGATGCAAATGCATGATACCCCCGCCGGGGATTGTGTACATGAGAATGATGACCCCAAACTGATGGCATTGGACCTTTGTGCGATATTGCTAAATGTGATCTGTAACTGCTGAGATCATCGATATAGTATGCCCTGTGCTTGGGCGAATATCAATGAATGATATGAAAACTGTAGTTTGGCCCAGGAAAACCAGGATTTTAGGCTATTCTGCTCAATCGCGTAGCGTTTTTATCCCTGATTTGGCCTTTTTAGCTTGTGAGAACTCCTTTGCAACTCGAACTGGACCGAGCCGGAGGGGTGGGCCCCACCCAGGGGAGCTACAGGTGGTTGTTGGGTGGTTGTGCCCCATTTTCCTATATTTTTTAGCTGTACAGAGATGATGTATTTAGATGATGATGTACTTAGTAATGTATGTACTGTGTTCCCTTCCCTACATCATATTGCCATATATTATTTATCATACATATATTATGTCATGCATATGTATGTCCAGAGATATTCAGTATTGACCCCTGGATGGTCATATGATACGGCCTGCACAGATGTCTTCTTCAATAGTCAGTCGTATAGATCATACACCACCAGTATTTGTAGCATCCCGTATGAGGTCGTGGTATGATAGTATGTCACCTACAGATAGGGTGACTGTAGATCAGCTATTACAGCATTCTATGACACTCTTGATGTTTCAGGTTCCCGCAGGTTTTGTAGAGGGTATGCTGGAGCATTGGATACCGAAGAGACAGGTTTCTCAATTTGGTATCCAAGAGTTGACTCCTATATTGGAGGAGTATGAGTGGTTGACGGCTTTGTCCTTAGACAGACCTTGCGCTCATATGACTATCGGTGATATGCGCCAGCAGTTCATGACCCTCACCGGGTTACAGCGTAGAGTAGTAGAGGATGAGATTACATTCGGCCATGTATTGCCCCAGCATTTTTTGATAGATTGATCAGACTAGGTGGATAGCTATGCATGAAATTTTGTGGATTTCACCTCACCAGAGGACCAGTGGCATTTGGCTAGAGTGGATGTACTCGTGATGTGCATAGTGGCGTATGTATACATGCCATGGTATATGGATGAGATGGACATAGGTGTCATCATAGTAGTGAGAACTCTCAGGGAGGGTCATACCATCATCCCGATGATCGTGGCGGAGACGTTGAGGTTGGTTACGTTTTGCAATACCTACCCTGTACGGGTTTTTACAGGTAGTTTAGTCATGTTATACGTGTATTTTATGTCACACTTGAGACTGATGGGCACTTTCTGCCGACACGGGTACTGCTTTACCCATGATATAACTATGTCTTACTCCTTTCAGCCATCAGAGTGTACAGACGTTATGTCTTGGTCGGTCTTCTTGGCAGGGATCAAATATCTGTTTGGCATCCTGCTGTGTTCAGGGCTCAGCTCACCCTATAGCTTCATTACTCACGCTCCTGCCATGGATTATCTCCCTCTGGCTAGTTTGAGGGGCATGACTACCTGCCACCCACTGGCTGTGATGTCATAGTTTGACCAGTTTTAGGACTTCCAATCCTTTTGAGGGGACATTAGGTCAACGTTTAGCTTCTTGCCATCTATAGCAGAGGACCGATCCCAGTTGTATGCTTATTTGGATTAGCGTACGAGTGCTGAGTTTTCTGTTAGCCATCCGGCTGTTTGTCAGAGTATTCTGCGTGGATAGAGACCGAGACTTCATCGGCTGTGGCAGTATCCACAGTGCCGGGTATTGATTCAAATGGTGGAGAGCCCATGGAGGACGTTGATTCCCACACCAAGGAGGAGCCATTCACTAGGTTACTAGTAGCTCTTGTAGATTCTCCCAGTACTAGCGTTGTCGTGATCCAGCATTCATCACAGTACTTCGAGCAGAGTCTTCATCTGATGACCTTTGAGAGGGATCAGGCTAGAGCCGTGATGTTGACCGCTCTTAATGGGAGAGATGTCGCTCTATTAGAGTGAGACGAGGCATTAGTACATAGAGACACCGCTATTGAGGAGCGGGATGAGGCCAGATCAGCCAGAGATGCTGCGATAGTTGAGTGGGATGTCGCTATATCTGCCCGGGATGTAGCCATTATAGATAGTACCACAGTGAGGTCCCTTACTACTGGCATGATTGTAGAGATGAGTGCATATATTAATGAGCACCGCGTCACCATGCAAATGGCTGTAGATCTGTTAGCTCGTGTGGAGACCCTTGTGCAGGAGACCACAGCGTTACCTTTTTTTCTAAGAGAGATGACATGTTGGGCTTGGTAGCTCGCATAAACTCTGATTTGTAGATGAGCTTGTATTTTCCTGCACAGACTAGCTTAGTCATTTTGTCATGTATAGTTCATATTGTATGTATCAAAATTATATATAGCAGGGAAATATATTTTTGATCACTTCCCTTTTAGTTATGCCTTGTTGCTTGCTTGATATTTGCCTGTTTCTTCAGGGCTTGTGATCTTGATGTATTCTGAATTCCTCCTTAATGGATGGACATTGAGTTGTCTAAGGATATTTCAGAATGGATCGTTGATTTGTGTATTTTCCCTACCATTTTTGGTGTCTTGGAACTGGTTTCTGTATGGAGATGTGGAGAGGAGCATGACTTTCCTTTCCGAGATCGACCGCTCCACAGATGGTCGCCAGTACTCCTATTTAAGAGGAGCCCAATTAGTCCCATCTCTTATGAATTTTTTTTTCCCTTTGAGGAACAACCACAGCTTAGATGGTCGCCGATCCTCCCATTTAAGGGGAGGTCAGGTAGTTCCATCCCTTTGGTCTGAAGCCGATGAAATGTGACGTAATGAAGGTTGATCCCAGTACCGCTGACAACTGTTTGTGTTTCAGTAGGGGGTTAGACCGAATCATGACTGGCTACCTACGTACTCCTATTGAAGAGGAGATCAGGTCTGCGTTGTTCGAACCTGGTGTAAGAGGTTCAATGCTGTATGTGGAAAAAAGGGTGTAGAAATATTTTTGTTATTTTTGCTTTTGTAAGGAAAATGGTGTAGAAATGTTTTTGTTATTTTTGTTTTATTGCAATTGGACCATATAAAATATGGCTGCCTACGTACTCCCATGTATCAAGGAGATCAGGTCGACGTAGTCCGCCCCATGTTCAGGACGATTTGCAGCCAATGAAAAGTTTGATCCCATGTTCAGGACAAACTGCGGGTGAGAAAGTTTAATCCCATGTACAAGACAAACTGTGGGTGTGAAAAGTCTTATCTCTAGTGGGGTAAAACTGCGGGTGTGAAAGGTTTAATCCCGTGTGGGATAACCAGAGTTGAGTAAGGGTTTAAAACCAAATGAAGAGAAAATGATCTGGCGATCCGGAACTAGGCTGCTGGTTAGAAAAGTATGTCGCTGATGGGGCAGATGAGTGTGAAAAGATGTTGTATGTAGTGAAGGGTTAGAAAACCTGAAATGACTGGGGATTTGGTGATCCAAAATCAGGATGTTTACTTGATGGTAACTTCAGACATAGTACCATTTCACGGTGTCCGAGTTGATAAGTTATGAAAATTCAACGCCGTCCATTTCTTGTAACTTGAGAGCACCTCCTGTCAATACCTCCTTGACAATAAATGGGCCTTCCCAGTTCGGGGCGAATTTTCCCTTAGACTAATCTTGGTTGTCAATGATCTTCTTCAAAACCAAGTCGTGTTGTTTAAACTGCCATAATCGAACTTTTCTGTTGTAGGACCTGGCGATCCTTTGTTGATATAACTAACCGTGGAAGATAGCAGCGGCTTGCCTTTCGTCTATTAGAGACAATTGGTGATACCTATCTCGTACTCATTGGTCTTCATCCAGTTGAACGTCTATCAATACTATGAGGGATTCTATTTCCACTTCTATGGGGAGCACAACTTCCATCCCATAGGTTAATGCATAGGGGGTTGCCGCAGTGGAAGTGCGCATTGATGTTCTGTAGGCCAACAAAGTCAGAGGCAATAAGTCAGGCCACCCTTTGTGGTTGGCAGACATCTTCTGCATGATCTTCTTGATGTTTTTGTTAGCCGCTTCAACAGCACCATTCATCTTTGGACGGTAGATGATGGAGTTGAGATGTTTGATGTGGAATTTACTGTACAACTCGTCCATCATTTTGTTGTTGAGGTTCTTAGCATTGTCTGATACAATTACCTCTGGTTGTCCATATCGACAAATGACATTGTTTCTGATGAAAGTAATGATGACTTTTTAGTAACCCTTGGGAAAGAGGCTGCTTCTACCCACTTGGTAAAGTAGTCGATCATTGTGAAGATAAACTGATGCCCATTACTGTCTTTGGGCTCGATGGGCCCGATCACGTCCATTCCCCACATTGAGAAGGGCCAAGCCGAACTCATATTGTGGAGTTCCCTCAGAGGGGCGTGGATATCATTCCCATGAATTTGGCACTGATAACATCTCCTGACGTGGTCCTCACAATCAGCCTTGAGAGAGAGCTAGTAATGCCCTGTTCTGAGGATTTTCTTAACAAGTAGGGGGCTACTTATGTGTGGGTCACATACTCCATCATAGATCTCATCCATGAGCCTCTGAGCTTGGTCCTTGTCCAGACATCTGAGGAGACCTAATCTTGCATCTCTTTTGTAGAGTGCATCTCCGCTCAGGTAGAATTTCATAGTCAATCGACGGATCCGCCTTCTTTCAGTCGGGCTCGCCTCAACGGGTGTAGATCCATCTTGCAGGTACTCTTTGATATGCTGATATCAAGGGTGTTGGATGGGAGGTAGCTCATCTGATACTTCTCCAATATAATTCCCATAGGCTGGAGCCTTTTATTGGGCAAATGTGAGGGTTGGCATGTCTTCCTTGTCATGTATGTTGATCAAGGAGGCCAAGGTTTCTAGCGCATCCGCAAAATCATTACTATTTCGAGGAAGGTGGAGGAAGGATATTTCTTCAAACTCCGAAGCCATCTGTAGAACCTGCCGATGGTAAGGCAGCAAGTGTAGACCTTTTGTGTAATAGATTCATGTGGTTTGTCTGATTACCAACTCGAAATCTCCAAAGATAGTTAACCGTCCGATGCCCATTGATCGGGTAAGTTTTAGCCCCATGATACAGGATTCATACTCAGCCGTGTTGTTGGTGTTGGCAAACTACAATTTGACGGCGACGGGATACTGCTCCCCAGTAACGGATACTAGAATTGCTCCAGCTCCAGAACCTTCCATATTTACAGCTCCATCAAAATACATCCTCCATGATTGATATGCATCGTACTGATGGTGTTGCTGAATTGCCATTACCCCTTCATCGGGGAGGTATGTCTCCAAGGGTTTGAAATCCCCTAAAGGTGCGGCGGCCAGTTGATCCGCAATTTCTTGTCCTTTAATAGACTTTTACGTCACGTAGACGATGTCAAATTATTATATGATTAATTGCCATCTGGACAATCGACAATTTAACATGGGTTTACTAAACACGTACTTGAGAGGATCCACGCGGGATATGATATGGGTTGTGTGACCATGGAAGTAATGTTATAACCTCATGGAAGCCCATGCTAAAGCACAACACGTCTTCTTAATCAGAGTGTACTTGTGTTCATTGCTGCTAAATCTTTTGCTGAGGTAGTAGATAGATCGCTCTTGGCCTCTATCGTCTTTCTGTCCCAGCATGCAGCCCATGGCATTATAACTTAAGGACATGTACATGAATAGGGGAACATCATCCCTGGGTGGTACCTAAATAGGAGCTTTGACTAGCTGCTCTTTGATGGTAAGGAAGGCCTTATGGAACTCATCATTCCATTTCATGGAGGAGTTCTTCCTTAACAACTTGAAAATAGGCTCACAAGTTGCTGTGAGTTGGGAGATGAACCTGCTAATGAAGTTGATTCTTCCCAAAAATCCCCGTATTTCCTTCTCTGTCTGAGGAATGGGTATTTCTGTGATGGTCTAGATTTTGGTGGGATCCAGCTCAATCCCCTTGTGGCTGACTAGGAATCCTAGCAACTTGCCTGATTTAACACCAAAGGCACACTTGGCTAGATTCAACTTCAAGTTGTACTTACGCAACCTGTTGAAGAGCTTTTTGAGATGGTCTAGGTGGTCTTCCTCCTTTCGAAACTTGACAATGATGTCATCCACATAGATCTCTATCTCCTTATGCATTAAATCGTGGAAAAGAGCCATCATGGCTCGCTGGTAGGTAGCTCCGGCATTGATGAGGCCGAATGACAACCGTCTATAACAAAAAGTTTCCCAAGGCATGATGAATGCAGTTTTCTCACGATCCTCCTCAGCAACCATGATTTGATGGTACCCTGCGAAGTAGTCAACAAAGGAGTAGATGTCGTATTGAGCAGTATTATCAATGAGAATGTGGATAAATGGCACAGGAAAGCTATCTTTAAGGCAAGCTTTATTCAGATCCCGGTAATCCACGCAAACTCGCACCTTTCTTCCTGGTTTAGGCATGGGGACTATATTTGATAGCCACTCAGGGTATGTAGACACCATAATGTTGCCTGCTTGAAATTATTTCACAATTTCTTCTTTAACCTTTAACCTTTAAAATCCACTCAGGTTTAAATCGCCTGAGCTTCTGCCTGACTTACTTGAATCCCTCTTTGATGGGGAGGTGATGAATGACAATGTCAGTGGACAAACCCACCATGTCTTTATGAGACCATGCAAACACATCCTGGAATTGGGTTAATAGTGTAACCATGTCATTCCTTTGGTTTGGAGTGAGGTTTGTATCAATCTGGATTAGTTTAGAGCTTTCTAAGGTTTCGAGATTGAAGGAGGTGGTTTGAACAAAGTTGGGTTTGGGTTTATCTTCGACCCATTCTTTGATTTCTTGAGATATCTCAATGTCCTCTTGTATTTCCATCAAGTCTGAGTCCAACTTTTCATCAAAGTTACAATCCTTGTGGAGAAAAGGCACCTCACCAGCAAGTATAGGCACATCTAAATTCAGAGTCCTGAAACAAAATATGCTTTCACTTAATATATATGAAACTATTCAATCATACAAAGCGTTAGCATGTACTGACAAAACAACTGCTAATACTGTACAAAAAAGTAAGCAGTTATTATTATCTATAGGGCAGAAGGAGTTTCTGCCCGTTTTACCCTTATCGACCAATATTGAAAGGAGTGCTGCTCCAATTGTCAAGGATGGAAGGGCCGCCATCGTCCTCCTTCTCCCGAATGATGACCATTACGTCTGGACAATCATTTTCTGGGGTGTATCTATTTGTATGTTCATCATGGACAATAACACGTAAGTTTGACATCATCCGGGTGATGTCCTGTTCACGTCTTCGCTCCTCTTCTTCCACTTTTGGATCTGGAACTAGGACTTCTTTCTCCTTTATCGGTATCAGTTTAGGAAATAACATGGCCATTACATGGGCCGGCACCTTTACCGGAGACCGTACAGGCTCAAGAACTACAGGTGGAGGTAATCGCTGTGTGGCTAAAGATGAAGGAATCTGTTTGTGCTTATGAAGATTCATGCGACTGGAACTAGCAATATAGTCTAGTCTGGCTATTCTTGTTTGACTAGGAACTTGGATGGGGCACTTGATGCCCTGATGATCTTTGCCCAACCCTTGTCTAGGTTGATAACCCAATGACATCATTTCTTGGCTGGCCAACATTACTTCGACAGAAATCTGGGGTATGAGAGATGGTGCCCCAACAGGATGGTAGTGAGTGTTGCTCACCTCTAGGGTATGAAAACTGACTGGCTCAACTTCTGAATTAAAGCTAATGAGTGGTATGTCACCTTGTTCAGGACATTCCGGCTCAGCGTCGACGGTGACTAGGCTGTTGTTGATAATGTATTTAAGTTATTGGTGAAGAGTGAAGGAGACTGCCCCGGCCATGTGAATCCACGGTCTTCCCAGAAGTAGGTTGTATCCTGTATCTATTTTTAGAATGTGAAAAGACACGTAGAATGTGTAACGACCCCAAAATCTATACAATTTAAATCCCGACTTCGGTCGTTAACCATACATTCAACCTCTAAATAATACATCATTATTCGATGTTAAACTTAATAAAATTGCGGAATATTTAAAACTTTTATACATTTCCTTCTTTCTTGCCCTGAATCGCAACCATTACATTACATCTCTTTGATTCAATCTTATATCATGAATCGTTACAACAAAATGACTATACAAAGTCTTACATCATAACTAAATATCCATATACATTGGATAGCTCAACTTACAATTCAACAACATGTTACGTTCAAAATATGAAATACATTTCTCATAAAACATAAGTAATCTTCGTGAATATAGATCTCTATAACTCACATAGCACGTATATTTACCTTAAAATCTTGACCTGCAAAAGCGGTTATTTGCAAGAGTGAGCTCGACAGCCCAGCAAAGTCTAACAGTTTTCATGCATCACATAGCACATAATAACATGCTTGACATACATCTCATTAAAGTAACATGGCATACATGCTTTTAATTCACATAACAAATATAAAGATTGAGTTCCTTACTCAATCATCATTACTTAGTCAAAACAATGCAGTCATATATTGACTTTAACATTTCATGATTTCAACATGCATAACACATCATGCAATTTAAAACAGTTCATCAAGTCCACGTAGAAAATAGGAACCGAAAGACTTGCCTTGATCGGTGTTTACCAATAACAGTTTAACAGCTTACAGCTATCTGCACTTCACGTGCCCTACGTAATTATATAATCATACACATCAATATTAGTCACATAACAACACATAGTAATTGTAATGTAAACTCTACTCTACGTCTCATAACCCTTCTTATATAAATACACAATGGTCAATTAGATTGTGTTAACTTTTCGACTTATGACTCACTATATTTTATGTTCGCAGTTTATTCAAGTGCTTAAGTCTTGCTAGGACTACTTATTAGCTTTATATTAAACCCATTCCATATCTTATAATATCCATTTCAATTGAATTGAAACACTTTTTAAGTTCATTAACACTTGGCACGGCGTTTCGACATTCATTCGTCACACGCCCGATTTGTCTCTCTTGTGTATGCTTACTATGCTTCTATAACTCATCTAATACATCATGTATTAATGTTAAGCATCATTATAATTACTAATATTCATGTTTTATAACTTAGGACATCATCTTTTATGGTCTGGAGCACTACACATGCATATGTGCATGCCCGACACCCTCCGATTGCCTCCGAAAACACAATAGTCCTAAAAATGACCATTTTGATCCATTCTAATGACCTCAAATTGAAAAACTTAAAGAATGAAAGTTGTAGGTCTACTCGTCCTCGTTCCGGATCATCTTGAATCACCTCAATCGGAGTTCGTATGAGGAAGTTATGGCTATTTTACTACAGGAGGTCAAAACTGTCCAAGTCAGACTTCTGTCCCCATGCTGGGGCGCGAGGACTAAGCCAACTAGTGGCGCTGGGGCGCGAGATTGGCGCTGGGGCGCGAATTTCAGCGCTGGGGCGCCAACTTCTGGCGCTGGGGCGCGAATTTTAGCGTCGGGGCGCGATTTTTGGCGCTGGGGCTCAAATTTTGGCGCTGGGGCGCCGAAACTTGCAGAACCCCACGAAGAACATAACAAAGCTACTGTCTTTATTTTTAACAGCAATTAACCCCAATTAACATGTATAACTTATATAAATTACACATATACACACTACCCAACATGCATATACTAGTTTAAATTACTAAACAATAATCATAGAAAACTAAATTCCTTCAAAACCTTATTTTAAAATAAAACTCCATGTTTGACATTTGTTAAACACAATGAACACTGTAAATTCTAATAACCACCAATTGGTTTACTTTAATTACGATTCTCTGAACTTCTTAACAACAGAAATAATATGTTCACAGTTTTAATTTCCCAATTAGCTACCAACAATTTACTGATTTTGATCTTCTTAACAACCAAACTAAACTAATGAATATTTTGACTGTTAACAGCCATGTGCCGGAATATGTACTGAAAAAAAAACAGTTTCCTTCCTTTTAAATGAAATTAACATAACCTTTCATGTTTAAACACTACTTCTAACATCATACACCCATAAAACACCATAGTTCAGTTATATAACAACTACTACAGAATTTTGTAAAAACTTTATATATACAGTGAAATAGAAGAACACAGACTTTAGTATCACGATGTAAAACATATGAGATTATGGGAAAAAATACCTTCTTGTTACTTTAAAATTACTTGCTACCCACTGAGAAACGTTTTGGAATTACAGAACCCTTTCTCTCAATTTTTCTCTGATATTTCTCTCTCAAACCCTCTGTAATTCTCCTTCTCAGAAAACTTCTATTTTTCTTCTTAGGCTTAAGCCAAAACACACTGTACGTAAAACTAAACTGATAACAATTATGCGTAAAACCCATTGAGTTCCTTACTCAATCATCATTACTTAGTCAAAACAATGCAGTCATATATTGACTTTAACATTTCATGATTTCAACATGCATAACACATCATGCAATTTAAAACAGTTCATCAAGTCCACGTAGAAAATAGGAACCGAAAGACTTGCCTTGATCGGTGTTTACCAATAACAGTTTAACAGCTTACAGCTATCTGCACTTCACGTGCCCTACGTAATTATATAATCATACACATCAATATTAGTCACATAACAACACATAGTAATTGTAATGTAAACTCTACTCTACGTCTCATAACCCTTCTTATATAAATACACAATGGTCAATTAGATTGTGTTAACTTTTCGACTTATGACTCACTATATTTTATGTTCGCAGTTTATTCAAGTGCTTAAGTCTTGCTAGGACTACTTATTAGCTTTATATTAAACCCATTCCATATCTTATAATATCCATTTCAATTGAATTGAAACACTTTTTAAGTTCATTAACACTTGGCACGGCGTTTCGACATTCATTCGTCACACGCCCGATTTGTCTCTCTTGTGTATGCTTACTATGCTTCTATAACTCATCTAATACATCATGTATTAATGTTAAGCATCATTATAATTACTAATATTCATGTTTTATAACTTAGGACATCATCTTTTATGGTCTGGAGCACTACACATGCATATGTGCATGCCCGACACCCTCCGATTGCCTCCGAAAACACAATAGTCCTAAAAATGACCATTTTGATCCATTCTAATGACCTCAAATTGAAAAACTTAAAGAATGAAAGTTGTAGGTCTACTCGTCCTCGTTCCGGATCATCTTGAATCACCTCAATCGGAGTTCGTATGAGGAAGTTATGGCTATTTTACTACAGGAGGTCAAAACTGTCCAAGTCAGACTTCTGTCCCCATGCTGGGGCGCGAGGACTAAGCCAACTAGTGGCGCTGGGGCGCGAGATTGGCGCTGGGGCGCGAATTTCAGCGCTGGGGCGCCAACTTCTGGCGCTGGGGCGCGAATTTTAGCGTCGGGGCGCGATTTTTGGCGCTGGGGCTCAAATTTTGGCGCTGGGGCGCCGAAACTTGCAGAACCCCACGAAGAACATAACAAAGCTACTGTCTTTATTTTTAACAGCAATTAACCCCAATTAACATGTATAACTTATATAAATTACACATATACACACTACCCAACATGCATATACTAGTTTAAATTACTAAACAATAATCATAGAAAACTAAATTCCTTCAAAACCTTATTTTAAAATAAAACTCCATGTTTGACATTTGTTAAACACAATGAACACTGTAAATTCTAATAACCACCAATTGGTTTACTTTAATTACGATTCTCTGAACTTCTTAACAACAGAAATAATATGTTCACAGTTTTAATTTCCCAATTAGCTACCAACAATTTACTGATTTTGATCTTCTTAACAACCAAACTAAACTAATGAATATTTTGACTGTTAACAGCCATGTGCCGGAATATGTACTGAAAAAAAAACAGTTTCCTTCCTTTTAAATGAAATTAACATAACCTTTCATGTTTAAACACTACTTCTAACATCATACACCCATAAAACACCATAGTTCAGTTATATAACAACTACTACAGAATTTTGTAAAAACTTTATATATACAGTGAAATAGAAGAACACAGACTTTAGTATCACGATGTAAAACATATGAGATTATGGGAAAAAATACCTTCTTGTTACTTTAAAATTACTTGCTACCCACTGAGAAACGTTTTGGAATTACAGAACCCTTTCTCTCAATTTTTCTCTGATATTTCTCTCTCAAACCCTCTGTAATTCTCCTTCTCAGAAAACTTCTATTTTTCTTCTTAGGCTTAAGCCAAAACACACTGTACGTAAAACTAAACTGATAACAATTATGCGTAAAATAAAAACTGATATGACCTTAATAATCACCATAACTATTATCAGTTACCAAAATAATAAGCGTATATCCATTATAAATATATTTTATTATATATTATTTATAAAAATTCAAAATTTAAAAACCAAAAGCCATAGGGCTTTGTTTGGCAAAATAATTTAAAACTAAAGACTTAATATATTTAAGCCTTGTTTGGCAAAATAAATTAAAACTACTTTAATTTATTTTAATAACCACTTATAATATAATTATTTGTCACACTTCTATCTAATTAAGTTTTCATACTTAATTTAATTAATTCTAATAACAATTCATTGCATAATATAATAATTTATTTAATCATTATAAACTCTCTAACTTTAATTATTAAATTAAATTAGATTACTATTTCAAAATAATTACTTTCATTTACTCATTAATTATTTATTAAACAAATAAATAATCAAATCACATCAAATCAATTAAACAAATACTTATTCAACGATAAACACAACCATTAAATATTTATATAATTCAATAAATATTTAAATAATATA
This sequence comes from Panax notoginseng, assembly GCA_016801055.1. Taxonomy (NCBI): domain Eukaryota; kingdom Viridiplantae; phylum Streptophyta; class Magnoliopsida; order Apiales; family Araliaceae; genus Panax; species Panax notoginseng. Next base: position 156,285,655 of record CM029022.1, on the reverse strand, counting down.
ACTAAAAATCTGGATTGTTACAGAATGTATGTGGACCAATCTCCACTGGTAGTTCAATCTCTCCGATAGAGTTTCGCCGGGATCCGTCGAAAGCTTTGATAACCGTATGGCTGTTTCGGATCCGATTGAGATTGATGCTCATCTTCACCAATGTGGCATAAGGACAGCTATTCAGAGACGAACCTCCATCTATTAAAAGTCCTCCCACCATATATCCAGAGGACAAAATCGCAATGTGCAACGGCTTGCAATGACCGGTCCCTTCGGGAGGTATATCGTCATCAGTAAAAGATATCAAATTGTTGTTAAAAATGTGTTCCACCAGATGTTGGAATTTCTCAACATCTATTGACTTAGGCAGTTGAGCTTCTTCCAAAACCCTGCGCAATACCTTCTTGTGATCTTCAAAAGAGAACACTAAGTCCAGTATGGAAACTTGATGTGGACCGTCTCTTAAGCTTAAAACCAACTCGACTTCATTATGGCCCATAGTACGGAGAAATTCTTCCACTTTCTCCATGGGAATCTTCCCCTTAGACTTGATGGTAGGCTTCATCACCTGTTGGGGAAGATATAGTGGATAATCCTTCAACACTGCAGCAATTATGTGAGATGTGGATCAATCATCCCCTCCATAATTTCGAGGAACTTTCTTTAGGCTGACAATAGGATATTGTGGCCTGAATGGCATAATAATTGGCTCTGGCGCAGCCATTTTTAAAGGATTGTCAACTCCTTTGAGTTGAATTGGTTGGATTATATGTGAAGGAGTAGCTGCATCTGTCTCAAAAGATATGACTGCTACGACTTCCTTCCACTTCGTAGGAAATGCGTCCTCACTTTCTAGTATCACAACGTTATCGTCTGCCATCTGTAGGACACCGCTGTCAATTAAATTCTGAATAAGATGGCGGAGTGCCCAACATTCTTCTGTGCTGTGACATACCCCATTAAAATCAAATCGTCTTGAACACGGGCTGATTGGAGGTAGCAGAGTTGTAATTCTTCCTTCATTTATCAGCATCTGCAGTATTTCTTCCATCGGTTGGCCTAGGTATGTAAATTCCCTTTTGTGGGCAAAATCTCGACGGGCTTTAGCTCTTGCTCTTTTTACAATTTTATCCTCCAGTGTTTCATTTTATGGAGTGCGTCGTGGAGTGTTTGTAATAAAAGGGAGGAGACTAGCATGCTCCTGACTAAATAATTGGCGGGTGGCTTGATGTTGATGGACCACCAGTTCTGCCAATTGGTTAAGTTGCTCACGCAGAGCATTCATTTTCTGTTCCATTGTGAACTGGAACTTTGCATAGTCCCATTTGTCAGCACCATCCTTGCTGGTCTGAGAAGATCCACCATTTAAATTATAACTCTGTCCATTGCTCCAATTAATCATATTGACATTTTCTTCTTTGTGTTGAGGAAGAGGGTTATCTTGCACATTGGGTTGATTGAGTTTGGTGACCAAAATCTCACCGTTATCGATCAAATCCTAGATCTTGTGTTTCAAGGTCCATCAATCTTGAGTATCATATCTCGGTGCCCCGCCATGATAAGTACACTTTCGAGTAGCATTAAAACCCCTCCCATTCGGGTTGGCTGGTGGAAGAAGATGAGTAATTTTCTTCTGAGTGGTCAGAAGATTAAGAATGTTCTCGAGTGAGTCCTCTAGGGGTATGAACGCTCGAGTGCGTCTGACTTCTCCACCTTTAGGTAATGGAGGGTTTGAAGACTGTGCTTGAAAAGGAGTGTAATTTCTCCTTTGGATAGGCATATTCTGACTGCTTTTCTGACCTTGTAGTATCAAGGAAACATCATCCTCTTTCTTTATATGGACCCTCCGGGGGTTGTTTCCATAATTTTCGGACTGAATGTGGTCTGCAACAGCTTTGAGGGCAGCTAGGTCTTGAATTTTTCCTGACTTCAATCCCATCTCAGCCATCTCCCAATGCTTAATCATTTCAGAGAATGGTTTGCCAATACCGGCTAAAACTTTCTCATAGAAAGGAGCTTCTTGTATGCCTATAAAGGTCATAACCATTTCTGACTCATTCATAGAGGGAACAACTTGAGCAGCAAGGTGCCTCCACCTTTGAGTATACTCTGTAAAAGATTCATTGGTTTGTTTCCTGACTTTAGTAATTTGGTACCGATCAGGGGTCATCTGAGACTGGAAGCTATACTGAGTGAGGAAGGCATGAGCTAGCTTTTCCCAGCTATGGATCTTTGAATTGTCTAATCTGGTATACCACGATCGGGCTTCTCCAGTTAGACTTTTCTGGAAGAGCTGCAATCTGAGCTTCTCGTCCTCGGCATAAGATCCGAGTTCTCCAACTAATACCTTCAAATGTGTGTAAGGATTTCCTAACCCGTCATACTTTTCAAAGTCAGGAGTCTTGAACTTTTCTGGATAATGCACACCAGGGAATATACAAAGGTCTACATATAAAACACTCCCATGAGCTCCAATCCCCTTGATATAACGGATGGACTCTTCCATTTGAAGGACCTTCTTTCTGATTTCATCGGTGTCTAGATCTTCTTTGAGATGGGTGGTATCATGAATTTGTTGGTCGTATCCAACTGGAGCTCAGGTACTAGAATGGCTGTATCCGAACCTTGGTTTTCTCCTTGTATAGAGGATTTAGTATGTATGTGTATCCTTTTACCTTGAGTAGATTGGTGTAGTTCTTTAAACAGAACGGCCAAATCTGTAATTTGTTTACTTAATCCGTCGAACTCTTCGCGGGAGACAGGATTAAGATCAGCCTGGTCAGATGAAGACATAATTGGCTGTAGGCTCGTAACCTTTTTGGACTTTGACCGGGTAATAGGTTTGATTGCTTCCCTGCGAAAGACTAACATAGTTTAGTTTTAAGGAATGTATAAATGTTTACATACTATATGATGTATCTGTTTTAGGAGTATTATTCTGCAACACTGATGTTAGTTGTTTGTAATACAGGATAGTATGTTAATACTTTGTAAATATGTGTGTGCACATATTTCTTCATACTTCCCATTACATGGAGATTAATATGGAATGAAATTGCAAGTAAATAAAATTATGAGTAATTGAAAATGGAAAGTATGAAGAGACTTTTCTCCATGTTTAGTTTATCAAAGGCTTACCTATCTTAGGCTACTCTCGCGGCTTTTTGGCATGAAGGTTCCATAATCATCACAATTTACTCGACTGGAAGTTAATCCAACCTTTCAACTAGAGCGAATTTGGGTGGTGCCTTTCCTGAGCCCCGTTGGAATTAGTCTTCCTACGAGTCTAGTAATCAAACACCGACAGGATAGCCTCTTGATGGAGGAACCACAAAAAATACATTCATACACAACGTGTCTCACCATTTATGAAAATGATGACATGGGGGAAGCACTAATATCACAAGCAGATATAGTGTAAAACATTAAGTACAGTAAGTAAATGCATTCGTACACATCCATCAAATGTAAATGCAACATCCACACACATGCACATAGCAGTTTTGAAAAGCTTGTAATAGCGGCTTAAGTCCTCTTACTGGCAAACGTCCCCAGCAGAGTCGCCACCTGTCGACGTTGGGATTTTATTTGTCCCTTTTCTGTTCTTGTTCTTTGGTGTTCTCATGTTAGGTGAGATTTGTTTGAAAAAATAAGTTGTGAAAAGGTCCAACATTTATATGTCGACGATTTGACTGTAAGAGTCGCCAGTTGATTTTTTAAATGGTTGTACCAACACAACCGAGAAAAGATTTGCACATTGAACCAGTGATGTGACACTGCTAAACGGGTCTGTGAAACCGAGATTCATTAGGGTCCGGGGACTTGCTTATGCGGAGGGAAGGTGTTAGGCACCCATGACATCCGTGTTGCCACGGTGACCACCACTTCTCAAGAAACTGTTATATGAATATGTGTGTGTGTGTGGATCAATGTGCAGTTATTTGGAAGTAGTGCTATGCCTTGTTTGCACCTATATACAAAGGGCTTGAATTTATAAAAATTCAGTTTTAAACAAGATATAGTAGTGATGTTTTATAAAAAGAGGTTTTTCAAACACTTATGCTCAATAGTAATTGAGGCCTTTGATACTTCCATTTTATTATATGTTCGGCTTGATTTCTTTTATTTTCGAGATGCGAAGCATCTTCGAGAAAATAATGTACAAAATAGTGCCAAACTCCTTGTGGGCATGAGTGCCATCTAAGGACATTTGAACACTGTGCATAATTTACAAGCCATGTACAGTTGAAAATGTCCATCACGAGAAACAAATCTTGATTCAGTATACTGAATCTGTGATCACTTGATTCCTAAGCTCACATGATGTAGCAATTTATACAAAAAGTTGTAAACAGTTATATATATAAAAGCTGTAAAAATATATATAGAGACATGATCAACCACCACAAAGTACCTCCATGGGGGATCAGAAATGTAAATATATATATATATATATATATATATATATATATATATATATGTGTGTGTGTGTGTGTGTGTGTGTGTGTGTGTGTGCAGATAATCAACCACCACGAAGCACCTCTATGGGGGATTGTAAATATAAATAAAGCATAAAAACCTAATCAACCACCATGAAGCACTAAAGCAATAAAAATCAATCAACCACCACAAAGCACATCCATGGGGGATTGAAAATATAAATAAAGCAATAAAACGATCAACCACCTTGAAGTAAACTTCAGGCCTGATAGAATATATATATATATATATATATATATATATATATATATATATATATAAGTGGTAAACGCACAAGATATATATCGATCCCGGCTCGGTTTATCATTTCAGCGATTTGTCGCTATATATATATATATATATATATATATATATATATATATATATATATATATATATAAGCAGTAAACGCTCCGGATGTAAAATCCAGGCTCATCGAACATAGTTCGATAACAGTTCATATATATATATATATATATATATATATATATATATATATATATATATATATACACAAAAAGAAGTAAAAGTCACGGACCGAAGTCCGGGCATACACACGCTACACGACTCTCAACGTGAAAAATTGTGTGTGCACAGTAAGGGAGAAAGGCTTTAAAGTGTGTAAGAAGGCTTACAGTGGACTGCCCAAGAAGACTTCAACGACTTTAAATGGATGAACACTCGGCTCCTGCCGATAAAAATATAACAATATATGAGCTCACAAGTGTTTAAAATGAGAAAGCACTAAGTTTATAGTGTGTACAGAGCAAATTGGACAGGGCTTCCTCCCCTTTTCTCTTCTCAAAATGGCTGCCCCAAGCCCTCTATTTATAGAGGGGGGGAGCCGCAGCTATACATGCGGCTGCCCAGGGTGCCCCGGGTTTTGCGGGTCCTACCGTCTCGAAGTACGTGCACGCGTGCAACGTGATGTCCGCTCAAACTTTCAGAACTTCAATCCGGGCATCTGATTGAGGTGTATAAGACCTTTTCCGGCATGCTGTTGTCGAGAGTTACACAATGACATAGGATTAGAGGTTGTACGAAGTTAGGAAGATGGGACCATGCCCTTGGTCTTCAAGCTCCAAATTCTATCCGGTGTGATGTCTTGTGCAGCAGTCACTCGGGATTGGCGCTCTTTGGTTCTTGTAGGACATTGTTGTGTATGTATGTATGTATAAATGTTGAGACGATACAAAGTGGGATTGGGGTGGCAATATGACGGTTCTGCCCTTCACCGGGGTTATCTCCGGCTTGAGCTGATTTAGCAGTCGTTGCTCAGGGTTATCTCTGAGATTGGACTGCTGCATGTGTTTACCGTCCTCAGTGTTGTTTCTGATATGTGCCTGACTTCCCGGGGTTATCTCCGGACTTTGGAAATTAGTGCCTCGGGGCCATTGCCGAGTGTTTGAAGTTGATTGCATGGGTTTGAAACAACCATTTTCGGGGTTATCTCCGGAACAGCAACTGCATGCCTCGGGGTTGTCTCCGAGGTTGTCGCTATCTTTCTCGATGTTGTTTTCGGGACTGAGACTGAGTATCTCGGGGTTATCTCCGAGATGACACGGTCTTCTCCGGTGTGATTTTCGGTATTTGAGTTGCATTCCTCGGGGTTATCTCCGAGATTGACGCTGAATCTCCCGATGTTGTTTCCGGGGTTGAGGTTGAAACTTCCGGTGGTATTTTCGGGACTGACCTAGATGTCTCGGGGTTATATCCGAGATGGTAATACTGTATATCCCAGGGTTTTCTCTAAGATTGAACTGAGTGTTCTTCTAGGGTTATCTCTGAAAGACGATTCTGCCCTCCTACAATGTTAGGAACAGGTATGCAAAAAATTTCGAGTGTCTGCAGTTGGTGATTGTAGTATTACACTTATACTACATGATTAACACTTTAGAAAGCCCAGAAACCTTATGATCAAATATCTACATGTGGTCAAACCTAGCAACTTGTTAACAAAGTTTGAATGTTCAAGAACACCTGTAGTGATAGATTTGTCACTATAGGCATCTTTAGCGACAGTTATTTACAAAAGTAATTATTTTATTAAATAATTAAAGAAAAATAATTTTTTATTATGGAAAATTCATAATATATTCCTAAAAATTATTTTAAAGCCTAAAAATGGGTTTTTAATAATTTTGAATATATTTCATTAATATTTAATATTTTTAGAATATTAATGGTATTTAATTTATTTAATTATAATATCAAATAAATTACTTAAAAATAATTTTAATACTTAAAAAATCATTTAAAATTATATTAAGGTGTTATAAAATATTTTAAGTTATTTTTTGATGACTTTTAATATTTTGTGATGAATTCCATTGATAAATTAATATTAATGGTAATTAATTTATTTAATAAATATATTAAATAAATTGTGGAAAATTAGTTTTAATGGTTTAAAAATCATATAAAAATAATTTAAGGGTTATAAAAATATTTTAAGTTATAAAATATAACTTTTGATATTTTGTTAATAAATACATTAATATTTTAATATTAATGGCAATATTTTGATAATGAATTTAAATGTTTAAAAATCATTTAAATGAGATTTTAATGTATTAAAATACTTTGAGATATTATAAAAAAAATTATAATATTATGTTATGTATTTTATTAATATTTAAAATTAAATAAATATTAATGATAATAGAATTATGTGGTATTTAAATCATATAAATATGATATTAATGATTGAAAAATCTTGATAAATGATAATAATTACTTAAAAATTAATAAGAGTTATTGAAAAATATTTTGACTAATAAATAAATTATCTAAGATAATTGTGAACCAATTTAGGCAGGGTCTTATGGATATTAGGCTCGAGAATTGTCCGACTAGGCCGTCGGAATGTCGAAATTGTACCGGACTCAGCTCAAATTGAAATAGTTTGACTTGATACCGAGTCTTAAGTAGTTTGTGGACTGATAGGGATACGTGGTAATGTGTTTAGGTTATTTTATAACTGTATTTACAGTATTATACTGTGATGATATTATTTTAATATTGAAGATCGATATTATTAATAGTAGGTCTTCGGAGAAAGCTATATTGACTGCGTAGCTGTAGTCGGTGATTCAGGCATGTTTTCTCTAACTCGACCTCAAGTTGTTTATTCAAATATTCTTATGGTTAATCATTGCTGATTACTATGTCTATGAATTATTGATTCGCACTCTGTGCATATTGCATGTGTTCATCAAGTATGAAAGGTTGATCACCTTCATTACCATCTGGTTCAGTTGATTTGTTCATGCTTATTATTGACATTAATTCTTGTCGTCCTGATCGTTCAGTTATGAAATTTAATTCCTGCTAGTTCTTAATTATTATATTGTTGAACGTAGCCAGTTTTTTGTTCAATTCTTCCAATCATGATATATCCTCAATTAAACTTATACTTGCTGGGCAAACTTGTTGCTCGCCCTTGCTATATCCATGATAAACATTGCATATTAAGACAAATACGTCAGATACAGGAGAAGCTAGTGAAATTGTATGTCGGATAGATATGGAATACAAGTATTACGTGAAGGTTCTCGACCTTGGGAATAGTGTGTAAGTTTAATGTATAAAAAAATTATGTTTATATCTTTCGTAACATTTATAGAAATAGTATACCAGATCCTTGGTGATTAGGACCAAGATTTGGGGATGCTATAGTTGGTATCAAAGCTGTAGATTCGGGTGCATTACACTTTAGCTGGATTCGTAGGCATGTAGTTAGCTGCATTGCATTGCATTGCATTGCATATTGTTGTGCTCGAGGACTAGCACGATTTAAGTTTAGGGGAGTTTGATGAGTGGGTTTCATACCTACGGATCGGGTTCCTATTTGGACTTAAACAATGTTTATTATGTCTATTTTAGTATCGTTTTATATGTTTGTGTTTGTGTTTATTTGTAGGTGTTGTTACGTGTTAGCTTTGGTACAATGGTGGCAATGTGGCGGAAATCAATATGGAAAAGCAAAAAAATAATAAACAGTAGCTTGGTACCTCGTCGGGGCGGGCATTTTATAAAGGAAATATCCTGCCTGGGGGGGTGTAAGACCCCAACTTTTTATGAATAAAGATTTAATTTCCTTTATTATTGTTTTGAAATAATATGGGGTTTATTTGATTAATGTAGTTAGTTATGGGTAAAATGCGCAAAAATTTTAAATAAGCAAGTGGTTATAAAATATTCATTGTTATCGGGGATTATTCGTTTGGTCCTGAAATATTCTTGTTGTCGCGGAATATTCGTACGACGACGTAGCCATTTGTGTGCCTCATAGCGAAAATCCGTCGGATGAAGAAAATGACAATTATGAGATTTTATAAATAGCGGCGTAATTGTTATCGTTAACACTGTTGAAATACCCGGTGGTTAAAATACAGTAATACGTGGTGTTGCACAATAGCACACAATATTGCACAAATAATTGATTCTTACGTAAGAAGTCACTACTCAATAATTGTTACAGTAATTACTGTTCAATATTTTATTTTATTGATTCAATAATTGCTACGTTGATATTTTATATTATTGATTCAATAATTGTCATTGCACAGTATTTCAAATTATAATATTAATAATTTATATTATTTAAATAATATTATTAGATAATATTATTGACAATGTCTAAGGAAGTTCTGTTTAGAAGATGTTATTTAATTCGCGCCAGTAAGGAGAAATACTTACCGGAAGGCCCCCTCTTTCATGGGAATGACCTGGTTGTCAATATTATAGTTCTGTAATATTATTTATGAATAATTAATTATTAATTTATATGATAAGAAAATATTTATTTAATGTGAATATAAATTGAGGAATTTTTAGAAAAGTGACAATTATTAAAAATTGATATTTTATCTTTTTTGATAAAATAATTCATTCAAATATATTATTATATTACATTATAAATGTATAATGTAATAATATAATAATATAATAATGGTGATATTTTTTCAATGAATGCACGATATATGAATATTGCATGGTTCGTTTACTCTGTCCGTCGGTTTAAGGGTGGTAAGCAGTACTTAATCTTAACTGAGTTCCCATTCGTTCTTTACCCGTATAAAGTACCAAATAGACAATACTTAAACCATAATATTTTTTATAAAAACGTTGTGGTAATTTTTTTTATAATGTTTTTTAAAAAAACATTATAGATATATATACAAAAATATTATCTATTTAAAAAGGCATTTTTTTGGTTTTAACTCTAACTCAATAATGTTTTCTTTTAAAAACGCTGTATATCAAGAAAAACACGACGAAAAAAAAAAGCGAAACTGAAAATTTTGAAGTTAAAAGAAGACATAGTTTTTAGATCTACTGTGCCTTCAGCTACCACCCACTTCGGCTACCAACCACTTCTCTCTCCTTCTCGCCAACTTCTCCTCACCACTTCATCGTCACTCACTCTGCAACCATCTCCATTTTCTCGTCCGAAAGCCTAACACCCAAAGCCACCATCTCCGCCTTCAAAGATACAACCACATCCGCCTCTTTCCGCTTGGACGGACGCCTACTCGCCGTCGGAGGTCTGGTTCAAGTCTTCGATGCCAAGTTATTACCCCTCAGGAAACTCCGTGGTCACTCCCGTACGGGAAGGTTTACAGATCGAGAGAAAGGGCTACCGGCAAAATTGAAGCCCTGAAGAAGACGAGACTCCACGAGGACGATGAAGGAGTCCCTCCCACCACTCTATGTGAATTCTCCTTGTTGCGTATGCTTTCGAAGGATCCCCACATTGTCAGGTTTATACTACTAATTTCTCTGGTTCTAGGGTTTCACAGTTATTTGTTGAGTTTCCTAAATTACGCACATTGATTTTGTTGAACTCCTCTTTTGTTTTTATATGTTTAGGGTTTTAATTGGTCTCAATTTCACAACAGCGTTCCTTACTTGGATTCATGTCTATGAAGTACGAAATTGAGAAATACTTTATCATATAAAAGTGTGTTCGTAGGATGAAAGGGGGAGAATAGAGTTTTAATTACTGTTATGATGACAAGCCCTTCCCCCTGCATCATAAAGTTCCTATGAATGTTCCCAAAGTCTGCTTGTACAACTGGGACATAATATTTTTCCAGTCTATTTTTTTAAAGATTGCCATTTAATCCTTTAAAGTAGTACCTAAGTCACTGAGAAAAGGTGGAATATTTTCTCGGATTCAAGGTTAACATATTTTTTGGTCAAATAACTTCCCCACTGTTCCAACTTCCACCCACGATGAATCCTTTTTGTAACCTTTGTTATATTGTAATTGGCTTCTGTTTGCTCCTTTGTTATATGTACAATGACACATTACTTTCTGTATTCTCTACTTTTGCCCTTATCTTCTCTCATATTAAAGCTATTTGAACTAAATAACAACTTTATTCTCCCTTCTACCTTTAAAATTGTGTACTGCCTGCAGAGTGTGACACCGCATTAGCACCATATAAAAAGGAGATCAGAAAGAATTCAATGACTTGGCTCTGTAATCATGAAAATTATGTGAATTTGTTAATGTCACCAGATAGAATTCAATGAATTGCCATGGTACATCAGTAACATAATCAGTTCTGCTAGTAGTGTTAGCACACAATTTCAGTATACTAATGTGTATATACATTATACTTACACATACACAATTGCTTACTCATTGGTTTACTTTGTTGTTGCCTTAAACTTACTGCTGCTTTATAAACAGGAGATGATGCTGATGATTGGAAACATCAACTGTTTGATTTTTTGATTGATGGAGAGTTGGTTCTTATGTCGCTTGAAAAGTTTCTTCTTACCAAGGGAATTTCTGTTGTACGTTTGTTTCCTAGCCATGGGTTTTTCTTTTGGCCCCTCCATTGGATTCAGCAAATTCATACAAGGTTTGGTTCTATAGTCTAAATGTTAGTTGCATCCAGAAATAGGAGTGATCTTATAAAGCAATACTATATATTGATGTGGTATGTAGTTTTTGGTAATCTGTTCACCTTGATTCTCAACTACTGCACGCGCTACATTGCAGGAGAAGATATTAGAAATTTAATACATTAAAGATGTAGTCCCACGAAATGAAGAATAGCCTTCTTTACATGATGATTGGGTCAGTGTTGTTGATGGCTCAAATCCTGGGTAATCACTTGAAATTTGTAACAATTTCATGGGTTTGTAATCCCACGAAATGAAGATGAGCCTTCTTCTGTGCAGGATTGTTTTATTGCCTTTGTTTTCATTACTTGAGACATCTGATCAGACAACCCTTGTATGTTTCTTCCCGATTTCGCTAAACCTAATTATATATTAGCAAAAATTTAATTAACGTATATATATTTTCTTTCTTTACTGAAGATTTTGGAAGAAATGAAGAAGTTTGAAGTCAAACCTAATGGACAAACTTTCATCTGCCTACTTAGTGCATTTGCAGCTGCTGGCCGATTAGATCGTGTGTATGCTATTGATTAGTGCAGCTACTTAGTGCTATTGATTATGTGCCAGATGATAGATGACTTCAAGTTTCAGATGGGTATTATGCAGTACACAGATGGTTCCTTGACATTTCTATAAATTCTAGTAGAAAACTGTGGATAGTTTGTTGGTAGACTATTCAGTATATATTGGTTCATAATTTGCAATTGCATCAAATATTGATTATTATCAGTTTAACACAAAGCTATATATCGTTTATCATTACAGGTATGCAATTGTTCATGATATGACAGCTGCTGCTCTTGGTTTAAATAAATTCTGTTATGCAGGACTTATAGCTGCACATAGGAATAAAACTCCTCTTATGGATGATACAGCTGTCAAAGTAATTATTTAAAACTTTTATGCTATTATACTTTGAATCTTACAGTTCCTAATACTCTGGTACAGTTAAATTTTTATAGTTCAGTAAGGTGAGTGGAGTCCAACAATCTTACATGGATTTATGAGGGTGACTTGAGTGTGTGTTTTGTCCTTGTATACTTTTGTTCGTATGGTTTACTGTTTATACCTCTACCTTTTATGAAGAGATTTTTTAGTATAAATCTGAGTATCATAATTATTGTGATGTGAACATATTTGTTGAAAGATAAAACACCCCTTCAAGAGATTGTACTGGACACTTCTTAGTTGTGGAGTATATTATGTGGACCCGCGAGACTAAATGGACATTATTAATTTATATAATTTCACCTTCCTTTTGGATATGCCCAAGCTTAAATGGTAGTTGATCATTTTCTTCAATTTAAGGTTTCTACCATTGGAGGTTGACCTTAAATGGTAGTTGAGCATCCACTTATATGTGTTTTTTAGAATGGCTTTTGGATGGTTGGAGTTTATTTTTAATTAGTTCAGGAGAAAAAAGAAGAATTTCAAATGGGTAGGCTAGAATATTAAGAATCAATATATTTTTTACTCTGATCATTGAACTTGGTTGTTTGAATTGTTATAGGTTTCTTCAGGGGCCCGAAACTGATCCAGCCACAGTGAGGAAAATAAGAGATGCAATTGATAATCGAAAGGATGTTACCGTTCAACTCATTAACTACACTAAAACTGGTACATTAGCCTTATTTCATTTCCATATTATTATCACCATTCAATAAAATTCAAGAATCATACTTAATATTCATATGCTTCGTCACCTACCCCTCTACCATTTCGATGTGATAAATCCATTTACATTCAAGGAATGTCTAAATGTGCTTTTTTTAATTTGTTGGTTTCAATATGTATGCTAGTTATTTCAGATATGACATATTGGCACAAGTTTAGTGGTGCATAGTTTGAATATATACATGTATTATAATGTGCCTTAATTATTATAGTTTTCTCATTTTGATATCATCCAGGCAAAAATTTCTGGAATCTGTTTCATCTGCAGCTTATGTGTGATCAAAAGGTATAGGGAATTAAATTTAGGCTATGTCAAGCAAGTTGTGCTTGTATTTTCATCTTTGCTTTCTTTGTCAGATACGGGACTTCGTGAAGGAGGTTCAAAACGAATTTTTAAAGCCAGGATTCAATTCCTTTGGCTTGGGTGATTGCAAAGCACCAAAAGGTCTAGGTTCCATTGTTGAATCAATTGTTGGTTCCATTGTTGAATCAATTGTTGGTTCCATTTAGCAACTGTTGATGTATACATTGATGGCATCCAGGTTGTGACTGCTCAAAATCAGCAAAAGAAAATGGCACAAAAATTAGCTTGAACTTTGATTATTTCTCTTTCCTATTTCTGCTTTATTAGTTAGGTGTGGCTATATTTTTTTTAGAACTTTGAGTATAACTGCAGTTCTGTTGCTGCAGTATACGGTACTTTAGTGCTTATGGATAGTTTGGTATAGATTTTGTGGATGTAGTAATTTGAAACTGTAAGCGAATATTATTGTGATGTATTTTGAATGGTTGATACATTTTGGCTTTAAATTTAAATGAGAATTTAGACTTTTTAGCTATATATCATGACATTAGTATATTGCAAGTGCATTGGTAATGTAGGTGAATTATAATTTTTTTTTCTTTTTTTTTAATCTACAACATTTTAAAAACGTTGTGTAAATGTGCTTAAACGTTGTCTGATATACTAAACAACATTTTTATCCAAAAAAACATTGTGGAATCATACCTTTTACAACGTTTTTAAGCATCTGCTAATTTTTAAAAAACAAATCTGCAATGTTTATTTCCTAAAAAATGTTGTATATTGTGCTTAACTACAACGTTTTAAAAATGTTGTGTAAGAGTGTCAAATAGATAACACTCTTAACCACGACGTTTTTCTGACTACAACCACAACGTTTTTTTTGCGTTGTCTATTTATTGTTTTGTAGTAGTGCTTGTAAACTTTTCCAGAATTTTGACGTGAAACGCGAATCTCGATCGGAGAAAATCGACACCGACACTCCATGTCGCGATACGATTTCCTTTACATATAGATTTGCTAACTGGTTCAAATTGAATCGGATCTTGATGGGTAGAAAATGAGCTGTCTTTATCAGTCGGTCCACGATAACCCAAATGGCATCATAACCCTTCTGTGTGATTGGAAGTTCAACCACGAAGTCCATCGTAATGTGCTCCCATTTCCATTCTGATATTTCCAGCGGTTGAAGTAGTCCACTTGACCTTTGATGTTCTACTTTGACCCTTTGACAAGTAAGACATCTACTAACGCATTCTGCAACTTCTCTTTTCAAATTAGGCCACCAAAAGTGGTGTCAAAGATCCCGGTACATCTTTGTGCCTCCTGGATGAACAGAGTACGTAGTATTATGTGCTTCGTGCAAGATTTCCTCTCTTAGTTTGGTTACAGCGGGCACCCATACTCGACCCCCAAATCTTAATATACCATCCTTATCTACTTTAAACTTTTCTTCCTCGTTTTCTACTATTCTCTTCCTTATCTTCTCGCATTCTTCATCTTTCTCCTGTGCTTTCTTTATTCTATCCAATAACGTCGGGTGAGCTTCCATCACGAATAATTTTCCTTCTGCTTCTTTTGGTTCTTCCACCTCTATTTTCAACTTTTCCATTTCTCTTATTAATTCCTCTTGAGTTGTCAATTTGAATAACCTCTCCCTTCCTTTTCTACTCAAAGCATCTGCTACTACGTTTGCTTTTCCCGGGTGATAAAGAATTTCGCTATCGTAATCCTTGATTAATTCCAACCACTTTCTTTGTCGCATATTCAACTCCTTTTGTGTGAAGATATATTTCACACTCTTGTGGTCTGTGTATATCTCACATTTTTCTCCATACAAATAATGCCTCCAAATTTTTAAAGCAAAAACTACCGCTGCTAACTCCAAGTCATGGGTAGGGTATCGCTTTCCAAAATCCTTCAACTGTCGTGACGCATACGCAATAACCTTGCCATGTTGCATTAGCACACAACCAAGTCCTCTATGCGACGCATCACTATACACTACAAATCCTCATGAATAATCTGGTAATGGTAATACAGGCGCTTCACTCAAACTCCTCTTCAATTCTTGAAAACTCTTCTCGCATTTGTCTGTCCACACGAACTTCACTGTCTTCCTCGTTAGATTGGTCAGCGGGGTTGCTATCTTAGAAAAATCTTGGATAAATCTTCAATAGTACCTAGCTAAACCTAAGAAACTTCTTACTTCTGTTGGCGTCCTTGGTTGTTCTCAGTTACTTATCGCCTCCACTTTTGCAGGATCCACGAAAATTCCATTTTGATTTATCACGTGTCCTAAAAACTGAAACTTCGCCATCCAAAATTCACATTTCAAAAATTTAGCGTACATCTTTTCCCTTCTCAAGGCTTCCAATACCATCTTCAGGTGTTTGGCGTGCTCTTTTCTAGTTTTTGAATAAATCAAAATGTCGTCAATAAACACTACTACGAACTTATCTAAGTATGGCTTGAAAACTCGATTCATCAAGTCCATAAATGCTGCCGGAGCATTAGTTAACCCAAATGACATCACTAGAAATTCGTAATGTTTGTAACGAGTTCGAAATGCCGTCTTTGGTACATCCTCCTCTCGCACTTTCAACTGATGATAACCCGTTCGTAAATCTATCTTGGAAAAACACTTTGCTCCCTTTAATTGATCGAAAAGGTCGTCTATCCCTGGCAATGGATATCTATTCTTAATCGTCACTCGGTTCAACTCCCGATAGTCGATACAGAGCCTCATCGATCCATCTTTTTTCTTTACAAACAACACCGGTGCTCCCCAAGGAGACACACTTGGCCGAATGTAACCCTTATCTAGCAATTCTTGCAGTTGTATCATCAATTCTTTCATTTTCCACTAGCTCCATACGATATGGGGCTTTTAAAATCGGTACCGTTCCTTGCGCTAAATCTATTACAAATTCGGTTTCTCTGTCTGGCGGAAGACCAGACATATCGTCTGGAAACACATCCTGAAAATCTTTGACTATCGATATATTCATCGTTTCTACTCCCTTTTTCTGAGTATCTACTAAATAGACCAAATAACCTACACATCCTTTCTTTAACAATTTTTTGACCTGCATCATCGTAAGGCAACACGATTGCTTGAGCGATGAGCTACCATAAAACACTACCTTAGACTGATTTGAAGTCCGAAGGTTCACACTCTTCTCTTGACAATTGATTATCGCAGCGTGGCTGGATAACCAATCCATTCCTAATATCACATCAAACTCTCCCAGTCTAATCAGAATTAAGTCTACCTTTAGTTTGTAACCTCTAATGCTTGCACAACAGTTTCGATAAACAAACTCTATGGGGATTACTTCCTTATTCGCAACCTCTATGTTCAATGAATTTTCTAAGCGTTCATGGGGTATGTTTAGTTGCCTAGCAAATTCTTCAGACACAAAGGAATAGGTAGCACCCGAATCAAATAATACATAGGCATTTATATTATTAATTGGGAGAATACCTGACACTATGTCCTTTGCAGTCACTGCGTCTTGGACAGCCATGTTAAAGGTTCGGGCAGTCAGTCGGTTGGATTGTGTTGGTCCACCAATCATTAGCTTGCTGCCCTCTACCGGTTGACCGCTTCCTCCGTTGCTCCCCTTTTTTGGACAATCCTTGATTTGATGCTCAGTTGAGCCACACGCGAAACATCCCTTGATCTTTTTTGGTTTTGGGCAGTTAGGTGAAATATGCCCTTCCTGGCCGCAGTTGTAGCAGACACTGCGTCCCTTCCAGCACTCCCCTTGACGGTTCCTCCCACATTTCGAGCAAGTTTCACTTCTTTTCTTAAACCCTCCTTGATAACCTTCTGACTGACTGATGTTTCGATTGTTGGTATTGTTGTTGTTGTTGTTACGGTTATCCCATTTCCTCTTTCCCAGATGACTTCCACCACTACTACTCCCTCCACGAGTTTCTCCCCCAGCATTCTTGTTCTTCTTCTCCTTGTTGTATAGGCTCAATGCCTCACTACCTCCCTCAGCAATTATCGCCTTCTCTAACAATGTGACGAATGAGTCAATTTGGAGGACCAACACCTTGTTGAACAACCAAGGTTTTAGTCCTAGTTCGAAGCGTCGAGCTTTCCTTTCCTCAATGTCGACTTGATGTATTGTAAATCGTGCGAGTTCATTGAACTTGACCGCGTACTGCGCCACTGTCATCTCCCCTTATTTCAGTTCTAGAAATTTTACTTCCATCCTATTCTTCATGCTCTTCGGGAAGAAATTCTCGAAGAACAAAGTCTTAAACCTTTCCCATGTTATAGTCCCTTCTCCCGCCCTCTATTGATTTGCTTCCCACCAGTAGTTTGCTTCACCCCTCATCATATATGTAGCAAACACAGTTTTCTGGTCTTCACCCACACGAGCAATGGCGAAGGCTTTCTCCATTTCCTTGATCCACGTTTGCGCTACGATAGGATCGGTAGTACCCACGAATTTTGGAGGTCCTACACTCTTAAAGTCCTTGAAGTTTGTGATCGGAGCTACTTGGGGAACGGGTGGTACTAGTTCGTTTCTTCCCCTAAGAGCTTCTCCAACCAAATCTACAAGCCTCTGAATGGGATTTACTTGTCCTCTCTCATCATTAACCAACTCGTCCGGTGCAGTTAATCTACGTCTGGGCGGCATCTTCTGCATCACAAAACTTCCATTTTTATTATCTAATTATATTATTTAAACAATTCTCCATAAAAGAAATAAGATTTCATAACACATAAGATCATTTATATTCATGTGCCAAATTTTTACATTACATGATTATCTCTAGCACACTTCTATAAATTACACAACCTATCCCCTAATATCACATAAGATGGGGACATCCATCAACATACTACCCCTCATCATATAATTCAAAAGTTTAGGGTTTACAACCATCTCACATCTTACAAAAGACTGAGATTACAACAACAAATTATACATCACATAATAAAATACAACAATTAATAGCTTCTAACACCTAGACTTAATCTATCATTCCACGCTCCACAGCGCTCTGGTACTCCCTCTGAGTAATGTGCACCACCATATCTCTGCTTATGGTGTGCCGAGTCTGTCCCTGCTCTGCCGGGTAGTGATTTACCCCATCAATCAACCATCCCATGGTCGTGCGTAGAGCATAGCCCATCTTGTTCATCTTCCTCCTTTTGCATCTCACTTCATCTTCTAGATCGTTAGCCCTGCCATTAGCTTCCTCCCACTTCTCTTCGAAGTGGATCCTATCCATTACTTCCATCTCTAGCTAGGTACGAAAAGCTTCCTTCTCAGCCTTCTCACTAAGCTCCCTCTGCTCAGACTCTTCTAATTTCCCTGCCAGCTCCACATTCCTAGCCACCGACTTATGAAACAAGGTTCCCAACTGGATCCCTACCTCCTTGCATTGAGCAATTTCCACCTCCATCTCTTGTATAGCTAACTTCCTCTGATGGTCCTCGTCCCTCAATTTCTCGAACTCAAACTCCCTCTCCCTAGCCTCAGCCTCTAGCTCCTCCACTCTACTTCCTAGCTCTAGAATCTGCTCCTCATATTCCCCCAACATATGATCCTCCATAGGCTCCTCCTCTAGATCAGACTCCTCGGGAAATGGCTCCATCTCCTCTTCCTCATCATCATCATTTTCAATAGGGGCTACTGCCGATATAGGCTTTTCTATCAATGGTGCCTCATATACCACATGTATATCACGCGGCTCCTCCTCTACCACTCGGCTAGGTCCTCCCATGTCAATCATCCTACAATCACCAACATAAGACAAAACAAGCAACAACTCCATTAGAATGTTAAATAACATAAGTTCATTGTATAGAATGAAGTTATATTCTATAACACACTAAGTCATTCTCTATGAAAACTCTATATGAGTTTCATCCCTCTCTATCTTCTAAGTTCTCCTAAGTTGTAATCCAAGGACTCTCACTCCTAAGGTTTATAACTATTACTTTGATACCAACTTGTGACGCCCCCAAATTCAGACACTCATATCTCGAATTTGGTTCATCACGCTAAATCTAATATCACACTAAAATCATCAACAACAGAAATAATAGAATAATTTACATTGATACAATATAAATATTCACGTCCCAAGGTACCGTAACCATTACTACAACAATCCAGTGATTAAATTTAAACGTAACTTAATCATCCTTAATGCATCATAATAATCACAACAACAATAATAATACTACTCTTAAAGGACTAAGCTATTCTGTAGCCTTTCCCTTTCCCTTGTCCTTTCCCGATGAACCGCCTTGCTCTGCCTTAACTGTAATGGTTTTTAAGGAAGCAAGAATGAGCAACAAGTTTGCCCAGCAAGTAATATAGCAATAAGAATAAGCAGTTATAACGTTTGAATCTTCCCAAGGTATAACAGCAAATGATAGTTCAAGGATATCAAGAAATGTCAAGAGTGTTCAATAAGTGTCACTATAGACTGAAGGATATTAACAACATTTCAAGGTTTAATAAGAATGAATACTGAGCAGTCACTAAGGACTAAGAACTCTTACTAGAATAAACAGTATTATACTGTAAACCCAATATAAACGAGTACAAAAGGTGATCAACCTAAGTACCCTACATTATGCATAACACTTAATCATACTTATGTGCACACGTCGGTTCCCCGATAATATAAAATTTCCCCTTTTTAAAAGGGTTGTTCATCTCAGTAGATTTACAAGAGTCCGCACCAAGTCAATTGGTTTGGATAGCTTTCTTAACATATGATTATAGTCTAGCCGAATCAAGGGCTTAGACCACTTTTATAATGCATTTATGAACGATAAGTCCAATGATTGTAACAATGTTAAGGCTTACAAATGATTTCCTAATAGTAATAGATATTTGCTTGATATAAGTATGGCAGCAATTCGGATTATACAATGTAAAAAATTTAGAAAACTTACATTCAATATGATAATCAAATGAAGTTAGAGAACTCACACAAAATCCAAAGTTGTGTGAGTTAGGAGACTTGCCTTTAGCGTTGATTACCACTTATAGCTTAAAATCACCTCAATGAACTATGTTATCCTATTTATGTATATATAGATATTCATTAGACACACACACTTGATATACATATTTGCATACTTTCATCACATATATCTAAATTCATATAGGCTACCCACATTTAAACTCATAGATGCGTAACTCGCATTGATTTATACCTTTAAAATCTTTAGTACCATATGCTCATCTTTTATTTGTATTTGCAAAATATCCCTTACTTTACGTATTTTTAAGTTGTTTCACATATTAAAGAACCTTTAAGCTAGTTTTGACCCTTTATTAAAGTTACTCATACATTTCCATCTTTCAAAGTTAAAAGAGTTCAGTATATCAATCCACTAGCCATAGTATTCATTATACCACATAATATTGCCAAGCAACTTCTTTCTACACATGCTTGCATAGTTTATAAAAATGTCTAACTAGATGCGTGAACATGTCGATTATCTTTAGAGGCATAAGCATCCTATCCTAATTGTTCAAAAGTTCACAATATAAATCATAGAGTTTTCAACTCAATTGGTTTTCAAATGTTAAGATGTCATGTCTAACAATCTATACATGCAGAGGTATGTTGAGTCCACATTTCATGTGTATTTGTAAGACTAACTAAGCTATAAACATATGCTCAATTGGTTAGATTCAAAAAGGCGTAAGGTTTTTATAAACATAGTCCTCGTCTTTTAACTTTTCATTCAAAAGGTTATGATTCAAACTCCAAACCTACTAAAACATCTTGCAATATGCACTGACACATGTTTAAGAAGTATGTTTGTTCTTGAAGTTAAATGGAGTTAAGACTTCTTGCATCAAATAATCAAAACAAAACAACAACAAAAATCAGTCACTGCAGTACCCCCCCGGCCGGGGTGGGCATTTACACTATAGGACCCCCTACAGGGGCGGGCATGTCCCCTGCTAAACATCCCCCCCCGCCGGGGTAGGCCTTATACACGGCATGACCCCCGCCGGGGCGGGCATGACTGCTGCCTTATGAACACAGGCATCCCCTGTTCGAGCCATTATGCAATTTTCAACCCAACAACCATCCAAACAACAATGTAATGATGTATAATTGATATAAACTTGCTACAAGACATCCCTAGCATGCTTCTCACAATCCCAAACGTACAAATAATTAAATTCAAAGATCAATTCAAGATTTTTATCATTTTTCTAAAGTTTAACACATTTAGCAATTCTCTTCCTTACGAATTCGTTACTTGACCAATTTACTTCGTTTAACTCTCGTTGATTTCGTTTTTGACCATATTAACATTGTCTAGCATCAATTTACACCTTCTAGCATGCTTCAACCATATACCTTTCAACTCAAAACAAGTGTTTTTATACTTTTCTATGAACTTTGAAAAACTTGAATGTATGAACATCTAGAGGAAGGTTACCTTTTCTAAAGTTGAATTACTACTCTAGCTTCAATTTTCATCTTGTATAAGCTTAGCCCAACCACACTCTCACATACTTGAAATTTTCTCAGAGAACTTAGCAACATGTCTGTGAATGAGAAGGGCTTTATTTATAGGCAAGCTTGTGACCAATTTGGTTTTACTCAATGAATCAAACCATTGGAATGGAGAAGAAGCTTATGGTTATGAAGGATTTGGTGGAAGAGTACAAAGTAGCCCACTCCCCTCTCCATGATTTACTAGCTATGTGGTTGGTAATGAGGGACTAGGCCAATGGCCTATTACGTGAAGAAGAAATAGAGTGACACTCAATTTGGGACACTACCAAAACTCAGCATTTGCAAACCATCAGTTAGCCTACTTAGGTTTATTTTACATTTTGCCCACAAATGAACATACATATACACCCACTCATAAATTACACATACAATCATATAACCCATGTGCATTGATTTATTTCAAATAATATTTATTCTAGACTAGGATATAATTTAATTGTGTACCAATGTTACTTATTATTAATTATTTATTTAATCAAGGTTACTTTCCCTCATAGGTTTAAAATACTCATTTAATTACTCCCACACACATCAAGATGTCACATAAGACTTTTTCATACAACTTGGTTAATTACTAAAGTCAAGCTTACTTTTATCACATAGTTTTATATAATAATTATTTACATTACAATGTCACACCTCACTTTATATTGAATAATAAAAAAATCTTATTATATATGATTTCTCTTTACATACTAGTATTCATGATAATTAATGAATGACAATCAAATCAACCCCATTATGTAATTATTTATTTATTAGTAATACTAAATAATTTTGTCATTAGTTAAATTAGTATTTTCTCATTTCATCATCTTGCCACGCTAGGCATAACTCCACAAGTTTAAACTAAGCTTCTCATCACTTTTGCTTCATTGCTTAATTATCACCGGCTTAATCAATTAAACTACTTATCACAACACATGTCGATACTATATATATTTATATTCCAATAAATATGCAAACAAATCTTTATTCTCAATATTATAATTTATTAAAATTCGCGGGTATTACATCCACCATATCGAAAAATATTATCATCATGTAGTGTTGGAAAGTAGTTGGTGCATTGCATAACCTGAAAGACGTCCGTCGAAACACGAACGTTCCATTTGGGCAAGTGAGGGTAGTCTTTTCTTGATCTTCGCGAGCTATGACAATCTGGTTGTAGCCTGAATATACATCTAACAAACAATAGAACTGATGCCCTGCTAACCTATCAAGCATTTGATTGATAAAAGGCAAGGGGAAGTGATCCTTATAAGTTGTTTTGTTCAATTTCCTGTAATCCATGCACACCCACTATCCAGTCACTGTTCTTATTGAAATTAGCTCATTGTTCTCGTTTGCCACAACTGTCATCCCTCCTTTTTTTGGAACGCATTGCACTGTGCTAACCCATAAACTATCCAATATCGGATAAATGATGCATGCATCCAACCATTTGATGATTTCCTTCTTCACCACTTCTTTCATGATCGGATTTAACTTGCGTTGTTGCTCCACTACTGGTTTAGCATCATCATCTAACAAAATTTTATGCATGCAAAATGAGGGACTGATTCCCTTAATGTCGACTATCGTCCATACAATAGAAGTTTTGAACTCTCGCAACACTCTCAATAGCTTTTCCTCTTGTGCCTCATTAAGTGATGCTGAGATGATAACTAGCAAGGTAGAAGAATCTCCTAAGTAGGCATACTTGAGGTGGGTCGATAATTATTTCAACTCCAAAATGGGTGGTTCTTCAATGGATGGCTTTGCCCGTAAATTTGGTTTCTCAGCTCTATCCAATGCCTCGAATCGGTTTCCATATGGCACAAATGAAGGAGATGTGTTCAATATGTTCAAATACTCCACTGAAGTTGGGAAATCTGTTGCTTATGAATCTGAAAACTCCTTCACTGTTGATTCAACCCAATCGATTCTAAAGTAATCCTCAGCCTCTTTCGGATATTGCATTGCCTTGTACAAATTAAAGGTCACCTCTTGCTCTTGAACCCTCATTGTAAGTTTCCCTTTTTGTACATCAATCAAGGTTCTCCTTGTGGCTAAGAATGGATGCCCAAGTATTAGTGGAATTTCTTTGTCACCCTCAAAGTCGAGAACAATAAAACTTGCTGGGAAAATAAACTTGTCCACTTTTACCAATATATCCTCCACTATCCCCCGTGGGTAAGTTAGAGATGCTAGCTGGAGAGTGACATTGGTCGAATTTACTTTTGGTAGACCCAATTGAAAATAGATGGATAATGACATCAAATGGATACTAGCCCCCAAATCATATAGTGCTTTCCCTTAAAATTTATCCCCAATTGTGCAAGGTATGGTGAAGCTACCTAGGTCCTTGAGCTTTGGTGTAACCTTTTTTCCAAAATCGCACTACACTCTTTCGTAAGTGTGATAGTCTCAAAATCTTCCAACTTTCTTTTTCTTGACAAGATCTCCTTCATGAATTTTACGTAACTTGGCATTTGTTCTATAGCCTCTGCAAACGGAATATTGATGTGCAACTTTTTAAACACTTCCAGAAATTTTGAAAAGTTCTTTGCCCCCTTGGCCTTGCAGAGTCTACCTGGGTATGGGACTGGTGGCACATAGGAGGAGTTAGGTTTCTTTATTTCTAATTTCTCAACTGATTTACGCTTACCCGCTGTTTTATTCGATTCCACACCCTCTTGTACTAACCGTTCCTCATTGTTCTCCTTATTCAAAGGATGCTTTGAGATATCTTTAGTTGGATTCTCCAAATCTTTCCCATTCCTCAAAGTAATTGCCTTACAGTGCTCTTTTCCATTCCTTGGGTTTATTTATGTGTCACTTTGCAATAAACCTTGAGGACGAGTATTCATCGCTGAAGCCAACTGCCCGATCTGACTCTCAATGCTTCGTAAGGGTACCTCATGAGTATTTTTCCACATCTCATTATCCTTGATGTACTTTATCAATAACTCCTCAAGTTCTGGTTTTTTTCCTGTTGTGGAGGTTGTTACTGTCTATTTTGAAACCCCGGTGGAGCTGTTTGTCTGGATGTTTGTGGTTGAGCTTGGGGTGGGTTTTGATTGTTGCTCCATGAGAATTTTTGGATGATTTCTCCACCCTGGATTATAACTGTTTGAATTTACCCCATACTACAACTTATCAAAATTTCCCACAAACTGCACTGATTCGGTGATGATGGCACACTATTCTACCAGGTGATTTCCCACACATAATTTGCATACTACTTCCACTTTTTGAACATTTTAAATACCCAGTGTGTCAATTTTCTTTGTCAAAGCATAAATTTGAGCTATTATTTGTGCTAACAATGCTGTTACTGCATCCGATTTGAACACCCCTACCACTTTCGGTTAAGTCAATCTACTTGTGGGCCACTGGTAGTTGTTAGCTGCCATGTTTTTCAACAGTTCATAGCTCTTCTCATAACTTTTTGCCATCAAAGATCCACCTGCAGTGGCATCGATGCTAGTCCTTATTTGACTGTTGAGACTATTGTAGAAGGTTTGCACTTGGAGCCATAATGGTAGCCCATGATGTGGACATTTCCAAAGTAAATCCTTAAACCTCCCCCAAGCATCATACAACGACTCTGAATCAAACTGACTGAATGAGAAGATGTCGTTCTGCATTTTGGCCATCTTTATTGGTGCGAAGAACTTCGTAAAGAACTTTTGCGCCAAGTCATTCCATGTGGTGATTGATCCTGGTGGCATTGAATAAAGCCAACTCCTTGCTTTATCCTTCAACGTGAATGGGAACAACCTCAATCTAATGGCATCTTCAGACACTCCATTGTATCAGAATGTATCACAAATCTCCAAGAAGATGACAAGATGATCATTGGAGTCATTATTCGGTGCTCCCCAAACTGAACTGAGTTTTTGATCATATGAATCGTGCCTGATTTGATCGTAAAACTGGTAGCTATAATTACAGGCCTCGAAATACTCAACTGAATTTTTTTTACCTTCGGCATAGCATAATCTCGAAGCGGTTTCTATTCTTCCTTAGCCATTATTTCTTGATTTTCAAATGTAGCCTGATTAAAATTTAGTCTCCTTCGAAAAGTTCATTCAATTTCACTATCGTAAGGGACTAACTTGGGACCCTTGGATCGTGTGTGCATAAACCACTGAATTTACCCTAGTGCACACACAATTCCCGGATCACTGTTTAAACAGACTTGAACAAATGGAAGCCTATAAAAGCAAATAAAAAGATTTAAAAAAATAAAAATAAAAATCTGTTTAAATAAACTAAACTAATAAAAACTAATAACAAAAATAATTATTAAAATTGTTCCCCGGCAACGGCACCAAAAAACTGTTGTCCGATTTATATAATGACAAATGCGCGCAAGTGCAAACGGTCAATCAAGTAATATAGAAGTAAAGGGAATGTCGAACCCATAAAGAACAGTTACTTACAATTACTCTAATTATCAAGCTTTTACAAATTTAACCTACTTAAACAGTCACTCCAATTGATTCGTGAAATTATTTAAAACAAAAGAAATAAACTAATTAACTAACAAAGATTGATTACCAGATGATTAAAACATAGGAATACAATTTCCCACCCAATTGCTTTGCAATAATTTCCTTACCATATTTCCACTTATTTAATCTAATAAGTACTATGATTGCCTATCAATTTATTAACATCTTTCAATGATTAATTAAAAGACCTATTTTAGTTATTTTGCTACTGTCGTGCTAAATATTTAAAATAGATTCATTAAACACAAACTCCTAACACATTTACGCATGACATACAAGTACTTTCGTCTCATACACTGTTATGTTATCTTAGAAAGAATCAACAAGTTCATACATTATTATATTCATATCTAATCTAAGACTTCCTCTTTCAATTCCATCAAAGATATCAATTTAATTGTTGGCCAAAAAATTATTAAATTAAGCACGTTATATAATAATCAATTCAATAGGATCGATAAGGAGAAATAATAGTAATTGAATTATTGAATTGTAAAAGGTTCCATTATACCCCTAATTGGGAAAGTAGTTCATCATCACAATAAAAACTAGAAGATTAGAATTTAATAGTGTTGACGTCAGGAAAAATTTCCTTTTTTTTTTGGAATTCCTTTTTTTACCCTTTATGTTTTCTATGTGTTGAATTTTATTTTAAAGGGTGAGTTTGAAAAGAGTCCGACACAAAATGTCGACGATTTGAAAATTCAGAGTCGCCAGTTGGTAGTTTTTGAAATGGTTGTACCAACTCAACTGAATTTGAAAAGGTTTACACAAAGGCCCAATTTTTGGACTCTGTTTAACAGGCCTTGAAAATCGAGATTCATAGAGTTCGGAGCCTTGATTAAGCGGGGGGAAGGTGTTAGGCACCCCCCGACTTTTGTGAAAATATGGTTACCGCGTCTTTTTAATTCCCTAATTTATTTAAAATCTGTGTGTGTGTGTGTGTGTGTGTGTGTGTGTGTGTGTTAATTAGGCCTAAGTGTATTATTTGGAAGTAGTGATACGCATCGTTTTCACCTATATATACAAAGGGTTTGATTTGTATAAAAGTTTAATTTTAAGTAATATATGCAGAAATGATGTTTTGAAAACAAGTTTTCAAACCGTTATGCTCACATAGTAATTGAGGCCTTTGACACTTCCATTTTTATTCTGTATATAGATTGATTTAATTTTATTCTCGAGATGCAAAGCATCTTCGACAAAATAATATACATATAAGTGTTAGGCTCCTTATGGGCATGAAAGCCATCGAAGGATGTCCAAACACCATAAATATGATTTACAAGCTAATTGTACAACTTAAAAGGGTCTATCATGGGAACCAGATCTAGATTCGTTAGCTGAATCTTAGATCTCGTGGCTCCTAGGCTCACATAATATCATATGAATAGCCTGCATAACACAGATAATGAAATAAAACAAATATTTAATCTAAATAACGAAAAACAAAGGATTCATCAGTTAAATCCTAGCCTGCGCGTAGCGAAGCTTCGTATTCCCTCTAGATACAGATCTAGGGTCACGTGGTTGCTTAATATTTACAAAAAAAACTAGAAAGAAAACTAGATTTAAATAAATCTTAGCCATTCTAGCTCAACGGTTTCAGTTTTATAACTTTTGAACCAGTTAAAAGTTAGATATGGCTAGATTTAGATAAATCTAGTCCACAGATTTAAATATCATGAATTTACATTGAATGAACAGTTAAAGCAGATATTTAAACATAATAAATAGTTATATATATATATATATGTATATATATATATATGTATGTATGTATTATAGTGTGATGCAAAGAAGGCTTCAGACCGCTTTTGGAGCTTGAAAACTCAGTTTTCACAGGTTAAAATTTGATATGTCGTAGTATATATGTATACAAGTGTCTAGAAAGAAGAATATTGAAGTTTGGAACACTATAGGAGGGGTTAAGAGCTGAAATGGATAGAGTTTCTCTCTCTTTTTTCTTTTTTGTCTGATGGGGGGGTCTATTTATAGACCAAAGTAGCCGCGAGTCTACCCGTGGCAACCGCGAGTCTACCTGTGGCTGCCTAGGTGGGCCTGGGCCCTGTGGGTCCCATTATCTTGAAGTACGTACACTCGGGCCAATGCGTTGTCCGCTCGAACCTTCATAACTTTCAATCCGGGTATCTGATGGAGGCGTTCTATACCTTTCTAGAAAGCCCTTGACGAGAGCTACATAATGACATGGGATTTTACATTTTTCGAATCTGGGAAGATGGGTCCATGACCATATCTTCAAGTTTTCGCAGTCCATCCGTTGAGTTGTCTTGTGCTGTTTTCACTCGAGATTGATGTTATGGTTCTGCATGACTTCTTTTGCAGTGATTTGGACTGAATTGATGTTAAGTTAGCAAAATTACTATTTCACCCCTCCTAGGTTGGTTCCAGACTTGATGCAGTTGTAGCCGTATTTTCTTAGGGTTGTCTCCGAGATTGGACTACAGTTAACTTTTGATAGTCCTTAGGGTTGTCTCTGAGGATGGTTTGATCTCCCAGGATTGTCTCCGGTGCTTGATTTCATCTCCTGGGGTTGTCTTCAGGGTTTGGATTTTGATCTCCTAGGGTTGTCTCCGGGGTTGGATTTGGTCTCCCGCGGTTGTCTCCAGGGTTTAAATTGATGATTTGACTTCCAGGGTTGTCTCTGGAAGATGAAAGACAATTCTACCCTCCTGCATGGTTAGTAACATGAATGTAAAATTTTGAACGTCTACAGATGCCCCTCTTTATCATGTTTATGCAATATAATGGTGATGAGTGGGTTTTATACCTATGAATCGATTACTTTTTAAGCCTAAGTCGTTGCTACTTTGGGGATTTTTAGGAGCATTATTACTTGTTTTTATTAGTTTTGTGCAAGGATAGGTTGTGTGGGTGAAGAAGGAAAAATTAGTACACAGTAAGAAACGTCAGGCCTAACTGGACATACTCGTCGGGGCGCAGTTTTGTGTGTTAAATGTTCGCCGGGGCGTAAATGCGCCGGGGTGAGATTTCAAAGAAGAAACCTTTGTCGAGGCGAAGTACGCGACATTCAAGTTTTAGTTTTCTTATGCAACCTTGATTCTTGAAATTTTTAGCTAGTGAAATTGGGACGTGATTAGAAGAGTATTAAAAAGGAAAATACACGAGGAGGAGGATTATTAACAGAACCCTAACTTTTGGATCACGTGTGGTGGATTGAAGCAAGGACATTGAGCACGAAGAACGTGAAGGAGATCGAAGAAGCGTATCAGTTGATGTTACAAATTTTATTCTACTTCTTCAACTTTGTATTCAAAATGCTAGTATCTTTGTGGATTTCAGTTTATTATTCACCTAGTATGAACTAACTTACTTTTTAAGTCTACATTGGATCTTTTTGTTTGACGATGATTGACATACTTATGTATTAATTCATTAAGACTTATTCTAGATTTGACTACTATGGTTTATGCTTAATTAATAAATTGCTTGATCACCAATTTCTTGACAACCTATATGAACTCGATAGATGGAATATGGGTTTAGACCTAATCATAATAGCGTGTGATTGTGGTTTCTGCATAACGACGGGATTCATAATTTATGCTTAGGATAGAGATATATCTATGCATCACACGTAATTTTATGAGAACTCGTGATTAAACCTTCTTTAATTATAATTCATATAGAGATATAATGGATTAGTTATTTAGCGTGTTCTATTCAATTCTATCAATTATGGAATTAAATGGATATGAGTATAATTCATTGAGGGATGGTTATATCTACTATTATGTTCTTGATTTACAAGGCGGGATAGTTGATTTGAATTAAAAGGAAATGTGTCATTCTAACTGAAGCATAAGGTGAAATTGTAGACTTAAATTTCCAATACCTGATTAAAAGTGTGGGGTAGTTAGTTGGTTTTGAATTCAGTAGTAGTTTCATAAGTTTCACAGATTTGATATTTAGTTTAAAAAAATTGAGGTAATATAAAATTGGTAATTATTAGGTTAAAATTTAATTATTTTCTCCGTGGGAACGATACTCGACTTATCACTTTATTACTTGTTGACCACGTATACTTGCGTGTTGTGCGTATTTAGATTTTATCCAACAAGTTTTTGGCGTCGTTGTCGGGGAACATAATTGTTTTTATTACTTGCAATATTAATTTAATTAAATCAGTTTTAGTTAAAAATTTATATTTTTGTGTTATTTATTATTTCAGTTACTCTCGAGTAGTGCATGCAAACTCGATTAAAGAAGTCTGAATTGTTACCTTATGAGGATGATATTAACAAACGATTTCAGAGGTTGAGTAAGTGGATAGAGAAAATTCGGGAAACACTTGAAACACCGGGCAACATGGATGAAGAGGATTAGAAAGCACTGCGGGACTATGCCACTCCGTAGGTTACAGAAATTCAGTCGAGTATTGCCAGGCTAACAATTTTGAGATCAAGCCTGGTACAATACAAATGGTTTAGAATACTTGTCAGTTTGGGGGTTTACCGAATGATGACCCGAATGATCACATTATCAGCTTTATAGAAATCTGTGATACATTCAAGTACAACGGTGTGTCAGGTGATGCTATTAGGCTGAGGTTGTTTCCATTCATTCTCAGGGATAAAACAAAGGGTTGGCTCCATTAACTACCACCACGGGGTCAATTACCACATGGAATGATTTGGCGCATAAATTTTTGGCCATGTTTTTCTAGCTAGAAAAAACAGCGAGGTTGAGAACTAAGATTTCGACATTTGAACAATAGCAGGGTGAATTATTGTATGAAGCTTGGGAGAGGTACAAAGAGTTATTGAGAAAATTTCCACACCATGGACTACCTAAGTGGATGCAGATGAATACTTTCTACAATGGGATATGTAGTCACATATGGATTAGCATTGACACAACATCGGGGGGAGCTTTCATGGCTAAGAAGTTCGAGGATGCTTATGAGATACTAGAAACCATGGCAGAAAAGAACTATCAGTGGCCAACTGGAAGATTGGCACAACCTAAGGTAGCAAGAATTTTGGAAGTAGATTCTGTGACATTTGTCTCAGCTCAAATAGCAGCCCTATCAAGGAAGATGGATGCAATCTCAGGAGTGAATATGTAACGAGTAGCATTTTTGTGTGAGTTATGTGCAGGGGAGCATCCAACGAAACACTGTGCAATTAATCTAGCCGCAATACAGTTCGTGGGTAGTTATAATCGGTCACCAAACCCGTACCAGAACACCTACAATCCGGGGGTAAGGAACCATCCCAACTTTTCATGGAGTAATAATCAGAATCAGAATCAGCAGCCAGTTCCACGACCATCATACCCCCTGGTTTTCAAAATCAGCACCAACAGTCAGCTCCGTAATACGAAAAGAAGTCAGATTTGGAGGAGTTTCTTATGAAATACATAATGGGTAATGAGGCGGCAATGAAAACTCAGGCGGCTGCAATTAAGAATTTGGAAAACTAAGTGGGATAGCTTGTAAGTGCGTTGAATAATAAACCTCAAGGGGCTCTTTCGAGTGATATGGAAAAGAATCCTAGAGTAGTGCCAAGCAGTTACGCTTCAGAGTGGGAAATAGTTGAATGAGAAAAGTGCTGAAATTTTGAAAAGAGAGGCAGAAAGTGAGAAAAAAGTGGAAGAATCAATTGAGGAAAAGAAGGTTGAAGATGAGCCAGTAGTCGAGAAGAAGGCTGAGAAAGCAATAGGAGTCCCACCAGTTCCATATCCCCAGCGATTTAAGAAATAGAATTTAGGTAGACAGTTCTCCAAGTTCCTTGAAGTTTTTAAGAAGTTACAGATTAATATACCATTCACGGACGCTTTGGAGTGGAGGCCAAGTTATGCTAAATTCATGAAGGAAATTATAGCATGGAAGAGTGAGTTAATGGATTTTGAGACAGTAGCATTTACCGAGTGTAATGCCATTTTACAGAAGAAGCTACCAACGAAATTGAAAGATCCGGGCAATTTTACCATTTCTTGTACCATTGGTAACTGGTCATTCAGTAGATGTTTGTGCGATTTGGGTGCAAGCATTAATTTAATGCCCTTATCGATTTATACACAATTGGGATTATCAGCACCGAGTCCAACGAACATCTCTCTACAGCTAGCGGATAGGTCAGTAATATATTCGAGGGGAATAGTGGAAGACGTCTTAGTAAAAGTGGATACGTTTATCGTCCCTGCTGACTTTATCATTTTGGACTACGAGGAGGATAAGGATATTCCCATCATCTTTGGAAGACCATTTTTGGCTACTGGTGGAACACTCATCGATGTACAAAATGGAGAATTGACAATGAGGGTTCAAGATCAAAAAGTGGCATTCAACGTGTTTAAGGCCATAAAATTTCCTAAGGATGAAGAAAAATGTTTTCGTATAGATGTGATTGAGAAAGTGGTGGATAATGAGTTTGTGAGGAAATTGAATACTGATTCGTTGGGAACTGCATTATTAGGGGACAACGACATGGATGATCCGGAATTGATCGAGTACTTGAAGATTTTGGATGTTTTGTCAAGGGTTAGTAAGTTTAGAGCCATTAGAATATGCGGAAAAGTCGTCAGTACGTATGAGAACATCTATAGAAGAGCCCCCTACACTTGAACTCAAACCCTTACCGATATGCATATTTGGGAAATTCATCTACTTTACATGTGATTGTTGTTTCTGCGATTAACAAATTACACAAAAGTAAATTGTCGAGAGTTCTCCGGGAATATAAAACTGCGATTGGATGGACCATTACTGATATCAAGGGGATAAGTCCTTCATTTTGTATGCACAAGATATTATTGGAAGAGGATAGTAAACCCATGATGGAGCAGCAGTAGAGGCTCAATCAAATTATGAAAGAAGTGGTTAAGAAGGAGATTTTGAAGTGGCTTGATGCTGGTATTATCTACCCGATAATCGACAATGCATGGGTAAGTCTGGTATAGTTTGTAACAAAGAAAGGGGGTATGACAGTCGTGGTAAATGAAAATAATGAACTCATACCGACGAGAACGGCAACTGGATGGAGGGTGTGTATGGATTACAGAAAACTAAACAAGGCCACTAGAAAAGATCACTTTCTATTACCCTTCATTGATCAGATGTTGGATAGACTAGTGGGGCACGGGTATTATTGTTTGTTGGATGGTTATTCGGGTTATAACCAGATTGTTATTGCTCCAGGGGATCAAGAAAAAATGACATTCACATGCCCGTATGGAACTTTTGCTTTTCGGAGAATGTCGTTCGTCTTGTGTAATGCTCCAACAATTTTTCAAAGGTGTATAATGGCGATCTTCTCCGATATGGTAGAACATAATGTGGAGGTTTTCATGGATGACTTTTCAGTGTTTAGGGATTTGTTTGATAACTACTTGGAAAACCTGGTCATGGTTATGAAGAGATGTGTGGAAACCAACTTAGTTCTAAATTGGGAGAAGTTCCACTTCATGGTACAAGAATGGATCATTCTCGGACACAAAGTATCAAGAAAATGGTTGGAGGTGGACAAAGAAAAACTAGAAACTATAGAAAATTTTCCACCAATGAATTAAGTAAAGGGCATTTGTAGTTTCCTCGAACATGCTGGATTCTACAGCCGATTTATTAGGGATTTCTCCAAGATCACGAAGCCGCTATGCAGTTTGTTGGAAAAAGATGTGCCTTTAAAATTCGATGAGGAGTGTTTGGCATCTTTTGAATTGCTGAAAAGAAATTAACTACATTAACAGTGATCGTGGCACCAGATTGGTCCATACCATTCGAATTAATGTGTGATGCTAGTGACTATGTAGTAGGGGTTGTTTTGGGCCAGCGTAAAGACAGGATTTTTCATGCCATCTACTATGCTAGCAAAACGATGTCGGATGCAAAACATAATTATTCAACTACCGAGAAGGAGTTACTAGCACTGGTGTTTGCATTTGACAAATTTCGTTCATATTTGATTGGAATGAAAGTAGTAGTATTCACAGACCATTCGGCCATACGATATTTAATGGCCAAAAAGGACGCGAAACCCAGATTGATTAGATGGATTCTCCTTTTCCAAGAATTTAACTTGGAAATCAGAGATAGGAAGTGGACAGAGAATCATGTGGCTGACCATCTTTCACGTTTAGAAAATCTTGAGACTAAGACAAGGAAGATAAGGTGTTGATCAACGAGTCTTTTTTGGATGAACAACTATTTGTAGTTCATGGTGAAATCCCATGGTATGCTGATTTTGCCAACTATTTGGTGAGTATTATTTTCCCTTCAGACTTAACACGACTGTAGAGAAAGAAGTTTCTACATGATGTGAAAAGGTATATGTGGGATGAACTATTTTTATTTAAGAATTGTGTTGATGGGATGATCAGACGTTGTATTCCACAAATTGAAACGGAAAGCATCTTATATGATTGTCATGCATCGTTATATGGGGGACACTATGGAAACGATAAAACAGTAGCTAAAGTACTACAAGGTAGATTTTATTGGCCCACATTGTTCAAGGATGCCCACCAGTTTGTTCAAATATATGATAGATGTCATAGGGCGGGCAACATCTCAAAACGCAACGAAATGCCACTAAACATAATATTGGAAGTGGAAGTCTTTGATGTATGGGGGATCAATTTCATGGGACCATTTTCGTCATCATTCAGTTACTTGTATATTCTGTTGGTGGTAGACTATGTGCCAAAATGGGTGGAAGCGGTCGCTTTACCTATAAATGAAGCTAAGGTTGTCTTAAAATTTTTGCAGAAAAACATTTTCATGAGATTTGGCACACCTAGAGCGATTATCAGTGATGATAGAAGCCATTTCTTTAATAAATATTCTTCAGCTCTCTTATCAAAATATGGGGTAACACATAGAATTGCTACATCTTACCACCCTCAAACTAGTGGACAAGCCGAAGTCTCAAATCGAGAAGTGAAACGAATTTTAGAGGAAATCGCCAATCCGAACCAAAAAGATTGGTCTGTGAAATTTAATGATGCTTTATGGGCATATCGGACTGCATACAAGACACCGATTAGAATGTCTCCATATCAGCTTATCTACGGAAAAGCATGTCACCTCCCTCTGGAGCTTGTGCATAAAGCCTATTGGGCCATCAGGAAACTAAATTTTGATCTCACAGCAGCGGGGGAGAAAAGACTTCTACAACTGAATGAGTTAGATGAATTTCACCTGCAAGCATACGAGAACTCAAAATTATAGAAAGAAAAGGTTAAGAAGTGGCACGATCAGAAATTTTTTGACAGAAAGTTTGAGCCGGGCCAAGCAGTGCTATTATTCAACTCTCGACTGAGACTCTTCCCTGGGAATCTTAAATTTAAATGGTCGGGCCCATTCAACATCAAAATAGTGTTTCCACATGGCGCCGTTGAGCTCTATAGCCAGAATCCAGCTGAAACATTCAAAGTCAATGGACAACGCCTGAAGCACTATTGGGGTGGTGACTTCGATCGCCAAGCAACCTCAATTGACCTCGTCGAGCCATCATAAAATAGGGAGTAGTCAGGCTGAAAGACTCTAACTCAAGCGCTTGATGGGAGGCAACCCAATCATTCTTTAATTTGATTGGTAAATTTGTTTTAGTATTCATTGGGTAAAGCAGTAGTAGATTATGCTAGTATTCAATTAATCGTAACTTCCATGCCTTGATCTCATATATGGTCACTAATAAGGTTCTCTGATTTTGTTACAGGGTGGAGACATATATGCACATAAGGAGGAAAGGAAACATGGCTATAACACGTTTCCTATACATTCGAGGACACAAAAAGAAACTGTTGGGCAAAAAAAAGAAAACTCGTCCCGACGAGGTTAATAACAAAGGAAATCTCGCCCCGACGAGGTACTCTATGCCAAAACTCACCCCGACCAGGTTTTACAAAGGCAATCAGCTCGCCCAGGCACAGACCTCTCTGTTGAATCTCTCCCCGGTGCATTTTGAAGAAAAAAAAAACTCGCTCTTTCGAGGTACACGGATTTCAATTTTTAAAAGAAAAGCCTCAGTCGGTCAATTTTTTTCATAACTCATTTTCCTTTTCCAAATAAAAAAAAAGACATCCCAACTAAAATTTCACTTTGGGCAAATATTCATATTGTAAGGTTTCAACCCCAATTCAAGTTTTAATCGATCTTCATTGAGCACAAGTTAGGGTTTCATGCTAAAAAGTTGGGAAGTTCAGCCATACTTACTCTAACCTAGGGGAAACTTCATCAATACAATACACACTCAAGTTTTCTCCTATAATTGGTAAGGTAATTTCAATTTGGGCAAATATTCATACGGTGATTGTGTGTACAACTGTCTCTATATGTTGAGTGAGAGACTTCCCTAGTTTAACTGTAACCTAAGGTTGTATATTGCCTAGTAGTATGTGAGATGCTCGGATTTATTAAATTTGATTGGTGATAG
Organism: Panax notoginseng; assembly: GCA_016801055.1. NCBI lineage: Eukaryota > Viridiplantae > Streptophyta > Magnoliopsida > Apiales > Araliaceae > Panax > Panax notoginseng. The sequence goes on along the minus strand of CM029022.1, from coordinate 156,248,837 downwards.
CAATCTTTAGTCTGCTTGGTGATCTACAATCTGGGGTATAACATCGATTTTGGGGGAAAGGCTTGGCAAGCAATCACAGTACACACCAGGTGTTTGATAAAAGGCCTCAACAAAATTTTGCAAGACTAGCACTGAATTTTAAGCGAGAATTGATTTAAGTAGAACATTATGCCACCGCAAACTCAGAAAAGGCAAATAGGTGAGGGCTCTTTCATGCTCGTCAAACAATTTGACAGGCGAAGATTTTTAAATGCGAAGGCAGTGGAGAGATTTAAATAGATAGCTACCAAGGCATTGACTCCAGAGCGTGGATTAACGCCCGATGAATTTGACGGGGCAATGTTACACCAAATACGAGAGAGAATGTGGGAAACATTTATGGCACAACTGGATGTCGCCGTGGTGGCGGTAGTGAGAGAATTCTATGCAAATGCCCTGACAAATTACCATATTTTTCATTCTTAAGGGGAAAGATGGTGTCATTCACCGTGCATGAAATAAATGACTACTACAATCTCCCTTCACAATTAAGTTATTCGTATGTGGCGTACAAGGAAAGCGCCCCAACTATGACCAAATACTAAGTGAGTTGTGTAAGCCCGATTCTACATGGTCTTCGAATGGTAATCACTTCCTGAGCAAGGACCTCCGTCTTTGTGGAAAGATATGGTACTCTTTCTTGTGTGCTAAACTAATGCCATCACAGCACACCAATGATGTTCCTAAGAATAAGACTGTACTGTTATACACTATCCTCAAGGATTGTCCAATCGATGTGGGTCACATAATTCATCATTCCATTCGCAGGAATCTGCGAGGTCCTCTGCAGGGTGGATTGCCCCATCGTTCTCTCATTTGTGTGTTATGTGAACAGGCAGGAGTATAATGGAAGTCAGATGAGCCCATCCAGCAACCATTACTATGTTTAGATTCGAAGATGATTTAGAGGTATTCAGTTTGGAAAGGAGGGCATTCTCATCCACGCAGTCTTGGGTTCACTATTTCTGATTTCGGGGGTGAAAAGGGGGATGAAGAAGCAGATGCAGATTTTGATGAGGAAAGAGAGGAAGAACAAGAATAAGCCGGGACATCAAATTCTTCCCGCACCAAAGCCACTTTCAGTATATAATTTCAGAGTTTGCAACAATACCTTGACGCCCGACATAGGATCGAGGATGCAAGGATGGCACAATTGGCGACAAGGCAGGATCATTTGTTCACCACACAGAATGTGTTAAATGTATCCGTGGCCACTACATTTGCCTGCCTAAACCCTTCTACTGAAGATTTCCACTTTCCTATTTCTCCTGCAATGCAGCATAATGTCACGGATGCTGAATGTTTTTGGTTGGAATTATTTCCAACGAGATTTTATAAATTCCTGTTCCTGCCATTTCTGCTGGGGATGGAGTTGTCAATGATGGTCTTCACTAAACCGCTTTGATGTCTACTCTAACAGTAGTTTACAAAGCTTTCATCACTGGATCTTTCTCGATGCTACGCTGGGGTTATCGCCAATGGCTTAAAATGTCCATCAGTGCTATTGAGACTGATTCAACGACAAGTTTGTAGATATGTTTTTAAGATCCCTACAGTGGAGGTTTTCCTATGGTTGAGACCATTGGATTTTGGCGTTGAGGTCGGTACAAATGGTCTTTGTCTGTAGACTTGTTTTTTGCCTTTAATTCCATCGAAGAGGTTCCTCTCTTTTGCGAGTGACTCTCTAGGGATCATTGATGTTTATCCTGATGATAGCTTACCTTGGTTGCCATCATTGGATTCTTCCTGCCGTTACGCTACGATTGTCACCACCCCCCGAGCTTTCTATCAGGTTGATGCCGATAGCCCCACTCGAGATAGAATTTTACTGCTTGCTTTCACAGCATCCTCACAATAATTACTTGAACGGTAGTTTTATGAAGGTTGACCATCATCGACTTTCCTCGATGCTTACTTGCATAGTAGTTTACAACAGTCTGGAAATCACCGAACCTTCGCGGTGCCTCAGCTAGGGATTTATATAACAGATTCTATCATCGGTTCTCCCTGAGGAAGATATTTTTTTACAATTTTCATCATCAGATCTTTCCTGCTGCTACGCTGGAGTTGTCGCTAATAGTTTGCAATATCAGATACTTTGACCTTCGTTAAAATAATTCTTAACGGCTTACGTCATCGGATCATTCCCGATGCTACACTGAAGTTGTTGCCAACGGTTTATATTGTTAATCATTCTAACCTTTGTTGAAGTAATTTTCAACGGCTTACATCACCGGACCATTCCCGATGCTACGCTGGAGTTGCTTCCAATCGTTTGTAATATCAATAATTCTGACCTTTGTTAAAGTAGTTTTCAACGGTTTACATCAACAGACCATTCTCGATGTTACGCTGGGGTTGTCGCCAACGGTTTGCACTATCAGAAATGCCTGATATCTCTGCTGGGGATATCTTTCTGACGAATTATACCCAGAATGAAATTAGACATTTTAATGCATTCAAGATCACCAGAACTTCCCGATGTTTTGACAAGGGCCATTTTCAATAACCTCTATCATCGGCTTTCTAAACCCCACCTCCAGGTTAATACCAATGACTTACATGTAGATCGGAAGTTTGGTATCTGATTTCAGGGTTGCAGGCCCTTTCCGCTCAATCATGTAACACCTTTTTCCCTGATTAGACTTTTTAGCTTTTGCGAACTCCGTTGTAACTCAAATTTGATAGAGCCGGAGGAGGTGGGGACCACCCTGGGTGGCCACCGGTATACTCGCGGCTACCGTGAGTTAACTCGCGGCTCCCATCGGGTATAATTGCTCCCTCCCTTCTCTTTCACAAGTCATTTTCAAGTTAAACTATACTAAAAATCTAAAATTTCCTCTTCAAATCTACTAAGTTCGGGATGCTTTTTTTGCAAAATCCACCAGTGTACAATTGGTATGCACTACTCTGGTAACGTTTACATGTTTTCTTTTCAAGTTTTGACCGTTAGAAAGTTAGATTTCATATAGAATGCTTCTAAACACAATATAGTGAATATGCATGCTCATATGACTTGATAAAAATTATTCAACTTAGTAAATGTTATTATTTTTCCATGCTGAACGTATTGATATGAAAAAAATTGACTTTTGAGGCAATCATTTGGCACCCTTTTTTGCTAGTTTATTCATCCTATTTGAGGACAAATGAGCATGAGTTTTCAAATAAAGCACACATGATAATTTGGCTGCCATGGTGGATTTAATTTTGATTTTTTTTGTTCATATGAGATGTTTATGATTTTGGGTTGGTGTGCTATTGAATGGCCACCTAGTCATGCCTATGTGTATGTGGATAGTCCGTTTTACAAAGGAGACTCTGGCAAAAAAAATTCACGAGTCTGGGCATTTAATGAACATGCAATTTTAACTCTATTATGGATGTATGTTAACACAATGCATGTATCAGGACTTAGATTATGCATGAAACAATGTTTTGCATTTAATAAGCTTCAAGTTTAGAAATTACCTCACCATTTCTAAGGTGATTTAGAGACTTTGCTCAGATTATGGATCCAGATCAACCGAGTAGCCCTCGTAGGGCCTCTACAGGTGTGAGGAGGAGAGCTTCTGATGTTCCTCAGCCTCGTCCAGCCTGGCAACCTCACCGGTTGACTGAGTCAGTTATTCGTTCTATCCGGGTTGAGAGGCCGAATATCATGGACGAGGAGGAGGATGTTCTTATTATAGATCTTGATCATTCTTCTTCCATTCCCCACCGGGAGCTTCCAGCTATAAACGTGATGATTTTATATCTTCTTGATGATTTGAGTCGTCACCCCTCAATCTACCTTTATACGAACGAGGTAATAGCCGTTTCCATATTTCTTTTCCCATTTTTGGGGCAAGGGTTTTGATCTTAATTTGTAATTTAATGCAGGTTTCTAGTTTTACTTAGCCTAGGGGAACTGATTTAGCATTCACTCTTTGTACCAGACCCTCCATCTAGAGTACTAGGAGATCATCCATTCATGGGGCTTTCAGGCTTTCTTTTCTATTCCTCCCAGTCGCTGCCCCTAGAGTTATCTGAGGGCTTTGTCTGAGCACTGGTTCCACCAGACCCAATCTCTCAATTTACTAGATTTTGAGATGATGATGACACTAATGGACTGGAAGTTCGTCACTGGGTTGGAGTATACAGGGGCGCCAATGCCTTTGGTGGCTAACATTTCCTTGACTGCCATTCGCTCCCTCTTGGGAGTTCCTGCCACGGCCTTCAAGGGTCGGATCGTTCGTTCTGGGCCCTTGAGTATAGATGTCATAAGTGGGGCTTTGACTGAGCCTTTGCCTGATGATCTGAGGGTTAGAGATTACATTCTTCGATGATTGTTCCTGATCATTATCAGGGGCTGTTTCCTAGCAGGCAACTCCTAGACGGTTTCTTTCACTTTAGTCAACACCACTCAGGATGTGGACCGTATCAGAGACTTTGACTAGGGCTCATACACCTTTGCCTACTTCCTTAGAGGGATGCGCCTATACTCAGAGGGCGTGACAGAGGCTTGGCTAGGCTTTTACCCATTTTTACTAGTGAGTATTTTTCTCTTTATCTTTCATTTTCCCTCGCTCGGGTTGCCAGTTTTCTTGAATGAGGATATTTGATCTTTACATTTTCAATTTTGGGCTATGAGAGGCTTCCATGTCTTCGTCCTATTACTACATTAGGTCTGGAGACCTATCCACATGGCGATGGCATCACTCCACTCTTGCAAAGGTTCTTGTAGCCGAGGGATTTACTCATTCTCGTTTGCAGTTGGAGTTATTGATAGTCGATGTCATCACATGAGTTCCTTACTCCTAGGACCATTTGACAGTAGGCTTTGAGGGTGGCTTTCCGACTGGGGTTGAGTATGTATTATCCACCCGTCGGATTCCTCTCTTGACTGATGGAGGCTGGGAGCTCTATTTAGGAGAGTGTACTATTAGGAGCACCACAGGGGAGATCAACATTCCATTCTTTCCTCCTGCTAGGCGACATTGGCCTTTATCTCAGCCGATCACCGAGATTCCTTTGATGGGTTTAGATGGCTATACTTTATCAAAGGGCCCTTTTACTTAAGAGGCTTTCTACCGTTGGTGGTTCCCTCACACCATTGGAACTCAGACCAGCGCCACACAGTTTATAGGGGATATAGTTCTTGGGTTTGTTATGATGACAAATTAGATTGCCAGTGTTTAAGAGCCCACTCATTTGGCGCAGATTGACAGTTTGACCCATAGGTTGGACCGGGCACATTTTTTCATCCTGTATTTGGGCAGAGATCCGTCAGAGGCAGATTCTTTTGATTCGTCCAGCTCTGGTATTGGCCCTTCAGGTGGCCCATATTCTGATAGCTTTACCGGTACAGATCCCCCTTTGTATCGAACTGACATCTCTTCTAGCAGAGATTCAGTGACTCAGGAGGAGTTACATCAGATGGATCAATTGGATGATGTGGACATCATTGATTTCTTATGATAGATTTCTCGTTATCTCTTTTGATAGGCCTCTGTTAGATATTGGGCGGTTGTGCCCTATTTCCCTGTACTTTTTATTTTCAGTTGTATATAGAGATAATGTATTAGATGATGATGTATTTAGGAATGTATGTATAATGCTTTCTATTTCTTGCATCATATTGTCATTTATCATTGTTATTTATCATGATGCATGCATTATGTCATGGATATGCATTCACAGAGGTGAGTTTAGCATTGACCCATAGATGGTCTTATGATATGGTTCTACAGATGTCTTCATCTTCCATTAGCCCGACTAAGCATACCCCACCCATACTGATAGCCTCTTCTCAAAGATCCTGGTATGGCAGTTTATCTCCCCCAGACCGGGGGATAGTTGATCATCTATTGAGACATTCTATTATGCTCCTGACATTCCAGGTACCATTGGACTTTATAGAGGGCATGATATCTTGTTGGATACCAGAGAGACAGATATTTAGATTTGATATCCATGAGCTGACTCCTACATTGGAGGAGTATGAGAGTCTCACTAATTTTCTCTTGGACCGGCCTTGCCCTGAGATGGCTGTCGGTGATATGAACCAGCAGTTTATAACTCTGTCGGGCTTACGATGCAGAGTTACCATGGACGAGATTACCTCAGGGCATGTGGTGTCCTTGGATTTCTTAATTGACCGATTTGGGTTACTGGAGAGCTAACTACGATATTCAGGGGATTTCACCATTACTGAGGGAAAGTGGGTGTAGACACTCGAAATTTTGATTTCATGTTACTAACCCTGCAGGAGGGCAGAATCGTCTTCCAGAGACAACCCCGAGAGATCCAATTCCAACCCTAGAGATAACCCCGTGTGACCATTTCTATCCTCGGAGATAACCCTGAGAGATCAAATTCTAACCCCAAAGATGAACCCGAGAGATCTAGTTCCAACCTCGGAGATAACCCCAAGAGATTCTGTCTAAGTTCTGGAGATAACCCCAGAAAAGGCAGTTCAAACCCCGGAGATAAATCCGGGAGGTCAAACCAACCTCAGAGATAACCTTGAGGACATTCAGAGTCAACAGCAGCCCAATCTCGAAGATAATCCTTAAAAACGACTGTTACAACTAGACCAAAGCCGGAGATAACCCAGGGAGGGCCAAAATGGCCATTTTTCCACCTCAACATCATAGCAACGTCGCATGAACACAATTTAACTCAAACTGTGTACAAAGATGTCCCACAAGAACCATAGCATAAATCCCGAGTGATAACTGCACAAGACAACACAACGGATAGACAATGAAGACTTGGAGATTTGGTCATTGACCTATTTTCCTGACTTTGGACAATCTCTAATCACATGTCATTGTGTAGCTCTCGACACTGACTTTCCGAAAAGGTATATCACTCCTTCATCAGATGCTCGAATTAAAAGTTATAAAGGTTTGAGCGGATAATGCGTAGTCTAAGTGCACATACTTCGAGACGATAGGACCCACAAAGCCCAGGGAGCCCTAGGCAACCGCAGGTAGACCCGCGGCCATCTGGTCTTTAAATATTAGCTCCCAGCAACTCGCATGAAAAAAAAGAAGAAAAGAGAGAAAACTCTGTCCATTTCAGCTTGTAACTCATGCTAGAGTGCTCTAAATTGAGTGATTCTTCTTTCTAAACACTTATAAGCTGGTGTTATGTAACATACTGAAGTTTAACTGGTGGAGACCAAGTTTTCAGGCCCCAAAAGCTATCTGAAGTATTTTTGGCTGCCCACTGTAAGATTTTTCAGATTTTTAAGCTTTCTACTACTTATATATATATACTCGATCCTCAAAATTGACTGAGCCTAGATAGAATATCCGTAGCGTTTATTGCTTTTATACATATATATATACTCGATCCTCGAAATCGACTGAGCCTGGATAGAATATCCAGAGTGTTTACTGATTATATATATATATATATAAGTATTTACATTTCTGTCTGGCCTGGAGTTTACTTTGTGGTCTTTTACTGCTTTTATATAAATATATATTTTTATTTACATTTCAAAGTCCTATCTGGATTCCAAATTTGTGGTAGTTGATCGTCTATATATATATATATTTGCTTTAACTACTTTTGCAATGTAGATATTTAATCTTCCAGTCTGTGGACTAGATTTGTTTAAATCTGGCTATCTCTAACTTTGACCGGTTCAAAAGTGACTAAACTGGAACCGTTGAAGCTAGAATGATTTATATTTATTTAAATCTAGTTCTTTTTCTAGCGTTTGTATATATTACTTTATCATGTGAGCCTAGGAATCATGTGATCAAAGATTCAGCCTCTGAATCTAGATTCGATTCCCACTATGGACATTTCTCAACTGCAACCAGCTTGTAAATTATCTACAGTGCCTGGATATCCCTGGATTGCTATAATGCCCATAAGGAGTTTGACACTACTATGTATCTTATTTTCTCGAAGATGTTTTGCATCTCGAAAATAAAAACAATCAAGCCGAATACAGAATAAAATGGAAGTATCAAATGACTCAATTACTATTAAGCATAAGGGTTTGAAAACCTATTATTCAAAACATCACTGCTATATCTTGCCTAAAACTAAACTTTTATATACAAGTTAAACCATTTGTATGTAGGTGCAAACGATGCATAACACTACTTCCAGATAATTGCACATAGGCTCAATAAACACACACACATGAAGATAAACAAGTTAATTGAAAAGTTGTGGTAACCGTGTTTCACAGAATTCGGGGGGTGCCTAACACCTTTCCCCCACTTAATCAAGCCCCCGAACCCAACGAATCTCGGTTTCCAAGGCCAATTAAATAGTGTCCAACCATTGGTTATTTATGCAAACCTTTTCAAAATTGGTTGAGTTGGTACAACCATTTCAAATCTACCAACTGGCGACTCTAAAAGTCAAATCGTCGACATTCACATGTCGAAACTTTTTAAACTTGTCTTTTCAGACAAAACTCACCCAAAATGAAAACACAAAAGGGCAAGCATAGAAAGGGACACAAATCTTCCCGACGTCGACATGTGGCGACTCTGTTGGGGATTCCAATAAGAGGGCTTAAGCTGCTGTTCAAAACTTTTCAAAATAAAACTTTTTATCTGCTTATGTGTGAATACTGCATTTACATTGAATGGATGTGTACTAATGCTTTATTTACTGCACTTTAGTGCTTCGCACCAAATCTGCCTATGATATTAGTGCTTCACACATGTCATCATTTTCATACGGTGAGACGCGATGTATGTGAATGTATGTTATGTGATTCCTCCACTAGGAGGCAAACCTGTCGGTGTTTGATTACTAGACTCAAGGGAGACTAATCCTGCGAGGCTCAGGAAAGGCACCACCCAGATTTGCTCTAGTTAAAACATTTGATTAATTTCCCATCTAGTAAATTGCGATGATCTGGGGACCTTCATGCCGAAAAGCCGCTAGAGTAGCCTAAGATAGGTCAGCCTCTGATAAACCAAACGCTAAGGGAAGTCTCTTCATACCTTCCCCTTTCAATTACATGTAATTTCAATTCTATGTCAATCTCAATGTAATGGAAAATATAAAGGAAGCTATAAATATGCATTCCTTTTTCATATCAAGACCTGTTATGCTATCATGTTATCAAAACAACTGACATCTATTTTGCAGGAGAACATTAAAACACTCCTAAAAAACAGACGCATAGCATAGCATACAACATCTCCATGTTTTCCTAGACTAAACTACGTAGTCTTTTTATAGGGAAACGATTGGTCCCGTTACCCGGTCAAAGTCCAAAAAGGCACTAATCCCATAGTCAGACATGGCTACAAGTGCCCTGCCTGATCCTACTCCTGTTTCCCGCGAGGATTTCAAAGGATTAAGGAATCAAATAACAGAGTTGGTTGTTCTTCTGAAAGAACTAAACAAACCAACTCTGGGTCCACAAATACCCATCCAAACTGAATCCTCTAAATAGGGAAGAATCCAGGGTTCGGACAGAGAAGTCCCAATACCTGAGTCTCAGACTGGGAAGTCCAACAAAACCCCAAAAATCACCCATCTTAAAGAAGATCAAGACACCGGTGATATTCAGAAGAAGGTTCAACAAATGGAAGAGACCATTCGGTCCATCAAAGGGACTGGAACGCACGGAAGCATTAATATTTCAGACCTATGTATCTTCCCCGGGGTTCATTATCTGAAAAAATTCAAGGCTCCTGATTTTGAGAAATATGATGAATTGGGAGATCCCTACACAGAATTAAAAGTGATCATTGGAGAACTCGGATCCTACGCTTAGAATGAAAAACTGAGAATACAATTGTTTCAGAAGAGTCTAACTGGAGAAGCCAGAGCATGGTACACCAGATTGGATAACTCCAAAATCCATAGCTAGGAGGAGTTAGCCCATGCTTTCCTCAATCAATACAACTTTCAAACTCAAATGGCTCCAGACAGGTATCATATTACCAAAGTCAAGAAGTAAGTTAATGAGTCATTTAGAGAGTATGCCCAAAGATGGTGGCGTTTGACTGCTCAAGTAATCCCATCCATGACAGAGACTGAGATGGTGATAACCTTCATAGACATTGAAGAAGCTCCATTTTATGAGAGGGTCCTAGCAGGTATAGGAAAACCATTATCAGAAATGATCAAGCACGAAGAAATGGCAGAGATGGGGTTAAAATATGGAAAGATTAAAGACCTCGTCTCTTTAAAAGTCGTAGCTGAGCATATCCAAGCTCGAAGTTATGGGAACAACCCCCAAAGGGTTCATAAAAAGAAAGAAGAGGATGTCTCCTAGGTATTGCAAGGACAAACTCAAAGATGCAATCAAAACTTGACTATTCAAAGAAGAAACTATTCCCCTTTTCAAGCATAATCCTCAAATCCTCCATTGCCAAAAAGTGGAGAAGTCAGACGTCCAAGAGTGTTCACACCCTTAGGGGACTCATTGGAAGACATTTTCAAACTTCTGACAACTCAGAAGAAAATTACTCATCTTCTTCCACCAGCCAATCCAAGTGGAAAGGGCTTCAATACAAGAAAGAAGTGTGCTTACCATTCTGGAGCTCTAGGTCATGACACCCAAGATTGTTGGGCTCTCAAGCATAAGATCCATGACTTAATAGACAGTGGTGAGATCATGGTGACAAAGCCCGAATAACCACATGTTCAAGATAACCCTCTCCCTCAACACAAGGAAGAGGATGTTAACATGATCAACAAGGAGAGAAGAGAGAGTACCAATTACCTAAGATATGTGGGTGGTTCTCCCCAAACCAGCAAAGATAATTTTGATAAGTAGGATTATTCAGAGTTTCGGTTCATGATAGATTGAGAGTTAAAGTCTATCGATGAATAGGTCAATCAACTGGCAGAACTTGTGATACCTAAGCACCAAGTCACACGACAGTTATTCAGTCAGGAGCATTTGAGTCTCCTCTCCCTTATCATAAGAAATTAACCACAGACCCAAGATAATGAAATCTTGGAGGAAAAACTTGCAACAAAAGCAAGAGCCCAAGCCCGTCGGGACTTTGCTAACAAAAGGGAGTTCACCCATTTGGGCCAACCGATGGAAGAAATCTTGCAGATGCTGATCAATGATGAAAATATCAGAACACTGCTACCCCCAGTTAGAACTGGAAATCAAATTTCCACAGGAAATCGACGAACGACTATTTCAGCTAGAAGCAGGTCCAACTTTACTGGACAAGGTGAAAAATGCTCAGTTACAAGATGAAGAATGTGGAAAGATAAAAGAGAATATGGTTGATAGTAGCAATACAAAATATAAGGTCGATACCGAAGGATTACTACGGTACGAGGGAAGAATCTGGGTTTCAACAACACCAGAACTAAAAAAAGAAATCCTGACCGAAGCTCATAGCTCAAGATATTCGATTCATCCTGGAAGCACGAAGATGTATCAAGATTTATGCCCACATTTTTGGTGGCCGAATATGAAAAGGGATGTTACAGAATGCGTGGCTAAATGTTTGACATGTCAAAGAGTAAAAGCCGAACATCAAAGACCCAGCGGATTACTTCAACCGTTGGAAATACCGGAATGGAAATGGGAGCATATCATGATGGATTTTGTGGTGGGTCTTCCAGCTACTCAGAGAGGATGCGATGCAATTTGGGTGATAGTGGACATATTGACAAAATCAACGCACTTTTTGCCAATAAAGATCAGATTCAATCTTGATCAGCTGGAAAAAACTATATATCAAAGAGATCGTTTTGAGACATGGAGTGCCAGTGTCAATTGTGTCCGATAGAGACCCGCGATTCACGTCAAACTTCTGGAAGAGACTACAAGAATGCATGGGAACTCAATTGCGAATGAGTACGACTTATCATCCACAAACAGATGGCCAAAGCGAACGAACGATCCAGACATTAGAAGATATGCTGAGAGCATGCATCATGGATTTCAAAGGAAGCTGGAAAGAGCAATTACCATTGGTGAAATTCACCTACAATAATAGTTATCATGCGAGCATCGGCATGCCGCCTTACGAAGCGTTATATGGCAGAAAGTGCAGAACTCCACTGTGCTGGATTGAAGTTGGTGAACGACAACTACTAGGACCAGAATTAGTGTAACAAACTACTGAGGTTATCAAACTCATCAGGATAAGATTGGTAGCAGCTCAAGACCGACAGAAGAAGTATGCTGATCAACACAGGCAAGTTCGTGCATTTGACGTAGGAAGCTATATATTACTAAAAGTTTCTCCTTGGAAGGAGAAAATTCGTTTCGGTAAGAAGGGAAAACTAAGCCCGAGGTTTATTGGACCCTTTGAAGTGCTGCGAAAAGTTGGAGAGGTAGCTTACGAGGTAGCTCTACCTCCAGAGTTGGAAAACATTCATAATATTTTTCATATTTCGGTGTTACGACCATATAAACCCGATTACAATCACGTGATCAAATACGAACCGTTGCAGTTTGAGAAAGATTTGTATTATGAAGAGGTTCCTATCCAGATAGTCGACATGAAAGAACAAGTGCTCAGGAATAAAGTGATACCTTCTGTGAAGGTGATATGGAGAAACCACAATGCTGAAGAAGCAACGTGGGAACTCGAAGAAAAAATGATGAAAGAGTACCCTGAGTTATTTGTTTAATCTGTGTCTTCGATTCTAGGGACATAATCTTTATAAGTAGGGAAGAATGTAACGAAAGTGTTGTTTGAGTTGTGATTCTGGGGACAAAATCCTTATAAGAGGAGAATGATGTAACGTTCCATACTTTTTAAATGTAAGTTATAAATATTTATTAATTTATATAAATATTTATTGGATATGTTTATTATTGAATAAGTAATTGTTCAATTTGATTGAGTTGTTTTAGTTAATTATTTATTTGTTAAATAATTAATGTGTTATGTGGATTGAGTTATGTGATTAAATGATTTATTTATTTAATTGTTATTACATAAAGTGTGACAAATAACTATGTTATAAAGAGTTATTAAATTAAATTAAAGTAGTTTAATTTAGTTCTTTGCCAAACAAGGCTTAAGTATTAATCCTTAATTTTTAAATGGGTTACCAAACGAAGCCTTATGGCTTTTGGATTTCTTTTGAATTAAAATTATAAATAAAATAAAACAAATATATAAATAAAATATATGTATATTTATAAGTTATACATTATATAAGTTATATGTTTTTGGTAATTGATAGTATTTAGTAGTATTATAATGACCACATGCGTTTCTTTTATTTACGTTGGCTTATCAGTTTTAGAGTACGCATAGTTTATCAGTTAATTTTTTTTAGTTTACGCATTTGTCTAAACCTAAGCTTAAGTAAAAAAAGGGAGAGTCTGAAAGAGAGAAACAAGAGAAAGACAGGTCTTTGGATTCTTCAACTTTTGTCAGTGATTTACAAGTGTCGTTTGAACAAACTAAAGGTATGTTCTATAAACCTTATCATATATGTTTTACAGTATATAGTCTCTGTGAAATTGTAGGTCTCGATTTTCTTAAAAATCACGGTGTATCAGAATGTTACCAAAAATCTCTTGAAAAACCATGCTTGTATAATTAGTTAGAGAATTGTGATAATATGTGTAATTTTAATTGTTATCACTAGCATGTGTGTGTATATATATATATATATATATATATATATATATATATATATATATATATATATATATATATATATATATATATATATATATATATATGATTGAATGCTAATTACGTGTTAAAGAAAGAGAAACTTGGTTTTATAGTTAAAAACATGTTTGAACGTATGTTTTGCAAAATAACAAAATTGGTATGTGATTATATAAATTGTGAACTACTATGAAATTGAACTATACATGTTAATATGTGAGTATACTTGTATTTTAAAGGTATTAATTTGGTTATAAGTATGGAATTTTAGTTCACTGTGTCAAGAAATATATCAACAATGGAGTTTTTGTTTTAAAAAGAGTGTTTTCAAAGAATTAGTTTATGATGGTGTTGATTAGTGGTTGATAATTGGAATATAGTTGATTGTTAACATTTATGTGTAATTTTCATGAAGTTATACATGTTGTTGGATGTCATTGGCAGTTAAAAATAAATTAGACAGTAGCTTTACTCTATTCTTCTTTTTGGTTCTGTGAGTTTCGGCGCCTCAGCGTCAAAATTCACGCCCCAGCGTCAAAATTCACGCCCCAGCGCCAAAAGTAGGCCAGAAGTTCGCGCCCCGACGTTGGAATTCACGCCCCGACGCTGGAATTCGTGCCCCGGCGCCACTGCTCATGCCCCGGAGCCACTGTTCGCGCCCCAGCGCTGGAAAGTGGCCTGGGTCGGACAGTTTTGACCTCCTATAGTAAAATGACCATAACTTTTTCATACGAACTCCGATTGAGGTAATTCAAGATGATTCGGAAAGAGGACGAGTAGAACTATAACTTTAATGCTTTAAGTGTTTTAATTTGAGGTCTATAACAGTAGTAAAAATTGTCATCTTTAGGACTGTTATGTATTTGGAGCCAATCAGAGGGCGTCGGGATGCACGAATGCAAGTGCAACCCTTTGGGTATTAGTATAGCTTAATGATAACATGTTGGACACGTAATAGGATGTTGTATTAAGTTGTTAATGTACATGTGGTGCAATGACATGATTACTTAAGTAGTTGTAATAAAGCTAAAAAGTAATGTTCATGAAAAGATGTGATGTTGTTTAAACTTAAACTTAGTTAGTAGCTATACTAAGAGTAATAAAGTAACTCATAAAGGTAATGTTAGTGTAAATAATGTGTATTATCAATACATATGGTGTGTGTGTAGGACTTGGGGTGAACGTGAATAGTAATTATTTAACCTACACACGAGGCAAGTTCCCTAACCTTTGCTACTTTATTATTCAACAAGGTTACTTTTCACTGTTATGTTATACTTATGCAAGTTCTCTAACTCTACTTTTATAATTGTGCAAGTTTTCTTAACTCTAAACTTGTTATATTAGCATGCAAGTACCTTTAATTTATCGTTCAAGCTATTATTTGTTATGCATGCTTGATATTAAATTCTAAGATGTAACCTTAGCTTAATGTTATTCAAAGCAAGGTATGATGTGTTATTCAATAGTTATGCTATTAGATTATCCCTAAAGCATGAACTTAGAACGAAATACTTAGTCAGTTATGATTATTCTATAGTATAGTGTTATTGGTTTTATTCAACTACTCCTTAGTTGATGTTCGTTGAATTCCAAATTCCCTTGAAAGCTTATCCAAACCAAACTTACTTTGGTGTGGACTTGTATTCTAAATACTGAGATGAATAACTCTTTTAATAGAGGTTTACGCTTAGCGTTGAAGTGGTTGTGCACAATACATTGTACGAAGGGTTGATCCCCCTAAGTACGTGGAGTCCTTATAGTCTTATGACTGTTAAAGTTAAAGTTGAAAGATTACTTATAACTGTGGACATGATTCGTGGTCATTAGACCCTCAGTGAATGTTACAATTTTTAGAAAGTTAATAGAATATATTGTTCAGTTCTATTGAGCCTAATATTGGCAATTGATGTGAAAGTTTAAAGATTTACTTATTGTTATTTCAAGTGGGCCTTGTTTGCTCACTCTTGCCTGTAAAATTTCTTACAGCTAAAGTTGAAACGAATGACGTACCTAGCACCAGTAAGGGAAAAGGAAAGATGAATAAATACTGAAGACTTGTAATAGTTTTGGCAGTTTACTTTCAGAATTTGATTTAAAGATTGTAATAAAGTTATTTAATTTTCCGCATTTGAATGATTGTTGTTAAAAGTTGGATAACCTGGGAGATTTTTTATTTAAGTTTAATCCTGTATGGGCAGGTTTTCTTTTATTATTCAATTCTATTATGATTGGGTAGTTAGAAATGAATGTTTTGATTACGTGAACACCAAATCTTGAGGTAATGAAGTACCAAGATTTGGGGGTGTCACAGAGGAGATCAAATAATGGGTCAAAGATAAACCCAAACTAAACCTTGATCAAACCACCTCTGTTAACCTCGGAACCTCAAAAAACCCTAAATAAATCCAGATTGGCATGGACCTTACCCCAAGCCAAACGAATGACATGGTTGCCTTATTGACCTAATTCTAAGATGTGTTTGCATGGTCTCATGAAGACATGGTTAGTTTGTCAACTGATATCGTCATTCATCACCTACCCATTAAAGAGGGATTCAAGCTAGTCAAACAGAAGCTCAGGCGAATAAAACCTGAGTGGAGTTTGAAAGTCAAGGAAGAGATTGTGAAATAATTTAAAGCCGACATCATCATGGTATCAACTTACCCTGAGTGGCTATCCAACATAGTTCCCATACCTAAACCCAGAGAGAAGGTGCGAGTATGCGTGGATTACAAGGGTTTGAACAAAGCCTATCTCAAAGACAACTTCTCGGGACCATTTATCCACATACTCATAAACAATATGACTCAGTATGTCATGTAATCCTTTTTTGACTGCTTTGCTAGACACCACCAAATCATGGTTGCTGAAGAGGACCGGGAAAAGATAATATTCATCACTTCCTGGGGAACCTTTTGCTACAGATGGTTGTCATTCGGCCTCATTAATGCCGGTGCCACCTATCAGCGAGCCATGATGGCTCTTTTCCATGATTTAATACACAAAGAAATAGAAGTCTACGTGGATGACATCATTGTTAAATCCCAAAGGGAAGAAGACCACATAGACCATCTTAAAAAGCTTTTCAACCGGTTGCACAAGTATAACTTGAACCTAAATCCGGCCAAGTACGCCTTCGGTGTCAAGTTAGGTAAGTTACTAGGATTTCTAGTGAGCCACAAAGGTATTGAACTGGATCCTGCCAAAATTTAAGCCATTACTGAGATGACCATACCCTAGACAAAGAGGGAAATACGAGGATTTCTAGGAATAATCAACTTCATCAGTAGATTCATCTCCCAACTTATGGCAACCTATGAGCCCATCTTTAAGTTGTTAAGGAAGAACTCCTCCAAGAAATGGAATGAAGAGTGTTAAAAAGCCTTCCTTTCCATCACAGAGCAAGTGGTCAAAGCTCATGTCTTGGTACCTCCCAGGGATGATGTTCCCCTATTTATGTACCTGTCAATCAGTGACAATGCCATGGGCTGTATGCTGGGATAAAAAGACGATAGAGGCAAAGAAAGATCTATCTATTATCTCAGCAAAAGATTCAGCATCAGTGAGCACAAGTACACCTTGATTGAAAAGACTTGTTATGCATTAGCATGGGCTTCAATGAGATTACAACATTATCTCCATGGTCATACAACCCATCTCATATCCCACATGGATCCTCTCAAGTACGTATTCAGCAAACCCATGTTGAATTGTCAACTGTCCAAATGACAGTTGATCCTCCAGCAATTTGACATCATCTACGTGACCCAAAAGTCTATCAAAGGTCAAGGAATTACGGATCAACTGGCCGTATCACCATCAGGGGATTTTAAACCCTTGGAAACATACTTTGTAAGACCCAAACTTTTATGAATAAAGATTTAATTTTCTCAAAATATTTTTTTTAATAAGGTATGGATTTGATATAATGTTATATTTGTGGGTTATATTTACAAATTTTGCAAAGTAAGCAAGTATTATAAAATATTTGTTTGGCCGGGAAATATTTGTTTTATCAGGGAATATTCGTACGATGGCACAATCATTGTTGTACACCACAACGGGATTACTTTCGAAGTTAGAAAACGACAGAAATAATTTTTTATAAATATAACGGCAAAAGTTTTACCGTTACCTGTTGAAATACCTGGTGATAAAAGTACAGTAATACGCGTGGTTGCATAGTAGCACACGGTATTGCAATCTTTGATTATTGATACTTACGTGAGAAGTCACTCAATTTTATTCAATTATTGCCACAGTAATTGTTATATAGTATCTCACGTTATTGATTCAATTATTGTCACAATATTTTATATTATTAAATCAATAATTGAGACGACAAAGTTATTCATATTATTATTTGTATTATTAATAATGTCTAAAAAGTTCTGTGGAGAAAAGGGGTTTGGTCACCTAATTGCGCGCCAATAAGGAGAAATCTTTATTGAAAAGTCCCATCTTTTCTGGGAATGATCTGATTGTTAATATTGTTGGTTATAATATTAATGATGAATAAATGTTGTTAAAAATATTGAGATAAATACAGGGAATTTTAATGATGTATTTGTGGTAAATTTGGCTTATTACATGGACCCCCACTTTCTTAATTTTTCAAAATTCGGTAGAAAGTTATTCAGTATATATATATATATATATATATATATATATATATATATATATATATATATATATATATGGTTCGGATCTTAAACTCACCCTTTATTCAACTCACCCGAGCTCACCCTCCCTTTAGCGACGGACCCGGCGACGGTTCGACCATACAACCGTCGTCTATACTTTTAGCGACGCTATATGTTGTTCGTCCCTAAAAGTATAGACGACAGTTGTATGACCGAACCGTCGTCGGGTTTGTCGCTAAAAAGGGGTGAGCTCGGGTGAGTTGGTTAAGGGGTGAGCTTAAGATCCGGACTATATATATATATATATATATATATATATATATATATATATATATATATATATATATACTAGTTTTGTTTTTTATGTAAAATAGAATATATTATATTTTATTGTTTGCATAGTACTGCATAGTGGTTGTATAGTTCTGCATAGTAAAATTAATTTATTTTTTTTAAAAAAAGTTTCAAATTCTGCGCCCGTGAAATTCATCCCAAATCCTACGGTGCGTCCGTGATATTTTTCTAAATAGTATCCTTCCATTCTCCTATAAATAGGATGCTTAGTTTAGAAATAAAAATCACATCAGAATCAGAGAATTCTTCTTCTATAATATTGAGCGTATTTCTGTAAAGTTTAAGGAAGCTTTGAGTGTAGAAAATAATATAAGTTTTCTTCAAGAATATCTCCACTATACCAGTCAGAATTGCTCTCTTTTTGAGGTAAGGAGTATTATTTATTTCATATTCGCTTACGGTATTATTTTTCGTATTTGTAAAGAATTTTATTTTCGTTTAATATTCGTAAGGAATATTATTTTCGTAAGGAATATTATCTTCGTTCAATATTCGTAAGGAATATTATTTTCGTTCAACAGTAGTAAGGGATATTATTTTTATTCAATATTTGTAAGAAATAATATTTTTTTCCATACTATGTAGTATGTAAGTAATATTATTTCGTTTCAGATTCTAAATTCTACACTCATTTTGTTAAGTATTGCTTCTATATTCCTTGAAATTAGTAGAATATCCTTCATCTAGTATCATTTCACAAGGATATTTTTATGAACATTCTTGTTAAATTTTAAGCTCTTCATGTCGGAGTACTATTCATGGGTACTATTCATTTATACGGCACTATTCATACGTACGCTACTATTCATATGTACGATACTATTCATGAATTACTATTCATGGGTTACTATTCACGAAATACTATTCATAAGGTACTATTCACCCAAGATAAAAAAATTGATTTCTTTTCTATCCATATTATTTTTGATATTATTCTTTAATTTTACTCCACAAAGCAGTTATCATGTTGACAATTTGGACAGTTTTAAACTCTGGATAAATTTAAAGTCTTTAATATTTATCCTTGATTTCGTTTAGTTGATGCTTATATCATTGTCATCATCCTCATGCTTATATTGTGATAAAAGTCATCTTTGGCCCGTAGTGCATAGATGGACTATTGATTGATATGATTATGACTATGTATCGGTATAATCATGACATGTAATGTTACAAAGGATGTGGTAAAAGTCCTCATTAGCCCGTAGTGCATTGATGGACAGTTGTTGGTATGATCATGACCATGGGTTCTCTTCGGCCAAGGGTGTAAAGATGAATTGTTGTTTGGCATGATCATGAACACTAGTGTTAATAGCGAATATCCTTGGCCCGTAGTGCATGGATGATTCGTGGATGTGATACTAATGAATATCCTTGGCCGGTAGTGCATGAATAATTCAGTGATGTGGATTATTTATTAAGCTAAGTCTCAACGATAAAATTGATTGTGACGCCCCCAAAATTAGGTATACATCACCCATCTTGAGTCTCCAGATACATGGTACAGAATGTAAATACAACTTAATAATACAACTGTCGTGTACAATACAACAGAATATAAACTGTGAGTTTGAATACAAATATTATCTTCTAGAGAGTATCCATACTCAAAAGGAGTCCTCATTACAATTATTATCACACTATTACATAGAATAGTGAGAACTACTAACGCTATCATCTGGTCCATCACTCCATTTCCCGACTCGTCCCAACTATACTTTCATTTCCTGAAGAGAACAATGAAAGAAAGGGTGAGCTCAACTAGCCAAGTAAGAAATATTATGACAAAGATAATGCAGAATAAATTATCATTAGTCTTCAACAATGTTAAACTGATAAAATACAATAGACATCAAGTTTAACTGCAGCGGATCAAGCAATCCATTAAAAGAGTCAAGTAGAGAATAAAATCTACTATCTTTTATGATTTAAAAGGTTTTTCATGACTTTTGTCGCTGGGACTCAGCTTAATAAATAATCCACATCATCGTATCACCCCTGCACTACAGCCAAGGATATTCTTTAGTATCACGACCACGAATTATCCATGCACTACGGCTAAAGATAATCATGTTTTCATCAACGGTCCTAATCATGCCATAAAATAATTCATCTCTGCACTACGGCCAAAGAGAATCCATAGCCATAATCATACCAAAAACTGTTCATCAATGCACTACGGGCCAATGAGGACTTTTTCCACATCATTTGTAATATTATGGTCATGATTACACCGATTAATCCCTGGTCATAATCATACCAAGTCCGTCTATGCACTACAGGCCATAGATGACTTTTAACAAAATATAAACATGAGGATGATGACAATGATATAAAAATTCAATAAAACAAGTTCAAGAATTAATTTATCCAGGAATTAACAACGTCCAAATTGTCAATATGATACTGCTTTGTGGAATAAAATTCAAGAATTCTTAGAAGAATATTTTCATGAAAAGATACTAGATGAAGCGCAAATATCAAAGATATTCTACTAATTTCATAGAGTATAGAAGTCAAAGTTTTAACCAACTAAGTATAATAAAGAATAGAATAACAAAAGAAATCACCATGCATGCGATAGACCGCACAGACAGGTTATTCCAACAGAATAATAAATAATGGAACTAGGTCCGGCGTAAAACGCATAGACAGGATATTCCAACAGAATAATAATAAAGACAGAACCAGGTCCGGTGTAAAACACATAGACAGGATGTTCCAACAGAATAATAATAAAGACGGAGCTAGGTCCGGTGTAAAACACACAGACAGGATGTTCCAACAGAATAATAATAAAGACGGAACCAGGTCCAGTGTAAAACACACAGATAGGATGTTTCAACAGAATAATAGAAGAATGTCACCAAGTATAGGGTAGACCGCGTATACAGGCTATTCCAACAGAATAATAAATAATGGAATAACAAAAATTCTCGTCATGAATACAAAAGAAATAATACCCCTTACCGTTTTAAAGAAGAACTGAAATAAAGAAGTAGTTAAGTAGCAGAATACTTTTCTTCTTTCTCTCTATAGTTTCTCTCTATAGTTTCTCTCTCTAGAGTTTAGTGAATTCGTAAGAAAATAATGAAGGAATGAGCTTCTATTTATAGGAAAATAGAATGCATAGTAACTAATCCATGAACGGTCCAGATTGATTTATTTTAATCTGACGGTCCATATTTAAAGAAAAATCTTTTAAATAAAATATAATATATTCTATTTATAGAATAACTTTAATAAAGTATTCTGTTTTATATAAAAAGATGTTTCTATTTTATTACGTTAATAATACGAATAAAACAAAACTTCATTATCCCTAAATAATTCATATTATTAATTGACAATAATTGAATCAAACTGAGTGACTAATCACGTAAGCCTCAATAATCAATACCGTATGCTACTATGCAACCACATGTATTATTGTACTTTTACTACCGAGTAGTTCAACAATATTAACGGTAAAACTTCCGCCGTTATTTTCATTAAATATTTTTGTCGTTTTCTCAATCCGACAATAATTCCGTTATGGGTCCACCAATAATTGTGTCGTCGTACAAATATTCCCCGACAAAAATAATATTCCCCGACCAATCAACTATAATACAACAACTTGCATACTTTGCAAAATTTATAAATACTACCCACAACTATAACATTATCTCAAATTCAAACCATAATATTTAAAAAAATATTTCGAAAAAATTAAATATTTATTCATAAAATCTGGGGTTTCACAATCTCTCCTCCTTATGAAATTTCGCCCACGAAATTTACGTACTTACCTGGTATGCCGAACAGATGAGGACACTTCGTCAGATTCTAACTCTTGAGGTATAACCTTTGAGTGTTGAATACATTCTAGGATTTTAACAGGTACATCTTCATACGTTAAATTATCCGCTATCTCGTCCAGTTCTAAATCAATAATGTAGTACGGGTCGTCCACATGTTTACGTAACATCAATACGTTTAAAATATTATGAACACGTGACATACTTGGCGGTAAAACGAGTCTATAAGCCACAGTTCCTACTCGATCGAGGATTTCAAATGGGTCAATTAAATCGAGGGTTGAGATTTCCTCTCTTCATCGATTCTTGTTTCTAGAATAGCGCCCTTTTGAACCTTCTTCTTCACATTCATCAGCTCTGAGTATGTAGCTTGAACGGCTTTAACTTTATCGATTAAAGTCGATTCTAATCGTATATTCGTTATCTTCACGTGGGTCCCTAAAGTCTTTAATTCTATCTTCATTATTTGTAAGTTATACGAAATAGGACTTTGTGTTAACAACATCTCACTCGCATACGATCTTCTACTCAACGCGTCAGCTACCACGTTCGCACTTCCACGATGATATTGAATGGTACGATCGTAATCTTCAACAGCTCGAGCCAACGTCTTTGGCGCATAATACGTTTGTTTTAGTTGAGAAAATATTTAAGGGTTTAAGAAATGGGCTTTATACTGGGGTCAATACAAAATTCAATTTCACGCTCTGGGGTAGGCTAAGAAGTCTTCACGAATACGTCAGGAAATTTATTAACAATAGAAATATCATTCAAAACTGTGACCCTCATCCAAGACTTGGATAACACGTCACATTAATACCTATCAACTTGCCATCGTTATTTACAACGTCTCCTACGAAAAGTCTAGCTTTGGTGCATTCCACACCAGGAAATCAACAACGAAAGGAACGGAGATCTTTACTTATGGCTTGATATGACAATGATTGACTTTAGTGATTCGTTTACTTGAATTCGTATAATTGGTTGGTTAGGAATATGAAAGCTAACAACCTTACGAAAAGTATGATGAGCAGTTAACCAAATGTTTCTAAAAATCACATCAATGCAAGTATTTTCAAAGAGATAAGATCGACAGGTAACGTGAATATGTTGATTTGAACAAGATTTATAAATAGTGGAGGTAACGAATGTTTCTCCCAACTGAGTTTAAACAAATATATAAAAGTCTAACTTCTCCAGAGTTAAGTTCAAACATTGAACACAACTAGGTGAAATAAAAGAGTGGGTAGAACTGGTATCTAACACGGTATAGACTTCGCAATAGTTTATGACTAACATACCCGTGATAATTTTATTCAGGTTCCTTGTCACGAAAAAAAATGCTCTCTCTTAAACTACCGGCTTTGGCTTGTCTGGGACATCCTTTGGCATCACTATCTCAGCTGGACTTGACTTCACCATATGATAAAATTGAGCTAGGTGACCTTCTCTTCCGCAATTAAAACACGCTTTGGATTGCTGCGTACAGTTTGGACGGATGTGTCCCTCCTATCCGCATTTGAAACATACAACCGATGGTTGTTCTTCTTCCTTTGAAATTGGTGCTGGTGCCGACGTCTTCACGTCATTGTTGAACCTTCTATTCTTGAAATGTCCATTCTTATTATTTTGGCCATGATTACCACCGAAGTAGTTACCATTTCTGGCATGTTGATTCCCTCCATGCTTATTGTCACCTCTTTGATGATTGTTATCACCGGTATTATCATTTTGTCGTCTGCTCTCTTTTGGTTGGGTTGACTCGTTATCGCGCTCTAATAACTGAGCCCTATTAATAACATCTGAATACAAACACAGTTTATGAGAGATAAGATATTGACGTATCTCAGGTTTCAAACCTCTTAGAAACATTCGCGTCATTCTCTTCTCATTATCAACCAAATGGGATGCAAATCGGGACAACTCGGTAAACTTGGCTTCATATTACGACACGGTCATGTTGTTTTGCTCCAACTTGATAAATTCCACCTCCTTCATGTGACGAATGCTTTCAGAAAAGTACTTGTCGTTGAACAGCTCCTGGAATTTCTCCCAAGACATCTTGAGTGCGTCAGGCTGGGTACGTTTTACAGTTCTCACCAGTGATCTGCCTCTTCACGCAACATAAAGGTGGCAAAGGGAACATTTTGCTCCTCGAAGCATCCCAAGACATCAAATATCTTGGTGATCTGCTTTAACCACGTCTCCGCCTTAAGTGGTTCTGGCTTTCCTAAAAACTCCGGTGGTCCCAGCTCCTTGAATTGCTTAGCGATAACCAACCGTGGGTTGCCATTATTTCCTCCTGTATTATGAACAGGATCCGCCTTCGCCTGATGTTGCATGAATTCTAAAAAGGTCTTAAACGTACCGTCGTTCGTCAATTGATCAATGTTGTTGTTTACAGGAAGATTATCGCCATCCTGTTGCACATTGTCCTGATTATTGATCTGTGGAGACTCAACAGTCTCCTGTGTTCCATTTCTTATCTCAACATTTTCAGATGCCATTTTCAAATACTGTTACAAAATAAGGGTTAATTAACATATCACATATTATCTCTATACTCTGACCGACCAATTAAATAACAAGTAAACTTAGGTAGGTCATACTAGCGAAGGAATTCCTCGTCTCTCCCCTCCTAGTTCTATTCTCACATCCTAGCCAGGGATCATATCCCTAAGCTTTGATACCAACTGTGACGCCCCCAAAATTAGGTATACATTACCCATCTTCAGTCGCCAGATACATGGTACGGAATGCAAATACAACTTAATAATACAACTGTCGTGTACAATACGATAGAACATAAACTGTGAGTTTGAATACAAATATTATCTTCTAGAGAGTATCCATACTCAAAAGCAGTCCTCATTACAATTATTATCACACTATTACATAGAATAGTGAGGACTACTAATGCTATCATCTGGTCCATCACTCAGTTTCCCGACTCGTCCCAACTATACTCTCATTTCTTGAAGAGAACAGTGAAAGAAAGGGTGAGCCCAACTAGCCCAGTAAGAAATATTAAGACTAAGATAATGTAGAATAAATTATCATTAGTCTTCAACAATGTTAAACTGATAAAATACAATAGACATCAAGTTTAACTGCAGCGGATCAAGCAATCCATTAAAAGAGTCAAGTAGAGAATAAAATCTACTATCTTTTATGATTTAAAATGTTTTTCATGACTTTTATCGCTGGGACTCGGCTTAATAAATAATCCACATCATCGAATCACCCCCTGCACTACGGCCAAGGATATTCTTTAGTATCACGACCACGAATTATCCATGCACTACGGCTAAAGATAATCATGTTTTCATCAACGGCCCTGATCATGTCATAAAACAATTCATCTCTGCACTACGGCCAAAGAGAATCCATAGCCATAATCATACCAAAAACTGTCCATCAATGCACTACGGACCAATGAGGACTTTTTTCACATCATTTGTAATATTAAGGTCATGATTATACCGATTAATCCCTGGTCATAATCATACCAAGTCCATCTATGCACTACAGGCCATAGAAGACTTTCAACAAAATATAAACATGAGGATGATGACAATGATATAAGAATTCAATAAAACAAGTTCAAGAATTAATTTATCCAGGAATTAACAACGTCCAAATTGTCAATATGATACTGCTTTGTAGAGGAAAATTCAAGAATTATTAGATGAATATTTCCATGAAAAGATACTAGATGAAGCGCAAATATCAAAGATATTCCACTAATTTCATGGAGTATAGAAGTCAAAGTTTTAACCAACTGAGTATAATAAAGAATGAAATAATAAAAGAAATCACCATGCATGCGATAGACCGCACAGACAGGTTATTCCAACAGAATAATAAATAATGGAACCAGGTCCGGCATAAAACGCACAGACAGGACATTCCAACAGAATAATAATAAAGACGAAACCAGGTCCGGTGTAAAACACACAGATAGGATATTCCAACAAAATAATAATAAAGACAGAGCTAGGTCCTGTGTAAAACACACAGACAGGATGTTCCAACAGAATAATAATAAAGATGGAACCAGATCCGGTGTAAAACACACAGATAGGATGTTCCAACAGAATAATAGAAGAATGTCACCAAGTATAGGGTAGACCGCGTATACAGGTTATTCCAACAGAATAATAAATAATATAATAACAGAAGTTCTCTTCATGAATACAAAAAAATAATACCCCTTACCGTTTTAAAGAAGAACTGAAATAAAGAAGTAGTTAAGTAGCAGAATACTTTTCTTCTTTCTCTCTATAGTTTCTCTCTCTAGAGTTTAGTGAATTCATAAGAAAATAATGAAGAAATGAGCTTCTATTTATAGGAAAATGGAATGCATAGTAACTAATCCATGAACGGTCCATATTGATTTACTTTAATCTGACGGTCCATATTTAAAGAAAAATCTTTTAAATAAAATATAATATATTCTATTTATAGAATAACTTTAATAAAGTATTATGTTTTATATAAAAAGATGTTTCTGTTTTATTACGTTAATAATACGAATAAAACAAAACTTCATTATCGCTAAATAATTCATATTATTAATTGACAATAATTGAATCAAACTGAGTGACTAATCACGTAAGCCTCAATAATCAATACCGTATGCTACTATGCAACCACACGTATTACTGTACTTTTACTACCGAGTAGTTCAACAGTATTAACGGTAAAACTTCCGCCGTTATTTTCATAAAATATTTTTGTCGTTTTCTCAATCCGACAATAATTCCGTTGTGGGGTCCACCAATAATTGTGTCGTCGTACTAATATTCCCCGACAAAAATAATATTCTCCGACCAATCGAATATAATACAACAACTTGCATACTTTGTAAAATTTATAAATACTACCCACAACTATAACATTATCTCAAATTCACACCATAATATTTAAACAAATATTTCGAAAAAATTAAATATTTATTCATAAAATCTAGGGTTTCACATTGATGATAAACTTTTAAATCGTAGAGGATAGTAGATATCATGCTCTACTTAACTCTTCTAATGGATTGTTATTTCCGGTGCAGTTGTTGATCTAAAACTTGTTGTCTGTTGTATTCTAACAGTTGTTATACTGTTGAAGGCTAACGATAATTTATTCTGCATTATCTTAAGCATAATATTTTTTACTGGGCTAGTTGAGCTCACCCTTTGCTTTCATTGTTCTCTTCAGGAAATGGGAATATGAGTGGGACTAGTCGGGGAACGGAGTGATGGTCCGAGATGGTGGCTATAGTAGTCCTCACTATTTTATAAAATAGTGTGATAATAATTGTAATGAGGAATCCATTTGAGTTTGGATATTGTCTACGAGACAATATTCGTGTTAAAACTCTCAGCGACATTTTGTCGTATTATATTAATAAAGTTTGTATTTAATTTTTGTACCATGTATTTGGCGACTCAGAATGGGTTGTGTATGCATATGTTGGGGGCGTCACAGTTGGTATCAAAGCTTAGGAATATTATCCCTTGCTGAGATGTGAGGCTAGAACTAGGAGGGGTGAGACGAATGTGATGACCGATTTTAAGAAATTTCAAGGACGAAATTTTTATAAGGGGGGAAATGTAACAACCTGGAGAACCGGATTGTCCAGAATTTAAGTTTAAAGAATTAGTTATTAATAAAAGGAATTTTTATTAATAATATTATGTATTGTGTGTTATGTGTTTATTAATTGTTCTAAAACCTAGGATGATTATAATACGGGAGGATTCTGGCTAAAAGCTAGACTGAACGAGTAAGAATTTTCAAGACGAAAATGAAATTTTTTGGGAACAAAAATTTTTCTGAGGAAAAAGACAAAATATGCACTATTCACCCGACGAAACCTAAGGGTTAGGGTTTGAATAACCTAAGCCTTTTCAAGAGTTCGATATGTCGAAATGACATCCCATCGAAAGATTTGATGATAATATATCGTCAAAAGTTAAGTAAGCCGATAAAAGTTTTTCTCAAAAAACGTGCAAAAATCAGACTAAATAAAAATGATGAAAAGTATTGTTATGTACTTTTCATTCGTTTAACTACATTAGGGGAAAACATGAAGAAAAATGCTTAACGCCAAAAAGTGTTTTTCAGTTTTTCAGAGTTCCGAAGAATGCGTAAATGTTAAACTATAGAGGAAATACAAAATATTCAAAAATATTTGGTTTCGAGAATCATAGTTTTTAAAATTATCAGACAAATTCCACAAGTAAGGAGGTTAACTAAGGAGGTGGGAATAGAAATTTAGGGGTAAAAAGACTATTTTACCCCTAGCTTTGAAAATCTATAAAAGAGAAGTGTTAATTTATACCAACACTTTGAGAGAGAGAGAGAGAGAAAGCTTGAGATCTTGGAGAAGAAGAAGAAGGAAGAGAAAGAGCATGAAGGCTCAGATCGGAGAAGATCGAGAAATAGAAAAGTTAGTGAATCGTCAGCTTTGTCTAAAGGAAGAAGAATAAAGTAGAAAGGTAATCTAAAACCTAACCTTTAAGTTAATTCTCTTTAAGTTTTATATGTTAAAAATATAGCTTAATGAGAATAGAAGTAAAGGATGTTAAGAATGATTTCATATGGTTGAAATCATGAGAAAATGAGGAAATAAGAATTTGAAGTTTATTTTATAAATTTCTTAAGGAGGTATAAGTTTCGTAATGAATTTGAACGACCCGAATGAGTCATATGAATGATTCATTGAAATTAGTAGGGAATGGTGTTTTATAACATTAAATTCTAAGAAAAAGTGAAATCGTATCAAAATATTGATTAAAAATGAAAAACGAACGAAGAACGCGAAGAACGTTGTTGATGGACAAATTTAAAACCATCGTATTATAACTTGTTGTTGATGGAAAATTTTAAAACCATCATGAATAATTTAGTTACTTATTTCTTGGTTAGGAACAGTAGAAACGTTCATGAAGAATGGATTAAACTTAGCTATAACGAAGTTATGGCGAAAATTTCATAAAAGACGAACGAGAAATAAAAAGTATGTAAATGAACCCGAATGTGTCGGGTTTCATAAGAATGTAAGAGAACATAGAAAATATGAGTCGTGGGCTTAAGAATGAATGAGTTCTGAGTTCGGATGACTGAATTACGGACGAACGAACGAAGAACGTTAATAACGTAAAATGAACGAAGGAAGAAGATTAAGCCAATTGAATGGCATTTTAACGGATTCAGAATATATTTATGTCCAAGGGAAGTTGAAGTACATATGATAAGGAAGAGAATAGCTTTGGAACGACCTCATTCCGAGTTATAACAAAGAAGTTATGAGATTGCGAAGTAAGCGTCTCAAGCATGTAAAAGACTTAAAAAAAATTTCAAGGTTTGATGCTTGGCGCCAGAGCCCCAGTTAAGCCTTGGGAGGCGGCGTCGTAGCGCCAACCTGGGAAGTCCACTACTAGTAAGTGGCGCTGCAGCACGAGAGGAAGAGAAGGAACCAGTGCCGCAGCGCCGGTGCAGGGCAAGGCCCAGTGAGGATAGTTTAACAACTCAACTCCTAGCTAGGAGAAGTGTACGTAAAGATAATGAACATGTAGTTCAGGTAATGTAACACTTAAACAAGTGATTTAAAACTTTAGAAAAGGTTGAACAGAAAGATTAAACTGGATTAAAAGACGAAGAAGGTAAAGAATGTAAACACAACACTGTTGCGATGAACGATCGATCTTAGCATACAAAGAACTGTATGGCTTCGACATTAAGAAAGATAATGAACATGGGGTTCATTTAATGAATAACGAATAAAAGTGATTAAAACCTTAGATAAAGGTTGAATGAATAAATCAGAGACGAACAATGTGAATGTCGAATACATAAACGATTCTCGTGAATCGTATTCGCGTATGACTTAGACGTTGACAAAAGTAGTAAGTAGGTTATGAATTATCATGAAAGCCGTAATGAACGATAATAAGATTAATGAAAGTCTGAATGTAAATCGGATAGAGAATGTTAGAACGAGTGTAAGCATTAAACACTTTAGCCGATATAAGGTTGAGTGTACGCAATATTAAACGGGCAGAACCTACACGCCGTGTTTGGTTTAACCGTAAGGTAATGAAGAATGATGATTAAACCTATGAAAGGTGAAGAAACTGAATTAAAGACAATGACGTATAATGTAAATAAGCCGAGTTAATGATTATAACTTAGAGGACATTTTGAGTCAAATGAACCGGACGTTATAAGAGATGAATAAGATAATGTAAAATGCTTAATGCTATAAACGCATAGTATTAAGATTGAATGATCGTTCTGAGTATACAAAAGACTGTATGACTTAGACAATAAGGAAGGAATCCTAAGGTATGGCATTTAGTTGCCAGAAAACCATAAGGATAAAGAACCAACTTAACAAACAATATAGTTTAATGGTTCAGATAAGTTAAGCTAAGTTTAGGTTGTGGTACGATCGTAATCTTTGATGGTTGACATATGGGAGCTGGGCTAAACAATTCCTTTAGAGAGTAGAGGTATATACGAAACTGGCAACCGATCTAACTCATTGTGAAAGACAGTGTAGATGAAACGGGAACTTGTTTGTTGGTTATTTGTGGAAAACCACTCAAAGTACCATATGGACTACTAGCAGAGACACGATGTGTGCTGAGTGCTAGAAGAGTTATAAGAAGAAGATAAGAATGTAAATCATCAAAGATGATGATCGTATGAGTAAGACATCTCCGTATGTCATGAAGCCGTAAAGTGGTAAAGGAAGTTGGTCGCGTAAACTTAGATTGTAAGAACGCGAACCCTAAGAAGTAAAGTTAAGTAAACTAATGCGTAAGTCAAGTATATGACTAATTGGTGTATGTTTTATTTCCTTATGTGTTATATAGGAATTGGAATGAGCAATTCAGCGTAATCTATAGCTGTGCGTAAGGAAAGTTTTCTAACTTCATTCATATTTTACATGAATGCTAGTTTCTTAAACTTCTCAGATGTTAAACATGAGAAGTTTTACTTATGTTCAAATGTGCGATATTTTTACAAGGTGGTAGAATGTATGACGCCAATTTAAACACTTCGGTGTTTCTATAAGATGAACTGTTCTATGATTGGACTGTTCAATATGAGAATGTTCTATTTATACATGAACCGTTATTGATTAAGTTTGTGCTAATGATTCTAGCCAGACATGATGTGTATGGAAAAAGGTAGAAGAATGAAAGTATTTCAAAGTGAATGTGACTAATGTTTTAAAATGATAGGAATCAAAGTTTATTCCTATTACTCAAGTTGACTCATAACCTTTGTTCGGTTATTAAAGTCTTAAAAGAATTTTTGAATTCTTGAAGTTATTTATTCAACTGCTATGACTTGCTGGGCAATTGAATGCTCATACTTGCTTTAAATGAAAAATATTTTCAGCGAACGATATTAGAAAGAACTTAAGGATCCCGTAAAGATCAAGCTGATTGGTATCCAGAAGAACTGCCATTTAGTATATGAATGTGCGTGAAGATCAAGCGAAGACTTGTAATATAGAACTGTTTAATTGAACTATAGAGTAATTTAAGGAACTGTTATGTATCCTTGGTGGTGAATAAAAGTCACTCTTGTAAGATGGAAAGAATAATGTATTTATCATTATTTGTAATGAAGGAGATTATAAGGTAATAGAACCTGGGATTTGAGAATGTATGTTGCTATATTTAACATATAATGATGTATGTTAAGCAAGAAGATGTACTCGCGATGCACGAAATCCGAGTGTAAAGATAGACCAGATTTCGGGGCATTACAAGTTGGTATCAGAGCTAATAGGTTATAAATCTTAGGTATGAGTACCTAAGACTATAATCGTAAAGAGAATTATAAGAAAATCGTTGAATTAAACGATTAAGGAAGAAGATCACCACGTGATCATATTGAATCGTAATAACAGTTGTTCTGTTAAACGATGGATAATTTATAGCTAATGCTATAAATGAATGGTAATATGAATTAGTACAAAAAGAATAACTCAAAAGAGTTATAAAGGATATCATACGAATTAAAGAAAATTAGTATTAAGAGAAAGTAAGAATGGTAATGACGCGCTATCAATATGTATATGGTGAGAAGGTAAATCTTTTCTCATGTATATACTTGATAGGTAGAGAATGTTAAGATATGTGCGAGTTCTTGAAACTCATACTTATGAAAAGTTTGTAACTCATAGTTATATGCTATGTTTCTGAGCCCTAAGAATATAGATAGTCCTTGATTTGTTCTTGGATTACATATTGCGAAGATAAGTTCTTAAACACATATGGTTGTGGAAAGTTCCTAAACACATAAAGTGTGGTAAGTTGATAGACTATACTAAGGTATATAAATGTTTAGACTGAAAACGAAGTATTTTCAGTATGCTTAGCATTGAAGGTGCTAGAGAAGATTAAGTATTGTCGCAAGTAAGACAATGAAGGAAGGTAGAGAAAAGGATATTCCAAGTCATCTAGCTATGCTAGATTTCAAAGTTTATTGAAATCGTGCTTATGTGCGCGTTTTGAAAAGGAAAGAATTGGTTCAACTTTTGGAACCAATGGATTTTAAAAAGAACTATTCTTTATATGTCTATGCTAATTGTTTCGGCTAGATAGAAATTGATTTGAAATATCAAAATGAATTTTATATCATCAATGCATTTGATGCAAAAATGGTAAATGGATGGAGTTATTAATGCAATTAAACCTCGTGTTGGATTTGATCTTATGATCAACAAACCACTATGGTATGATGTATAATGACGAAGTCATAAATTGACAAAGTCCTCAACGTACTATTAAAAGTGCGGTATCATGACGTCATGAACAGTTTTGATGTATTATAAAAGAATTTAAAGAATTAGTCGATGTCAATTGAATTGACTAGATGAATGTTTCAAGTTGATGTCCAATTCATTGGTATGGTCTAAGCTATTTGTTTTGGCTAAGACGAATGGTATGTCATGTTTAAAAGTAAATCGAGCTTTCTTTGAATAAGTTATGCCAAGCCAAATTATTTTGGTGTAGAATCTGATGAATGAGTCTGAGGTGAACATACCCTGAAATGGGGTTATATGATGGGTTGATCACCTACGTATGGAAGAGGTAGTTTACTTTCTTTGTGATTGTAAACTGACCGTGAAAGAAGGGTTTACGGCGACATGTTGTTTAACCTAGTAAGAGTTCATGGTCGATTTGATCCCACAACAAAAGTATGAAATGTTTTAAAGGAATCTTTATATTCCTCGTTATTCCTTCTACTTCATGATTCTTGATAAGTTATGAAGATTAGGAAATGTTTGAAAGATAAGAACTTCTTTGAAGAGAAGTTGAGAAGAATGGTATGTTAAAATTTCGAGGACGAAATTCTGTGAAGAAGGGGTGAATGTGATGACCCGAGAATGGGTGTGGTTTTAAGAAATTTCGAGGACAGAATTTTTACAAGGGGGGAAATGTGATAACCCGGAGAACCGGATTGTCCAGAATTTAAGTTTAAAGAATTAGTTATTAATAATATAAATTTTTATTAATAATATTATGCGTTATGTGTTTATTAATCGTTCTAAAACCTAGGATGATTATACTATGAGAGGATTCTGGCTACGAGCTAAACTGAACGAGTAAGAATTTTCAAGACGAAAATAAAATTTTTCCAGGAATAAAAATATTTTCGAGGAAAAAGACGAAATATGCACTATTCACCCGACGAAACCTAAGGGTTAGGGTTTGAATAACTTAAGCCTTTCTGAGGGTTCGATATGTCGAAATGACATTCCATCGAAAGATTTGACGATAATATATCGTGAAAAGTTAAGTAAGCCGATAAATATTTTTCTCAAAAAACATGCATAAATCGGACGAAATAAAAATGACGAAAAGTATTTTTATGTACTTTTCATTCGTTTAACTACGTTAGGGAAAAACGTGAAGAAAAACACTTAACGTCAAAAAGTGTTTTTTAGTTTTTCGAAGTTTCAAAGAATGCGTAAATGTTAAACTGCAGAGGAAAGACGAAATATCCAAAAATATTTGGATTCCGAGAATCGTAGTTTTTAAAACTGTCGGACGAATTTCGTAAGACGGAAGCACGAAGCTTCCAAGGGAAGCTTCGTGAATAGTAAGGAGGTTAACTAAGGAGGTGAGAATAGTAATTTAGGGGCAAAATAACTATTTTACCCCTAGCTTTGAAAATCTATAAAAGAGAAGTGTTTGTTGATTTCTTTGAAATCAACCAACACTTTAAGAGAGAGAGAAAGCTTGAGAGCTTGGAGAAGAAGAAGAAGGAAGAGAAAGAGCATGAAGGCTCGGATTAGAGAAGATCGAGAAATAGAAAAGCTAGTGAATTGCCGGCTTTGTCTAAAGGAAGAAGAATAAAGAAGAAAGGTAATCCAAAACCTAACCTTTAAGTTAATTCTCTTTAAGTTTTATATGTTAAAAATATAGCTTAATGAGAATAGAAGTAAAGGATGTTAAGAATGATTTCATATGATTGAAATCATGAGAAAACAAAGAAATAAGAATTTGAAGTTTATTTTATTAATTTCTTAAGGAAGTATAAGTTTCGTAATGAATTTGAACGATCCGAATGAATCATATGAACGATTCAGTGAAATTAGTAAGGAATGGTGTTTTATAACATCAAATTCTAAGATAAAGTAAAATCATAATCACAATATCGATTACAAATGAAGAACGAACGAAGAACGCGAAGAACACACGAAGAACGCGAAGAACGTTGTTGATGGACAAATTTAAAACCATTGTTGTATAATTTGTTGTTGATGGACAAACTTAAAATCATTGCGTATAAGTTAGTTACTTATTGCTTGGTTAGGAACGGTAGAAACATTCATGAAGAACGGATTAAACTTGGCTATAACGAAGTTATGGCAAAAATTTTGTAAAAGACGAATGAGAAATAAAAAGTATATAAATTAACTCGAATGTGTAGGGTTTCATAAAAATATAAGAGAACGTAGAAAATGTGAGTCGTGGGCTCAAGAACGAACGAGTTCTGAGTTCTAATGACCTAATTACGGACGAACAAATGAAGAACGTTTACAACGTAAAATGAACGAAGGATGAAGATTAAGCCAATTGAATGGCATGTTAACGGATTTAGAATAAATTTTTGGTTGAGGGAAGTTGAAGTACATAAGATAAGGAAGAGAATGGCCTTGGAGCGACCTTGTTCTGAGTTATAACGAAGAAGTTATGAGATTGCGAAGTAAGCGTTTCAAGCATGTAAAAGACTTAGAAAATTTTTTCAAGGTTTGATGCTTGGCACCGCAGCTCCAGTTAAGCCTTGGGAGGCGGCGCCACAGCGCCAACCTGGGAAGTCCACTACTGGTAAGTGGCGCTGCAGCATGAGAGGAGGAGAAGGAACCGGCACCACAGTGCCGATGCAGGGCAAGGCCCAGTGAGGCAAGTTTAACTACTCAACTCCTGGGGGAAGTGTATGTAAAGATATCGAACATGTAGTTTAGGTAATGTAACACTTAAACAAGTGATTTAAACCTTTAGTAAAGATTGAATGGAAAGACTAAACGGGATTAAAAAATGAAGAAGGTAAAGAATGTAAACGCGACGCAGTTGCGATGAACGATCGGTCTTAGCATACAAAGAACCGTATGACTTCGACATTAAGAAAGAATAATGAACATGGGGTTCATGTAATGGATAACGAATGAAAGCAATTAAAACCATAGATAAAGGTTGAAAGAATGATTAAGAGACAAACAATGTGAACGTCGAATATGTAAACGATTCTCATGAATCGTATTCGCGTCTAACGAACGTTCTAAGTATACATTGGTTGTGTGACTTAGATGTTGACAAAAGTAGTAAGCAAGATATGAATTATCATGAAAGCCATAATGAACGGTAATAAGATTAATTAAAGTCCAAATGTGAATCGGATAAAGAATATTTGAACAAGTGTAGTTGTTAATCACTTTAGCCGACGTAAGGTTAAGTGTACGTAATATTAAACGGGTAGAACCTACACGCTGTGTATGGTTTGACCGTAAGGTAATAAAGAATGATGATTAAATATGTGAAAGGTGAAGAAACTGAATTAAAGACAATGACGTATAACGTAAAGAAGCCGAGTTAATGATTATAACTTGGAGGACATTCCGAGCCAAATGAACCGGATGTTGTAAGAGATGAATAAGATAATGTAAAATGCTTAATGCTATGAACACATAGTATTAACATTGAATGATCGTTCAGAGTATACAAAAGACTATATGACTTAGACGATAAGGAAGGAATCCTAAGGTATGGCATTTAGTTGCCAGAAAGCCATAAGGATAAGGAAGCAACATAACGAACATTATAGTTTAATGGTTCGGATAAGTTAAGCTAAGTTTAGGTTGTGGTACAATCGTAATCTTTGATGGTTGACATATGGGAGTTGGGCTCAACAATTCCTTCAAAGAGCGGAAGTATATACGAAACTGATAACCGATCTAACTCACTATGAAAGACAATGTAGACGAGACGAGAACTTGTTTGTTGGTTGTTTGTGGGAAACCACTCAGAGTACCATATGGACTACTAGCAGAGACACGATGTGTGCTGAGTCCTAGAAGAGTTATAGGAAGAAGATAAGAATGTAAATCATCAAAGATGATGATCATATGAGTATGACATCTCCGTATGTCATGAAGTCGTAAAGCAGTAAAGTAAGTTGGTCGCATAAACTTAGATTGTATGAATGCGAACTATAAGAAGTAAAGTTAAGTAAATTAATGCGTAAGTCAAGTATATGACTAATTGGTGTATGTTTTATTTCCTTATGTGTTATATAGGAATTGGAATGAGCAGTTTAGAGTAAGTTATAGTAGTGCGTAAGGCAAGTTTTCTAACTTCATTCATAATTTACATGAATGCTAATTTCTTAAACTTCTAAGATATTGAACATGAGAAGTTTTACTTATGTACAAATGTACGATATTTGTACAAGGTGGTAGAATGTATGAGGCCTTGTGCCACAATTTGAACACTTCGATGTTTCTATAAGATGAACTGTTCTGTGATTGGAGTATTCAATATGAGAATGTTCTGTTTATACATGAACCGTTATTGATTAAGTCGGTGCTAATGATTCTAGCCAGACAAGATGTGTGTGAAAAAGGTAGAAGAATGAAAGTATTTCAAAGTGAATGTGACTAATGTTTTAAAATGATAGGAATCAAAGTTTATTCCTATTATTTAAGCTGACTCATAACCTTTGTTCGGTTATTGAAGTCTTAAAAGAATGTTTGCATTCTCGAAGTTGTTTATTTAACTGCTATGACTTGCTGGACAATTGAATGCTCACACTTGATTTAAATAAAAAACATTTTGAGCGAACGATGTTAGAAAGAAATTAAGGATCCCGTAAAGATCAAGCTGATCGGTATCTAGAAGAAGTTCCATTCAGTATATGAATGTGCGTGAAGATCAAGCGAAGACTTGTAATGTAGAACAGTTTAATTGAGCTATAGACAAGTTTACTAAACTATTATATATCCTTGGTGGCGTATAAAGTCACTCTTGTGAGAAGGAAAGAATAATGTATTTATCATTATTTGTAATGAAGGAGGTTATAGGGTAATAGAACCTGGGATTTGAGAATGTATGTTTTTATATTTAACATGTAATGATATATGTTAAGGAAGAAGATGTACTCGTGATGCTCAGAATTCGGGTGTGAAGATAGACCAGATTTCGGGGTGTTAAAGGTAAATCCTTCGCTAGTATGACCTATCTAAGCTTAATTGTTATTTAATTGGTTGGTCAGAATATTAGGATAATATGTGGCATATCAATTAATCCTTGTTTTGTGGTAGTGTTTGAAATGGTATTTGAAAAATGTTGAGATAAGCATTAGAGCACATGAGACCGTTGAGTCATCGATGATCAATAACTAGGATAATGTGCATTAGGAAGGCAATAATCCTCGGTTAAACAACAACACCGACCAAATGACGAACGATGGTATGTTTAAGAGTTTTTTAAAATTTATGCAACACCAAACGAGAGACACTCCTGTTCATAATGTAGGTGGAGTCAATGGCAAATCACGGTTGGTCACTGCTAAACAGTTCAAGGAGCCGAGACCGCCGAACTTTTTGGGAAAGCCAGAACCACTTAAGGTAGAGACGTGGATTAAGCAGATAAAAAAGATATTTGATGTCTTGAGATGCTCCGAGAAGCAAAAGTTTTCCTTTGCTACCTTCATGTTCCGTGAAGAGGCATATTATTGGTGGGAATCTGTAAAACATACTCATCTTTCTACATTGAAGATGTCTTGGGAGAAGTTCCAGGAATTGTTCAACGATAAGTACTTTCCCGAAAGTATTCGTCACATGAAGGAGGTAGAATTCATCAAGCTGGAGCAAAACAATATGACCGTATCGCAATACGAGACTAAATTTGAAGAGTTATCCTAGTTTGCATCCCATTTTGTAGATAATGAGGAGCGAATGACGCGAATATTTTTGCGAGTTTTGAAACTCGAAATACGTCAGTATCTCATTTCTCACAAACTTTGTTTATATTTAGATGTTGTGAATAAGGCTCAGTTATTGGAGTACGATAATGAGTCAGCCTAACCAAAAGGCAACGACAAACAACACGATAATAATCGTACCGGTGGAAACGACCATCGGAACAATGATAACCATCATGGAGGACATTATCATGCCAGAAATGGTAACCACTTCGGTGGCAATTATGGCCAAGATGATAGGAGAGGTAAACTAAGTGGGAACAACTTTAAGAAGAGAAGATTCAACAATGACGGAAAGACGTCGACGGTAGCACAACCACCTGTTTCCAAGGAAGGAGAACGACCACCGGTCGTATGCTACAAATGCGAACATGAGGGACACACCCATCCAAACTGTACGCAGCATGAAAGTAGTATGCACACAAGCCAATCATGTTTGATGATAAAGCATATACTTTGTAACAATCTTATTCATTTATTAATAAAAAGTATTAATTTATTAAAGGCTTTTAATTATCTACATGATGCTACTTTATAATATGTGATAAACCCATAGTTTTAAGCAATGCTTTTAGAATAATGATGATGATCATTCTAATGAGATCTAAATTCTTAGAAAGCTTAAAACTAAAATAGTTCCCAATCGTTGGATTACTAAATTAGGGATTAGTGAATCCGGATAGATTGGTACATACGTTACGTGCTCGTTGGATGAGGATGATTGATCTCATGATCATTTGTGTGGAGACACTAAAGCAAGTATGTAGGTACTTATTAGAGAATAAGTTCACTGAACGTGGCTCGCTAAGGAATACCTAATGGAGTTTTACTTGCCTGTTAATAGGAATTCATGTAGATAGTAGTACAAGTGATCCTTGGACTTGAGATCATCATAGTATCTTGTGTATAACAAGTTATACTTTAACTTATTCCTTAAGACCCTTAGGGTATATCAAATGGTATGCTTGGGTGTAATAAGTTGTACATAGAGATAATGTATGATCAATAAAGAATCTACCACTTCTAGTAAAAGAAGAGAAATGTCCTATGTGATTTGATAAATGACAATCTAGTAGTCATTGGCCAAGGCAGAATGAAATTAGAAAGGAGTTTCTAATTTGCATTATTTGGAGTTGTGTATTTAAGAGTCGAAATACATATAATTAAATAAAATAAGACTTGACAGTAATTCCATGTCTTATATTTAATTGGGACATTGTATGGTGGAAGGATTGAATTATACGGTAACTATTTACTCAAAGGTTCTTTTATGATTAATGTTGAAATCTATATTATCTGAAAAGTTGTTGATCGTTAGGGAGGCTTATCCCTATTGTACAATAAATATTATTTATTTAAATAAATTAATAGTTTAATTTATTTATTTAAATAGGATTAGAATTGTTCTAATTAATTTATTCACAACCGGTTTAATATGGAGAACCTAAAGGGTCACACCATAAAAGGAAGAATAATTATTTAAGAAGTTAATGACATAATCGTAATAATAAGTTAAGTATATTTAATTTAATTTATGGTGATAGAATAAATTAAATAACTTAATATTTATTATTTAATATTTTAAAAATATTAAATATAAATTAATAAGAGGAGTCTTATTATTATTATTACTATTATTATTATTTAATTCCTAAAGGAGTTTGGGAATTAATTAATAAAAGTACTCTCATATATTCCTAATAAGATTAGGAGGTAAATTAATTAAAAGATTTTAATTAATTATTCCTAATAAGATTAGGAGCCTAATTAATTAAAGGGGTTTAATTAATTAAAATAAAACTCAATTCCTTAATTGTTAAGGAGGGTTGCCTACATCTATAAATAAGATGAGTCTTATTATGGGTGAGGTAGTTGTTGATATTTTCATAGAATACGTAATTCCAATAGTTAGGAAAGTACACCCTTTTCTATGAGAGATAGAAAAACTAGGATTTTGCCAAATGCTCATCTTCTTGAATTTTTCTTCTTCCTTGATGGATCACCTCTAGAGGCCAAACACTTGGGTGGCTAACGTTGATCAAAGAAAGGAACCAAACCCGATGGATTCAAGTTGAACACGCAAGGATTTGGAGGTGAACTTGTACCTGAAGAAGCTTGAATCTTCAAGGGTATGATTCTTGTTCTTTATCTTTTCGTTTAATTAATAATTGTGCATAAAGGATGATCCGGGTATATGGTTTGTAAAATTTTAAACTCTGATTTTTACAAGTTTTCGCTTATTTTGTGTAATTTGATTGCGGTCATGAATATTACAAACCTAACACAGCAACCCAAAGCATGCTTCAATTACGGAAGAGAGGATCACCTAGCCAGATTCTGTCGTGTAGTGAAGTTAAGTCCAGCTGGGATGGCGACACCAAAGGTTATCCTAGATAAGTTAAAGTTGGTAGTTTAAATGAGAGCGTTTATCGAGGAACCTGAACGAAGTTATCACGGGTAAGTTAATCATAAACTCTTGCGAAGTCTATTCCTTATTCGATACCGGTTCTACCCACTCTTTTATTTCTCCTAATTGTGCTCAACGTTTAAACTGGATTCTGGAGAAATTAGACTTTAACTTATCTGTTGAAACTATGTTGGGAGAAACATTCATTACATCCACTGTTTATAAGTCTTGTTAGATTCAAATCGATACCCTCACCTGTCGATCTCATCTCTTTGAAAATACTTGCATTTGATGTGATTTTAGGAATCTACTGGTTAACTACTCATCATGCTAAAATTGATTATTTTCGTAAGGTTGTTAGTTTTCATATTCCTAACCAACCTATTATGCGAATTCAAGCAACCAAACCACTAAAGTCAATCACTGTCATATTAAGCCATAAGTAAAGAGCCATGAGCCTTTCGCTGATGACTTCCTTGTGTGGGATGCACCGAAGACAGACTTTTCGTAAGGGACGCCATGAATAACGGTGGCAAGTTGATAGGTATCAATGTGAGGTGCTATCCAAGTCTTGGATGAGAGTCACAATTTTGAATGATATTTCTATTGTTAATAAATTTTCTGATGTATTCCCCGAAAAAAACTTCTTAGCCTACCCCAAGAGCGTGAAATTGAATTTTGTATCGACCTTGAACTAGATACAAAACCCTCAAATATTTTTTCACCCAAAACAAATATAACATGCGTCGAAGATGTTGGCTTGAGCTGTTAAAAGATTACAATAATACCATTCAATACCATCCTGGAAAAAGTGAACGTGG
Source organism: Panax notoginseng (assembly GCA_016801055.1). Taxonomy (NCBI): domain Eukaryota; kingdom Viridiplantae; phylum Streptophyta; class Magnoliopsida; order Apiales; family Araliaceae; genus Panax; species Panax notoginseng. The sequence goes on along the minus strand of CM029022.1, from coordinate 156,206,678 downwards.
TTAGCTGACGTGTTGAGTAGAAGATCGTATGCGGTTAAGTGTGCGACGTTGTTAATATAAAGACCCATTTCGTGTAACTTACAAATGATGGAGATAGAGTTAAAGACTCTAGGGACCCATGTGATGATGTCAAATATACGATTAGAATCGACTTTAATCGATAAATTTAAAGTTTCTCAAGCTACAGACCTAGAGTTAATGAATATGAGAAAGAAGGTGAAAGAAGTCGTTATTCCAAAAGCGAGAATCGATGAAGTGAGAAAATCTCAAACCTTCGATTTATTGGTCCATTTAAAATTCTCGATCGAGTAGGAACTGTGGCCTATAGACTCGCCTTACCACTAAGTATATCGCATGTTCATAATATTTTTTTACATATCGATGTTACGTAAATATACGGACGACCCGAACCACATTATTGAATTAGAAATAGACAAGATAGTAGAAGATTTAACGTAAAAGGAGATACCTATTAAAATCTTGGATAAGAAGAAACATATTCTACGCTCAAAGGTTACCTCAAGAGTTAGAATCTGAAATGAAAACAAAGTATCCTCACATATTCGGCATACCAGGTACGTACACCAATGTGATATAATATTATAGTTGTGGGTTATATTTATAAATTTTGCAAAGTAAGCAAGTTGTTATAAAATATTTATTTGGTCGGGGAATATTCGTTTTATTAGGGAATATTCGTACGACGACACAATCATTGCTGAACCGCACAACGGGATTACTATCGGAGTTAGAAAACGATAGAAGTAACTTTTTATAAAAATAGCGGTAAAAGTTTTACCGTTAACTGTTGAAATACCTAATGATAAAAGTACAGTATTACGCGTGGTTGCATACTAGGAAACAATATTGCACAGTATCTTTGATTATTAATGCTTACGTGCGAAGTCACTCAGTTTTATTTAATTATTGCCATAGTAATTGCTGCATAGTATCTCACGTTATTGATTCAATTATTTTCACAATATTTTATATTATTAAATCAGTAATTGAGACGACAAAGTTATTCATATTATTATTTGTATTATTGACAATGTCTAGAAAGTTCTGTCGAGAAAAGGGGTTTGGTCACCTAATTGCGCGCCAATAAGGAGAAATCCTTATCGAAAAGCCCCCTCTTTCCTGGGAATAATCTGGTTGTTAATATTACGGGTTATAATATTAATAATGAATAAATGTTGTAAAAAATATTGAGATAAATAGAGGGAGTTTTTATGAAGTATTTGTGGTAAATTAATTTGACTTATTACATGGACCCCCACTTTCTCATTTTTTCAAAATTTGGTAGAAAGTTATTCAGTATATAAATATACATATATTAATTTTGTTTTTTTTATGTAAAATAGAATATATTATATTTTATTGTTTGCATAGTACTGCATAGTGTTGCATAGTATTGCATAGCGGTTGCATAGTGCAGCATAGTAAAATCAAATTTTTTTAAAAAAAGTTTCAGATTCGACGCCCGTGAAATTCATTCGAAATCCTACTGTGCATCCATGATATTTTTCTAAAAAGTATCATTCCATTCTCCAATAAATAGGATGTTTAGTTTAGAAAAGAAAATCACACTAGAATCATAGAATTCTTCTTCTATAATATTGAGCGTATTTCTTTAGAGTTTAAGGAAGCTTTGAGTGTAGAAAACAGTATAAGTTTTCTTCAAGAATATCTCAGCTATACCAGTCAGAATTGCTCTCTTTTTGAGGTAAGGAGTATTATTTATTTCATATTCACTTACGATAATATTTTTCGTATTCGTAAGGAATTTTATTTTCGTTCAATATTTGTAAGGAATGTTATTTTCGTTCAATATTCGTAAAAAATATTATCTTTGTTCAATATTCGTAAGGAATATTATTTTCGTTCAACAATCGTAAGGGATATTATTTTGTTCAATATTCGTAAGAAATAATATTTTCTTCCATACTCTGTAGTATGTAAGTAATATTATTTCGTTTCAGATTCCGAATTCTACACTTATTTTGTTAGTATTGCTTCTATACTCCCTACAATTAGTAGAATATCCTTGAAATTTGCGCTTCATCTAGTATCGTTTTCACAAGGATATTTTTCTGAATATTTTTGTTAAATTTTAAGCTTTTCATGCCGGAGTACTATTTATGGGTACTATTCATTTATATGGCACTATTCATACGTACAACACTATTTATACGTACGGTATTATTCATATGTACGACACTATCCACGGGGTACAATTCATAAAGTACTATTCATGATGTACTATTCACTCGGGTACTATTCACCCGAGACAAAAAAATTGATTTCTTTTCTGTCCAAATTATTTTTGATATTATTCTTTAATTTTACTCTACAAAGCAGTTATCATGTTGACAATTTGGACATTTTTAAACTCTGGATAAATTTAAAGTCTTTAATATTTATCCTTGATTTCGTTTGATTGATGCTTATATCATTGTCATCATCCTCATGCTTATATTGTGATAAAAGTCATCTTTGGCCCGTAGTGATAGATGGACTATTGATTGGTATGATTATGACTATGTATCGGTATAATCATGACATGTAATGTTACAAAGGATGTGGTAAAAGTCCTCATTAGCCCGTAGTGCATTGATGGACAGTTGTTGGTATGATCATGACCATAGGTTCTCTTCGGCCAAGGGTGTAAAGATGAATTGTTGTTTGGCATGATCATGAACACTAGTGATAATAGCGAATATCCTTGGCCCGTAGTGCATGGATGATTCATGGATGTGATACTAATGAATATCCTTAGCCCGTAGTGCATGGATAATTCAGTGATGTGGATTATTTATTAAGCTAAGTCTCAGTGATAAAATTGATGATAAACTTTTAAATCATAGAGGATAGTAGATATCATACTCTACTTAACTCTTCTAATGGATTGTTATTTCCATTGTAGTTGTTGATCTAAAACTTGTTGTCTATTGTATTCTATCAGTTGTTATACTGTTGAAGGCTAACGATAATTTATTCTGCATTATCTTAGTCATAATATTTTTTACTGGGCTAGTTGAGCTCACCCTTTGCTTTCATTGTTCTCTTCAGGAAATGAGAATATAGGTGGGACTAGTCGGGGAACGGAGTGATGGTCCGAGATGGTGACTATAGTAGTCCTCACTATTTTATAAAAATAGTGTGATAATAATTGTAATGATGACTCCATTTGAGTTTGAATATTGTCTACGAGACAATATTCGTGTTAAAACTCTCAGCTACGTTTTGTCGTATTGTATTAATAAAGTTTGTATTTGATTTCTATATCATGTATTTGGCGACTCAAAATGGGTTGTGTATACCTATGTTGGGGCTGTCACATATTTCCCCGATGAAGGGGTAATGACAATTCAGCAACACCATCTGGGGAATACTGTTCAATCATGAAAAATGTATTTTGATGGAGCTGTAAACATGGAAAGTGCCTGAACAGGGGCAGTTCTGGTGTCTACTTTGGGAGAACAGTATCCAGTTACTATCAAATTGCAGTTTGTCAGCACCAACAACACAACTGAGTATGAAGGCTGTATAATGGGGTTGAAGCTGGCCCAATCCATGGGCGTCAAACGGTTAACTATCTTTGGAAATTCTGAGCTGCTAATCAAACAAACCACAGGGATCTATCACACCAAAGAATTACATTTGCTGCCTTACCATCTGCAAGTTTTCCAGATGGCTTTGGAGTTTGAAGAAATATCATTCCTCCACATTCCTCGGAACAGGAATGACTTTGCAGATACGTTAGCAACTTTGGCCTCTTTGATAAACATATCTGAAAAAGGAGGCATTCTAAACATCAAATTTGCCAAACAAAAAGTCCCAGCCTATGGGAATTACATCGGAGAAGTATCAGATGAACTGCCTCCGATCCAACACCCTTGGTACCATTCCATTAAGGAATATCTGCGAGATTGATCTGCACCCACTAGGGCGAGTAAAGCTAAAAGAAAGCGGATCCAGAGAATAGCCATCGATCTGAGCGGAAATGCACTCTACAAAAGGGATGCGAGACTAGGCCTTCTAAGATGCCTATACAAAGACCAAGCCCAGAGACTCATGGATGAAATTAATGGTGGAGTATGTGGCCCACACATGAGCGTCCTCTACTTGTCAAAAAGATCTTAAGAACATGGTATTACTAGATCTCTCTCAAAGCTGACTGTGATCATCACGTTAAGAGATGTTATCAATGCCAAATTCATGGAAATGTTATACACGCCCCTCCAAAGGAACTCCACAATATGAGTTCACCATGGCCCTTTTCAATGTGGGGAATGGGTGTGATCGGGCCAATGGAGCCCAAAGCCAACAATGGTCATCGGCTTATCTTCACCATGATCGACTACTTCACTAAGTGGGTAGAAGTGACTTCTTTTCCCAGAGTTACCAAAGAGGTGCTTATTGTTTTCATCAGAAACTAAGTCATTTGTCGATATAGACAACCGGAGGTGATCGTATCAGACAATGCCAAAAGCCTCAACAACCAAATGATGGAGGAATTATCCAGCAAATTCCACATCAAGCATCTCAACTCCGTCATCTATCGACTAAAGATGAATGGTGCTGTAGAAGTGGCTAATAAGAACATCAAAAATATCATACAAAAGATGTCTTCCAATCACAAAGGATGGCCTGACTTATTACCTCTGACTCTATTAGCCTACAGAACGTCAATGCGCACTTCCATTGGGGCAACCCCCTACTCATTAATCTATGGCATGGAAGCAGTGCTCCCCATAGAGGTAGAAATGGAATACTTGAGACTGTTGATAGATTCTTAAATGGAGGAAGACCAATGGTTACTAGATTGGTACCACCAATTATCTCTGATAGATGAAAGTTGGGCCACAATAATTTTTCATGGTCAATTATATCAACAGAGAATCGCTCGATCCTACAACAAGAAAGTCTAGCTACGACAGTTCAAAGAAAATGACTTGGTCTTGAAAAAGGTCATTGGCAACTAAAATCAATCTAAAGGAAAACTCACCCCAAACTGGGAAGGCCCTTTCATTGTCAAGGAGGTATTGACAGTAGGAGCCCTCAGATTGCAAGAAATGGATGGCGAAGAATTTTCCCAGCTCATCAACTTAGACACCGTAAAGAGGTATTATGTCTGAAGTTACCTGTAAACCAGCATCCTGGTTCTAGATCATCAATCCATCAGCCAATTTAGGTTATCAAAACCTTTCTAACCGCATCAATTCTCCCCAACAAGACGAACTACGTAAACCTGATCTCCCCCATACATGGGATTACGTAGGCAACCATTTATGGTGGCGTCTAACCTCTACGAAAAAAGAAAAACCCTTCACCACATACAACTTTTAACCTTTTCACGCTAGGTTGGAACTATGCAAACTTGATCTCCCCCATACACGGGAGTACGTAGGCAACCTTCTATGGTGCGGTCTAACTACAAAAAAAAAATCCACACCCTTCAACTTTGTCAACCTTTCAAACCTTTTCACGCTAGGTTCGAACTATGCAGACCTGATCTACCCTTATCAATGAGAGTACGTAGGCATCCATTTTCAGTGCGGTCTTACCCCTGCGAAATCACAAACCCTTTTAACGGTGCTAGGATCATCCTTTCAACTTTCAACCTTTCAAACCAAACCATAAGAGATGGAACTACCTAATATCCCCCATACATGGGAGTACATCAGTGACCATTTGTGGTGCGGTCAAACCGCACCTCATCGGCTTAAACCACAGATATGGAACTACCTGGTCTCCCCTCACAAATGGGAGAAAAAATCAGCGACCATCTACACTGCGTTTAACTCCTAAAAGAGAAACACCAATTCATAAGAGATAGAACTACCTGGTCTCCCCTCACAAATGGGAGAAAAATACGGTGACCATCTACGCTGCGGTTGAATCTTCAAAGAGAAACACTAATCCATAAGAGATGGAACTACCTGATTTCCCCATACACGGGAGTGTCGTCGACACTCTGTGGTACGGTCAACCTCAGAGAGGAAAGCCAAAATCCTTTCCACAACCACATTCAGAAACCAATCCCAAGACACCAAAGGATGGAGAAATACAAAGATCAACGATCCATTCTGAAAGATCCTGAGATATCTTAATGTCCATCCACTAGGGAGGAGTTCAGAATACATTAAGATCACAAGTCCTTGAGAAAAGGCAACTATCAAGCAAGTGACAAGGAATATCTAAAAGGGAAGTGAATCAAAACATATTTCCTTGCCATATAATATTGTTTGATATATACAATGTGTCATGTACATGACAAAACTGGTAAACCTAGTCTATGCAGGAAAATTAAAGCTAATCTACAAACCCATGGATAAGCAAACCATTAAGTCCAACATGGCATCCCTCTCAGTAGATGGAGGTGAATCTATGAACTCCTGCCTATGGGTGTCCATGCGATCCATGAGATCTACGGCCATCTGCATAGTGCTACCATGCTCATCAATGAATGTACTCATCTTTGTAACAATATCATCAGTATGAGATCTAATTGCAATACTATCTGTAGTGGCAGTATCTCGGGTAGTTGGAGCCTCATCCCGCTCAATAGCAACGGCATCCCTAGACGATCGAGCCACATCGTACTCAATAATAGCGGTATCCCTACTAGTTAGAGCATCATCTCTCTCAACAAGAGCGGCCTTTCTATCCGAAAGAGCTGTCAACATCAAGGCCCTAGCCTGATACCTCTCAAACATCATCAGATATAACCTCTGCTCTAAATACTGTCGACATCGGGATTTTTATTTATCTCTTTTCTGTTCTTATTTTTTGGTATTCTCATGTTAGGTGAGATTTGTCTGAAAAAATAAGTTGTGAAAAGGTTCGACATGTATATGTCGACGATTGAACTGTAAAAGTCGCCAGTTGATATTTTTAAATGGTTACACCAACTCAATCAAGAAAAGGTTTGCACATTGACCAAGTGATGTGACACTATTTAACTGGTTCGTGAAACCGAGATTCGTTAGGGTCCGAGGGCTTGATTATTCGGAGGGAAGGTGTTAGGCACCCCCCGATATCCGTGTTACCACGGTGACTGCCACTTTTCAATTAAACCATTATCTGAGTGTGTGTGTGTGTGTGTGTGGGTCAATGTGCAATTATTTGGAAGTAGTGTTACGCCTCGTTTGCACCTATATATAAAGGGTTTGAATTTTGCATAAAAGTTCAGTTTTAACAAGATATATCAATGATGTTTTGTAAAAGAGATTTTTCAAACCCTTATGCTCAATAGTAATTAAGACCTTTGATACTTTCATTTTATTATGTGTTCGACCAGATTGATTTTATTTTTGAGATGCTAAGCATATTCGAGAAAATAAAATATATAGCAGTGCCGAACTCCTTGTGGGCATGAGAGCCATCTAAGAAAATTAAAATATCGTAAATAATTTACAAGCCATATACAGCTGAAAATGTCCATCACGGGAACCGAATCTAGATTCAGGAGACTGAATCTGTGATCACATAATTCCTAGGCTCACATGATGTGGCAATTCGTATAAGAGCTGTAAACAGTTATATATATATATATATATATATATATATATATAACTATTCATCTGTAACTGTTTTCAAAATTTCTCTTTTATTCTTATTCCAAAGTCACCTAACTTACTGTAGTCCACCCGGTTCGTGTCAAACCTTTGTAAGTCTCTTGGGTGAGCAGTGACGATTTTATAACTTGGGTATGAGTCTGCTTAAGGTAAGAGGGTATGAATGGAAGAATAACGAATAAAAATTTATTTTGAACTTGGTAACAATGAGTAGGTTGTTTAGATCTAACTCTTCAGCTAGTAACCGGTCAACTTTGCTTCCTGTCCCAAACATAGTTAACTAGGAAACTCATAGTTATGAAAATAGCAGTCAAGTCATACACAATTGGAATATACCTAGGGTTTCCCCTAAAGATATTTATCAGTCAACATTTTTAGATAATTTTAAAACTGTTTATAATGTAAAAACAGTTGAGAAATTCTATGCAATAAACAAGCAATACGAAAATTGTAGCCTTTTGTCTCCAGAAATTATAAAAAAACATAGGAAGAAAGGTTATAATTTCATTCACATTGGCTTAGTTCAAGTGGCAGTTAAACCTTTAAATATTAAAGGAATAAATTCAAGTATCTATCTCTGCCTTAGAGATGCACGATTCTTGAATTATTATCCTAGCATGATCGGCGCGATGGAATCTAGTCTGCATAATGGACCTATCCACTTTCCTGATTTTACATTGAGCCTAAGTGATCAGAATTTATTAAAGGCCTTGACAATAAATATTAAAACTGCTGGTGAAATTACTCATATGATTGAGGGTTCTCAGCCGATAGCTTTGATTTACAGGATTTATTATATGACCATGAAAACTAACCTAAATGTTCATGCTCTCAATAAAAGTCCAAAAGATCAAACTGTCCTAATTCAAAGTTCAACTAGTGATGCTAATATTCAGATCCCAAGAACCATCCTCTAGAACGATATTACCCTCCCTAGTTAATGGACTTTACCCAGTGAAATTCCTGAACAACCTGTTGTTAACAACCTATTAAACCTTGAAAATGTTAGACAACTTTCAGATGGAACTATAAAAATAAGTTTTGAACGTAATAGAAGACCAGTAATAATAGAAGATTTTGCTAGTACTACAGCATCTTCGTTGCATACAAGAAGAGACACTGAAGTACTTAGTAACCCTTCTTTTAGAGACATTAAATTAAAAGGTGTTTTAAATCAAGGTCAGGCTAGTCACCCTTGTTACACTCAAAAGGATCTAGTAGAAGAAGAAAGCTCTTCCTCTCCTGCTCCTTCTGAGCTTCCCACTTAGTCTGATTTTGAAATTCCTATTAACAATCAGTTAAGAGTCACTAAAAAGGAATTTATTCTAGATTGGGATAATCTTGTAAAGGATTTTAATTCCAAATCCAATAAAGAAAAACGACATTTATTTCGTTCAAATCACCCCACAGAAAAAGAGCGAGATAAAATTGTTAATAGATGGAAACGATTCATAAATAATGAAAAGATAAACATTACCTTTTACGATTGGTATGATCAATATCAAAGTAAGTGTAATGTTATAACCAAAAGTCAATGGATTAAAGAAGACAAGTCTAAGGTCTGTTCTAGTCATCCTCCGCTGGAAACTGTCCTTATCCCGATTAAAAACACATCGATTATTGCCAGTCCCTTTAAAATTTCAGATGGCATTAAAGATGAAAAAAAAATATTGAATAATTAAATTTTAGTAATCAATATCTAGCAACTGTTGGAAGGCAGCTTGATAGAATTGAAGAGAAATTTGAAGAAACAAGTATTAAAAAACCTGATTCAAAAATTGAACATCCTTTGATTAACTTACCAGAAAATAGAAGTAAGTTAGGTTTACCTAATGATGATAGCAACCTAATTAGATCTATTGACAAGTTATTTAAAAAATTAAAAACTGAACTCGGTCCAAGTGGTACTGTAGCTATTTTGGATCAAGTTGAAACTGAGGTCGAAGATGATAATCACTCTGACCATTCTGATTGTAGTTCAATCCCAGATTTCAATGACCAGTTGAACAAGTTAACAGTTAAAAACACTAGTTTAACCAGGAATTGGTATTCTAGACATACTCCTCCGGATCTACAGTTCGAAGAGAGAAACCTAGATAAACAATTCTCTATTTCAGCTAACAAAATTTATGAATGGAACATAGATAGTCTTAGTGAACAAGGGATTTTAAATAAATTAAACCACATGTCTATGGTAGCAAATAGCTATATAACTAAATTCAACAATCTGTCACAACCAGAAATTGTTGAGTTAATAAATAGCGGATTCACTGGTATTCTCAGATCTTGGTGGGAAAAACATCTCACTGAAGATACTAGAGTATCAATAATTCATGCTATCCAGTTAGACGATGACGGCAATCCCATCTTTGATGAAGATATTGGAATTGGTCCGCCTGATGGAGTTAATACTTTAATATTTACCATAATAAAACATTTTGTTGGAACTCCGAGTAATATAACAGAAAGAATTTATGATCAACTTAGTAATCTCACTTGTCCCACTTTAAGTGATTTTAGATGGTACAAGGATGTTTTTACCTCTAGAGTTATGTTGCGTAATGATAGCAATAAACCTTTCTGGAAAGAAAAATTTGTCAATGATTTGCCCTCATTATTCGCACATAAAGTTAGAGAAGAGTTGAGTAAAAACTTAGGCTATATTGATTATGATAATCTCACTTATGGTGACATAATCAGTTATATTCAAAAAATTGGTTTAAAAATGTGTATTGATTTTAAATTAGCCAAACAAGCTAGTAAAGATAAGAAAAAAAAGCTAAATATGAGTTAGGAACATTTTGTGAACAATATGGTTTGCCTCCTATTGCTCCCTCTAGAAGGAAGCATAAACACAAACATATTGATCATCCTAAAACTCATAAACGTCACAAACGTAAACATAGTCATAAAAAAGATAACAATCAAAATGATTATTATAATAAACCTAAACCAGCAAATAAAAAATATAATAGAAGATCTAAAAATTTTGATAAAAGTAAAATTGTTTGCCACAATTGTGGACAGAAAGGGCACTACAAAAATGAGTGCAAAATAAAACAAAAATTATCTCAGTTGAATATTTCTAGTGAAGATACTGAACAACTATTAGAATTAATGAGAATTGAAAACGATGCTAAAAATAACAACGAATCTGACATCTCTTATTCTTCCAATAGCAGTACTAGTAACAATGAAACAGATAGTGACGAGGAAGAAGTTACTATTTGTGCTGATAATTGTAACGAAAATTGTTGTACTAAAAGATTGAGTGTAATTACCAAAGAGGATGAAGAGAGCTCTTTGTTAATTGACCTAATTATTAAAATTTCTGATCTTGAGCTTAAAGCTCAATATACTAAACAGTTAAAAAATTTATTAACTAAAGATACTAGAGTTAAGGACAAAATTACCAAAGCTAAAGATAAACCAATATTTCGCCTTAATAAAACCCTTGAAAGATTTAAAACCCCAATAAAAGAAGTTACCCTACCATAATTAAATCAAGAAGTTAGTAAACTTAAAAAAGAAATCTCTAATTTAAAGATAGAAGTCTCTAATTTAAGAAAAGATATTGAGAACCAGAAATATGATCTTCAGGTTCATGATTCCTCCTCTAGTGATGAAGATCACGATGAGCCAGAATCTTCAGGAACGAAAGAAGAGCCAGATCTTTTTGTTCAAGGTCTTTCTCTTAAAAGAGTTAAAGACTTTACCATTCAAAAATGGTATATCTCCATTAATTTGGTTGTTGATAAAACTTTTTCAATACGACTTCCCGCCTTAGTTGATATAGGTGCGGACTTAAATTGTATTCATGAAGGTCTTATCCCAACCAAGTATTATAAGAAAACCAATGAAAAATTAAACTCAGCTAATGGTAGTCAAATGGAAATAAAATATAAATTACCTAAAGTGCATATCTGTCAAGATATTATGTGTTTTAAAACATCATTTGTTTTAATTCACAATCTTACCGATAAAATTATTTTAGGATTATCATTTATATATTTATTATACCCATTTACTACCAGTAATGAGGGATTAAGCTGTAAACATTTAGGTAAAAGAATAACATTTAAATTTCTTATTAAACCGAAAGAAAGAGATTTAAAATTTATTCAAGAAGAGTCTATTTCCAAATCGTTAAATTTATTAAATTGTAAATCCACCCATTTAAATTTCTTAAAGGAAGAGATTAAATACAAACGAATTGAAGAGCAGCTTCAACATGAAGATGTTCAAGAAAAAATTGAAGAGTTAAAAACTTATTTAAAGGACAATCTTTGTTCTGATTCTCCTAAAGCCTTTTGGCATCGGAAAAAGCATGTTGTAAGGCTCCCTTACGCTAAGGAATTCAAAGAACATTTGATTCCTACTAAGGCTCGGCCCATACAAATGAATTATGAATAAATGGAGTTATGTAAAAAGGAAATCAATGACCTCCTCAATAAAGGATTAATTAAACCCAGTAAATTCCCGTGGTCTTGCCCAGCCTTTTATGTTAGCAATGAAGCAGAAAAGGAAAATGGTGTACCCCGTTTAGTAATCAATTACAAGCCATTAAATAAGGTCTTAGAATGGATTAGGTATCCCCTGCCTAATAAGGATGACCTCATTAACCGGTTGAGTAATTCCACCATCTTCAGTAAATTTGACATCAAGTCTGGTTTCTGGCAAGTTGCTATTCACCCAGATGACAGGTACAAAACTGCATTCACCACTCCATTTGGTCATTACGAATGGAATGTCCAAGCATTTGGCTTAAAAAATGCTCCCAGTAAATTCCAAAATATCCTCAATGACATTTTGAATCCTTTCAGTCATTTTGTTATTGTCTACATTGATGATCTTCTCATTTTTTCTAATTCCATTGATGAACACGTCAAACATTTGAAATCATTTTTTAAAATGGTTAAAGACAATGGACTTGTTCTTTCATTTTCCAAATGCAGCTTGTTTCAAGCTAAAGTTAGGTTTCTTGGATTAATTGTATATTGCGGACTCATACGGCCAATTGATAGAGCTATTCAATTTGCCGACAGATTCCTAGATAAAATTACCCATAAAACTCAACTGCAGAGGTTTCTAGGCTCGCTCAATTATATTGGCAAGTTCTATAAAAATCTCAGAAAAATTTGCAAACCTCTATTTCAGCGTTTGCAAGACAATCCTTCCCCTTGTACTGACATTCATACTTTTGTAGTCCAACAAGTTAAAAAATATGTCAAGGAATTGCCCTGCCTTGGTATTTCCAACGATTCTGCATTTAAAATTGTTGAAACTGACGCCTTTGATATTAGATTCGGAGGTATTCTCAAGCAAAAATTAACTCCAAATTCTCCTGAACAAATTATTCATTTCCATTCCGGTGCATGGAATAGTACACAGTTAAATTACAGCACTATTAAAAAAGAAATACTTTCTCTTGTATTATGTATTAATAAATTTCAAATTGATTTATTAAATCAAAAAATTTTAGTCCGAATTGACTACAAATCTGCAAAATATGTTTTAGAAAAAGATGTTGAAAACATAGCCTCTAAACATTCCTTTGCTAGATGGCAAGCGCTTTTGAGTATCTTTGATTTTGATATAGAATACATTAAAGGCAGTAATAATTCCATTCCTGATTTTCTCACTCGAGAATTTATTAAAACAGGTACCGTGCATCCATCATGAGTGTCCGTGGTGCATCATCTTCTCGTGGTCCAGGTCGCCCTACTGGCCCAAGTAATCAGCCAAGAGGATCTTTGGTTTCTCATCCAGTAAACCCAGTTTATTAAACCAGTAACAAATTCACTGTCTTTGGGACAATGCCCAAGCCATATAGTTCATCCTTAGCCAGTAACCCAATTCCAATTGACCCTTTTCAGTCTAAGGCCTCTAGTCCAAATCCCAGTTATCCTCCCTCTGAGTATATGCTTAGATGGACCAATTTCTTATTTCATATTGAACCTCATATGAAACCCAGAAATGACCCAGTCAAATTAACCTCCCAGTTCTTTCCTCCGGGATGGCACTTCATGCCCCTTGCTCCTTATAAATCCCTTGTGTATTATAAGGATATCCTCATTGAAACCGAGTCAATCTTTATTAAACCCATTTATGCTAACAATGATAAAGCCAAAGTTCTTTACCATTCGTTATACATTAAACAGTTTATTCCAATGTCTGATTGGGGAAAACATCCTTCCGATCTTATGCAGCTTTCTAATTAAGATAACTCCTTCTGTTATTATGATTACATGGAAGCTTGGTATAAAGTTTTCCTTCATCAAAATGAGTCACATAGTCATTCTTGGTTTATTCAGTTTGATCATAAGTTCAAAAGTCAATTTCCCTGTTGGTTTTCTCACTAGTGGTCTAGGTTTGGTTCTACGTATGACCTCCTTCCAGATCTCCTAAAAGTCCAACTCAATCATTTCTGCAACCACAGAAAAAGTAATCTAGTTAATGAAGGAGTCCCTGTAATTCTTCAATTTGTGAGTAAATATAAGATTCCCTGGATTCTCAGATGGGAATATCACATTCAACCTCCAATCAAAGTTACCAGTCCACAAGGTGATGAAATAAATCATCTTGCTTCTCCCTCTTCTGACCCTTTTCCCCTTGTCTCCCGTCAATGGTTTGTCAAATGGTGGGACAAATTTGATGTTAATAGAATTATCGGTCAAGTTCAGTTAGAATTTCCAACTACTCCTCTCGAGGTTCTCCCAGTTTCTGTTGCAGAACCCCTTGTCTAAAATCAAAAGAGTCAAGTGTTAGTAAAAAATCAAAAGAGTCAAAAGAGTCTAGAGTCAGTCCTACTGGTTCGTCTTGTTCTCGTAGCATTTCTGATTTCAAGGATTGTTCCGAAAAAGAGTTAAAACTAATTGCTCAAGCATTAAATAAAAGAATTGATGAATTGCATGAAGATGCCTCTGCAGCTTCTTCATCTTCAAATGCTTCAGTCAGCCATTATGATGATGATGACCAGTATGGCACCATCAACACAGGATGCTCAGGACCCATTTGCCTGACATCTCACTTCAGTCGCATGCACCTGCTCCTGCAGCCAGTCAAAATAATGATGCCCTTCAGCCAAAAGCAGTTAGCTTTTCCACCGAAAGCATCTCCCGAGTCAAAAGTTTTGGCCACTTCGTCAAAAGTTGCCAGACGCGTCCATGAATAGTAAAAAAGTCAGCACTGTTCATCAATAGTGAATTTTGTCTATAATCATTTACTTTGTAATAGTAACTTTGTAATAGTTCTTTCCTTACTCTATAAAAGGCAACCGAACTTAGTTATTGATGCAGACTTAGAAAGACTCTGAGATCCTTCTCGGATGAATCTTTAGCCTCTACCGCTGTTTAGCCTTCCTTATCCCCTCCTTCTTATATTCTTAAATGTTCTGAGTAATATTGTAAGTCAATTTGTATTGTATTCAGTTTGTAAATTTGTAAACAATTTTATTTTCGATCAATAAAATTATCTGTTTTAGTAATCAACTGTGTTACTACATGCATTATTTATACTATTCTTCTCTTTCCGCTCCATATATATATATATATATATATATATATATATATATATATATATATATATATATAAGCTATTAATATATATATATACAGACAATTAACCACCACGAAGCACCTCCATGGGGGATTAAAAATGTAAATAAAGTAATAAAAACAATCAACCGCCATGAAGTAAACTCAAGGCGAGACAAAATGTAAAGAAAGCTGTAAAAGGCCACGAAGTGAACTCCAGGCCTGACAAAAATGTATATATATATATATATATATATATATATATATATATGTATATATAAACAATAAACGCACAGGATATATATCGATCCAGGCTAGGTTCGTTAATTCGAATTCGAGAATATATATATGTATAAAAGCGGCAAACGCACCGGATATGTAATTCAGGCTCAATCAAATAGAGTTTGATGACAACAACATATATATAAGTATTTATATATATAAAAGCAATAAACGCTCCGGATATAAATCCAGGCTCATCGAACAGAGTTCGACAACAGTTTATATATATGTATATATATATATATATATATATGTATATATATATATATATATATACAAAAAAGAAATAAAAAGTCACGGACCGAAGTTCGGGCACACACACACAACCCGACTCTCAACGTGAATAACTGTGTGCCAAAAGTGGAAAACAGGCTTTAAATGATGTAAAAAGGCTTACAGTGGACTGCCAAAGAAAACTTTAATAGTTTTAAATGGATGAACACTCGGCTCCCGTCGGTAAAAAGTAGCCAGATATAAGCTGACAAGTGTTTGAAATGAGAAAGTACTCAATATATGGTGTGTACAAAGCACGTTAGACATGGCTACCTCGCCTTTTTCATTTACAAAATGGCTGCCCAAGCCCTTTATTTATAGATGGGGGAGCCGCAGGTGTACCTACGACAGCCGCAGATGCACCTAAGGCTGCCCGGGGTGCCCTGGGCTCCATGGGTATCGTCGTCTCAAAGTACGTGTATGTGTGCAACGTGATGTCTGCTCAAACTTTTAGAACTTCAATTCGGGCATCCTATCGAGGTGTATAAGACCTTTTTCGGCATGCTGTTGTCGAGAGCTACGTAATGGCATGGGATAAGAGGTTGTTCAAAGTCGAGAAGATGGGACCATGCCCAGGTCTTCAAGCTTTAAATTATATCCGATATGCTGTCTTGTGTAGTTGTCACTTGGGATTGGAGCTATTAATTCTTATAGGACATTCCTGTGTGTAATGTATGTTGAAATGTTTGCTGAGATGGCGCAATGAAGGATTGAGGTGGCAAAATAACGATTTTGCCCCTCATCGGGGTTATCTCCGGTTTGGGCTGATTTAGCAGTCGTTGCTCAAGGTTATCTCTGACATTGGGCTACTGCAAGTGCTGAATGCCTGCCCTCCCTGGGTTATCTCTGAATTTATAGCTGAGTACCTCAGGGCTAACACCAAGTGTTGAAGCTGATCGCATGGATTCAAAACAAGCATTTCCGGGGTTATCTCCAGAACTACAACTGCATACCTCGGGGTTGTCTCTGGGGTTTGAACTGTATCTCCCGGGGTTGTCTTTGAGATGGAACTGAGGATTCTGGAGTTATCTCCAGAACTGAAACTGGAAATGCATTCCTCATGGTTGTCTCTGAGGTTAAATCTGAGTATCTCAGGGTTATCTCTGGGACCGTGCTGCTTTGACTTCCAGGGTTATCTCTGGAAGACGATTTTGCCCTCCTATAAGGTTAGTAACAGGAATGCAAAGTTTTAAGTGTCTACAGATGCCCCTCTTTATCATATTCATGAAGTGTAATGGCATGGATAGGATAAAGAATACTAGACACTTTAAACATGACAAGATATTCATGATGTAATGTACTGCAGCATGATGCAGATGTATGATATATGTGGTTTGTTAGACTGTTTTCCAACAGGATGTGATTACCGTTTGCTCCCATGACTTTTGATGGGGCCTGGAGTGATCACTGATGACCTTGATAAACTACTTGGATGTGTGCTACAAAGTTCTCAGGAACTTCCAAGATGTTGACGTTGGGGTTATAACCAAAGTCTTTGATCTTTGGTATAGACTTTCCACCATAGATGTTCCTCTCATGTGTAAGGGACTATGGGGGAATGAGCATTTGTCTGATGGCGATTGTGTATAACAGATTCCATCATCAGTCCTCCCCGATGAAGATTGTCTTCCCTGGTTTATTACGCCAGGTTTCTCCAATGTTCTGTCGGAGTTACTGCCAATAGTATGTGTTTATCAAGGTTGCCTTACCCTTCCTGAAATGTACATTAACGGCTGAAATCCCTGCTGGGGATGACATCAAGGCTGCTTGACCTTCGTTGACATGTGCATCAATGGATGACATCATCGAATGGCTTTCGATACTTTGATGGGTTTACCTACCATTGACTGAGTGTTACCAAGGTTGCTTGACCTTCGTCGACATGTACATCAACGGATGAAATGTATGGAGTTCCCGCTGGGGAGAAGTGTTTTGGAGTTGCAACCCCAAACTGACGGCATCGGACCTTCGTGAGGTATTGTCGAATATAGTTTGTAACAATTGTGATCATTGGTATAGTAAGCCTATGTCCGGGTGAATACCAATGGGTAGTGTGTAGACCTGTATTTTGGTCCATGAAAACCATGATTTCAATTTTTCTGCTTAATCGCGTAGCATTTTTTTTCCTAATTTGGCTTTTTTAGCTTGTGAGATCTCCTTAGCAACTCGAACTGGACCGAGCCGGAGGGGTGGGCCCCACCTAGGGGAGCCACAGGTACACCTATGACCAACCGTGGGTGGCCTTAAGTGGTATGTTGCTTTCACAAGTCATTTTCATATTGCGCCACACAAGAAATCAGAGAGCTTTTCTTCAGATCTGCTGAGTTCGGACATCTTTCTGCAAATTCTGTCACCGTACAAGTGTTTCACACTATCCTGGTAACGTATGCATGTCTTCTTTTCCAGCTTCTATCTGTTGGAAAATGACTTATCATATAAAATGTGTCTAAACACATAGTAGTTAATATGCATGCTCATATGTTTTGATAAAAAATATTCAACATAGTAAATATTAGTATTTAACCATGCTGGACATAATGATGTGAAAAAATTTGACTTTTGAAATAGTCAAATTAGTTCCTTTTTCTACTATTTCTTATTCTATTTGAGGACAAATGAGCAAAAGGTAAGAAAACAAAGTAATCCTGGTAATTAGGCTACCCTTACTGATTATGACTTTGACATGTTCATGCATTAGGATGTTTATGACTGTGGGTAGGTGTGCTACTAAATGGCCACCTAGTCATGCCTATGTGCGTGTGGATAGTCTTGTTTACAAAGGAGACTCTGACAAAAAATTTCCAAAAGTCTAGGCATTGGGTAGACATGCATTTTTAACTCTACTGTAGGCGTATGTTAAAGTAATGCATGCATGCATGTAATCATAAAATGCATTTGAAAAGCTCCAGGTTAGAATTTACCACACTCTTTTTGAGGTAATTTAGAGACTTGTGTCCAGATACTATGGATTCAGATCAGCCTAGTTGTTCTAGCAGGACCACTTTAGGTGTGCGGAGGAGGGCTTCTAAAGTGCCTCAACCTCGTTTAGTCAGACAACCTCGTCGTTTGGTGGAGGCGGTAATTCGTCATGTCTGGGTTGATGTTCCGGATGTTAAGGACGAGGAGGAGGATGTACCAGTTGCGGCTCCAGCTCCTGCAGCTAATGCTCCCCGCAGGGATCTTCCAGGCATTCAGGTGACTATTCCAGATCTTCTGGGTGATTTAAGTTGCCACCCTTCAGTTTACTTGCAGGCAAACGAGGTAAAAGTTGGGTTCAATCTTCCTTTTTCCTATTGACGAGGAGCAAGGATTTGGATGTTGATCTGCATTTAATGTAGGTTCCCGGCTTCATGCAGCCTCGAGGGAATTGGTTTAGCATACACTCACTGTATCAGGCTCTACATCCAGATTATCGAGATATTGTGCATGACTGGGGCTTTGGGCGTTCTTTTCCATTCTACCCCGCTGTTGTCCCTGGGGTTACCTCAGGGCATTGTCTGAGCGCTGGTTTCACCAGACTCAGTCTCTCCATTTGTTGGATTATGAGGTGATGATGACGCTGATGGATTGGCAATTTATCACCGGTATGGAGTTTTGAGGGGCGCCAGTGCCATGTACGGCGAACATTACCCCGACTGTCATCCGATCCTTGTTAGGAGTTTCGGTTGAGGCACTCAAGGGCAGGACCATTCGTACGGGTCCTTTGAGCATAGATGCTATGAGTGAGCTGTTGAGTGAGCCTATGCCAGCTGATGTGAGAGTCAGGGATTGCATTCTTCGGCGATTGTTCCTGGTTATTATCAGGGGTTGTTTCATAGCAGACAACTCTTCCACGGTGTTATTCGCTTTGATCAATGCCACTCGAGAGGTAGACCGTATTAGAGAGTATAATTGGGGCTCCTATACCTTTGCCTATTTCCTCAGGGGAATGCGCATGTGTTTGCAGGGCTTGACAGAGGCTTGGCTAGGATTTTACCCATTTCTACTGGTGAGTATTCTCTTTTGATTTTCCTTGTACAGGTTAAGAGTGTTTACTAACAGCAGGTGTTTGCCTTTGTGTTGGGAGTTTTGGGCCTATAAGAGACTTCCATGTTTGCGTCCTGTGAGTGTGTTAGGTTTAGAGACCTATCCACGAGGACAGCGATGGCATCACTCCATATTGGCGAAGGTTCCTGTAGCTGAAGGTTTCACCCATTGTCGCTTACAGTTGGAGTTGTTGACAACTGATGCCATTACTTGGGTTCCCTATTCTGCGAAACATTTGTCAGTTGGATTTGACGATGGATTCCCGACTGGTGTCGAGTATGTGATATCCACCCGTAGGATTCCTCTTTTCACACATGGAGGATGGGAGCTCTATTTAGGAGAGCGTGCTATTAGGAGCACCACATGATAGATTCGTGTGTCGATCTTGCCTCATGCCAGGCGTTATTGGCCTGTATTGCAGTCGCCTGTTGATGATATCCCATTGTTGGGCGTTGATGGCTACACTTTGTAAGAGGGTTCATATACCCAGGAGGCATTATACTGCTGGTGGTCCCCTAGTACCATTGGAGCCCGGACCCGCGCCACTCAGTTCGTGGGGGATATGGTTCCTGGATCAGTGATGATGACGGATTGGATGGCCTGTGTCCGAGTTCTGACTCATTTGACACAGATTGATAGTTTGACCCGATAGTTGGACCAGGCACATTTTTTTCATCTGGCATTTGGGTCGAGATCCTTCAGAGGCGGATACTTTTGATCCTTCCAGCTCAGGTGCTGGCCCCTCAGGTGAACCATATGGCTTTATTGGTGCAGATCCTCCACTATATAGGCCTGACATCCCCGTTGATGGAAATCTAGTGACTCAGGAGGAGTTACATCAGGTGGACAGGATTGGTGATGTAGATATTGACACCATTGTCTTCTTCTGACGTGTATTCTCGCTATATCTTTTGATAGACCTCTGTTAGATATTGGGTGGTTGTGCCTCATTCTCGTTATATCTTTTGATAGGCCTCTGTTAGATGTAGGGCGTTGGTGCACCATTTCCCTATAATTTTCAGTTGTACAAAGATTATGTAGTTAGATGATGATGTACTTAGGAATGTATGTACTATTTTCCATTCCCTACATCATATTGCCATCTATTATTTGTCATGCATGTATTATGTCATGCATATATATGTCCAGAGATATTCAGTATTGACCCCTAGATGGTCTTATGATATGGCCCACATAGATATCTTCTTCGACAGTCAGCCGTATTGATCACATCCCACCAGTATTGGTGGCCTCACGTTTGAGATCTTGGTATGACAGTGTATCCCTTTCAGACAGGGTGATTGTGGATCAGCTATTGTAGTATTCCATGACCCTCCTGCCATTCTAGGTTCCATTGGGCTTCGTAGATGGCATGCTAGAGCACTGGGCACCGGAGAGGAATGTTTTTTAGTTTGGGACCCAGGAGTTAACTCCTACTCTAGAAGAGTATAAGCGGTTGATGGCTTCGCCCTTAGACAGACCTTGCTCTCAGATGGCTGTCAGAGATATGCACCGGTAGTTCATGACCCTCAGCAGGTTACGGTGTAGAGTAGTACAGGATGAGATTACATCCGGTCATGTATTATCCCAGTGTTTTCTGATAGACAGATTTGGCTCATTAGACAACTATGCTCAGCACTCCGGGGATTTCACTGTGCCAGAGGATCAGTGGCATGTGGCCAGAGTAGATGTACTCGTGATGTGTGTAGTGGTGTATGTATACATGCTACGATATATGGATGGGCTGGACATCGGTGTTATCATGGCAGTGAGAGCTCTCAGGGAGGGTCATACCATCATTCTGATGATTATGGCGAAGACGTTGAGATCAACCACGTTTTGCCACACCTACCCGATAGAGGTATTTACAGGCAGCTCAGTCTTGTTGTACGTGTGGTTCATGTCACACTTGAGACCGATTGGCACGTTTCGATAGCATGGGTATTGTTTTTCCCATGAGATAGCCAAATCTTACTCCTTTCTGCCAACGGAGTGTGTAGACGCTATATCCTGGTCGGTGTTTGATGTGATAAAAATATGTAACTGCAAGTGCACAGTGTCAAATTGAAGAACTGACAAGTACAGGTCGAACCAACAGAGACTAGATTAATTCTTTAATATATCCTTAATTAATATTTTAGGCGAATTAGAAATAAATATGGTGGAGAAAATTTATTAACTAAATTATTCAAACTACTAATTAATAACGAAAACTATTAATGAGAAAAGATACCTAGGAATCAGAATCCACCAAATATTAACATAATAAATAATTTCTTATTTCCTAAATCAATTCCCAAATTATTCTCCCTTCCCTTTAAAAATAATGATTCATATAATTAATATGGGCAAGCATAAGTTATGAAAAATTCACAGATTAACTATAACTTATCAAAATCTCGCAATCAATATAAAAATCATATGCAATTTATGCGGAGGAAAATATGAAGGCGAAAATAATTAGGCATTAATTTTGAAACGGAAAGAAAATATTATTATGAAATACTTAGTTTCATCATAATCCTAGGTATTAGAAATTTAGCTAGCCATGGAATTAAAAACAAAAACAAATAATATTAGTACTACAATTCGCATGAAATAAGAATAATAATTAAAAAGAGAATTTCAATTATATAAATAAAAGAAAGATACAAATACTCCCTGACAGTAGTTTCACACGTGATTGGAATAAGAGAAAAATAAACTCTAAATATCTTACTCCCTTGTACCCTAGTGAAGAACTAATAAAAAGAAAATAACAAGTGGTGTTTTTCTCTCTAAAACAAGAGGCCTATTTATAGGGAAAATAACTTGGAACCCTAATTAAGGTTCATTGAACTTGGACAGTTTTGTTTCCCATCAACTTCTCAAAAAAAAGATCTTCTAGATATACTTTCCCTTCTGTTGTTGGATTTGACTTGCACACCAAGATTGTTCAACCTCTTTCCTACTCCTTGTATGATTCTTCTTGGACATTCCTTATATGAATAAGAGCATTAAATATCGTTTGATCACCAAGATTTTCACCTTATTGCAACAAATATTAAATCCTACAAAATAAAATAAAACATATTAATTTAATAAACTAATATAATTAAAAGGACAAAATTAAGGATAGTAAAATGTATGAATTACGTGTTTATCAAATACCCCCATACCTAGCTTTTGCTCGTCCTCGAGTAAAATAAAAATAAAATAAAATAAAAATTACACTACCCCATTTTCATAGGAAACACGATTGCACTTAACATGTGCAACAAGCCTTTAAACCCCAAGGTTATCCCAAGTGGACGAGTTGTGTCTCGTGAGGGTTTGCAGTGAATATACCCACAAAATTCAAAAATATATTTTTTGGGTTTAACAAATTATGAAATTGAAAGAAAAATTCTAAATATCCATGGACATTATACATAAGCAAGATTAAATTCAAAATCGCACTTTTACCTTATCAAAAATACTCAATCTTTATTTTAGACACCATCCTTCATTAAATCAATTCCATGTGATGCATGCATGTGTATATGATGTAACTCTTAGTAGGAATTTTTACCATGAAAACTGTAACGACCCCAAAACAGGTCCATTCCATCCAACCTATTCTGAGTCGCCAAATACATGGTACAGAAAATAACTACAACTTTATTACAATAATTGTCGTGCAAAATACAACAACACATATGCTGTGAGTTTGGATATAAATATATACCAAATGTGACTCATGTCCCAATCGTGGATAGCACCTCACAATGATACCTTACATAAAGGTATAGTCAAAAACTGTTTTAGAAATTAGAATCTTTGGGAAGTGCTCAAGGAAACCATCGTACATGGGAGGCCATGCATCTAGGTTATGATAGATATCATATGGCCACAGAATTATCCTTGGTTGACCCAATAGACCCCAAAGAAAAACGAGAAGTTTACTATCATATTCTTCCCAATGGTGAGTCTTCTCTTGACATATCATTATCTCCATTGTCTCTAATTGAAAATTATACTTCAAACAAACACCAAGATTATATAGGTAGTGCTCGTAAAGATACTCAACAAGTGGATGAGCACAACCCTGTCTTATGATGACACGAGGTTGTATGTCATTAGACATCTTGTATGATAGTGACAAAACACCCTTCCAACGTTGGGTTCGCTTCACCCTAGATGATTCACCAAATATAACTACTAAATGATGACCACTGTTCTATTCCCCTGTTACCCCCGCTCGACCCAGCTACACTCTTATTACCTGAAAGGAATTGTGAAACAGAAGGGTGAGCACAACTAGCCCAGTAAAGAATATCATGACTAAAGATAAATAAGTTATCAATAGCCTTCAACAGAATTAAATCAGAGATTTAGAACATATGGTAGATGATAAAAATTTCAACCAAAGTTGTAGCGGAACAAGCAATCCATTAGAAGAGTTAAATAGACTATAAAGTCTATTATCTTCTCCATGTTAAAAATCCAACAACAATGTTTTATCCCTGTAACATCACTTAACAGTTCCTTTCCACAATCATATAAATAACTCATAATCATAATCGTGATTCTAAATTTTTTCTTCGCACCCAAGACAAAAAATACTTTCATCACCTGTCTTTACCTGAAACATCAAAGATCATGGTTATATCAAATCACAGTTCATGTTCATAATCATGCTAATAAATCCATCTTCGCACTACGGCCAAAGATATTCATCAACAAACCATCTTTGCACTACGGGCCAAAGATTTTCAACAACAGTTCATCTTCGCACTACAGGCCAAAGAAATTCATCAATAATTCATCTTTGCACTACAGGCCAAAGATATTCATTAACAGTTCATCTTTGCACTACAGGCTAAAGATATTCATCAATAATTCATCTTTGCACTACAGGCCAAAGATATTCTTTAACAGTTCATATTTGCACTATAGGCCAAATATATTAATATCTTAAAGAAATATATAATCATTTCAGAATTATATAAACAATAATTATAACCATGTTGATTAATTCACCTTTACACTTAAGCTAAAGATATTCAGTTATAAATTCAATGGTCATGATCATACCAGTCAACAATTCAACTTTGCACTACTGGCCAAAGAGAACCCATAGTCATAATCATACCAACAATCTACCCATCTTTACACTCAAGTGAAAGAGAATTTCAATATCAAGGTTATAAAAATGTTATATATGATAATAAAAATAATATGATCAAAATATAGATTTAATTTCAAGAGTAATATTCATAAATTAACTATAATTTGGTCTGAAAAAGAAACTAATTTTATCGTGAATAGCAACTCGTGAATAGTAACTCATGAATAGCAACTCGTGAATAGTAACTCATGAATAGTAACTCGTGAATAGTAACTCATGAATAGTAATTCCGACACAAAAAAGGAGAAATTCCACAATAAAATTCATACCAATATTTTGGTATAATGATATTGAAAGAATAATATTTCTTAAGCTTATAAATAATTTATTTTAATTGTTTACACTTTACTAAATAATATATTTAATCATCCTAAAATGCCAAACTCATAAGATTTCATTACCAATAACCAAAATTCCTCATCAAAAATCTGCATATACCTCATATAGGATTCTCAAGCCATAAAATCCTATTTTCCAATTTTCTTACTTCACATAACATATTTAATTCATTTACTCATAACTAGTCTATTTTCATGAAAAATATCAAATCAGTTCCAAAAATATTTTTTTTCTCATATTTAGCAGAATATAGTCCCATATTGAACATATATTTTTCTCAGAATTTTTAAAACTCATTTATTATTTTTCATATGGCCAAAACCGCCGAATATTTAGATATTTATCATAAATTGTAATTTTATCCAAAAATTCCGAAATTCACAGAGTACACTGATATTATATAGATATACTTCCAATAAAATTTTCATCAATTTTGAAGTTAACCACAAGGAGTTATAAGCGGTTACTTTTAAAATAGTCTTTTCTCATAAAATTCATAATTCTTAATCTATACATCCAAAAATCACCATTTTTGGACACAATCAATAAAACTCATCAAAATATCATTTCAAATTTTTCCAAAATTTTCTGAAGGTCAGAAGAATTACGACCTGAAAAACATAATAACCCTTAAAATCCCTTACTATCCCTTACTATCCCTTACCTCAAAAGAGCAGCACTTCTGACTGGATATCGGATATGACGCTGAAGAAAACTTACACTAATGAATAGCAACTCACCAAGTATCTAAATACTCACAAAATACACTCGATAATCTAGAGAGAAAAAGCGAGAAAACTTATGAATTCTGGTGTGATTTTCAATTCTAACTTAGCCCTCTATTTATAGGAAAATGTTAGCACGCCGAAGCAGACTTAACCTGCAACCTGATGGCTTTACCTGCTACTATTCCCACCCACCACATTTGAATAAAAATCTCAGCACATTTCTTCACCAACCAAGAGTGGGGCCCACCAATTCTAGAATTTTCCACCAAAATGATTAGCTCCGGAAATTTAACAATTTCTGAACCAGTCATCTCGTAAAATTTATAACAAATCATACGTTCATTTTTAACGGTTCAAAATTTGTGGACATATACTCAACTTATATGTGTATAACATATCCAAATATTACCACGATCCAACGGTCGGATTAAAAATTATAACCCTCGCAAAATATCTCAAAAACCCTAATTTGATTTTCAATACATCCGTTCCGACAAAAATACAGATAAAATACCTCAACATTAATTCCTTCATTTATAACCACATAAATAAATCCATCATTTATATCCATATCAAATAAAATTTTCTTATCATATAAATCAATAATTAATTATTCATAAATAATATTACAGAATCACAATTATGACAACCAGGCAGTTCCCAAGAAAGAGGGGGCTTTCCGATAAGGATTTCTCCTTATTAGCGCGAAATTAGATGACCAAACCTCTCCTTAGACAGAACTTTCTAGACATTGCCAATAATGCTATCTAATAATATTATTCAAATAATATAAATTATTGATCTGATAATGGAGATACTATGCAGTGACAATTATTGAACAACAATAATATAAAATTTCAACGTAGCAATTATTGAATCAATAAAATAAAATATTAAATAGTAATTACTGTAACAATTATTGAGTAGTGCCTTCTTACGTAAGAATCAATAATTTCAAAAATACTGTGCAATACCGTGTGCTACTGTGCAATAACGCGTATTACTGTATTTTAACCACCAGGTATTCCAACATTGTTAACGGTAACAACTACACCGTTATTTGTAAAAACTCAAATTTGTCATTTTCTTCATCCGACAGTTATTCTGTTATGGGACCCACAAATGGCTGGGCCGTCGTATGAATATTCCCCGACAGAAAGAATATTCCACGACCGAACGAATATTCCCCGACAACAATGAATATTTTATAACCACTTGTGTATTTTGAAAATAAAAATTCATATATCACCCTTAACTTTAACATTTATCAATTTAACCATTTACTGAATAGCAATTATAAGAAAAATTGAATACTTTTATTTCATAAAATTCGGGGTCTTACAAAAACCAAGCAAGCTCATTTTTCTTTTTCTTTTTTTTCCTTTTTTCCATTTTTTTTTCAATTTTGATTCTTGACTTGTGCAATGTCTCATTTTCTTAGGATTTTAGCAAGCGTTGGACCAATGACTCCCAAACCAGATGGCTTTAGGGCACTAGGTGTAGAGACACCCCTAAGGGCTTACTTACTCGAGTAACAAAGGCCACAAAATTAGACTAGTCAAGCTGCTTTTATCCATCACACCTTTCAGCATGAATATCAATGCTTTCTGAAGCTTGGATACCCAGTTATTTCGTTTAATGGACATTGAAACAGTTATTTATTCCTCTTTTTTTCAACTTTTCTCAACTTCATTTTTTTTCATTCTTTCTTCTTTTCTTTATTTTTTTTTTGAAATTACTCGAATCATGGTTTATACCCCACAACTAAGAATTAGTACAAACGTGAAGTGCAAAAATGCTTGTGAAATTAATTTTAATTTAGATGGTGTTTCGAACTAAGATTTTGTATCTTATCAAAAATTTAAGAGTTCTAAATATTTCAATCTTACTTATGAGTTTTGATCCACAAACACTTATTAGAATTAATCCAATGCATAAAAAGTCAAACAAAATTTTTTTTAATACTTTTTTCGTGTTTTTTTTTACTATTTTTTCCTAAAAAGAGAAATAAAAAATAAAAAAAATCTAATACAATAATACAAACAAACTCCCCCCATACCTAAATCATACATTGTCCTCAATGTATGCAAATGAAGAAAAGAGAACAAAGATGTGAAAAAAATTATACCTTGTATGCGGGGCATTTGTTCTGTAAGAAAATGTGGTGAGAAAGAAAACAAATGTACATATCTACAAATTTTATGCATCCTAAAAACTATGCGACCGTAAATGATCAGGGATGCAAACAGACAACCTAGAGTGGATTGCGTATGATTTTCAGGAGGTCTGGGTAATTGGAAATAGTTAGAATTTGCAACAGAAGAACAATTGTGAGCATACCCGACTGATTCTTTTAAAATTGAGTCAAAGAATGATAACGAAAAATGATGGTTCCTTTTGAAAAATTCTAACTTCATAAAATCTATCCAAACTTGACATCCATATTTGTTACCATGGGGCACTAAAACATTTTCATCATTTTTAATAAATGTTAGACCAATATGTTTAGACACCACTTGATTAACACATGCATTATCTGAAATGGGAGATATGATCTCATTATCTAAACATGGAAGATTATCATTGTCCACAACCTTTGGTTCATTTGTTAAATCACATTTAGTGTTTCTGGAAGGCGCGTCGGATGGACCCAAGGTAGACTCAAAATGATCATAAGAGGATTGAAGGTCAATTTGATTATCGTGAAAATGCTCAAAATGTGTCAAACTTGATTCAACTATAGGTTCCAATCTAGAGTAAGATTTTTGGGCTGTGGAGTCCAACATCTCATTGACCTCATTCAAGTATTCAGTTTCATCCCAATTTTGACCAAAATGATTTAGACAAAAGTTAATAATTTCATCTTCCCCCATAAGCTCATTTCCTGACATTTGTTGAATCATGTTCACTTCAACGGACTGGTCAAACAAATCACTAGGTTGCTCTCCCACATTAAACACATTTAAGTCAATTGTCATGTTCCCAAATGTCAATTTCATTAGTCCATTTCTACAATTGATTAACGCATTAGAAGTTGCTAGAAATGGTCTACCTAAAATGACAGGAATTTGACCCTTGGGATTGGCAACAGGCTGGGTTTCAAGGACAATAAAGTCAACAGGGAAGACAAAATTACCAACCTTAATGAGTACATCTTCAACTATTCCTTTTGGTACTTTAACAGAACGGTCAGCTAGTTGGAGTGTGACACTTGTCTTTTTCAACTCCCCTAAGCCTAAGGTTTGGTACACAGAAAATGGTAACAGGTTCACACTAGCTCCTAAATCAAGCAAAGTTTTTTCAATTAATGTGTCACCTATGATGCATGAAATTGTAGGACAACTGGGGTCCTTATACTTCACAAGGACTTGACATGACAAGATAGAACTAACATGGGTTGTTAGAAAAGCTTTTTTAGGAACATTAGTGGTTCTTTTTTGTGTGCACAAATCTTTTAGACATTTAGCATATGAGAAAACTTGTTGAATGGCATCTCGAAGGGGAATATTAATTTTCACTTGTTTGAACACTTCTAAAATTTTGTCCAACTGGGCTGACTGCATGTTTGAAATAAGTCTTTAAGGGAATGGGGCTTTTGGTTTGAAGACTTTTTCAATTGACTCATAAGGTGTGGTTTGATCATCTTTTGACACAAGCTTAGTAGGTGGGCCTACTGACTCAGAGTTTGTGGGCTTTTCAGGTTGGGCTGACTTTGAAGATGGATTGTTAGATTCAATATTTAAATTTTTCTCTTCTTCATTATCAATGTCAGCATGATTATTAAAATAATTTCTAGATCTTAAAGAAATTATAGAATTCACATGATTGACTTGGTTGTTTTCATGTGAATTAGCATGATAAGGTTTTTGATTAGAGACTGGAAATTTTGGATTGGTCTCGGGTTGACTAGGAAGTTTACCCTTCTCTCTTTCACTAACAATAGTGGCCAATTGACTCATTTGGATCTCTAGACGAGATAAAGTTTGGTTAGTGTTTTGCATGAAATTATTGAAATTATTATGAGATTTCATTAAAGTTTCTATACTCTTCTCTAAAGCGTTAAGTCTCTTCTCACTTTCATTAGAAAAACCTGGTGGATATTGGGTTGTTGAACTTGAATTTTGGTACGGACCAGGATTTGGCTTTTGATAAGGTTGAAAAGATTGATTTAGAGACTGATTGACCTGATTTGAAGAGTTATTCGAGTGGGGTCCTTGGTTCCATGCAAAATTAGGATGATTTCTCCAACCTAGATTATAAGTGGGTGCAAATGGGTCATTCGCAGGTCTTTGAAACGTTGAATTGACTTGTTCATATTCTTTGAGTTAGGACATGACTCTAGGACATTCCTCAATCACATGTCTTGGTGAATTACTTAGACACAAAGGTGTTGGTGTTGAGACTTGGTTCACGTGTGATTGTCCCCTAGTTTCTAAAGCTTCAAGTCTTTTAAGTACACCAGCCAACTTAGCTTCGGTAGCAATTGAATTGTCAATTATATGAACACCCCTAGATGAACTAGGTTTATCAGTCTCTCGGGTGGTTTCCCATTGCATGGTTTTTTCTGCTAAGTCTTCTAAAAACTCCCAAGCTTTTTCCTCATCATTATTCAAAAAATCCCCTTGACACATTGACTCTAACATTGTTTTAGTGGGATAGTCTAAACCTTCGTAAGCAATTTGACACAATCTCCATTTCTCAATTCCGTGGTGTAGGCACTGGGATAACAAAATTTTAAATCTATCAGAATATTTCCAAAAGGACTCTTATTTAAGTTGGCAAAATTGATGAATTGCAGTCCTAATTTTAGCAGTTTTATGATTTGAAAAATATTTTTTTAGAAATGTAACAACAAATCCCTCCTAGGTTGATATGGAATTATTTGGTAGGCTATATAACCATTTTTTAGCATTATCGTTTAAAGCAAATGTTATAAATCTTAGCCTAATTGAGTCATCAGACAATTGTTGAATTTTCATTAGAGCACAAACTTCCTCAAATTCCTGAATAAATAAATATGCATCTTCTATCCCTGTGAACCTAGGTAACATATTTATAAAATGTGGCTTAAGTTCAAAATTGTTACCAGTTACCGGTGGTAGACTGATACATGAAGGTTGGGCAGAGCGGGAAGGATAACATCGATCCCTTAAAGAAACAGTTTGTGCGTCCTCCATTTTTCTTAAAGTGAGATATTTTAAAGTGAAATCCGAAAAATTAAGTTTTTTCACTAATCGGGGTGTTTCGTCCCTAATCCACACTTTTTGCATACACTAATTAACAAATAATCAGATAAGCACAAAATAAAAAATAATAATAAATAAATAAATAATTACTTCTAAGGTTAACCTAAATAAAACCTAGACAGCTCCTAACTGTTCCAAGTTACACCGCAAGGTCCACCAAATTCGAAATTAATCATACCACTAGCCAGGTAAGTGTAAGAAAGGCGGGAGTCTCTCCATAGATACGGTGACTAATTAAATAACCACACAATCTTTAGGCGTATACCTTTTGAACCACTTGCCTAGACACCAGTAGTTTGATTAATTTAAAATTCAGACTCCTCTTAGAGTTTCTTGTCCTAATTGAGCTCGAGAATCCTAGGGGCCAACGTCTACTTGATTTTATTAGGTCATGGTCATGCAAAATGCAAATTGAGTTGTTTGTGGGCCAAGGAAGGGTGATGAAATACCCACCTTATCTTGTTACAGGTTGTGCCCTTAATGTTAAATTAAAGATGAAAATGCACAAATAAAAAAAATAATATAAACAAATAAAGTGTCCTAAAACTATGTGAATTACGAAAGAAAGAGAAATTTTGACATACCTCAATCCTCCAGCAATCACCACAGTTTATATTTGACAAAAAAAAATAAAAAATAAATAAATAAAAATAAAACCTAACAGGATGTGCTCTACGTGAGTGAATGCATGAATGCAACAAAATAAAAAAATATATAAAAAAAACTAAACTACTATTTTTTTTTAATTTAAAAAAAATAAAAATATAGAGATACGAAGTACCGAAGAAAGCGCAGCAACAAAATCTTTATTTTTTCGCTCCTTCGACAAGCTTCAATAATCCTGGAAAAAAAATAGAGAGTTAAAGCTAATTCGAATAAATAAAAATTAAGGAATAAATAAAAATTAATTCTAGTCCTCGGCAACGGCGCCAAAAACTTGATGTGATAAAAATATGTAACTGCAAGTGCACAGTATAAAATTGAAGAACTGACAAGTATAAGTCGAACCCACAGAGACTAGATTAATTCTTTAATATATCCTTAATTAATATTTTAGGCGAATTAGAAATAAATATGGTGGAGAAAATTTATTAACTAAATTATTCAAACTACTAATTAATAACGAAAATTATTAATGAGAAAAGATACCTAGGAATCAGAATCCATCAAATATTAACATAATAAATAATTTCTTATTTCCTAAATCAATTCCCAAATTATTCTCCTTTCCCTTTAAAAATAATGATTCATAAAATTAATATGGGCAAGCATAAGTTATGAAAAATTCACAGATTAACTATAACTTATCAAAACCTCGCAATCAATATAAAAATCATATGCAATTTATGCAGAGGAAAATATGAAGGCGAAAATAATTACGCATTAATTTTGGAACGGAAAGAAAATATTATTATGAAATACTTAGTTTCATCATAATCCTAGGTATTAGAAATTTAGTTAGCCATGGAATTAAAAACAAAAATAAATAATATTAGTACTACAATTCGCATGAAATAAGAACAATAATTAAAAAGAGGATTTTTTTTATATAAATAAAAGAAAGATACAAATACTCCCTGACAGTAGTTTCACACGTGATTAGAATAAGAGAAAAACAAACTCTAAATATTTTACTCCCTTCTACCCTAGTGAAGAACTAAGAAAAAGAAAATAACAAGTGGTGCTTTTCACTCCAAAACAAGAGGCCTATTTATAGGGAAAATAACTTGGAACCCTAATTAAGGTTCATTAAACTTGAATAGTTTTGTTTCCCATCAACTTCTCAAAAAAAAGATCTTCTAGATATACTTTCCCTTCTGTTGTTGGATTTAACTTGCACACCAAGATTGTTCAACCTCTTTCCTACTCCTTGTATGATTCTTCTTGGATATTCCTTATATGAATAAGAGCATTAAATATCGCTTGATCACCAAGATTTTGACCTTATTGCAACAAATATTAAATCCTACAAAATAAAATAAAACATATTAATTTAATAAACTAATATAATTAAAAGGACAAAATTAAGGATAGTAAAATGTATGAATTACGTGTTTATCAGTGTTCTTGGTAGGGATTGGAGATCCATTTGACATTCTGCCGTGTATAGGGCTCAGTTCACCCTACAGTTTTATTACTCATGCCCCTGGCATGGATTATCTCCCTTTAGCTGGTTTGAGGGGCATGACTACCTACCACCCACTGAATGTGATGTCATAGTTTGAGCAGTTTTAGGACTTCCATCCT
Organism: Panax notoginseng; assembly: GCA_016801055.1. Classification (NCBI taxonomy): domain Eukaryota; kingdom Viridiplantae; phylum Streptophyta; class Magnoliopsida; order Apiales; family Araliaceae; genus Panax; species Panax notoginseng. The sequence goes on along the minus strand of CM029022.1, from coordinate 156,173,270 downwards.
TTTGAGGGGGCATTAGGTCAGTGTTTAGCTTCGCGCCATTTGTCAGTAGAGGATAGATCCAGGGTTTATGCCTGTTAGGATCAGCGTGAGCATGCTGAGTTTTCTGTTAGCCAGCCGGGCTATTCGACAGAGTATTCTACGTGGATAAAGACAGAGACTGCATCAGCTGCGGTAGTATCCATAGTGCTGGGGATTGAGTTAGATAGTGGAGAGCCCATGGAGGAAATTAATTCTCACACCGAGGAGGAGTCATTCACTGGGTTGCCAGCAACTCTTGTAGATTCTCCCAGTACGAGTGCTACTGTGATTCAGTATTCATTACAGTACCTAGAGCAGAGCCTTCATCTGATGACCTTTGAGAGAGATCAGGCTAGGGCCTTGATGTTGACAGCTCTTAATAAGAGAGATATTGCTTTGTTAGAGAGAGATGAGGCATTAGCTCATAGAGACACCGCTGTTATTGAGCAAGATGAGGCCAGATCAGCCAGATATACAGTGATAGTTGAGCGGGATAGTGCTATATCTGCCCGGGATGTAGCTATTACAGACAGTACTACAGTGAGGTCTCTTACTACTGGCATTATTGCAGAGATGAGTACGTATATTGATGAGCATAGTGTCACCATGCAGATGGTTGTGGATCTGTTAGCTCGCGTAGAGACCCTTGTACAGGAGATCACAACGCTACCTCCTTTTTCTGAGAGGGATGCCATATTAGGCTTGATAGCTCGCATATACACTGACTTATAGATGGGCTTGTATTTTCCTGCACAGACTAGCTTAGCCATTTTGTCATGTACAGTTCATATTGTATATGTCAAATAACATTATATATGACAGGAAAATATATTTTGATTCACTTCCCTTTTAGTTGTGCATTGCTACGTGCTTGATATTTGCCTGTTTCTTCAAGGCTTGTGATCTCGATGTATTCTGAACTCCTCCTTGATGGATAGACATTGGGATGTCTCAGGATGTTTTAGAATGGATCATTGATTTGTATGTATTCCCTACCTTCTTTGGTGTCTTGGGACTGGTTTCTGTATGTAGATGTGGGGAGGAGTGTGGCTTTCCTCTCTGAGGTTGACCGTGCCACAGATGGTCGCCAGTACTCCTTTGTATAGGAGAGCCCAGTTAGTTCCATCTCTTATGGATTGGTGTTTATCTTTGAGGAATCAACCGCAGATTAGATGGTCGTCGATTCCCTTGTTTACATGGGGAGGTCAGGTAGTTCCATCCCTTTAGTCTAAAGCTGATGAAATATGGTGGATTGAGTGATGATCCCAGTACCATTGACAAGTGTTTGTGTTTTGGTAAGGGGTGAGACCGAACCATGAATGGCTGCTTACGTACTCCTATTGAAGAGAAGATCAGGTATGCGTAGTTCGAACCTGGTGTAAGAGGTTCAACGCTGTTTGTGGCAAAGTGGTGTAGAAATGTGTTTTTTTGGTAGTGAGAAGGGTGTAGAACTGTTTTTGTTGTTTTTATTTTATTGCGATCGAACTATATAAAATGGCTGCCTACGTACTCCCGTATATTGGGGAGATCAGGTAGGTGTAGTTCACCCTTTGTGCAGGGCGGTTTGCAACTAATGAAATGTTCGATCCCATGTTCAAGACAAACTGCGGGGGGTAAAGTTTGATCCTATGTACAGGACAAACTGTAGGTGTGAAAAGTTTTAATCCTTGATAGGACAAAAATACGGGTATGAGAAGTCTTGAAAGCAAAGTTGTGTGAAGGATCTACTGATCCGGAACCAGGCTGCTGGTTGGAAAAGTGTGTTTATCCCTGATGGGGCAAATGAGCGTAAAGAAATGTTGTATGTATTGAAGGGTTAGAAAATCTGAAATGACTGGGGATCTGGTGATCCAAAACCAGGATGTTTTCTTGATGGTCACCTCTGACATAATACCATTTCACGGTATCTGAGTTGATGAGCTATGGAAATTCATCGTCGTCTATTTTCTACAATCTGAGAGCACCTCCTGTCAATACGTCCTTGACAACAAATGGGCCTTCCCAGTTTAGGGCAAATTTTTCCTTAGACTGATCTTGGTTATCAATGATCTTCTTCAAAACTAAGTCATGTTGTATGACTTAGCCGTAGTCGGACTTTTCTATTGTAGGATCTGGCAATCCTTTGTTGGTATAACTGACCATGGAAAATAGCATCACTTCGCCTTTGGTCTATTAGAGACAATTGGTGATACCTGTCTTGCAACCATTGGTCTTCATCCAGCTAAGCGTCTATCAATACTCTGAGGGATTCCATTTCCACCTCTATAGGGAGTACTGCTTCCATCCCATAGGTTAATGAGTAGGGGGTTGCCCTAGTAGAAGTGCGCATTGATGTTTTGTATGCTAATAGAGTCAGAGGCAACAAGTCAGGCCATCCTTTGTGATTGGCAGACATCTTTTGCATGATCTTCTTGATGTTTTTGTTAGCCGCTTCAATAACACCATTCATCTTTGGACGGTAAATGACGGAGTTGAGATGTTTGATGTGGAATTTACTTCAAAACTCTTCCATCAATTTGTTGTTGAGGTTCTTAGCATTGTCTGATACAATTACCTCTAGTTGGCCATATCGACAAATGACATTATTTCTGATGCAAGCAATGATGACTTCTTTTGTGACCCTAGGGAAGGAGGCTGCTTCTACCCACTTGGTGAAGTAGTCGATCACGGTGAAGATAAATCGATGCCCATTACTGGCTTTAGGCTCGATGGGCCCGATCACGACCATTCCCCACATTGAGAAGGGCCAAGGCAAACTCATATTGTGGAGCTCCCTTGGAGGGGCGTGGATAACATTCTCATGAATTTGGCATTGATAACATCTCTTGACATGATCATCACAGTCAGCTTTGAGAGAGAGCCAGTAATGCCCTATTCTGAGGATCTTCTTTATAAGTAGAGGGCCACTCATGTGTGGGCCACATACTCCACCATGGATTTCATCTATGAGCCTCTGAGCTTGGTCCTTGTCCAGACATCTGAGGAGACCTAGTCTTGCATCTCTTTTTTAGAGTGCGTCTCTGCTCAGGTAGAATTTCATGGCCAGTCGATGGATCCACCTTCTTTCAATCGGGCTTACCTCAATGAGTGTAGATCCATCTTGCAAGTACTCCTTGATATGCTAATGCCAAGGGTGTTGGATGGGAGGTAGCTCCTCCGATACTTCTCCAATGTAATTCCTATAGACTGGAGCCTTTTATCGGGCAAATGTGAGGGTTGACATGTTTTCCTCGTCAAATGTGTTGATCAAAGAGGCCAAGGTTGCTAGCACATCCGCAAAGTCATTCTTATTCTGAGGAATATGGAGGAAGGATATTTCTTCAAACTCCGACGCCATCTGTAGAACCTATCGATGATAAGGTAGTAAATGTAGCTCTTTGGTGTGATAAATTCTTATGGTTTATCTGATTACCAATTCGGAATCCCCAAAGATAGTTAACCATATAATGCTCATTGATTGAGCAAGTTTTAGCCCCATGATACAGCTTTCATACTCAGCTGTGTTGTTGGTGTTGGCAAACTGCAATTTAAAGGCGTCGGGATGCTTCTCCCCCGTAACGAATACTAGAACTGCTCCGGCTCCAGAGCCTTCCATGTTTACAGCTCCATCAAAATACATCTTCCATGTTTGGTATGCATCGTACTAATGGTGTTGCTGAACTGTCATTACCCCTTCATCGGGGAAGTATATTTCTAAGGGTTTGAAATCCCTGAAGGTGCGGCGGCCAGTTGATCCACAATTCCTTGACCTTTAATAGACTTTTGCATCACGTAGACTATGTCAAATTATTGTAAGATCAACTATAATTTGGACAGTCGATAATTTAACATGGGTTTACTGAACACGTACTTGAGAGGATCCACACGGGATATGAGATGGGTTGTGTGACCATGGAGGTAATGTTATAACCTCATGGTATCCTATGCTAAAGCACAACAAGTTTTCTCAATCAGAGTGTACTTGTGCTCACTGCTGCTGAATCATTTGCTGAGGTAGTAGATAGCTCGCTCTTGGCCTCTATCGTCTTTCTATCTCAGCATGCAGCCCATGGCATTGTCATTAATGGACAGGTGCATAAACAGGGGAACATCATCCCTGGGGGGGTACCAAAATAGGAGCGCTGACTAGTTGCTCTTTGATTGTAAGGAAGGCTTTCTGGCACTCATCATTCCATTTCATAGAAGAGTTCTTCCTTAACAACTTGAAGATAGGCTCACAGGTTACTGTGAGTTGGGAGATAAATCTACTAATGAAGTTGATTCTTCCCAAAAATCCCCGTATTTCCTTCTCTGTATGAAGAATGGGCATTTCCGTAATGGCCTGGATTTTGGTGGGATCCAGCTCAATCCCCTTGTGACTAACTAGGAATCCTAGCAACTTATCTGATTTAACGCCAAAGGCGCACTTGGCTGGATTCAACTTCAAGTTGTACTTACGTAACCTGTTGAAGAGCTTTCTGAGATGGTCTAAGTGGTCTTCCTCCCTTCGGCACTTGACAATGATGTCATCCACATAGATCTCTATCTCCTTGTGCATTAAATCATGGAAAAGAGTCATCATAGCTCACTTGTAGGTAGCTCCGGTATTGATGAGTCTGAATGACAACCGTCTGTAGCAAAAGGTTCCCCAAGGCGTGATGAATGCAGCTTTCTCACGATCCTCTTCAGCAACCATGATTTGATGGTACCCCACGAAGCAATCAGCAAAGGAGTACATGCCATATTAAGCTGTATTGTCAATGAGTATGTGGATAAATGGCACGGGAAGGTTATCTTTAAGGCAAGCTTTATACAGATCCCTGTAATCCACGCAAACTCATACATTTCATCTTGGTTTAGGCACGGGGACTATGTTGGATAGCCATTCAGGGTATGTTGACACCATGATGATGCCGGCTTGAGATTATTTCACAATTTCTTCTTTAACTTTTAAACTCCACTCAGGTTTTAATCGCCTAAGCTTTTGCCTAACTGGCTTGAATCCTTCTTTGATGGGTAGGTGATGAATAACAATGTCAGTAGATAAATCGACCATGTCTTCATGAGACCATGCAAACACATCCTAGAATTGGGTTAATAGTGTAACCATGTCATTCCTTTGGTTTGAAGTTAGGTCCGTACCAATCCAGATTATTTTAGGGCTTTCTAAGGTTCTGAGATTGAATGAAGTGGTTTGATCAAGGTTTGGTTTGGGTTTGTCTTCGACCCATTCTTTGATCTTCTGAGGTATCTCAATGTCCTCTTGTATTTCCATCAAGTCTGAGTCTAACTTTTCATCAAAGTTACAGTCCTTGTGAAGAAAAGGCACCTTATCAGCAAGTATTTGTACACCTAAGTTCAGAGTCCTTAAACGAAATATGCTTTCACTTAATTTATGAAATTGTTCAGTTATACAAAGTGTTAGCACACAATAACAAAACAACTGCTAATATTGTTCATAAAAGTAAGTAGTTATTGATATCTACAGGGAAGAGGGAGTTTCTGCCCTTTTTACCCTTGTCAACAAATGCAAGGAGTGTTGCTCCAATTACCAAGGGTGAAGTGTTGGTGGACAGCAGTGATGAAGGGGCTGTTATCGTCCTCTTTCTCCCGAATGATGACCATGATACATGGACAATCATCATCTGGGGTGACCCTATTTGTACTGTCCGTGTGGACTAGGATGCGTATGTCTGATAAGCGCCTAGCAATGTCCTACTTACGCTTCCGGTCCTCTTCCTTCGCCTTCGGATCCGGTATCAAGACTTCTTTTCCTTTGACCGGTATCGGCTTAGGAAATAACATAGTCATTTCATCTGCAGGAACCTTTACTGAAGTCTGTACAGGCTCAGCCTATGCAGGTTTAAGTAATAGCCGTGTGGCTGAGGATGAAGGAACATGTTTGTGCTTATGAGGATTCTTGTGACTGGAGCTAGCAAAATAGCCTAGTCCAGCTGTCCCGGTTTGACTGGAAACTTGAATTGGAAGCTTATTGCCCTGATGGTCTTTGCCCAACTCTTGTCCAGGTCAATAGCCCAAAGATAACATTTCTTGGCTTGCCGACATTACTTCAGCAGAAATTTTGGGTATCAAAGGTGGCGCCCCAATGGGATGGCAGTGAGTTTTGCTCACTTCCAAGGCATAAAAGCTAACATGCACAACTTCATTAAAACTGATGAGCGGGATGTCACCTTGTACAGGACATGATGGCTCAGCATTAACAGTGACTAGGCTATTGTTAATGATGTATTTAAGTTGCTGATATAGGGTGGACGGGACGGCCCCAGCCATATGAATCCACGGTCTCCCTAAGAGCAAGTTGTATCTTGTAGCTATTCAGAGCACATGAAAGGATACGTTGAATGTATGTGGACCAATCTCCACAGGTAGTTCAATCTCTCCAACAGCATTTCGTCAGGATTCGTCAAAAACTTTGATAACCGTATGGCTGTTTCGGATTCTCTTGAGATTGATATTCATCTTCTCTAAAGTGGCATAAAGGCAGATATTCAAGGATGATCCTCCATCGATTAATACTCCTACGACTACGTATCCGGAGGACATTACAGCTATGTGCAACAGCTTATAATGGCCCATCCCTTCGGGAGGTATATCATCGTCAGTGAAAGATATCACATTATTGTTAAAGATGTGATCAACCTGATGCTGGAATTTTTCAACATCTATTGACTTAGGCAATTGGGCTTCTTCCAAAACTCTGAGCAAGACCTTCTTGTGATCTTCGGAAAAGAAAACCAAGTCTAGTATAGAAATTTATTGTGGAGCTTCTCTTAAGCTTGAAACCACCTTGGCTTCATTATATCACATAGTGCGGAGGAATTCTTTGATTTTCTCCATGGGCACTTTCCCTTTTGACTTGATGGTAGGCTTCATCACCCGTTGGGAAAGATACAGTGGATTCTCTTTCGACACTGCAGCAGTTGTGTGGGATGTGAATCCTTCAACCTCTCCATAATTCTATGGAACTTTCTGTAGGCTGACCACAGGATATTGTTGTCTGAATGGTAAAATAATTGGCTCTGGCGCAACTACTTTCAAAGGATTTTCAATACCCTTGGGCTGAATAAGATGAATTATATATGAGGGGGTAGCTGGATCTGTCTTAGAAGATATGACTGCTACGACTTCCTTCCACTTTGTAGGAAATGCATCCCCACTCTCCAGTAAAATAGTGTCATCGCCAGCCAGCTGCAGGACACCGCTGTCAATTATGTTCTGAATAAGGTGGCAGAGTGCCCAATATTCTTTAGTGTTGTGACCGCAAGAGTGGGAGTGGTATTGGCACACTCCATTAAAATTAAACCGTCTTTAACGCGGGCTAATTAGAGGTAGCAGAGCTGTGATTCTTCCTTCATTGATCAGCATCTGCAATATCTCTTCTATTGGTTGGCCTAGATAGGTAAATTCCCTTTTGTTGGCTAAGTCCCGACGGGCTTTGGCATTTGCTCTTTTTACAATTTTATCCTCCAGTGTTTCATTTTCTAGGGTACGTGGTGGAGTGTTTGTAACAAGAAGAAGGAGGCTAGCATTCTCCTGGCTGAATAATTGATGTGTGACTTGGTGCTGATGGACCACTAGTTCTACCAATTGGTTAAGTTGCTTGTGCAAAGCATTCATTTTTCGTTCCATCATGAACTGGAACTTTGCACAATCCCACTTGTCAGCACTATCCTTACTGGTTTGGGAAGGTCCGATAATGGAATGGGAAGTCTGTCCACTACTCCAATTAATCATGTTAACCTCTTCTTCTTTGTGTTGAGGAAGATGGTTGTCTTGCACATGGGGTTGGTCGGGTTTAGTCACCACGATCTCACTGTTATCGATCAAATCCTGGATCTTGTGTTTCAAGGCCCAGCAATCCTGAGTATCATGACCTGGAGCTCCAGCATGATAAGCACATTTTTGACTAGCATTAAAACCCTTTACATTCGGGTTGGCTGGTGAAAGAAGATGGGTAATTTTCTTTTGAGTTATCAGAAGATTGAGAATGTTCTCGAGTGAGTCCCCTAAGGGTGTGAACACTCGAGTGCGTCTGACTTCTCCATTCTTTGGTAATAGAGGGTTTGAAGACTGCGCTTGAAAGGGGGAGTAATTTCTCCTCTGGATAGGCATATTCGGACTGCCTTTCTGACCTTGTAGTGTCAAGGAAACATCCCCCTCTTTTTTCTTATGGACCCTTCGGGGGTTATTTCCATAATTTTCGGACTGGATGTGCTCAGCAACAGCTTTTAGAGCGGTTAGGTCTTGAATTTTTCCTCACTTTAAGCCCATCTCAGTCATTTCTCTATGTTTGATCATTTCAGAGAATGGTTTGCCAATGCCAGCTACAACTCTCTCGTAGAAAAGAGCTTCTTGTAAGTCTATGAAGGTCATCACCATCTCAGAGACTCAGTCATAGAGGGAACAACTTGAGCAGCAAGGTGCCTCCACCTTTGAGCATACTCTCTGAAAGATTCATTGGTTTGTTTACTGACTTTAGTAATTTGGTACCGGTCAGGAGCCATTTGAGTTTGGAAACTATATTGGCTGAGAAAAGCATGTGCTAGCTCTTCCCAACTATGAATCTTGGAGTTGTCTAATCTGGTATACCATGATCTAGATTCACCAGTCAGACTCTTTTGAAATAGCTGCATTCTAAGCTTTTCATCCTCGGCATAAGATCTGAGTTCTCCAATAAAGACTTTTAAATGTGTGTAAGGATCTCCCAACCTGTCGTACTTTTCAAAGTCAGGAGCCTTAATTTTCTCTGGATAATGCACACCAGGGAATATACAAAGGTTTGTATATGAAACACTCCCATGTACTCCAATCCTTTTGATTGACCGAATGGTCTCTTCCATCTGTAGGACTTTCTTCCTGATAACACTAGTGTCTAGATCTTCTATGAGATGGGTGTTTTTAGGATTTTTGTTGGTTGTATCCAACTCAGGTGCATGAATTTCTTTATTCGGTCCCTGAGTTCCTCCATGTGCAGAGGATTCTGTATGTATGGGCTTTCGGGGACCTTGAGTAGACTGGTGTAGTTCTTTCAGCAGAATATCCAATTCTATAATTTGGTGACTTAATCCTTCGAACTCCTCACGGGATACGGAAGTAGGATTAGACTGGCCAGATGAAACCATGCTTGGCTGTAGGCTTATTGCCTTTTTGGATTTTGATCGGGTAATAGGTCCGATTGTTTCCCTACAAAAAGACATATATAGTTTAGTCTTAGGGAATGTGGAAATGTTACATGCTATATGATGTATCCGTTTTAGGAGTATTATCATGCAAAACGGATGTTAGCGGTTTGTATGACTAGATAGCATGTCAGGTTTTGATATTAAAGGGAATGTATGTGCTCATGTTCCTTCATATTTTCCATTACATTGAGTTTGACAAGTAAATGAAATTACAAGTAATTGATTTTACAAGTAATTGAAATAGAAAGTATGAAGAGACTTTCCTCCGCGTTTGGTTTATCAAAGGCTGACCTATATTAGGCTACTCTCGCGGATTTTTGGCATGACGGTTCCCAAATTATCGTAATTTACTTGACAGAAAGTTAATCCAGTCTTTCAACTGGAGCGAATTTGGGTGGTGCATTTCCTGAGCCTTGTTGGAATTAGTCTTCCTACGAGTCCAGTAATCAAACACCGACAGGATAGTCTCCTGGTGGAGGAACCACACAACATACATTCACATACAGCGTGTCTCACCGTTTATGCAAATGATGACATGCGCGAGCAAGCAGATATAATGTGAAGCACTAAGTGCAATAAGTAAATGCATTCGTACACATTCATTCAATGTAAATGCAACATCCACACACAAGCAGATAATGGTTTTGAAAAGTTTGTAGTGGCGGCTTAAGCCCTCTTTCTGGTTGTCCCCAGCAGAGTCGCCACTTGTCGATGTCGGGATTTTTATTTGTCCCTTTTCTATTCTTATTTTTTGGTGTTCTCATGTTAGGTGAGATTTGTTTGAAAAAATAAGTTGTGAAAAGGTCCGACATGTATATATCGACGATTGGACTGTAAGAGCCGCCAGTTGGTATTTTTAAATAGTTACACCAACTCAACCGAGAAATGGTTTGCACATTAACCAAGTGATGTGACACTATTTAACTGGTCTGTGAAACCGAGATTCGTTAGGGTCTGGGGGCTTGATTATGCGGAGGGAAGGTGTTAGGCACCCCTCGACATCCGTGTTACCACGGTGACCGCCACTTTTCAATTAAACCATTATCTGAATGTGTGTGTGTGTGTGTGTGTGTGTGTATGTGTGGGTGGGTCAATGTGCAATTATTTAGAAGTAGTGCTATGTCTCATTTGCACCTATATACAAAGGGTTTGAATTTTGCATAAAAGTTCAGTTTTAACAAGATATAGCAATAATGTTTTGTAAAAGAGGTTTTTCAAACCCTTATGCTCAATAGTAATTGAGGCATTTGATACTTCTATTTTATTGTGTGTTCGGCTGGATTGCTTTTATTTTCGAGATGCGAAGCATCTTCGAGAAAATAAAATATATAGCAGTGCCGAACTCCTTGTGGGCATGAGAGCCATCTAAGGAAATTTAAACACCGTAAATAATTTACAAGCCATATACAGCTGAAAATGTCCATCACGGGAACTGAATCTGGATTTAGGAGACTGAATCAGTGATCACATAATTCCTAGGCTTACATGATATGGCAATTCGTATGAAAGCTGTAAACAGTATATATATATATATATATATATATATATATATATATATATATATATATATATATATATAAGCTGTAAATATATATATACATACAATCAACCACCACGAATCACCTCCATTGGGGATTGAAAATGTAAATAAAGCAATAAAAACAATCAACCGCCACGAAGTAAACTCCAGGCGGGACAAAATGTAAAGAAAGATGTAAAAGGCCATGAAGTGAACTTCAAGCCTGACAGAAATGTAAATATATATATATATATATATATATATATATATATATATGTATATGTATGTATGTATAAAAGTGGTAAACACACTGGATGTGTAATCCAGGCTCAATCAAATAGAGTTTGATGACAACAACATATATATAAGTATATATATATATATATATATATATATATATATATATATATATAAAGAAGTAAACACTCCGGATATAAATCCAGGCTCATCGAACAGAGTTCGACAACAGTTTATTTATATATATATATACAAAAAAGAAATGTAAAGCCACGGACCGAAGTCCGGGCACAAACACATAACGCGACTCTCAACGTGAATAACTATGTGTGCCAAAAGTGGAGAAAATGCTTTAAATGATGTAAGAAGGCTTACAGTGGACTGCCAAAGAAGACTTTAATAGCTTTAAATGGATGAACACTTGGCTCCCGCTGGTAAAAAGTAGCCAGATATAAGCTCACAAGTGTTTGAAATGAGAAAGCACTCAATATATGGTGTGTACAGAGCAAATTGGATAGGGCTTTCTCGCCTTTTTCTCTTACAAAATGGCTACCCCAAGCCCTCTATTTATAGAGGGGGGAGCCGCAGGTGTACCTGCGGCAGGCACAGATGCACCTGCGGCTGCCCGGGGTGCCCCGGGCTCCACGGGTCCTGTCGTCTCGAAGTACGTGCACGCGTGCAACATGATGTTCGCTCGAACTTTTAGAACTTTAATTCGGGCATCCGATCGAGGTGTATAAGACCTTTTTTGACATGTTGTTGACGAGTGCTACGCAATGACATGGGATAAATGTGACGATTTGATTGTTTGAGTTGTAATTCTGGGGACAGAATCCATGTAAGGAGGGAAGGATGTAACAATCCGGAATATTAAATTGTAATATCAAATATTTATAGAATTATATAAATATTTATTTGATGTGTTTATTGTTGAAATTGTTGAATAAATATTTTATTGATGTGATGGTTGTTAGTAAATATTTATGAATTAAATTTATTAGATAATATTCTAAATTAAATTAAATTATAATTTAGAGAGTTGTAATATAACATAAGATGTTATAGTGTCGTGTTGATTTAATAATTTAAATGGTATATTAAACTATTAAATAAAATTATAATGAAATTATAATTTTGTGTTATTTGTTTAAATTGTATATTTAATTAAAATATAGTGTGTAACTAATTTAATTGATTAATGTGAGATATGGAGATCCAAATAAATAATATGTGATTATAAATTATAAACTAATTTGTTTATTAAAATATTTAAAGTAGTTTTAAATTGATTTAACCCAAACAAGGCTTAAATATATTAAGTCTTTAATTTTAAAGGGTTTTGCCAAACAAAGCCTTATGGCTTTTGGATTTACAAATTTTGAATTATAATAATATAAATAAAATAAATAATAAATATAATATATTTATAACCTAAGCGTTATAACTTATATTATAATTAGTAGACGTATTAAGGTTTATCAGTTTTTTTCTTTGCGCTTAAGTGTTAGTGAGTTTACGTGATTGAGTATTTGGCTTAAACTAAGAAGAGTCTGAGAAGAAGGATTACAAAGAATTGAGAGAGAACTTAAGAAATTTCTAGAACTTCAGTGTTTGGCATGGATTATCAAGCTAATTGAAGGTATTTTCCCTAATTGTATATGTATATATGTATATATAGGTTTTTACGACATGAAGTTAAAGTTTTGTGAATTCTATTTCTTTTAAATGTTGCTATACGACTGGTTAATGATGATTAGAGTGTGTGTTTAAGCAAGAATTGTACGCTAATTTCATTTTGTAAAGGAAGAAAGTGAATTACAGTGTTGTATTTGTCATGTGGCTTATGTAAGTACAATATTTAGTGGTTAGTTTGTTGGTTAAACTGTAAATTGAAGCTTGTTTATGCTAGTTCATTAAGAAACGAAGATAACGTCATTTGAATGAAGCAATTTCGACAAGAATTGTGTTTACAGTGTTGATTTTGTCTAAAGAACTCAAAAATGGTGTTTATGTATGAAAATATGAAATTTAAGAAATTAAAATAGTTTTAGTTGTTGTTAAATTGTTCTAATTGGTTGAATATGATAGCAATCATGTTTGTGATAGTTTTATATCAATTGTAGATGTTGGTTTCATTGTTTTGTGGGTGAAATTCGTGTTAGTTGGCCTAAAAACTGTGTCGAATCACGTTCTGCAAAACTGAAACTGATGCATCACGCGGGCGAGCTGCCTTTTGGCGCGGGCGCGCTGTAATCCAGTGTAAAACTGGCGCGGTCGCGCCAGTAGCCAATCACAGATAGTAAAGTCTGCTATCTCTACAGACCTTGGACACTCAGTATAACTTAGTTAGTGATGTGTTAAATTAATAAACATGTATTAAGGTGGTTAAAACAGAACTATGTCATGTCATTGATACTTTTAAAGTTGTTAAAGGTTTAATAAATTATGGAAATGGCATGTTGTGAGTTAATGTACACAATGAATGTTAGATAAGTGTTGTGAGGGTAACACTTGAAAATTCTGAAATGTAAATGGTAATGTAAGACTTGTACTGAAATAACAAGTTTAACTAGAAATGTATATGTTATGGTATGTTAGTACATCTAATAGATATTGTGATTCCACTAAAATGTGTAGGTGAACGTGAGTTTTAATATTATAGCTTACGATTGAGGAAAATTTTCTAACTCAACACTTTCGTTGAGCTAGTTCTATTATTACATTGAGCAAGTTTATTTACCCTATCTCAATCACGCAAGTTCTTTAACTCTACACTTATAATAATTGTACAAGTTTTCTAACTCTTCATTTTCGTTGAGCAAGCTCTCTAATTCTACTTTTACAATTGAGCAAGTTCTTGTATCTAGTTACTTATGATTTCTGAATCATATTTTGATATTTAACAAGTTACTCTTGTCTTTTACTTGTTATCTAGCATGTAAGTTTACATATTCTGATATACTAGTGTTGAACAAGTTTTATCGTTTAAATTACTATTTGTTATGAATGCTTAGTACTTAACTCTAAATAACCTTGGCCTAATATTGTTCCAGCAAGGCACGTTATGAATATTCAATGTTTATGCTATTAGTTTATCCCTAAAGCATGATCCGAATTTATAATGTCGATTCAGTTATGATTATTCCATGGCATGACGTTATCAATATTGTATTCAACTAATCCTTAGTTGATGACCGTTGAATTCTAAATTACCCTTGAAGTGTATCCAAACCAAACTTACTTTGGTGCGGACTTGTACTCTAAATACTGAGATGAACAACCCTATTATTAGGGGATAATTTACGCTTAGCGTTGAAATGTTTGTGCACAATACATTGTACGAAGGGCTAATCCCCCTAAGTACGAGGAGTCCTTATAGTCTTATGATTGTTAAAGTTGAAGTTGAATGATTACTTACAACTGTGGACATAGTTCGTGGTCTTATGACCCTCAGATATATATTCCATATTTTGATTCCAGTCTTTGGTTATTATTGATAGAGTACTATTCAGTTTTGATGAGCCTATTCATTGGCATATCATTATCTTGTTGATTCATTGTTATATCTAATGAGCATTTGTTTTGCTCACTCTTGCATAAATATAATAATTACAGCTAAAGTTGAGAAGGTAGATGAGCCTACAACTAGCAAAGGAAAGGAAAAAATGTACAAGTGATGAAGACTTGTAATTTTATTTATTGATATGATGATAGACTTTTAATCAATGATGTGATGTAATAATTTTATTTCTGCACTTATATGATGTTTAAGTTTAGACAACCTGGGAAGATTTTTATTTAATGATGTAGCCCTTTAAAGGGAGGATTTATGGTTTAAATATTATTTTATTTTTGGGTAGATAGTATGAATGTATGGAAAGTGAACACCAAGTCTTAGGGGAATGAAGTACCCAGATTTGGGGGTGTCACAATAAGAGGTTGTACGAAGTTGGTAAGATGGGACCATGCCCAGGTCTTCAAGCTTCAAATTCTATCCGGTATGCTGTCTTGTGTAGTTGTCACTCGGGATTGGAGCTATTGGTTCTTGTAGAATATTCATGTGTGTAATCTATGTTGAAATGTTTGTTGAGACGACGCAATGTAGGATCGAGGTGGTAAAATTACGATTTTGCCCCTCACCGGGGTTATCTCCGGTTTGGGCTGATTTACTAGTCGTTGTTTAGGGTTATCTCTGAGATTGGGCTGCTCCAAGTGCTGAATGCCTGTCCTCCCGGGGTTATCTCTGGGTTTGTAGCTGAGTTCCTCGGGGCTATCACCGAGTGTTGAAGCTGATCGCATGGATTCAAAACAAGCATTTTCGGGGTTATCTCCAGAACTGCAACTACATACCTCAGGGTTGTCTCCGGGGTTTGAACTGTATTTCCCTAGGATGTCTACGGGATTGGAAACGAAGATCTCGGGGTTGTCTCCGATATTGAACTGAGGATTCTGGGGTTGTCTCCAGAACTAGAACTGCATTCCTCGGGGTTATCTCTGAGGTTAAAACTGAGTATCTCGGGGTTGTCTCCGGGACCGTGCTGCTTTTACTCCCTGGGTTATCTCTGGAAGACGATTTTGCCCTCCTGCAAGGTTAGTAACAGGAATGCAAAATTTTGAGTGTCTACAAATACTCTGCAGAATGTGGAGCCACAGCAGTGGGAATACTGGGGGAATCAACCAGAACTACTGACGAACTAGTAAACAGTTCATCCTCGATTGGAGAATCAGGGTATTCCATAGGCTCCACATCATCAGAATCTGTGATAACCCGAGAATTTATACAATTAATAAAATCTAACTTGATTAAATAAAGGTTGAATAATAAGACCTAGACTGGAAATAAGGTATGGATTTAGAAAATTTTGTGTGAAAGACTTATATGTTTTGTGTATTGTTATATGTGAGTAATTGCATATGAATAATATGTGTTTGTTTTTATTTGTTTATTATAAACAAATAAGAGAAGCTAAGGTAACCTAATTATAAATTAGGAATGAAAAATTGAATAACTTAAGGGTTATGATACGGAGAATGTTAGTATATAAAATATATACTAACTCTAAGAGATTTAATTTATATATCTCAACTAATTAATTTTATAACCTAATTATAGCAAGTCTAATTAGGTTAAGAAATTAAATGTGCATGAGTAAGGATTTATGTTATAATTGAGGAAATAAAAACCCTAATTAAATAATTAGGAAAGGATAGAAATAAAAGTATTGGACTATGTAAATTACATGTCCCAAACATGTTAAGTAGAGAGCTCAAAACAGTAAAGGGATGGCCCAACTTTTAGCCCAAGTGGGAGAGGACTTTTTGGACTTTTAGCAAATTAAATAAAGCATAAAAGGAAATCAAATTTTGGGCAAGAGAATGTCCACATGGCCAGATATAGAGAAGGAAGAAAAGGAGGGAAGATTGTGTTGATTATTTTATTTTAGTGGGTGGCCAAACCTATCAACTCTTCCTTAGGTGTCATTTCCCCATTTAGCCAACACTTTGACAAAGTTTGCAAGCAATCACTTAGTGGTTGAGTGAGAGAAGAGAAGAGATATGTTGGTAGATTATGATTAAATATACCAAATATATCTATAGATTTTTCCAACACTTCAATAATATTTCTCTTTCTTCTTATTTCTTCTATTTTGCTAAGAAAGAAAGAGAGTGACTAGAGAAGAGAGAGAGAGAGCTATCATTTCAACAGCTCCAAGAGGAGAAGGAGAGGAGATTTTGATCTTCATACACCCAAGATCCATCTCATATTTTGAAGGAGAAAGAAAATCAAGCAAAGGTATAAACCCCTTTTGTTTATGTAATTTTTGATTATTGTAAATCAAATCTTGAAACTATGTTTCTAAACTTAAAAACCATGAATATACTTGTTAATGAGTGTTTCATGTTTAGATATACCCATATTGGGTGTTTTTTTAGTTGGAGATCAAAAGTAAAGAAAAAGTGATTTTCTAGTTTATAAACCATAAAATTTATATATACTTTGGATTTTCACCGTTTTTAATCTATACCTTCTTTTTGTGATCCGTCAAAGAGGGGTGTTAGATATGTATGTTATCTACTAAATCCAAGTGATAGCACTCAAAAATATTGAGTAAACAATCCGTAGTTACTGATTTAGCCAAAATAGTTTCGTGTCTAGAGAGAAAAGAAGACTGTTTTTGGACAGTCAAGGGTAGGGATAGTTTTGTCATTTTTCATACATTCAAAAATTCTATAAAAAAATTTGGGAGGATAATATGATAAGTTTTCAAATATCTCCAAGTAGAATCACTAAAAAAGGAGTTGTAGATTTCCTTATGGATTATTTTTAACAAAGTAGGAAAAGTGAAAAATTTTGAAAAAACTACTGTCCAAAGTTTTGTAAAGGTTGTTTCAACCACTTAATTTGTGAGAAAATTCTGGCCTTTTGGGACATGAAAATATATGGTATTAAGTACCTCATTTCCAAAAATGAGCTCATTCTGACTTAAAATGACCAATTTATGACCATTTCAATTTTTGTATTTTTTCGACAAAAACGGCTATAACCGGAGTTCTATAACTCCGATGGCCACGAGATTTAAACTGGAGGCTCACGTTAAAATGTATAAGATTGTGCCAAGAGATGGGAATTTCTGGAGTTGAGCATGATGGAGCTAAATTCTTAAGCTACACACTAAAAATGATTTTTGAAAAATACTAAAGAAAATTGAAAAATTATGGAAAACTACTTTTTATGTATGAAATATATGTTTATAAGTTTGGAAAAAGGATAGAAAAATAATAAGTTGATATGGTATTTTCGTGAAAAGGATATGGAATCCAGCTTGCTGGATTGAATAATTTATGAATCCAGTTTACTGGATTGAAGGATAATGAATCTAGTTTGCTGGATTGAAAAATCTGATGAATCCAGCTTGCTGGATTGAAAAGAAGTTTACTAAATTGAAAATATGTTGAATCCATCTTGCTGAATTGCAATCTATTTGCTGGATCTGGAATCCAGTTTGCTGGATTGCAGTTTGGTTTGCTGGATTGGCCATTCAGGTTGCTGGATTTGGAATCCAGTCTGCTGGAATGGCAATTTGGTTACTGAATTTAGAATCCAGATTGCTGGATTAGTATTTGACTTATTAGATATTAAAGAATAACTTATAAAATGAAAAAGTAAGTGTTAAATCATAATGTATATGATATAGTGATTAAAGAATTATCAAAGGATAATAATAATACTAAGGTTGTAAGGTATTATCTAATATTTAATTATGTGATTAAGTGTTAGATAATTGATTGATAAAGTAATTGTATTATGATACAAAGTATGATATGCTGATTGAAAGACCAATCTTATTAACGATAGGTCTTATAAAAGAGGTTAACTTAAATTGCGTAGCAGTAGTCAACGAATCATGCAAGTTTCCTTAACTCAATCTTGAGTTAATACTTACAAATATTATGGTGGTTAATTATTGTTGATTAGACCACGTCTGAGAATTATTGTTGATTATTCGCAGTTAGTGCATGTTTATTAATTCAAATTGAATTAGTGATTCTGAGAATATACTTGGAGAATATCTATTGTTGGATATTTACATCCGTAGAAGCTATTATTGATTGCAAATAGTACAATTAAATTCAGTCTATTGTTAAATCGTGTTGAGAAATATCTTAGCTAATTGTTCTGGCTAGACGAACATTTGTTAGAACTTGATAGGTTCGAGAAGAGAAGAAAATTCAATTATTATTGATAGCTCGATGCCAATTGTTTCGGCTAGATTGAAAAAGAAAACTTGATAGGTTTGAGAAGAGAAGTGATTAGATATTAAAATCATTATATTTTGTTGTTAAATCAAATTCTGATTCAAAGACTGTGAAGAACAACCTTTTATATAAAGGGAACATATTTTGTCGTATATTCGACCTTTGCGCGCGTTTAAATATTATGCATAATATAGGGTATACTAAAGTTGGTAACTTTATATACTTGCAGAGGGGTATGATTTAATCTTTATGATTATTTGATACACCTGGGTATATCAAAGTAAATCTTTGATAGTTACTCGAGAAGAGAAATTCAAGATCCTTAGGTATCACTCAGCATAAATTTTGGAAAAAAAATTTCATCTTGTTATTTTGGTATATCGAAGTAAATCTTTGATAGTTACTCGACAAGAGAATTTCAAGATCCTTTGGGGTCATTTGGCATAAACTTTAGAAAGTAATTTTATCTTGTTATTCAATAGAATATCGTAGAAACTTTGAAAACGTTTTACTCTTTCATTATCGAATAATTGTGTTGCATAGGTTGCGAGAAGACTTGTTAATGATTAACGAATTGTTCAGCTATTTCAAAGTTCCCCGAACTTTGGTGCCATTCTATTGAAATAGATAGTATGTATAAAGCTCCGAAATCCGTGTAATTGAAACCTGAACTCGGTGCTTCACGATACCATTTCTATGAGCGGAATAATACTAATAATAATAATAATAATATAAAAATCAACTTAATTTACATATCATCAGAGTCTAATCCCTAGGTACGAGACCTTTAAACATTCATTACAATACATGATAGATAATATATATCATACTTATCTTAATAATATCAAACTAATACATAAACTACCACAAATCTTATTTGGTTAGCTTTGCTTTTCCTTTGTTTCTGCATGAGCTTTCTGGTTTTTCACACTTTGCTGAAAATATTTAAATTAAGCAAGGATAAGCATTTGAGTGCCCAGCAAGTAATATCATATATATATATATATATATATATATATATATATATATATATATATATATATATATATATATAAGCTGAAAGAATTTAAATATTTTCTTTATACTACCCTTCTACAACAAATCGATAGTTGTGAAGTAATCTGAATCGATAATAATAACGTAACAACCTTCTTTCAAATTTTTGAAACTATGTAATGACTATAAATAGGGTTAAGGTGACATACTATGAACATTATTTTTATTTTCGAAAAGGTTAAACAGAACTTTATCTGTAAACCGTCATAACTTACGGACACGAGGGTGATCAGCCCGTTGTATCCTGTATTGATCAATACTACATGCAAGAACGATGTTATCGTTCACTCTGTCCACCTTGGGTGCATAAAAAGTATTCCCGTGTACGGGATGTTCATACTTGTCGGGGTTCCAAACCAAAAGTTTTATCTTGTTTAACAATAATTTATAATTCAACATATACATATACGGGTAATTAACGAAGGTGTATCAACATGTGATTAAATACAATGATTATCCAAGTGGGGACACTTGTATAACCATTTATAAAAATTAACGAACAGAATATATATCTGAATTACCATATACTAACATGTTGATAATCAATGAGCGTATATAATATATATAACAATAGGGTTAATAATCTGTACAGTAATAATATAATTTTGAAACATTCTTACTCATGTCCATTGCATAAAGAAAATGCAAAGGTAAGATACTTGTCTGATACGCTGCTTACAATTCGCAACTTAGTTTTATCTTTTAAATAACCACCTATCAGTAATAAGATCATTTTACTGATTAGAATAACATATCTCAACACATAACACTGCTTATTGCAGTCAGTACATAACCTAATCACATTATCACATATGTTTAGCAATCATTGAATCACAAATAAACACATATCTAATTAAATTATCTAATTCCAGATTTCTAAAATATGTCGGTGTACCGACGGCTTTATCGGGTAATTATCGAGTCTTAGACTCTATCCTGTAGCTCAATAACTGTAATTATCAGTCATATTATTTTTAAATGACTTATAATAATTTTTTTAAATATTTATTATAATTTATCATGAATTTTTAAACATCGGAATCATTATTAAATGATTTAAATATTAAATAATTCTATTATCATTAATATTTAATTAATATTAAACTATTAATGAAACCATTGTCAAAATGTTAAATTATTTATAATAACTCAAAATACTTTTAAATTATTAATATTACCCTTAAATGATTTTTAAAATATTTAAAATCATTTTTAAATAATTATCACTAATATTTAAATATTAAAATACTATTTATCAAAATATTAAAAGTCATTAAGTATAACTTAAAATATTATTAATTCATTTATATCCTTTTTAAATGATTTTTAAATTAATAAAACTATTTTTAAACTATTTATTTAATATAATTATTAAATAAATTTAATATCATTAATAATAAATTAATAATTATTAATATTAAATTATTAATAAAATTATCCTTTAAGTATTAAAAGTTATATTTTATAACCTAAAATACCTTTAAACACTTTATTTACATTTAAAATAATTTTTATAACATTAAAATCATTTTTAAACTAATTTATTTAATATAATTATTAAATAACCTTAATATCATTAATAATAATTAATTAATAAAATTTACCTTTAAATATTAAAATTATATTTTATAACTTAAAATATTTTTAAACTATTTATTTTCATTTAAAATAATTTTTATAATATTAAAATCATTTTTAATTAATTTATTTAATTTAATTGTTAAATAAATCTAATATCATTAATATTAAATAATTAATGAAATTTACTTTAAAATATTAAAAGTTATATTTTATAACTTAAAATATTTTTAAATAACTTATTATCATTTAAAATGATTTTTAATATAATGAATTCATTTTTAATTAATTTATTTAATACATTTAATAATTAAATTAATTGTCAATAATATTTAAATAAATACTAATATTTATGAAAAATATTTCAAATTAATTTTTTATAACTTAAAATAATTTTTAAAATAATTTTTGTAATTTTTAGAAATTAATTTCTATTTTTAAATGATTTTTAGAAATTAATTTAATTAATTTTTGTAAAACTGTCACTAAAGACTGCCTATAGCGACAGAACCGTCGTTATAGGTGTTCTTCGTGTTCTTCATGCAAACCTAGAAACCTTCATGCCAATTTCAAGATGCCTTGTTTGACCAAGAATTGTGAACTGTGTAATGTGTTTCTGGGTATGTCATTGGTCAGATCGTGTAAAGTTAATGCAAGACTACAATATCCAACAACAAGAAAGTTCATAACACATATAACCAAGGAGATCTGAGCCTCCAAAAGTGTTGTCAGGACTGTTCTTCATTTCTGAGTTACCCAGAAATGAAGAACAGATCATGGTTTGAGCCTTCACTACATGTTATCCTTGTAATATTTTTGTGATCTATAAGCTTCAGTGTATAGCCAACATATAGGACATCATTTCTATTATAGAAAATCAACCTAACAACAACCAACTCACTAGCTACACTACGGTCAAACTATGTCAGAGATAACAACCTTACGTTTTGTGGGTTACCCAGAAAACGGAAGTCATGCCCCGTCCCACCCACTTTGACCAGTCACCCTGATCGAATTGTTTGACGTCTGGGTGATATAAAGGTAGGAATTTGCAGTACATATAACAAGATACAACTTAGATACAACAACAGAATTAAAACAATAACACACTGACAGATCCAAGGCCAACTAAAACTTGTTAGACGCTAGTTCACGGTTTCTGGGCTGCCTAGAAATGGTCCGGTCATGGTCAGTCAACGACCTTTGACCAACAATAACTTGCAATCTAGACCAGATCTAAGTCTGATTCTTGATCCAGATCAAAGACTACATATCAGACTACAACTACCAACTTTCAAAACACAAAACACATTAAAGATCACAGAGATATAAGGTCTGACATTTGGTTGTCAGACACAAAAACAAAATTTCCAGATTTTGAAAATTGTCAAATCCGAGCCTATAGATGTTATGGATCTAATATCTATCAACCCAGATCATCATTATACACTACTAACAACATGTTATAACACTTAATCATAACATCTAACATGCAGACCAAGATCAGATTTCATGGCTAGGGTTTATACCTTCTTTGATAAATTTTTTATTCTAACTTCTGATTTTGATGTGGTGTTCGTGGGGCTTGGTTGTGGGACTGATATACTTGCAAATTTTCATGGGTTTCAAAGAGAGAGATAATGGTTGAGTGTTGGGACAAAAATAAGCTAACAAATACAATTCTCTCTCTCTCTCTCAATCTATATATAGAAGTCTTAGATACATGTATGGCTGATCATAGTGGTTGATTGCTGTCATTAGAGAGCACATGGGGTTGTTGGTTTGGTGAACAACTTCACCAAATGTCAAAACCTACATGCTAGCTTCATTAATGTACAAAAGGCCAATATGTACAATAGGCTTGCAATTTTAATGGCTTAAATGTAAACTTATCAAACCCTTAGGGTCTAATGCTTAGGGTTAAACCCTAAGGTTTAGTACATAGCATTTACAAAATTTAGCAATTAGGTTTTGAAAAATATAAAATTTTAGTTTCAAAAAATTAATTTCTAAAAATTACAAAATTAAGGTTTTCTTAATTAGGTTAGGTTTCTAAATACAATATACAAGAACATTAGGGTTGTAAACGCTAATTATAATTAACCCTGCTAATTACAGTAATTAGGGTTACCAAATCATAATTAGGATTTATAATTAGGGTTCTAATCATTAGGGTTTTAAGTTACTAATTAGGTTTTCTATAATTAGCAATAAAATCTACTATAACTGATATTAATCACATTAACACAATTTCTGACTGATCACAAACTCTAATTTAGGTTTCAAATTAGGGTTTCTCATTTCAAAAATTAGGGTTTTTCTAAAGATTAATTAGGGTTTCTAGATTTTAATTAGGGTTTACCTAATTAACCAAATCATTATATAATACACAACATAAATCATATAACACGGTTATATAACAGTATTTGAATTTCTCATTTGAATTTAAAAATAGGGTTAAACAAATTAATGCTAGGATTTTGACATTAAACACCATAATTGACCAACCATCATCAATACGTACATACAATACATATTTATAGCATTGAAAAATCAAAATATAATATTATTATATTATTATTCTCATTACTTGATAAAAATCCAAAATTAGGGTTTGGATTTCATATCTGATATATTCTTCCATATTTAACCTTAATAATTAAGGCAAAATAATTAACTTAATAATCTATACTAAAATTCGTATAATAAAATAATTATTATAATTATTCTAAAAATCACTCCTTATATTATTTAAATAATATATGATTATATTTTCATGGAAAATAATTAATAAAAACATTTCTGCTATGAAAGTAATTATTATAAGAATATACTTTATAATAATCAATAATTCTAAAATAAAATTATTTGTAAATATTCATGTAATAAATATATTTTTATTTATCACATAAATACATATACACAATATCTTGTACAAATCCTCATCTTTAAATAAAAAAAATTATATGCAAAATTTCTGATTTATTTATATAGAAAATATCGGGTTGTTACAGTATGTTAATCTTGATTCTTATATATTCATTGTATGTCTTAACTTGCTAGGAAAATTTGTTTCTCACCCTTGCTAAATAAAATATTTCAGCTACGAACGAAGAAGCCGGAGGGGCTGAGATGAACAAGGGCCAAGGCTTATTGCTGGAATAGTGTAATGACATTATTGTTATATCTTATTTGTAAACCCTTTTTGTATATCTAAGTGTATATTTGTAATGTTAAGGTTAGAGAACCTGGGGTAATGTATTAACAATATAAGTTAATGAGACGTATGTTTATATTCATAAATGAATGTGTAGTTAGATATTATTTATATGTTGGATCGTGAGCACCAAACTCGGGAGTCTGGTAACCCATATTTGTGGGTCAGAGAATCAACATCCGGCTCTGAGGATACAACCCTAGCCGATGCAATCTCTGCCTGAAGCCATGAAGAATACTCTGGTGAGCGACCTAGATGGCTAGTCAAAAAGTCAGCCCTCTCTCGATGAGTCCAGCAGTCATAAATCCTGGTCAAATCCTCCACTGACAAAAGTCGAGATGACAATTGCTGACCCACTGCTCTGTCAAAGGGATGAATATCCTGAAACTGGTCAAACTGTCCCATGATAGCCAGTGGATGATATATGTTCACCCCCCCCCCTCAAACCGGCCAGGGGAAGATAGTCTATACTGACTGCATGAGTGATAAAGCTATAGGGAGAGTTAAGCCCTGAACATGGAAAAATATTAAACGGGTCCTCGATCCCTGACAAGAAAGCCAACCATGATGTTGCGTCTGTACACTCAGCCAGCTGAAAGGAAAAGGACATGGCTATCTCATGGGAAAAATAATACACATGACGTCTGAAGGAGCCAATCGGTCTCAAGTGTGTCATAAACCACACGTACAACAAGACCGCACTGCCTCTAAATATCCCCACTGAATGAGTATGGCAAAACGTTGCCGACTTCAAGGTCTCTGACAAAATCATCGGTAAGATGGTATGACCCTCCCTGAGAGCATGGACTACCAAAATCACACTGATATCTAGATGGTCCATATACAAAGGCATGTACAGACAGGCCACAATACACATCAAGAATATATCTACGCGGACGACATGCCAATCACCCTCAGAAATGGTGAAGTCCCCAAAATATCGTAGATAGATGTACAACGACCCAAATCTATCAAGCAAGAAGTCCATGGACACCACATGCCCCAAGGTAATCTCATCTAGGGTAACTCTGCGCCTCAAACATGTTAAGGTCATAAATTGTTGACTCATGTCGTCGACTGCCATCCGAGCGCAAGGCCGATCCAATGGCATGTTTGTAAGACGCTTATACTCCTCTAATGTAGGAGTCAATTCATGGGTATCAAATCTGAACACCTGTCTATCTGGTATCCAATGCTCAAGCATGCCCTCTATAAAGCCCGATGGAACCTGAAATGTCAGGAGGGTCATGGAGTGCCTCAACAAATAATCATTTGTCACCCAAGCAGGGAAGACAAATTTCCATACCACGATCTCAAAGAAGAGGCCAGCAACATGGGTGGGGTATGCTCAATCCGGCTAATAGTGGATGAAGACATCTATAGAGACGTATCATAAGACCATCAAGGGGTTAATGCTAAACTCATCTCTGGAAATGCATATCCATGACATAATGCATACATAATAAATGACAGATGACAATATGATGTAGGGAATAGAAAGCATTATACATATATTCCTAAGTACATCATCATCTAAATACATTATTTTTGTATACAACTGAAAAAATACAGGGAAATGGGGCACAGCCGCCCAATATCTAACAGAGGCCTATCAAAAGATATAACTAGAATTGGGGCACAGCCGCCCAATATCTAAAAGAGGCCTATCAAAAGAAATAGTGAGAAATGCATCAGAAGAAGTCAATGGTGCTGATGTACACATCATCTAATCTATCCATCTGATATAACTCCTCCTGAGTCACCGAATATCTACCAGAAGGGATATCAGGCCGATACAATGTAGGATATGTGTCGATAAAACCATCGAAATACAGGCCACCTGAAGGGCCAGCCCCAGAGCTGGAAGAATCAAAAGTATCCGCCTCTGATGGATCTCTTCCCAAATATCGGATAAAGAAATGTGTCTGATCCAACTGATGGTTTAGACTATCGATCTATATCAAATGAGTAGGCTCTCAGACGCAGACAATCCAATCTGTCATCATGACGTAGCCAGAAATCATATCCCCTATAAATTGTATGGCGCGGGTCTAAGCTCCAATGGTGCGAGGGAACCACCAACGGTAAAAAGCCTCCTGAGTGAAATGTTCCTCTAACAAAGTAAAGTCATCCACGCCCATCAATGGGATCTCAGTGATCGGTTGCGATAAAGGCCAATGACGCCTGGCAGGAGGAAAGAACGGAATGTGTATCTCTCATGTAATTCTCCTGATAGCACACTCTCCAAATAGAGCTCACAACCTTCGTCAGTAAGGAGATGAATTCGATGGGTGGACAATATATACTCGACACCAGTTGGGAAACCACCCTCGAAGCCAACTGTCAAATGGTCCTAAAAGTAAGGAACCCATGTAATGACATCTGCGATCAATAACTCCAACTGTAGGTGAGAATGGGTGAAACCCTCATCTATAGGAACCTCCGCCAGAGTGGAGTAATGCCATTGTTGTCCCTATGGATAGGTGTCCAAACCTAGCATTCTAATGGGACGAAGACATGGGAGCCTCTCGTAGGCCCAAAACTGCTCATACAAAGATCAAATATCTGCGGTAAGTCAAACTGGTAACCTGAACAAGGAGAAATCAAAAGAGAAAATGCTTACCAGTAGAAATAGGTAAAACCCTAACCAAGCTTCTGCCACGCCCTCTGAGCATAGGCGCATCCCCCTAAGGAAGTAGGCAAAGGTGTAGGAGCCCCAATCAAACTCTACGATACGGTCCACCTCCCGAGTGGCATTAACCAAAGCGAATGACACCGTCGAAGAGTTATCAGCCAGGAAATAACCCATAAGGATGATCAAAAACAATTACCAAAGGATGTGATCTCTAACTCATCAATCATCGGGCAATGGCTCAATCAGAGCCCCACTAATGCCATCTACACTTAAGGGACCTGAACGAATAGTTTGACCCTTGAACGCTGTGGCCGAGACTCCAAACAAGGATCTGACGACAGTCGGGGAAATGTCAGCAACCAAAGGCACTAGCGCCCCTAAAAACTCCAAACCAGTGATAAATCGCCAATCCATCGGTGTCATAATAACCTCACAATCCAACAAATGGAGAGACCGAGTCTGGTGAAACCAGCGCTCACACAAAGCCTTGAGATAACCCCAGGGACAACGACAGGGGAGGATGGAAAAGAAAGCCTCGAAGCCCAAAGCATGAACAATCTCTCGGTACTCTAGATGGAGAGTCTGGTATAAAGAATGTATGCTAAACCAGTTCCCTCTGGACCGAGTAAATCTAGGAACCCCCTGCCCCCCATAAACGGGAAAAGGAAGATCAACAGGGTTCAGAAAGCCAATGATAAAAGTAGCCCTTGACAGCGCATCGCAGAAGTCTGATGCCATCAACCAGGGGTTTTGTTCACAATCAAAAACGTCCAAACTAGTCAAAAGTTTAGCTCGTCAGAAATATATCCCCAGCAGAGATTTCAGACATCATAAGCTGTTGAAAGCTATTTCAACAAAGGTCAGGCATCCCTTACATTGCAAGCCATTAGTGATAACTCCAGTGAATAGTCAAAGAAGTTTAATGATGCAAACCACGAAAAATCATCTTCATTGGGGAAGACCGATGATGGAATCTGTTATACAAATCCCCAGTAAATAAAATATTATCCCCAGAGGAACTATTGGCATCGATCTGTTGGAATGATAGAATGATGGTGATAATGCCAACGTAATGGCAAGGAACATCCCATGGTGACAACAAGGTCAAGCCATCATCTGGATGAAACAGCAACAATCCCTAAGAGTGGCTCATAAAAGAGAAGAACATCTTCGGTGGAAATAAATTCCAAAGGATTAAGGACCTTGGTGATAACCCCAATGTCAATATCATGTGGTCTCAACTATTGGAAAACCTCCACTGTAAAGATCTTGAAGACATCTCTGCGACTTGTCAGTAAATCAGGCTCAAATAGCACTAATAGACATTTCAAACCACTGGTGACAACCCCAGTGTAGCATCAAAAATTTCGATGATCAAAGCTTTGTAAAACTACCAATCGCGTAGACATCAAAGCAGTTTAGCAGAGCCATCATTGACAACTCCATCCCCCAAGAGAAGCGGTGGGAACTTATCACGCCCCGTTAGAAATCACTCCAACAACAACATTCAGCATAACATTACATCATGCTGCATTGTATTTGCGTCATCCTAATTTTGTCATGTTTTAAGTGTCTAGTAGTCTTTATCATTACCATGCCATTACATTGCATGAATATGATAAAGAGGGGCATCTGTAGACACTCAAAATTTTGCATTCCTGTTACTAACCCTGCAAGAGCGCATAATCGTCTTCCAGAGACAACCCTAAAAATCAGACCTAGTTCCAACCCCAGGAGATCCAGTTCTCACCCCGGATATAACCCCGAGAGATCCAATTCCAACCTCATATATAACCTTGAGAGATCCAATTCTAACCCAGGAGATAACCCCGGTAGATCCAGTTCTAACCTCGGAGATAACCCCAAGAGATTCAGTCCATGTTCCAGAGATAAACCCAAAAAAAGCAACTCAAACCCTAGAGATATCCCCGAGAGGTCAAGCCAACCTCAGAGATAACCCTGAGGATAGTTAGAGTCAATAGCAGTCCAATCTCGGAGATAACCCTAAGAAATGACTGCTACAACTATGCCAAAGCCGGAGATAACCCTAGGAGGGAAAAAATGGTCATTTTTCAACCTCAACATCACATCAACGTCATCTTAACACAATTGAACTCAAACTGTGTACAAAGATGTCCCACAAGAACCATGCTCAAATCCCGAGTGACAACTACACAAGATAGCACAACGAATAGACATCAAAGACTTGGAGATCTGGTCATGGACCCATCTTCCTGGCTTCGAAAAATCTCTAATTCCATGTCATTGTATAGCTCTCGACATCGACTTTCTGAAAAGGTACATCACTCCTTCATCGGATGCCCGAATTAAAAGTTACGAAGGTTTGAGCGGACAACATGTAGCCCAAGTGACCCGCGGCCATCTGGTCTTTAAATATGATCTCCCAGCAGCTCATATAAAGAAAAAAGAAGAAGAAAATGGAGAAAACTTTGTCCATTTTAGCCTGTAACCCCTGCTAGAGTGCTCTAAATTGAGTGATTCATCTTTCTAAACACTTGTAAGCTTGTGTTCTATAACATACTGAAGTTTAATCGATGGAAATCGAGTTTTAGGCCCCAAAAACTATCTAAAGTCTTCTTGGCAACCCACTGTAAGATTTTTCAGATTTTTAAGTTTTCTACTATATATATATATATATATATATAAACGATCAACTGCCACGAATTTGGAATAATCCAGGAAGGACTTTGAAATGTATATATATATATATATATATATATATATATATATATATATATATATATATATAAACCTGCTTTAACTACTTTCGCATTATAAATATTTAATCTTCCAGTCCGTGGACTAGATTTGTTTAAATCTGGCTATCTCTTACTTTGACCGGTTCAAAAGTGACTAAACTAGAACCATTGAAGCTAGAATGGTTTAGATTTATTTAAATCTAGTTCTTTTTCTAGCTTTTGTATATATTACTTTATCATGTGAGCTTAGGAATCATGTGATCAAAGATTCAGCCTCTGAATCTAGATTCGGTTCCCACGATGGACATTTCTCAACTGCAGCCAGCTTGTAAATTATCTACGGTGTCTGGATATCCCTTGATTGCTATCATATCCATAAGGAGTTCGGCACTGCTATGCATCTTATTTTCTTGAAGATACTTTGCATCTTGAAAATAAAAACAATCTAGCCGACTACAGAATAAAATGGAAGTATCAAAGACCTCAATTACTATTGAGCATAAGGGTTTGAAAACCTGTTTTTCAAAACATCAATGTTATATCTTGCCTAAAACTAAACTTTTATACACAAGTTAAACCCTTTATATATAGGTGCAAACAAGGCATAGCACTATTTCCAAATAATTTCACATAGGCCCAATACATACACGCACATGCAGATAAACAAGTTAATTGAAAAGTTACGGTAATCGTGTTTCACGGAAGTCGGGGGGTGCCTAACACCTTCCCCCCGCTTAATTAAGCCCCCGAACCCAACGAATCTCAGTTTCCAAGGCCAATTAAATAGTGTCCAACCATTGGGTCTTTGTGCAAACCTTTTTAAAATCGGTTGAGTTGGTACAACCATTTCAAATCTACCAACTGGCAACTCTAAAAGTCAAATCATCGACATTCACATGTCGGACCTTTTTAAACTTGTCTTTTTAGACAAAACTCACCCAAAATGAGAACACAAAATGGCAAGCACTGAAAGGGACATAAATCTTCCCGACGTAGACAAGTGGCATGTTTCTCGCGTAGATATACTATTGATGTGCATCATGGCCTATTTGTACATTCTTCTATATATGGACCATCTGGATATTGGCCTGATTAAGGTAGTTCGTGGTCTTAGGGAGGGTTACACCATCCTACCCATGATATTGGTAGAGACCTTGAGGTCGACCACATTTTACCATACCCATCCTATGGGGTTTTTCAGAGGCATTGTCATCTTGTTGTATGTGTGGTTTATAACACATTTGAGACTGATTGGCACCTTTAGACGTCATGGGTACTGCTTTACTTATGAGATAGCCATGTCTTATTCCTTCCAGCCGGCTGAGTGTATAGATGCAACATCCTGCTTGGCTTTTCTGACAGGAATTGAGGATCCATTTGCTATCTTGCCTTGTTCAGGATTCAGCTCTCCTTATAGCTTTATTACTTATGCAATTGACATGGACTATCTACCCTAAACTGGTTTGAGAGGGGTGACCACGTATCATCCACTAGCTATCATGGGACAGTTTGATCAGTTTCAGGATATTCACCCATTTGGCGGGGACTTGGGTCAGCGATTATCAGCTCAGTTTGTCAGCAGATGACTTAACTAGGATTTATGATTATTAGACTTGTCGAGAGAGGGCTAATTTTTTGACTAGTCATTCGGGTCGTTCTTCAGAGTATTCTACATGGCTGGAGGCAGATATTGCATCGGCCATAGCTATTCACTCAGAGCCGAGTATTGATTCTGATGATGAGGAGCCTATGGATGACCCTGATTCTCCTACCGAGGACGAGCTATTTACTAGTTTGACAGTAGCTATGTTTGATGATTCCCCCAGCATTCTGATGAGTGAGTTTTATACCTACGAATCGGCCTCTAATTCAAGCTTAAACTGTGTTAATTCTTTATTTTTATGTTTCGTTTTACTTGTTTACTGTTGTTTTATGTTTAGGTGTGGTGGCATAGCATTTGGACTTAAAAGGTGGATTAATGGTGAAACTTGGCAAGAAAAGGAACTTAACTTGGACAAAAGTAGAATAGACCCCCGCTGGGGCCGGCATTATAAAGGCAAAACCCCTGCCAGGGCGGGGGTACTTAATTAATTAACAGAAGCATGCCTCGCAGGGGCGGACATTATAGAGTAAAAACCCCCGTCGGGGCGGGGGTACGGGAAAGGTTGAGTCTCCTGGTTTAGTTGTAATACTGCAGAGGCGTGAAGGAATGAGGTTGGCTTAGTTAGGAACTCAATTGGTAGTCAAATTATGATCAGAATACATGTCCTAGGCTGGTGATTAACAAGATACAACAAGGGAGATAGGATCTAATAATTAATTAACAATTAGAAGAGAGAATTGGAGCAAGAGCATTGGAGGAAAGATTTGAGAGGAAATTCACGATAATTACGAGTTGGAGCTAAGGAGAAGGGTGGTGTTTTATTCATTCTTATTCTTTAATTCAATTATTGTAATTGGGATGATGTTTACTTTGATAATTTTAGTTTTTATTTCAATTATGATGAACTAATTTACTTATTAGGCTTATGACGGATCTTATGATTGAACGATGATTATGTAGCTTTGAATTTTAGTTTAATAATCTATCTTTCAGTTTATCTATAGTGATTTGTGCTTGAATCTATGAATTGCTTGATCACCAATTCTGTGTGAAATTATATGGACTCGAGAGAGGAAGTATGAATCTAGACTTAGTCATTATAGCATGTGTTCTTGAATTCTGTGATTGAATGGATTCTTGATGAATGTTAGGGTAGAGATATGCTTACCATCGTATGTAATCGGATAGAGAACTTGAATTCAAACCTTCTTTAATTGTAATTCACATAGAGATATAGTGAATTAGTTGATTAAGGTGTTTAGCTTAATTCTATCTAATTTGTGGATTTAAGTTAATATGGTATTAGTGCATCGAGAGGTGGCTAGTTCTACTTGAGTGTTCTTGATTAATAAACTGGGATAGTGCATTAAACTAGAATTAGGGTGTAGTAATCGGAGTAATACTTGAAGTAAAGTCGTAAGCCTAATTCTCCATTATTTGCTTGAAATTACAGTTTTTGAGTTTGTTGATTACTTAGTAGTTTTATGTTTTTAGTTTTTAATTGTTATAATTACTAAATTGGATAGTTTAATAAAATTTGGATTAATATAAAGCTGGTAATTGTTAGGATTAATTTTATATTTAATCTCTGTGGGAACGATACTTAACTTATCATTAAATTACTTGTTGACCACGTGCACTTGCGTGTGAGCGTATATAGATTTTACCCAACACATTCCCACTGTTATGGGTCCACCTTCTATAGAGTATTTGGAGCAGAGGTTACATCTGATGACATTTGAAAGGGATCAGACTAGGGCTCTAATGTTGACAGATCTTTTTGGTAAAGATGTTGCTTTTATTGAGAGGGATGACGCTTGAGCTAGCTGTGATGCCGCTTTTGTTAAGCGGGATGAGGCTCGAGCGGCTCGGGATGCTGCTTTTGTTGAGCGAGATGAGGCTCGAGCTACCCGAGATGCTTCCACTACTGATAGTACTGCACTTAGATCCCACACAGCTAGTATCATTGCTGATATGAGTGCATTCATAGATGATCTTGGTAGCACTATGCAGATGGTCGTGGATCTTCTGGCTCGCATGGATACGTTAGGGTAGGAGCTTATAGATTCGCCTCCATCTTCTAAGAGGGACGCCATATTGGACTTGCTGGCCCGTTTATCTACGGGTTTATAGACTAGCTTTCATTTTCCTGCATGGACTAGGTTAGCCATTTTTGTCATGCACAAGATACATTGTATATCAAACAGTATTATATGAAAAGGAAATATATTTTGATTCACTTCCCTTTTAGATATGTCTTGTCACTTGCTTGATAGTTATTCTTTTCTTTATGACTTGCTATCTTGATATGTCCCGAACTTCTCCTTGATGGATTGACATTGAGATATCCTAGGATATTTCAGACTGGGTCGTTGATCTTTAGGCTTCCAGTTTCTTTTGGTGTCTTGGGACTGGTCTTTGATGTGGTTAAGGTTTAAGCAAAGGGTTTGGCTTTCCTCTTTAAGGGTTCGACCGCACCATAAATGGTTGCCTACGTACTCCCATTGATAAGGGGAGATCAGGCCTTTTGTAGTTCAGGCTCTAGCTTGAGCTGAACAGTTTAAAAAGTGAATGTTTGGGTTTTTGGGTTTCTTGCTTGATTTGACTGCATAATAGATGGTTGCCTATGTACTCCCATTGATGAGGGGAGATTAGGTCTTTTGTAGTTCCATCTTGATGAACTGAACGGTTAAAAAGTATTTATTGGAGTTTAAGCTTGGTTGAAGGGGTTTTTTGGATTTTTGTAGGGGTTAGACCGCACCATAGTTGGTTTCCTACGTACTCTCGCTGATGAGGGGAGATTAGGTCTATGTAGTTCCGGGTCTGTAGTGAAAACCTAAATTGACTTGATTGATTTGATTTGATTTGATTTTTTTTAGAACTAGGATGTTGGCTTGCAGGTGATTTCAGACATAATACCTTTTCACGGTGTTTGAATTGATAAGCTGGGGAAATTCTTTTTCGTCCATTTCTTGCAGTCTGAGGGCTCCTCCCATCAACACTTCCTTGACAATGAAAGGGCCTTCCCAGTTTGGGGTAAACTTTCCTTTAGATTGATCCTGATTAACAAGGATTTTCTTTAATACCAAGTTATTTTCTTTAAATTGCCGAAGCCGGACTTTCTTGTTATATGACCGAGCAATCCTCTGCTGATATAATTGACCATGAAAGATAGCTATGGCCCTCCTCTCATTTATCAGAGATAATTGGTGGTACCGGTCTTACAACCACTGGTCTTCCTCCATTTGAGCATCTATTAACACTCTTAATGACTCCATTTCTACCTCTATGGGGAGCACTGCTTCCATGCCATATACCAATTGTCGACGTCGGGATTTTTAATTTTTCCTTTTCTGTTCTTGTCTTTTAGCGTTCTCATGTTAGGTGAGATTTGTTTGAAAAAATAAGTTGTGAAAAGGTCCGACATGTATATGTCGACGATTGGACTGTAAAAGTCGCCAGTTGGTATTTTTAAATGGTTGCACCAACTCAACCTAGAAATGGTTTGCACATAGACCTAGTGATGTGACACTGTATAACTGGTCTGTTAAACCGAGATTCGTTAAGGTCTAGGGGCTTGATTATGCAGAGGGAATGTGTTAGGCACCCCCCGACATCCGTGGTAACACGGTGACCGCCACTTTTCAATTTAAAGTTTTATCTCTGTGTGTGTGTGTGTGTGTATGGGTCTATGTGCAGTTATCTGGAATTAGTGCTATGCGTCGTTTGAATTTTGTATAAAAGTTCAATTTTGACGAGATATGGCAGTGATGTTTTGTAAAACAGGCTTTTCAAACTCTTGTGCTCAATATTAATTGAGGCCTTTTATACTTCCATTTTATTATGTGTTCGGCTTGATTGCTTTTATTATTTTCGAGATACGAAGCATCTTCGAGAAAATAAGATACATAACAGTGCCGAACTCCTTATGGGCATGAGAGTCATCTAAGAAAATTCAAACACCGTGAATAATTTACAAGCTGGTTGCAACTGAAAATGTCCATCACGGGAACCGAATATATATAAAAAAATAGTAAACACTCCGAATATTATATTCAGGGTCAATCGAGGCATAACTCATATATATATATATATATATATATATATATATATATATATATATATAAGCAATAAAAGCCACGGATCGACGATCCGGGTATACACACACAACACGACTCTCAACGTGAATAACTGTGTGTGAATGAAAGTGGAGAAAGGCTTTAAGAAATCTGAGATGTCTTATAGTGGGCTACGAAGAAGACTTTAGATATCTTTAAATGAATGAATACTCGGTTTTCACCGGTAAAGTATAGTAAAACACAACCTCACAGGTGTTTGGAAAGAGAAAGCACTCAGTTTAAAGTGTGTACAAAGCAAAATGGACAGGGCTTTCTCGCCTTTTATCTCTTTAAAATGGCCACCCCAAGCCCTCTATTTAAAGTGAGGGGAGTCGCAGGTGTACTTGCGGCTACCCGGGGTGCCCCGGGCTCCGTGGGCCCCGCCGTCTCAAAGTACTTGCACGCATGCAACGTGTTGTCTGCTCGAACCTTCATAACTTTCAATTTGTGCATCCGCTTGAGGCGTATAATACCTCTCCGGAATGCTTTTGTCGAGAGCTACACAATGACATGGAATAAGAGGTTGTACGAAGCCGGGAAGATGGGTCCATGACCAGATCTTCAAGTCTTCAAATTCTATCTGGTGTGCTGTCTTGTGTAATAGTCACTCGAGATTTGAGCTATGGTTCTGGTAGGACACTTCTATGTAGAATGTGGTATGAAATGATGTTGAGACGGTGTAAATATGGAATCGAGGTGACAGAATGATAGTTTTTCCCCTCACCAAGGTTATCTCTGGTTCTGGGCTGATTTAGCAGTCGTTGCTCAAGGTTATCTCTGAGATTGGGCTGCTGCAGGTACTAAATGTCCTCAGAGTTGTCTCTGAGGTATGCTTAACCTCCCAGGGTTGTCTTCGGGGTTGGAACTGAGTGCCTCGGGATTATCTCCGAGGTTGAAGCTGACTTCTAGGGATTAGAACGGACTTCTCCGGGGTTATCTCTGGAGTTGGAACTGCATCCCTCGGGGTTATCTCTAAGGTTTGAACTGTATCTCCTGGGGTTATCTTCGGGACTGGAACTGAGTATCTCGAGGTTATTTTCGAGATGGAAAACTGAGTATCCCGGGGTTGTCTCTGGGATTGAGCTGATTTAACTTCCATGGTTATCTCCAGAAGACGATTTTGGCCTCCTGCAAGGTTAGTAACAGGAATGTAAAATTTTGATTGTCTACAGATAACACTCTTTATCATATTCATGCAGTGCAATGGCATGGATAGGATAAAGAATACTAGACACTTGAAATGTGACAGGATAATCATGATGTAATGTTATATAACATGATGCAAATATATGATAAATGTGGTTTGTTGGACTGTTTTCCAACGTGATGTGATGACTATCTGCTCCCAAACTTTGTGTTGGGGACTGGTGTTATCACTGATGATCCTGATAAAGTGCTTGGATGTCTACTCCAAAGCTCATAGGAACTTCTAGGATGTTGACATTGGAGTTATCACCAAAGTCCTTAATCCTTGGTACAGACCTTCTACCACAGATGTTCTTCTCATGTACAAGAGACTCTAGGGGAATGATGTTTTGTCTGACAAAGATTTGTATAACAGATTCCATCATCGGTCCTCCCCGATGAGGATGATTTTCCCTGGTTTGTTTCGCCAGGTATCCCGTGTTCTGTCGGAGTTACTACCAACAGTTTGGGTTGTCAGGGCTGTATGACCCTCATTGAAATGTACTTCAATGGATACCATTACCGGACCATCTCTGATGCTTTGTTGGGTTTAATTGCCAATGGCTGAAGAACGTCAAGGTTACTTGACCTTCGTTGAAATGTTCTTCAACGACTGAGATCATCGGACCACCTCCGAGGCTTCGCTGGATTTACTTGGCAATGGTTGAATAACATCAAGGTTGCTTAACCTTCATTGAAATGTGCTTCAATGGCTGAGATCATCGGACCACCTCCAATGCTTTGCTGGATTTACTTGCAAATGGTTGAATAACGTCAAGGTTGCTTGATCTTCGTTGAAATATTCTTCAACGACTGAGATCATCGGAGCACCTCCAATGCTTCGCTGGATTTACTTGTCAACGGTTGAATAACGTCAAGGTTGCTTGACCTTCGTTGAAATGTGCTTCAACGGCTAAGATCATCGGACCACCTCCGATGCTTCGCTAGATTTACTTCTCAATGGCTGAAGAACGTCAAGGCTGCTTGACCTTCGTTAAAATGTGCTTCAACGGCATAGATTGTATGAAGTTTCCACTAGGGAGAGGTTTTATGGAGTTATGACCCTGAACTGACAGCATCGAACCTTTGTGAGGTATTGTCGAGTGTAGTTTGCAATAGCTGTGATCATTAGTGTTGTGAACCCTGTGTCTGGGAGAATACCAATGTGTGATATGTAGACCTGCAGTTTGATCTTTGAAAATTAGGATTTCAGGCTTTTTCGCTCAATTGTGTAGCATCTTTTTTCCTGATTTGACTTTTTCAACTTGTGAGACCTCCTTTGCAACTCAAATTGGACCGAGCTGGAGGGGTAAGACACACCTAGGACAACCGTACGTACACCTGCGGCTATCTATGGGTGTATTTAAGGCACTCATGGCTTTCACAAGTCATTTTCAAGTCGCGCCACACAAAGAATCTAAGAGTTCTTCTTCAGATCTGCTGAGTTCAGGCTGCTTTCTGCAAATTTCGTCACCGTACAAGTGTTCTATACTATCCTGGTAACGTATGCATGTCTCATTTTCCAGTTTTTATCTGTTGGAAAATGAGTTATCATATAAAATGCTTCTAAACACATAATAGTGAATATGCATACTCATATGACTTGATAAAAAATATTCAACATAGTAAATGTTAGTATTTAACCATGCTAAACATAATGATGTGAAAAAATTTGACTTTTGAAACAGTCAAATTGGCACCTTTTTCTGCTATTTCTTATCCTATTTGAGGACAAATGAGCAAAGGTTGTAAATCAAAGTAATCCTGTTAATTAGGTTACCCTTACGAATTATGACTTTGATATCTCTATACATATAGGATGTTTATGACTGTGGATTGGTGTGCTACTGAATGGTCACCTAGTCATGCCTACGTGCATGTGGATTGTTCTCTTTACAAAGGAGACTCTAGCAAAAAATTTCCATAAGCCTAGGCGTTGAGTAGTCATGCATTTTTAACTCTACTGTAAGCATATGTTATAGTAATGCATGCATGCATATAGTCATAAAATGCATTTGAAAAACTCCAGGTTAGAATTTACCACACCCTTTCTGAGGTGATTTGGAAACTTGTGTCCATATATATGGATTCGGATCACCCGAGTAGTTCCCGCAGGATCACTTCAGGTGTGAGGAGGAGGGCATCTGATGTGCCTCAGCCTCGTGTAGTTAAACGGCCTCGTCGTTTGGTGGAGGCAGTGATTCATCCTATCCGGGTTGAGGTACCGGATGTTGAGGACAAGGAAGAGGATGTACCAATTGCGGCCCCTGCCCCTACTATTCATACTCCCTACAGGGATCTTCCAAGCATTAATGTGACGATTCTAGAGCTTCTGGGTGATTTGAGTCGCCACCCCTCGGTCTACTTGCATTCGAACAAGGTAAAAGCTGGGTTTGAACTTCCTTTTTCCTATTGATGAGAAGCAATGATTCTGATGTCGATTTCTTTTGTGATATAGGTTCCCGGCATTACGCAGCCTCGAGAGAACTGGTTTAGCATACACTCTTTATATCAGACTCTTCATCCAGAGTATCGAGAGATTGTGCATGGTTGGGGCTTTGGGGCGTTCTTTTCCATCCTCCCCCGCCATTGTCCCTGGGGTTACCTCAGGGCGTTGTCTAAGTGCTAGTTTCACTAGACTCAGTCTCTCTATTTGTTGGACTGCGAGGTGATGATGACGCCAATGGATTGGCAGTTTATCACTGGTATGGAGTTTGGAGGGGCGCCAGTGCCTTGTGCGGTAAACATCACCCCGACTGCCATAAGACCCTTACTAGGAGTCCCAACTGAGGCGCTCAAAGGCAGGACAGTCCGCACTGGTCCTTTGAGTGTAGATGCTATGAGTGGGGCATTGAGTAAGCCCATACCCAATGATGTGAGAGTCAGGGATCGCATTCTTCAACGATTGTTCCTGGTCATCCTTCGGGGTTATTTCATAGCGGATAACTCTTTCACGGTGTCATTCGCTTTGATCAGTGCCACTCAAGAGGTGGACCGTATTGGAGAGTATGACTGGGGCTCCTATACCTTTGCCTATTTCCTCAGGGGAATTCGCATGCGTTCGCAGGGCTTGACAGAGGCTTGGCTAGGATTTTACCCATTTTTGTTGGTGAGTAT
This sequence comes from Panax notoginseng, assembly GCA_016801055.1. Lineage (NCBI taxonomy): Eukaryota > Viridiplantae > Streptophyta > Magnoliopsida > Apiales > Araliaceae > Panax > Panax notoginseng. The sequence continues at coordinate 156,133,327 of CM029022.1, read as the reverse complement.
TTCTCTTTTGATTTCCCATGTACAGGTTAAGAGTGTTGACTAACCGCGGATGTTTTTCCTTATTTTGGCAGTTTTGGGCCTATGAGAGGCTCCCATGTCTGCGTCCCATTAGCATGTTAGGTTTAGATACCTACCCACGGGTACCGCTATGGTATCACTCCACGTTGGCGGAGGTTCCTGTAGCTGAGGGTTTCACCCATTGTCGCCTACAGTTGGAGTTATTAACATCCGATGTCATTACTTGGGTTCCCTATTCTGGGACCATTTGACAGTTGGCTTTGAGGATGGGTTCCCGACTGGTGTCGAGCATGTGGTGTCCACCCGTCAGATTCCTCTCTTCACAGATGGAGAATAGGAGCTCTATTTGGGAGAGCGTGCTATCAGGAGCACCAGAGGAGACATCTGTATGTTGATCTGTCCTCCTGCCAGGCGTTATTTGCCGGGGTAGATCCTCCATTGTATCAGCCTAATATCCCTCTTGACGGAGATCCAGTGACTCGGGAGGAGTTACATCAAATGAATAGGATAGATGATGTAGACATCAACACTATTGACTTCTTCTGATGTATTTCTCGATATATCTTTTGATAGGCCTCTGTTAGATACTGGGTGGCTGTGCCCGATTCTCAATATATCTTTTGATAGGCCTCTGTTAGTTGTTGGGCGTCTATGCCCTATTTCCCTGTATTTTTCAGCTGTACAGAGATGATGTATTAGATGATGATGTACTTGGGAATGTATGTATATTATTTTCCATTCCCTACATCATATTGCCATCTATTGTTTATCATACATGTATTATGTTATGCATATGTATGTCCAGAGATGTTCAGCATTGACCCCTGGATGGTCTTATGATACGGCCCACACAGATGTCTTACTCAATAGTTAGCCGTATTGATCATACCTCACCAGTATTGGTAGCCTCATGTTTGAGATCATGGTATGATATTTTCTCACCTCAAGATCGGGTGACTGTAGATCAGTTGTTCCATCACTCCATGACCCTCCTGATGTTCCAGGTTCCTGTGGGTTTTGTAGAGGGCATGCTGGAGCGCTGGGTACTGGAGAGGCAGGTTTTCCAGTTTGAGACCCAGGAGTTAACTCCCACCTTAGAGGAGTATGTACGTTTGACAGCTCTGCCATTGGACAGGCCTTGCACTCAGATGGCTTCCGAGGATATAAGCCGACAGTTTATGACCCTCACCGGGTTGAGGCGTAAAGTAGCCCAGGATGAGATCACCTCCGGGCATGTAGTGTCGCAGCGTTTTCTGATAGACAAATTTGGCTCATTGGATAGTTATGCACAGCACTCCGGGGATTTCACCACATCGGAGGATCAGTGGCGTGTTGCCAGAGTAGATATACTCATGATGTGTGTAGTGGCCTATCTGTACATGCCACTGTACATGGATCATTTGGACATTGGTGTAGTGATGGCAGTACGGGCTCTCAGGGAGGGACATACCATTGTACCGATGATTATGGTAGAGACATTGTGATCAGCCACGTATTGCCACACCCACCCTGCAGGGCTATTTATAGGCAGCTCGGTCTTGTTGTATGTGTGGTTTATGTCACACTTGAGACCGATTGGCACCTTCCGACTTTTCCCATGAGATAGTCATGTCTTACTCCTTTCAGCATGCGGAGTGTACAGACGCTGGATCTTGGTTGGTGTTCTTGGCAGGGATCGAGGATCCATTTGACATCTTGCTGTGTTCAGGGCTTAGTTCTCCCTACAGCTTCATTACTCATGCACCAGGCATGGATTATCTCCCTCTGGCTAGTTTGAGGGGCATGACCAAGTATCACCCACTGGCTATGATGGCACAGTTCGACCAGTTTCAAAATGTTCATCCTTTTGAGGGGGCATTGGGTCAGCATTTGTCTTCACGGCATTTATCAGCAGAGAATATGTGACAACCCAAGAATTTAGACAATTAATAAAAATCTTAATTGTTTGATTAAAGGTTGAATAATAAGACCTAAACAGGAAAATAGGTTTAAATTTAAAATTTTTGTGAAGGATTTGTATAACTTACAAACTGTAAGTGAGTATCTGATGACGACAGATAGGGTTAAGTGTATGAGTGTATTTGATTCTGTGTATAGTGATTGTGTATGTATAGTATGTTGTTAAGGATCAATTATTGATCAGATAAGTGTAACTTTAACAAACCCTAAAGTTATGTTAAGAATTTTGATGTTAGGTTAGTAAACCCTAACGATTGATAAGAAACCCTAGCGAATTGTTCGAAAACCCTAATTTTAGTTCTGAGAATCCGAAACCCTAGTCAGGAATGTTAAAACCCTAAATTGGGAGCTCAAATGATAAGTATAAAACCCTAAAGGGTAATATTTGTGGGATATATGTGAAAAGACTAAATTTCCCTTCAAACTGTAGGGGAAATTACCAAAATATCCTTAATAGGTACGAAATAACTAAAATACCCTTTTACTTAAAACTTAAATAAAAGATTTCTCCAAATCTTTGTGACTCATCACCTTGGATATCACATGTGCTCTAAATGGGCAAGTAATCAGCCAATTGTTGCCACCTAGCAACATTACATACATTGAATCAAGAATTAAAAGATTTAAAGTAACAAAAATCTTACTTTACTTAACATTCTAGCCAAGTCCATTCTCTCTCTAAAATTTTGAGATTGGGAGTGAAAGAGAGTGAAAAGTTAAACCAATATCAAACCTTAGCTCTCCAATATTAGGATCAAGGATCAGATTTAAGGATTTAAGCATAAAAGGTGTAAACCCTAGCTTTATAAAAATCCTTATGATTTATGTTATTCTATGTGTTTAGAGTTATGTTATAAGATGTTATTTAGTGATATATGATGTTACATCATAGATCCATAACATCTAGATGCAAGAAAATAGGGTTTTTAGCAACTAACTTAGAACCCTAATTTGTGGTCTGACAGCCATATGTCAGGGCCCGTAGATCTCAACCTGTTAGATGTTATGTGTGTTAAATGTTATAGACTTGTTTTATGCCATGTGGAGAGTAGACTGAAAGTGGAATAAAGTTCATACCATGCCTAGATCTCAAGATATAAGTGGTCAAACATGGTTGACCGACCATAGAAACTGAATTCTGGGAAACCCAGATTTCCCAGAAAGCCTCTGACAAGCTTTTGCAAGCCTCTGATCTTACAGTGTTTAAGTAGTTAAGCCATGTTGATGTATAAGATTTGTAGTCTGTCATATGGTGTGACGCTCCCAAAATAGGTATACATCACCCATTCTGAGTCGCCAAATACATGGTACAGAATTTAAATACAAACTTCTTTTATACAATACGACAAAAGCGTAGCTGAGTGTTTTTACACGAATATTGTCTTCTAGATAATATTCAAACTCAAATGGAGTCCTTATTACAATTATTATCACATTATTTTATAGAATAGTGAGGACTACTATAGCCACCATCTCGGACCATCACTCCGTTCCCCAACTAGTCTCGGCTATGTTCTCATTTCCTAAAGAGAGCAATGAAAGCAAAAGGGTGAGCTCAACTAGCCCAGTAAGAAATATTATGACTAAGATAATGCAGAATAAATTATCATTAGCCTTCAATATTGTTAAACTGATAATAAACAATAAGTTTAACTGCAGCGGAACAAGCAATCCATTAGAAGAGTCAAGTAGAGCATGATATCTACTATCTTCTATGATTTAAAAAGTTTATCATCAACTTTATCGCTGAGACTCAGCTCAATAAATAATCCACATCACTGAATTATTCATGCACTATGGGCCAAGGATATTCATTAGTATCACGTCCACGAATTATCCATGCACTACGGGCCAAGGATATTCTTGTAATCACCAATGGTCATGATCATGCCAACAACTGTCCATCAATGCACTACGGGCCTGTGATAACCCGATATTTTCTATATAATTAAAATCAGAATTTTTGCGTATAAATTTTTTTTTTTATTATTATTATTATTAATTATTTATTTCAAAGGTAAGAATGTGTGCAAGGTATTAAGTATGTAATTATGTGATGGATATAAAATATATTTATTACATGAATGATTACGAATAATTTTATTTTAAAATTATTGATCTCTATAAATTATATTCTTATAATATGTAATTTTACAGTAAAAATGTTTTTATTAATTCTTTTCTCTGAAAATAAGTATATATATTATTTAATTAATATATGTAATGATTATTAGAATTTTAATAATACTTATTTTATTATATGAAATTATTTCAGAATAGTTAAGTTAATTATTTAACTTAATTAATAAAGTTATATGTGAAAGATAAATCAGATATGAAATCCAAACCCTAATTATGGGTTTTGATCAAGGAATGAAAATAATAATATTATATTATTATTTGTCAGTGTTATAGATATGTATGGTTATGTGTGTAATGTTAATGTGTGGAACAGTTTTATTATATTACGATCAAACCCTAATAATATTTTGATAAACTCTATTTCTAGTTCTGGAATAAGGAATGATGATAATATAATAATATTAATTATATTGTTGATCTTTCAGTGCTATAAATATGTATGTTATGCTTGTAAGGTTAATCTGAAAATCAATTCCCTTATGACCTGATAAAACCCTAATTTGAAACTCAGCTGTGAGTTCAAAACTGTGTTATATGATATATGTTAAGCATTATATAATTTTGTTATTAAACCCTATTTAATATTTAGAAACCATAATTTAAAATAAAAATCGTAGTTTCAAACTGTTAAACCCTAATTGATTTGAAACCCTAATACGAAAGTCATTCACGACTTTGAGAATTTGTTAAGCCGTTATGTAATCATGATAATGTGATTTATGATCGGTGTTATATGTATTAACCCTAATTAGGGAGAATTGTAATTATTCAAAATCCTTATTATTTTTCTATATTATAAATCCTAATTTCTAAATTAGTAACCCTAATTTATAATTGTAAACCCTAAGCGCTAATTTGGGCAATGTAATGTTAATTAGTATTTTTTTTAAAAATCCTAATTAGCAAGGTGATAAGTAAATTAAAACATTTTATTTAGTTAAGAAACCCCAATTTTTTTAAATCCTAGTTTATAAATTTTATAAACTAAAATTTTAGTTTACTTTTATAAACCCTAGTTGCCAAATCTCATTTGTGCTATGTGCTAAACCTTAGAGTCAAACCCTAAGGGTCAAACCCTAAGGGATTGTCAAGATTCAATTTTTCCATTTAAATCAATTAACAAATGACATTATTGCCCTTATTGCATTCTTTACTTGGTTGCTTGAGAATCTTACCATATTTTGAGTTGGTGACCAACTACACCAACTCCTTGTGACACATAAATGACAACACATCAGCCACCTAGCAACCATACATGAATCTACTTAATATATATAAAGATTAGAGAGAGAAAATGTTGTATTTTTGGCTCAATTATTCACCAAGCTCATCCTAGACACTCTCTCTCTCTCTCTAAAAGCTTCAAAATTATGTAGTAGGTCAGTCCCAAAATTGAGCCCCACGATCATCAGCAACAAATCAGAAACCATAGATCAACATTTGGTTCTTAAAGGTATAAAAACCTAAGTCAAAATTTGATCTTGTATGCTATAATAAATTTGTGATTTTTATGTTTAAACATGTTGATTAAAGTGTTAAATGATGATCTGGGTTGTTGTTTACTAGATCCATAACATCTAATGCTCGAAATCAGAGTTTTTCAAAAATCTGGGAAAAGGGTTTTCTGTTGTCTGACATCAAATGTCAGGGGTTGTAGATCGTTGTGTATTTATTGTTTTTGTTGTTTAAGTGTTTACATTTGTAGCCTTGTATGATATCTTTAATCTGAAAGTGGATTCACTGTCATTCGATGTCTAGATCAAAAGATATTGATGGTCAAAGGTCGTTGACCGACTATGACCGAGAAGAAATCTGGGTAAACCCAGAAAATTTTTTAGCGTCTGACAGCATGTTGAACGGCTTTGATCTGACAGATTTAATGATTGTTTGATATTATTATTGTATTAAAGTTGTATCTTGTTATCTGGACTATAGCTAAGTGCCTCTAGATGTCTTAATGCTTCAATAAATCGAACGTAGCGTGTGGTCAAACCTAGTCCCTCGATCACGAATTCTGTTTCTGGGAAATTTCCAGAAAATTGTTGGCCTTATTTCTGTCAGGGTTTGACCGAGGTAGATCTTGTAAATATGTTAATTTTAAGCTTATATGTTATTGTAGTGTTGTTCCTTGACACGAGTACTACAGATTTAAATCTTCAAATTGCATGAACCATGATCAGAACTACTATTAATTTGAGCATGAAAGTGCTCAGTCGGCACCTGGGTTTCTGGGAAAACCCAGAAACCGTCTGACAGCTACTTTGCTGGCATAGATCAATTTGTTATGTTGTTGTTTGCTTAAAATAAGATATGAAACTTGTAGAGTTACATAAACACTACATGTTCTAAGTTTTAGTTTGAACAGAAGCGATCTAGAAATGAATTTATAGCCGGTCAAACGTGGTATGTTGGTAACCAAAGCTGTCAGTGTTCTTGAGCTCAAGAACACCAACAGCGACGGTTACTGTCGCCAAAAGCCTTTAGCGACGGTTTTTAATTAATTTAATTTTTGAATTTCCGGAAATTGATTAAAAATAGAAAATAAATTATAAAAATTACAAAATTAGTTTTAAAAATTATTTTAAATTATGAAAATAACTTTTAATTATTTGGGATATTTTTCATTAATATTTGTAATTATTTGAATATTAATAATATTTAATTTATTTAATTAGTGTATTAAATAAATTAGAAAAAAATGATTTTAATTATATAAAAATCATTTTAAATATGAATAAAGTGTTTAAAAATATTTTTGAGTTATTTTTGATAACTTTTAATATTTTGGGATAAATTTCATTAACTAATTAATATTAATGATATTTTAGTTATTTAATCAATGTATTAAATAATTTACGAAAAATAGAATTAATGATTTAAAAATCATATAAAAATGATTTATATGATTTTAAAATATTTTAAGTTATAATATATAACTTTTGATATTTTGTCATAAAAATTTGTAATACTTTAATATTAATGATATTAGATTTACTTAATGATTATCTTAAATAATTTAGTTTAAAAATGATTTTATTATTATAAAAAATTATTTTAAATGAAAATAAAGTGTTTAATGATATTTTAAGTTATAAAAAGTAACTTTTAATATTTAATGAATAATTTCATTAATAATTCAATATTAATGATATTAATTTAAGATTAATGATATTAAATTTATTTTATATTTATATTAAATAAATAGTTTAAAAATAGTTTTATTAATTTAAAAATCATTTAAAAGGGGATATAAATGAATTAAAAATATTTTAATGACTTTTAATATTTGGATAATGGTACATTAATATTTAAATATTAATGGTAGTTATTTAATAATGATTTTAAATGTTTTAAAAATTATTTAAGGGTAATATAAATACGTTATGAATATTTTGAGTTATTATACATAACTTTAATATTTTGGCAATGGTTTCATTAATAGTTTAGTATTGATTAAATATTAATGATAATAGAATTGATTAGTATTTAAATCATTTCATAATGGGTCTGATATTTCAAAAATAGTGATAAATGGTAATAATTATTTAAAAATTATTATAAGTCATTTAAAAATAATATGACTGATACTGGTAGATATTGAGATATGGGATAGAGTCTTAGACTCGATAATTACCCGATAAAGTAATCGGTAGACCGACATGTTTTAGAAATTGATCTGAACTTAGATATTTTGACTGTATGAAGGTTTGTTTATGATTCTATGACTGTGAAACATGCATGACAATGTGATTAGGTTATGTGCTGACTGCAATTAGCAGTACTATGTGTTATGATATGTGATTCTAATCGATAAAATGATCTTATTAATGATAGGTTTCGGTATAAAAGATAAAACTAAGTTGCGTATTGTAAGCAGCAGACCAGGCAAGTATCCTACCTTTGTATTTTCTTTATGCAATTGGACAAGTGTAAGAATGTTTCAAAATTATACTATTACTGTACAGATTGTTAAACCTATATTATATACGCCCATTGTTTATCAACATGTTAGTATATAGTAATTCAGATATATATTCTGGGTTAATTTCTATAAATGATTATACAAGTGTCCCCACTTGGATAATCATTTTATTTAATCACATGTTGATACACCTTTGATATACATATATGTTGAATTATAGATTATTGTTGGATAAGATAAAACCTTTTGTTTGGAACCCTGACAAGTATGAACATCCCGAACATGGAAAAATTTTTATGCGCTACGGCGGACAAAGGATGAACGATGATATCGTTCTAGCAATGTAGTATTGATCAATACAGGGTCCATGGACTGTACACCCTCAGGCCCGTAAGTTATGTCGGTTTACAGATGAATTTCTGTTTAACCTTTTCGAAAATGAAAATAATGTTCATGGCATGTCACCATAACCCCAGTTATAGTCAATATGTAGTTTCAAAAATTTGAAAGAGAGTTGTTATGTTATTATTATCGGTTCAGAATACTTCACAACTATTGACTTGTTGTAGAAGAATAGTAAAAAAAAATATTTAAATTCTTTCAGATTTTATATATATATATATATATATATATATATATATATATATATATATATAATACTTGCTGGGCACTCAAATGCTCATCCTTGCTTAATTTAAATGTTTTCAGCTAAGTGTGATCAGCTAGAAGGGATCGGCCAAGATCAAGTAAAAAGGAAAGGAAACAGAATTTGTTTATTTGTATTTTTTGTAATAGTTAGACTGTACTAAGTTATGATATGTATTATATATCATGCAAAGAATGTAGTAAAGGTTGCGTACTTGGGATTAGACTCTGATAAATGTAAGTTAAGTTTGAAATTTATATTATTGTTATTATTATTAGTAATATTTCTACTCATAGAAATGGTATCGTAAAGCACTGAATTCGGGTTTCAAGTACCTGGATTTGGGGGCGTTACAGGGCCAATGAGAACTTTTACCACATCATTTGTAATATTATAGGTCATGATTATACCAAATAATTCCTAGTCATAATCATACCAATCAACAGTCCATCTATGTCATACGGGCCAAAGATGACTTTCATCATAATATAAGCATGAGGATGATGACAATAATATAAGAATTCAATTAAAAGAAAGTAACTGATAAATTTTAAAGATTTATAATTTAATTTATCCAGAATTCAATAATGTCCAAATTGTCAACATAATACTGCTTTGTGGAGTAAAATTCAAAAATAATATTGTATCAAAAATAATTTGGACAGAAAAGAAATCAATTTTTGTCATGAATAGTACCTCGGATGAATAGTACCCGAGTGAATTGTATCCTGTGAACAGTACTTCGTGAATAGTACTTTGGGAATAGTACTTTATGAATAGTACCCTGTGAATAGTACTTTGTGAATATTATCCCATGAATATTACTTTATGAATAGTACCCCGTGAATAGTACTCCGATATGAAACGCTTAGAATTTAACAAGAATGTTCAGAAAAATATCCTTGTGAAACGATGCTAGATGAAGCGCAAATTTCAAGGATATTCTACTAATTTCACGGAGTATAGAAGCAATACTTTAACAAAATGAGTGTAGAATTAGGAATACGAAACGAAATAATATTACTTACATACTACAGAGTATGGGAGAAAATATTATTTCATACAAATATTGAACAAAAATAATCTCTCTTACCTTAGTAGAAGACTGGATACTGGAATAGTGAAGTAGCAGAATACTCTTCTTCTTCCTCTCTATAGTTTCTCTCTCTATAGTTGCTCTTATGAGTCTTAGTGAATTGGTGAGAATGATAGAAGAAATGAGATTCTATTTATAGGAAAACATAGTTTTGATAATTGCACATTTAGGGGCTCGAATTATTACAGTATAGTACCTTCATCTTTACCTCTATTTTTAATTTAGTCCTGTAAGTATTATCAATCTTACACCACCTCCCCTAATAGTACATGCATGTGAATCAATAGTTCTATACAAGTGAACCAACAGTAATTTGCATGTGAACCAATAGAAATTTGCATGTGAACTAATTGCTCATTTATCCGATTAATTGCCCGTTTGGTCAATAATAATAAAACCAGCAAATCACATAATTACCTCCTTTGAGGGTAATTGGGTCACGAAAGAATTAAAGAAAACTAGATGAACAAACATCTTTAATCAACACGAACGTATTCATCATTAATATTATAACTCACAATATTTAACAACCAGATCATTCCCAGAAAAGAGGGGGTTTTCCGATAAGGATTTCTCCCTATTGGCGCGCAATTAGGTGACCAAACCCCTTTACTCGACAGAACTCTCTAGACATCGTCAGTAATACAAATAATAATATGAATAATTTTTTCGTCTCAATTATTGATTTAATAATATAAAATATTGTGCAGATAATACTGTGACAATAATTGAATCAATAATATGAGAAATACTATGCAGCAATTAGTGTGGCAATAATTGAATAAAACTGGGTGACTTCTCACGTAAGCATCAATAATCAAAGATAATGTACAATACCGTGTGCTACTATACAACCACGCATATTACTGTACTTTTACCACCGGGTATTTCAACAGTTAACGGTAAAGTTCTCGCCGTTATATTTATAAAAAGATATTTCTATCGTTTTTTAACTTCGATAATAATTCCATTGTGGGGTCCACCAATGATTGTGCCGTCGTACGAATATTCCCAATTAAAAAGAATATTCTCCGACCAATCGAATATTTTAAGACAACTTACTTACTTTTCAAAATTTATAAATATTACCCACAACTATAACATTATATCAAATTCACACCATAATATTCAAAAATATATTTCGAGAAATTAAAACTTTATTTATAAAAGTTGGGGTCTTACATATGGACTATACAATCATGCCATTAGAACACCCAGATCTTGCACAGGATCAAAGTTATGGAGGGTCAAAGTAGGGTTGACCAACTGTCTAGATGAATTTTTGGAAAACCCAGAATTCGTGAAGAACAGCTTCTGACAGCAGTTTGACTGACCTAGATCTTTCTGTTGTGATGTTGTTAAGCTACAAAACTGTATTACTTTTGTACCTTGACATACATTCTACAAGTTTGAACCCTTAAATCACATTCAGCAAGCCCAGAATTCAAGATTCAAAGACTGGAAAGTAGGACCCTTGCAACTGTCTTCATTTTCTGGGTAACCCAGAAATGAAGAACAGCTCTGACAAGATATTGGAAGCCTTATATCTTCATCATGCGTTGTTGTATGGCCCTACAATTGGTTTGTATATGTAGTATTACATCAATACCACATCCTTTAACACTTTAGCATGCCCAGAAACTTAAAGATCACAGATCTGGATATGGTCAAACATGGTACCCTGGTGACTGTGTTTGAATGTTCTCGAGGGCTCAAGAACACCTATAGCGACAGTTTTGTCGCTATAGCACCCTTTAGCAACAGTTTGAATATAAAATGAATTATTTTATTAAATAATTAGTATAAAATGATTTATAATTATGAAAAGTTCATAATTAATTTGGAAAAATTATTTTAAAGCCTAAAAATAGATTTTTAATAATTTGTGATATATTTCATTAATATTTTAATATTTTTAACTATTAATGATATTTAATTATTATATTAAATAAATTACTTAAAAATGATTTTAATATTTTAAAAATCATTTAAAATTATATTAAAGTGTTAGAAAATATTTTAAGATATTTTGAATGACTTTTAATATTTTAGGATGAATTTCATTAATAATTTAATATTAAAGATAATTAATTTATTTAATTAATGTATTAAATAAATTATAGAAAAATAGTTTTAATATTTTAAAAATCATATAAAAATAATTTAAAAGTTATAAAAATATTTTAAGTTATAAAACATAACTTTTAATATTTTGTCATAAAATACATTAATATTTTAATATTAATGGCAGTTATTTAATAATGGTTTTAAATGTTTTAAAATCATTTAAATGTGATATTAAGGTATTAAAAATACTTTGAGATATTATGAATAACTTATAATATTATGTCATGGATTTCATTAATATTTGAAATTAATTAAGTATTAATGATAATGAAATTGTGTGGTATTTAAATCATATAAATATGATATTAATAATTGAAAATTCATTGCAATTGATAATAATTACTTAAAAATTATTATGAGTTATTGAAAAATGTTTTGACTGATTAATAAATTATCTAAGATAATTATGAAGCGTTTAAGTAGAGTCTTATTGATATTAGGCTCGATAATTATCCGATTAGGCAATTGGGATGTCGAAATAGTACCGAACTCAACTCAGACTGAAATAGTTTGAATTGATATCGGGCCTTATATGTTTTGTTGACTGATAGGATTATATGGTGATGTGTTTAAGTTATTTTATAACTGTATTTAACAGTATTAGTTGTGATGATATTATTCTAATTTGGAGATCGATATTATTAATATTAGATCTTCAGATGAAGCTAAATAGATTGTATAGCTGTAGTCGGTGATAAAGACAAGTTTCCTAACTCGAACTCGAGTTGTTGTTATAAAGTATGCTTGTGGTTAATCATTGTTGATTATATAACGTCTATAATTTGTTGATTCGCACTTTGTGCATATTGCATATGTTCATCAGGTATGAAAGGCTGATCACCTTCATTACCATTTGGTCCAGTTGATTTATTAATGTTCATTATTGGCCATTCATTTTTATTATCTCGGTCGTTCTGTTATGAGAATTGTTTCATGCTATTTCACAATTGTTATATTGTTGAAAGTCAGCCAACTTACTGTTCATTCTTTCAATCATGATATATCTTTTCTTGAACTTAAACTTGTTGAGCAAACTTGTTGTTCACCCTTGCTATATCAAGATAAACATTACAGATTAGGACGAATACGTCAGATACAAGAGAAGGCAAATGACATTGTATGTCGGATAGGATATTGAATTCAGGTAACAAGTTAAGGTTATCGACCTTGGGAGTTATGTAAAGGTTAATGTATAAACAATTTATGTTTATATCTTCCATAATAGTTATAGAATTAGTGTACCAGATTCGTGGTGATTAATACCCGGATTTGGAGATGTTACAGTTGGTATCAAAGCTGTAGGTTATAAACCTTAGGTAGGGTTACCTTAGGCTAATAACCGCAGTGGAATAAGGACAAGGACTAACTTAAATGGAGTTAGTGCATCAAAAAGATTCAAAGATGAATCTCGGTAAGTTATAAAAATACGGAGGTATCTAACTCTGATAATAAAGATGAATAGTAGTGATGAATAAATAGAGTCTAAAGACTAAAAGAATATAGAGAAAGTAGATCATAAAACAAAATGATCTTAACATAGAAATGAATCGTAACATAATACGATGAGATCACACCGTGATCTGATAAGGTCATAGTAGGGAGGAGGATCAATCGAATGATTGACAATTTTACGGCAAAACTGTTGTGTGTCAGCTGTACTATGAATTGGTATGATGCCAACTCAGAAAAAGGGTTGGGGGTGATGCAATACGGATTAAACAAAATTCGTATGGAGTAGGTATGGAGCTAGGATTAAGTGAGATTTCAATTGAGGACTAATGTCAGCAGCTGAGTTGTATGATTCTTTGTATGGGTGGGGAATTTGTACTTGGTTTTAGAATCATTTAGCTTCCTACTCGATATAGTGGTTATGTGACGCCCCCAAATTCGGGTTACCTGACCCCCGAGTTTGGTGCTCACAATCCACAATATAAATAACATCTAACTACCCATTTAATTATGAATAGAAATATACACCACATTAACCGATATAGTAAATACATTCGTCCCAGGTTATCTACCCTTTATATTACAAATACACCCTTTAGATATACAAAAAGGGTTTACAAATACAACATAATAATAATGTTAACCATAGCTATTACAGCATAATACCTTTGCCTTTATTCTTCACAGCACCTCCAGCCACTTTGTCCCTAGCTGAAATGTTTTATTTAGCAAGGATGAGCAACAAATTTTATCCCGCAAGTTAAGATATACAATGAATGTAAAAGATTCAGAATAACAGACTATCTAATTCGATAGAATAACTCCAAAGTTCGGAGAACTTTGAAATAGCTAAATAATTCATTCTTCTCTAACCAATCTTCTCGCAATCTAAGCAACACAGTAACGAAAGGATACAATGCTTTCAAAGTTTCTACAATATTCTATTGAATAACAATTTAGAAATACTCTCCAAAGTTTATGATTAATGATCTTACAAGATTTTGAAATTCTCTTCTCGAGTAACTATCAATGATTTACTCTGATATACCCAAATAACAGGATGGAAATATTTTCTAGAGTTTATGTTGAGTGATCACAAAGAATCTAGAACTTCTCTTCTCGAGTAGCTATCAAAGATTTACTTTGATATACTCAGGTGTATCAGATAACCATAAAGATTAAATTATACCCCTCTGCAATTATATAAAGTGATCAGCTTCATTATACCCTATATTATGCATAATATTCAAACGTGTGCAAAGGCCGAATATACGACCAAATATGTTCCCTTTATATAAAAAGTTGTTCTTCTCAGTCTTTGAATCAGAATTTGATTTAACAACGAAATACAATGATTTCAATATCTAACTACTTCTCTTCTCTTCTCAAACCTATCAAGTTTTCTTTTTCAATCTAGCCGAAACAATTGTCATCAATCTATCAATAATAATTGAATTCTCTTCTCTTCTTTTCTCGAACCTATCAAGTTCTAACAAATGTTCGTCTAGCCAGAATAATTAGCTAAGACATATTTCAACATAATTTGACAATAGACAGAAATTATCTGTACTATCAATAATAACTTCTACGGATGTAAGTATCCAACAACAGTTATTCTCCAAGTATATTCTCAGAATCACTAATTCAATTTGAATTAATAAATATGCACTAACTGCAAATAATAAATAATAATTCTCAGATGTGGTCTAATCAACAATAATTAACCACCATAATATTTGAAAGTATTAACTCAAGGTTGAGTTAAAGAAACTTTCCTTTCGCGTTGATTACTGCTACACAATATACTTATCTGCGTTCACAAGACCTATAATCACAATATCGGTCTCACAATTAGAAAAATAAATCATAACACGTATCACTGTAATTTACAGTCAATCCTTCTCCTAGGCACATTACCACATAGTCACATCAGTGTTTATAACCTATATAAACACTCATCAAGTCTAACTAGTTCGGTCTGGTTGGACTTCGGTCTCATCTCGGTGTCTTGGTCACCCCTATCCGATAATTAACACTTATATTATCAATTACACTCGGTCTCAAAGCTCTAATATTATTTTAGATAAATCATATATCATTTCAGTTTCTATTTCAGCAAGCTAAATCAAAACTGACATCTCTTCTGACATTTCGGTTTCTCATTTCAGTAACCTGAAATGTTCATTTCAGGAAGCTGAAATACACTATTCACGAAAATATGAAATCAGCTTATTATTTTTCAATCTTCTGGCCAATCATATAAACATGTATTCTATACACAAAAAGTATTTTTCTGGAATTTTTCAACTCCCTTTTTTCAAAAATCAATTTCTAGTTAATTCCTAAAGAAATTAGCTACCTCACATTTAACTCTAGAAATTCCCAACTCTTGGCGGGATCTTACACATGTTAGCATGAGCTTCCAATTTAAATTTCATGGTCATCAGAGTTATAGAACTTCGGTTATAGCGTTTTTCGTCGAAAAAAACCCAAATATTGAAATAGTCATAACTTGATCATTTTAAGTCGGAATGAGCTCATTTTTGGACAGGGGCTACTTAATAGCATATATTTTCATCTCCCAAAAGTCTAGAATTTTTCTCACAAATTAAGTATCCAAAGCAGCCCTTACAAAATTTTGGACAGTTTACTTTTGTCATTTTTTTGTTTTTCACTCCTTTGCTAAAATTAGTCCACTCGAAAATCTATAACAAATTTTCCAGTGATTCCACTTGGTGATGTTAGAAAACTCATAGATCTAACTCTAGGACTTGACTATACTAAAAAATGCATAGTAGAATGAGAGATATTGTCATTTCCATATCATACTTTGTTTTCTCAAAAATCTGTTTTTCAACTCTTTATGTTTTGTATGAAAACTTACATGATCTCCCATAAAACCAACATAACTCATCATATTAACTCAAAATAGCTCATATACTCATGGATCTAATATGATCCATTATCTAATTCACCAATTAGTCAACAAACACAAGATCAAACACAACAAAAGCTAAGAAAAATTTTATTTTCCATCTTTTGAAAAACCTAACTCATATTTCTTAGTTTAGATCAAACTTTTGATCCATAAAAGAATTGGATCTAAACATAAAACACTTTTAAACACCAAGATCTAAGGTTTTAAGCCTTAAGACCATAGTTTTATAAAAATCAAAACTCAAATCATCACAAAGAGAAATTAAACTATAAAAGTAGGGATTTCTTATACCTTCTCTTGATTCTTTCTCTTCTTCTTCCTAATCTTAGAGTAAAGAACTATGAACTTTGAAAATATCACTCACTCTCCTAACCCTCTTGTCCGTCCCACTCTATTCTCTCTCTTGATCTTGCTTTGATAACTTAAGAACATAAAATGAGATAAAAAGATGTAAGAGAAAGGAAATTTGATGTTAGTAATTTTGTATAGATATATTTAATGTATCTATAATCATCATCCAACGTCTCACTCTTCCTCTCTCTCCTTATCATTATAAGCTTGCTTGCACTGTTGGTTTAACTTGTGGGTTTGATGAAAATATAAGAATAAGTCCAACACTTGACACCTAGCAAGTTAGCTCACCTATTAAAGCAATGTAATGATTACATGCCTTCCCCCTTTCTCTCCACTATGTAAATTTCGGCCATGATGGCCTTCTTGGGCCCCTTTTTATTATCTTTTAAGCTCTATTTAGCTTACTTAATGGTCCAAAAGCTCCCCTCCCAATTGGGCTAAGAGTTGGGCCAATCAATTAATTATTTAGGCTCGAAAGTCTAATTCTTTGGGCTCGCAATTCAACATAGTTTATACTTTTTAATTTTTTTATATACTGTGACGCCCCCAAAATAGGTATACATCACCCATCTTGAGTCGTCAAATACATGGTACAAAATTCAAATACAACTTAATTATACAACTGTCGTGTAAAATACGAAAAAATAAAAGCTGAGAATTTGAGTACAAATATTGTCTTCTAGACAGTATTTAAACTCAAAATATGTCCTCATTACAATTATTATCACACTATTTCACTGAATAGTGAGGACTACTAATGTAAACATCTGGACCGTCACTCCGTTTCCCGACTAGTCCTTGCTATATTCTCATTTTCTTAAGAGAACAATGAAAGCAAAGGGTGAGCTCAACTAGCCCTATAAAGAATATTATGACTAAGATAATACAGAATAAATTATCATCAGCCTTCAACATGGTTAAACTGATAAAATATAATACACAACAAGTTTAACTGCAGCGGAATAAATAATCCATTAGAAGAGTCAAGTAGAGCATGATATCTACTATCTTCTATGATTTAAAAGTTTATCATCAATTTTATCGCTGAGACTCAACTTAATAAATAATTCATATCACTGAATTATCCATGCACTACGGGCCAAGGATATTCATTATTATCATCAATGGTCATGATCATGCCAACAACTGTCCATCAATGCACTACGGGCAAATGAGGACTTTTACCACATCATTTGTAACATTACAAGTCATGATTATACCGAATAATCCATTGTCATAATCATACCGATCAATAGTCCATCTATGCACTACGGGCCAAAGATGACTTTCATCACAATATAAGCATGAAGATGATGACAATGATATAAGAATTTAATTAAATGAAAGCAAATGATAAATTTTAAAGATTTATAATTTAATTTATCCAGAATTCAATAATGTTCAAATTGTCAACATGATACTTCTTTATGGAGTAAAATTTAAGAATAATATTGTATCAAAAATGATTTAGACCAAAAATAAATCAATTTTTATCATGAATAGTACGCCGAAATGAAAAGATTAAAATTTAACAAGAATATTCGGAAAAATATTTCTGTGAAACGATACTAGATGAAGCGTAAATTTCAAGGATATTCTACTAATTTCAGGAATTATAGAAGCAATACTTATTATAGTAAGTTTAAATTTAGGAATATGAAATGAAATAATATCCCTTCCATACTATGGAGTATGAAAGAAAATAATATTTCTTACGAGTATTGAAATAAAATAATATCATTTACCTTAGTAGAAACTGGATTTGACTGGAATATCGGATATTATTCTGAGAAAATCTTGTAGAAAAAAAAACTACACTCAAAGTATTCTTATACTCAAAAGAAATACTCACAACACTATTGTGACGCCCCCAAAATTAGGTATACATCACCCATCTTGGGTCGTCAGATACATGGTACAGAATACAAATACAACTTACTAATACAACTGTCGTGTACAATACGACAAAACATAATTGTGAGTTTGAATACAATTATTGCCTACTAGAGACTATACAAACTCAAAAGGAGTCCTCATTACAATTATTGTCACACTATTTAATAGAATAGTGAGGACTACTAATACTATCATCTGGTCCATCACTTCGTTCCCCGACTCGTCCCAGCTATATTCTCATTTCCTGAAGAGAACAGTGAAAGAAAGGGTGAGCTCAACTAGCCCAGTAAGAAATATTATGACTAAGATAATGCAGAATAAATTATCATTAGCCTTCAACGGTGTTAAACTGATATAATATAACGAACATCAAGTTTAACTACAGTGGAACAAGCAATCCATTAAAAGAGTCAAGTAGAAAATAAAATCTACTATCTTCTATGATTTAAAAGGTTTTTCAACACTGTTATCGCTGGGACTCATCCTAATAAAATAATCCACATCATCGAATCACCCCTGCACTACGGCCAAGGATATTCGTGTATTCATTAATGGTCATGATCATGCCAACAACTGTCCATCAATGCACTACGGGCCAATGAGGACTTTTACCACATCATTTGTAACATTACGGTCATGATTATACCGAATAATCCCTGGTCATAATCATACCAAGTCCATCTATGCACTACAGGCCACAGATGACTTTCAACATTTTATAAACATGAGGATGATGACAATGATATAAGAATTCAATAAAACAAGTTCAAGAATTAATTTATCTAAGAATTAACAACGTCCAAATTGTCAACATGATACTGCTTTGTGAAGTAAAATTCAAGAATGCTTAGAAGAATATTTTCATAAAAATATACTGGATGAAACGTAATTATCAAGGATATTCCACAAATTTAATGGAGTATAGAAGTCAAAACTTAACCAACTGAGTATAATAAAGAATGGAATAACAAAAGAAATCACCATGCATGCGATAGACCGCACAGACAGGTTATTCCAACAGAATAATAAATAATAGAACCAGGTCCGGCGTAAAACGCACAGACAGGATATTCCAACAGAATAATAATAAAGACGGAACCAGGTCCAGTGTAAAACACAAAATAGGATGTTCCAGCAGAATAATAATAAAGACGGAACTAGGTCTGGTGTAAAACACACAGACAGGATGTTCCAACAGAATAATAATAAAGACGAAACCAGGTCTGGTGTAAAACACACAGACAGGATGTTCCAACAGAATAATAGAAGAATGTCACCAAGTATAGGGTAGACTGCGTATACAGGTTATTCCAACAGAATAATAAGAAATGGAATAACAACAGTTCTCTTCATGAATAAGAAAGAATAACACCCCTTACCGTTTTAAAGAAGAACTGAAATAAGGAAGTAGTTAAGTAGCAGAAACTTTTCTTCTCTCTCTCTAGAGTTCAGTGAATTCGTAAGAAATAATAAAGGAATGAGCTACTATTTATAGCAAAATGAAATGCATAGTAACTAATCCATGAACGGTCCAGATTGATTACTTTAATCTGACGGTCCATATTTAAAGAAAAATCTTTTAAATAAAATATAATATATTCTATTTATAGAATAACTTTAATAAAGTATTCTGTTTTATATAAAAAGATGTTTCTGTTTTATTACGTTAATAATACGAATAAAACAAAACTTCATTATCGCTAAATAATTCATATTATTAACTGACAATAATTGAATCAAACTGAGTGACTTCTCACATAAGCATTAATAATCAATATCGTGTGCTACTATGCAACTACACGTATTACTGTACTTTTACTACCGAGTAGTTCAATAGTATCGATGGTAAAACTTCCGCCGTTATTTTTAACAAAATATTTTTGTCATTTTCTCAATCCGATAATAATTTCGTTGTGGGGTCCACCAATGATTGTGCCGTTATACGAATATTCCCTGTTAAAACGAATATTCCCCGACCAATCGAATATTATATAACAACTTGTGTACTTTGTAAAATTTATAAATATTACCCACAACTTTAACATTATATCAAATTAACTCCATAATATTCAAAAATGATATTTATAGAAAATTAATCTTTATTTATAAAAGTTGGGGTCTTACAACTATAGTAGAAATGCTTGAGATTTTTGTGGTGTGATTTAGGATAGAGGGTTGCCCTCCTTTTATAGCGCAACACGGAGGATAAAATAACAAACATGCCTAATTTTCTTTTCTTTCCAAAACCTAACATCCTGCCTTACTTTCCATTTTTCAATGCCTAACTCTTATTTTCTCATGGAAGAGGGCCCACACATTTGGAAAATAAATTGCAGGAAGGAATTCTTCACCACTCAAGTGGTCCCATGGAAGAAATAAATCACATTCCAGCACATGATTTTGGAAAATGAAGTACACCGAATTTGAAAAAATAAAGGAATACATCAAGCTTCTCACCTACACTTTACCTTTAATAATTTCACTTGCTTATATAATAATAACATTAATACCATTAAAAAAATTTATTATTATATTATTGTAATAATATATTTGAATGAATATTTTATCGAAGAAAAATAATTGGCAATCTTTCAACAAATGCAAAATTCCTTCATTAATATTAAAAATGAACTAATATCCACCACATAATAATTATTCATAAATAATATTATAAGCTCACAATATTAACAACCAGATTATTTTCAGGAAAGAGGGAGCTTTTCGATAAGGATTTATCCTTATTGGCGCGCAATTAGATGACCAAATCCCTTTCCTTGACAGAATTTTCTAGACATTGTCAATAATACTAACTAATAATATGAATAATTGTGTCACATCAATTATTGATTTAATAATGTAAAATATTATGCAGATGCTACTGTGACAATAATTGAATCAATAATATAAGAAACTGTGCAACAATTATTGTGGTAATTATTGAATAAAATTGAGTGACTTTTTACGTAAGCATCAATAATCAAGAATATTGTACAATACCGTGTGCTACTATACAACCACGCGTATTACTGTACTTTTATCACCGGGTATTTCAATAGTTAACGGTAAAATTTTTGCCGTTATTTTTATAAAAAGATATTTCTGTCGTTTTCTAACTCCGACAGTAATTCCGTTATGGGGTCCACCAATGATTGTGTCGTCGTACGAATATTCCCTGATAAAACGAATATTCCCTGACCAATCGAATATTTTATGACAACTTGCTTACTTTGCAAAATTTGTAAATATTACCCACAACTATAACATTATATCAAATCCACACCATAATATTCAAAAATAATATTTAGAGAAAAATTTATTTTTATTCATAAAAGTTGGGGTCTTACAACCTCCCCTTCTTATGAAATTTCGTCCTCGAAATTGGTGTATGTACCTGGTATGTCGAAGAGGTGAGGATATCTTGATTTCATTTCAGATTCTAACTCCCAGGTCATTTCCTCAACATCGTGGTTTCTCCACAAAACTTTGACTTGAGGTATAACCTTGGAGCGTAGAATATGTTCCTTCTTATCCAAGATTTTAATAGGTGCCTCTTCATACGTTAAATCTTCCGCTATCTCGTCTGATTCTAACTCAATAATGTGGTTCAGGTCTTCCATATATTTACGTAACATAGATATGAGAAAAATATTATGAACACAAGACATACTTAGTGGTAAGGCGAGTCTATAGGCCACAGTTCCTACTCGATCGAGGATTTTAAATGGGCCAATGAAACGAGGATTGAGCTTTCCTCTTTTTCCAAATCTTGTAACTCCTTTCCATGGCGCAACACGTAACAACACATGTTCTCTAACATTGAATTCCACGTCCTTTCGATGAAGATCAGAATAACTCTTTTGTCAATCTTGTGAGGTCTTTATACATTGACGGATCATTTAAATATTTTCTGTAGTCATGCGTACCAATTCCAGTCCTAACAAAGTTACTTCACCCACCTCGTCCCAGTATATTGGAGAACGACACTTTCTTCCATACAACGCCTCAAATGGAGCCATGTCGATACTTGCTTGATAACTGTTGTTGTAGAAGAATTCTACTAGTGGTAAGAACTTGTCCCAACTTCCTTTGAAGTCAAGGACACAGAGTCTTAATATATCCTCCAGAGTTTGAATAGTCATCTCCGACTGTCCGTCCGTCCATTTGAGGATGATACGCCGAACTAAATCGCAAATCCGTGCCCATAGCTTTTTGTAAACTAACCCAAAACTGTGAAGTGAATCTAGGGTCTCGATCAGAAATTATTTATACTGGCATACCATGCAGTCTTACAATCTCATTTATGTACATACGAGCAAGACATTCAAGTGTATAAGTTTCACATATAGGTAAGAAATGAGCAGACTTGGTCAATCTATCAACAATGACCCAAATTACATCTATGCCTTGAGAAACCTTGGAAAGACCAGTAACGAAATCTATGGTAATATGCTCCTACTTCCATTCTGGAATTTTAAGTGGTTGAAATAGACCTTTTGGCACTTGATGCTCCACCTTGACTCGTTGACAAGTTAAACACCTTGAGATAAACTCCGCTATCACTCTCTTCATATTGCTCCACCAAAATGTATGTCGAAGATCATGATACATTTTGGTACTCCCAGGATGGATTGCAAAAGGTGTGTTGTGCGCCTCCATCATGATCTTATACTTCAAATCAGAGTCGTTCAGAGCACAAAGTCTGGAGTTGACTCTAAGTATTCCTTCTTCATCGATTCTTGCTTCCGGAATAGCACCTTCTTGCACTTTCTTCTTCATACGCACCAGCTCCAGGTCTGTAGTTTGAGCAACTTTAACTTTATCGATTAAAGTCGATTCTACTAGTATATTTTCCATCATCACGTGGGTCCCTGGAGTCTTTATCTCTATCTTCATCCTTTGCAAGTCATATAAAATGGGCCTTTGTGTTGACAATATCGCACTCGTACCCGCATATAATCTTCTACTCAATGCATCAGCTACCACGTTCGTTTTTCCAAGATGGTATTGAATAGTATGATCATAATCTTTCAACAATTCAAGCCAACGTCATTACTGCATGTTGAGTTCCTTTTGACTGAAGTAATATTTGAGGCTTTTATGATATGTAAAAATCTCCACCTTCTCCCCATATAGGAAATGCCTCCAAATTTTAAGTGCGAAAATGACTGCTGCCAACTCTAGATCATGAGTAGGATAATTCCTCTCATATTCTTTAAGTTATCGTGAGGCATAGACTATGACCTTCCCATGTTGCATGAGAACACATCCTAACCCTCTGCCTAAAGCATCACTGTAGATGACAAATCCCTCCGAACAAGATAGTATTGTCAGAACAAGTGCTGAAATGAGTCTTCTCTAGAGTTCTTGAAAACTCTTCTCACATTCCTCGCTCCAACCGAATTTTGTATCTTTTCGAGTCAGCTGAGTTAATGGAGTAGCAATTCGAGAAAATCCTTCCACGAATCTCCGATAATAACCAGCTAAGCCGAGAAAGCTACGTACTTCGGTCACTGACTTAGGTTACTCCCAGCTTTGTATTGCTTCAATCTTCGCTGGATCAACAGAGATTCCATGATTTGATATCATATGTCCAAGGAATGCTACTTCCTCAAGTTAGAACTCGCATTTCTTCAACTTGGCATATAACTTGTTCTCACGAAGCTTTTGGAGTATCAGCCTCAAGTGTTGCTCATGATCTTCACGGCTTTTGGAGTAAATGAGGATGTCATCAATAAAGACGACCACAAAGTGATCTAAATATTCCTTGAATACTCGAATCATCATATCCATGAAGACAGTAGGAGCATTAGTTAATCCAAAAGACATGACTAGGAATTCGTAATGCCCGTACCGAGTTCTAAAAGCAGTCTTTGGAATGTCATCAGTTTTAACCTTTAATTGATGATATCCGAAACGAAGATAAATCTTTAAAAAGAATTTGGCACCTTGCAACTGGTCAAACAGGTCATCAATACGAGGTAACGGGTACCTATTTTTGACGGTGACATGATTCAACTCCCGATAATCAATACAAAGTCGCATACTTCCATCTTTCTTCTTCACGAATAGAACAGGAGCACCCCAAGGAGACGTACTAGGACGAATGAAACCTATGTCTAACAATTCCTGTAGTTGGGTTTTTAACTCCTGAAGTTCAATAGGAGCCATTCGATATGGGGCTTTGGAAATGGGTTTTGTACTGGGTTCAAGGTCGATACAAAATTTAATTTCACGCTTTAGGGGTAGTCTAGGAAGTTCTTCAGGGAATACGTTAGGAAATTTATTAACAATAGAAATATCATTCAAATCTGACGTATTTTTGTTTAAATCCGTGACATGGGCTAAGAAAACTTGACATCCGTTTTTCAATAAATGAATAGCTTTATGGCTTGATATGACAGTGATTGACTTTAGTGGTTTGGTTGCTTGAATTCGCATAATAGGTTGGTTAGGAATATGAAAGCTAACAACCTTACGAAAATAATCAATTTTTGCATGATGAATAGTTAACCAATCAATCCCTAACACATCAAATGTAAGTATTTTCAAAGAGATAATATCGACATGTATTGTGCGGTTACCGATTTGAATCAAACAAGACTTATAAACAGTGGATGTAATGAAGGTTTCTCCCAATAGAGTTTCAACAGATAAATCAAAGTCTAATTTCTCCGGAGTTAAATTCAAACGTTGAGCGCAAGTAGGAGAAATAAAAGAATGGATAGAACCGGTATCAAATAAGGTATAGACTTCGCTAGTGTGATGCCCCCAAAATAGGTATACATCACCTATTCTGGGTCGCCAAATACATGGTATAGAATACAAATACAATCTTTAATATACAACAAGAGTGCTGTGAGTTTCAATATAAATACTATCTTCTAGACAATATTCACTCTCAGAATAAGTCCGTCCTCATTACATTTATTGTCACACTATTTAACAGAATAATGAGGACTACTAATACTATCATCTGATCCATCACTCCGTTCCTCGACTCGTCCCAGCTATATTCTCATTTCCTGAAGAAAACAGTGAAAGAAAGGGTGAGCTCAACTAGTCCAGTAAGAAATATTATGACTAAGATAATACAGAATAAATTATCATTAGCCTTAAATAGTGTTAAACTGATACAATATAACAAACATCAAGTTTAACTGCAGAGGAACAAGCAATCCATTAAAAGAGTCAAGTAGAGAATAAATTCTACTATCATTTATGAATTAAAAGGTTTTTCATCACTGTTAACGCTGAGACTCAACTTAATAAATAATCCACATCATCGAATCACCCCTGCACTGCGGCCAAGGATATTCTTTAGTATCACGGCCACAAATTATCCATGCACTACGGGCCAAGGACATTCGTGTATTCATTAATGGTCATGATCATGCCAACAACTGTCCATCAATGCACTACGGGCTAATGAGGACTTTTACCACATCATTTGTAACATTACGGTCATGATTATACCGAATAATTCTTGGTCATAATCATACCAAGTTCATCTATGCACTACAGGCCACAGATGACTTTCAACATAATATAAACATGAGGATGATGACAATGATATAAGAATTCAATAAAATAAGTTCAAGAATTAATTTATCCAAGAACCAATAATGTCCAAATTGTCAACATGATACTGCTTTGTGGAGTAAAATTCAAGAATACTCAGAAGAATATTTCCATGAAAAGATGCTGGATGAACGGCAAATATCAAGGATATTTCACTAATTTCATGGAGTATAGAAGCCAAAACTTTAACCAACTGAGTATAATAAGGAATGGAATAACAAAAGAAATCACCAGGCATGCGATAGACTGCACAGGCAGGTTATTCCAACAGAATAATAAATAATGGAACTAGGTCCGGCGTAAAATGCACAGATAGGATATTCTAACAGAATAATAAAGACAAAATAAAGTTCGGCGTAAAACGCACAGACAGGATATTCCAACAGAATAATAAAGACGGAACCAGGTCTAGCGTAAAATGCATAGACAGGATATTCCAACAGAATAATAAAGAATGGAATAACAGAAGAATTTCACCAAGTATAGGGTAGCCCGTGTATACAGGTTATTCCAACAGAATAATAAGGAATGGAATAACAAAAGTTCTCTTCATGAATATAAAAGAAATAATACCTCTTACCGTAAAAGAAACTGGATATAAGAGTAGGGAAGTAGCAGAATACTTTTCTATAGTTTCTCTATAATTTCTCTCTCTAGAGTTTTAGGGAATTCGTAAGAAATAATGAAGGAATGAGCTTCTATTTATAGAAGAATGGAAGGATACTATTTAGAAAAATTTATCACGGACGCACAGTAATTTCAAACGAATTAATTTGCAGACTCACGGGCGAATATGACAGCTTTAATGATCCAACGTATTAGTAATCCTTTTCAAAGAGTTGTCCAATGAAAGAAAATGAACACATGCCAATTAAAAACCCTTGACCAATTAAAATACACCCCAATTTACAAGTTGTCAATCAATGCAACATAATTGAAAAAGGTTGGCCAATAATGTGCATGCTTGAAAAATTCTCCCATAACCTGCCAAAATCATTTATCATCCACCCACATGTTTCAAATATATATATATACACACACACACATACATACCTTTAGTTTATATATAATAAGCAATCCCTTACCAATACGTAAACCTTTCCCACCCTTATTTCCATTCTTCATCCTACATGTGGCCCCCACATGTGGCCCACCTTTATTATATAAAATAATTTTTTATCGATTATTTTGAAAAATGGTAAATGTGGTTCATAAAATAAGCAAAATTCACATCAAATACTGTGGTAATAATTAAACAAAACTGAGTGACTTCTCACGTAAGCATCAATAATCAATACCGTGTGCTAATATGCAACCACGCGTATTACTGTACTTTTACTACCGATTAGTTCAACAGTATTAACGGTAAAACTTCCGCCGTTATTTTTAATAAAATATTTTTATCGTTTTCTCAATCCGATAATAATTCCGTTATTGGGTCCACCAATGATTGTGCCATTATACGAATATTCCCTGTTAAAACGAATATTCCCCGACCAATCGAATATTATATACCAACTTGCGTACTTTGCAAAATTTATAAATATTACTCACAACTATAACATTATATCAAATTTACTCCATAATATTCAAAAATGATATTTATAGAAAATTCATCTTTATTTATAAAAGCTGGGGTCTTACAACCTCCCCTTCTTATGAAATTTTGCCCTCAAAATTAGGGTACGTACCTGGTTTGTCGAAGAGGTAAGGATACCTTGATTTCATTTCAGATTCTAACTCCCAAGTCATTTCCTCAACATCGTGGTTTCTCCACAAAACTTTGACTTGAGGTATAACCTTAGAGCGTAGAATATATTCCTTCTTATCCAAGATTTGAACATGAACCTCTTCACACGTCAAATCTTCCGCTATTTCGTCCAGTTCTAACTCAAAAATGTGGTTCAGGTCTTCCACATATTTACGTAACATGAATATGTGAAAAACGTTATGAACACGAGACATACTTGGCGGTAAAGCGAGTTTATAGGCCATAGTTTCTACTCGATCGAGGATTAAAAATGGACCGATGAATCGAGGATTGAGCTTTTCTCTCTTTCCAAATCTCGTAACTCCTTTTCACGGAGCAACTCGTAATAACACATGATCTCCTATATCAAATTTCACGTCCTTTCGATGAAGATCATCATAACTCTTTTGTCGATCTTGTGAGGTTTTTATACGTTGTCGGATCGTTTGAATCTTTTCCGTAGTCATACGTACCAACTCCGATTCCAACAATGTTGCTTCACCCACCTCATCCCAATATACTGGAGAACAACACTTTCTTCCATACAACGCCTCGAATGGAGCCATGCCAATGCTTGCTTGATAACTGTTGTTGTAAGAAAACTCCACCAATGGTAAGAACTTGTCCCAACTTCCCTTGAAATTAAGGACACAGAGTCTTAATAGATCTTCAAGAGTTTGAATAGTCCTCTCTGACTGTCCGTCCGTCTGAGGATGATATGTCGAGCTAAATCGTAAGTCTGTGCCCATAGCTTTTTGTAAACTAACCCAAAATTGTGAAGTGAATCTTAGGTCTCGATCAGAAACTATGGATACCGACATACTATGCAGTCTTACAATCTCGTTTATGTACATACGAGCAAGACGTTCAAGTGTATAAGTTTCTCGTATAGGTAAGAAGTGAGCAGATTTGGTCAATCTACCAACAATGACCCAAATTGCATCTATGCCTTGAGAAACCTTGGGAAGACCAGTAACGAAATCCATGGTAATGTGCTCCCACTTCCATTCTGGAATTTCAAGTGGTTGCAATGGACCTTTTGGTACTTGATGCTCCGCTTTAACTCGTTGACAAGTTAGACACCTTGAGATAAACAGTGCTATCTCTCTCTTCATATTGCTCCACCAAAATATATGACGAAGATCATGATACATTTTGGTACTCCCAGGATGGATTATAAACGGTGTGTTGTGCGCCTCCATCATGATTTTATACTTTAAATCAGGGTCGTTAGGAACACAAAGTCTGGAGTTGACTCGAAGTATTCCTTCTTCATCGATTCTTGCTTCCGTCATAGCACCTTCTTGCACTTTCTTCCTCATACACATCAGCTCCAGGTCTGTAGCTTGAGCAGTTTTAACTTTATCAATTAAAGTCGGTTCTACTCATATATTCGCCATCATCACATGGATCCCTGGAGTCTTTAACTCTTTCTCCATCCTTTGCAAGTCACACAAAATGGTCCTTTGCGTTGACAATATCGCATTCACACTTGCATATGATCTTCTACTCAATACATCAGCTACCACGTTCGTTTTTCCAGATTGGTATTGAATGGTATGATCATAATCTTTTAACAGTTTAAGCTAATGTCGTTGTCGCATGTTGAGTTCCTTTTGAGTGAAGAAATATTTGAGGCTTTTATGATCCGTAAAGATCTCCACTTTCTCCCCATACAAGTAATGCCTCCAAATCTTTAGTGCGAAAACAACAACTGCCAACTCTAGATCATTAGTAGGATAATTCCTCTCATATTCTTTGGGTTGTCGTGAGACATAGGCTATGACTTTCCCATATTACATGAGAACACATCCTAACCCTTTGCCCGAAGCATCACTATAGATAACAAATCCCTCCAAACCAGATGGTATTGTCAGAACAGGTGCTAAAATGAGTCTCCTCTTGAGTTCTTGGAAACTCTTCTCACATTCCTCGCTCCAATCGAACTTTGTATCTTTTCGAGTCAGCTGAGTTAGTGGAGTAGCGATTCGAAAAAACCCTTCTACGAATCTCCGATAATAACCAGCTAAGCCGAGAAAGCTACGTACTTCAGTCACTAATTTAGGTTGGTCCCAGCTTTGAATAGCTTCAATCTTTGCTAGGTCAACAGATATTCCATGACTTGATACCATGTGCCCAAGGAATGCTACTTCCTCAAGCCAGAACTCGCATTTCTTCAACTTGGCATAAAGCTTGTATTCACGAAGCTTTTGGAGTATCAGCGTCAAGTGTTGCTCATGATCTTCACGGCTTTTGGAATAAATAAGGATGTCATCAATAAAAGCGACCACAAAGTGATCCAAATATTCCTTGAATACTCGGTTCATCATATCCATGAAGGCAGCAGGAGCATTAGTCAATCCAAAGGACATGACTAGGAATTCATAATGCCCGTACTGAGTCCTAAAAGCCGTCTTTGGAATGTCATCGGTTTTAATCTTCAATTGGTGATATCCAGAACGAAGATCAATCTTTGAAAAGAATTTGGCTCCTTGCAACTGGTCAAACAGCTCATCAATGCGTGGTAATGGGTACCTATTTTTGATGGTGACATGATTTAACTCCCGATAATCAATACAAAGTCGTATACTCCCATCTTTCTTCTTCACGAATAGAACGGGAGCACCCCAAGGAGAAGTACTAGGACGAATAAAGCCAATGTCTAACAATTCCTGCAGTTGAGTCTTTAACTCCTGAAGTTCAATAGGAGCCATTCGATATGGGGATTTTGAAATGGGTTTTGTACCAGGTTCAAGGTCGATACAAAATTTAATTTCACGCTCTGGGGGTAGGCCAGAAAGTTCTTCAGGGAATACGTCAGGAAATTTATTAACAATAGAAATATTATTCAAAACTGACGTATTTTTGTTTAGATCCGTGACATGAGCTAAGAAAGCTTGACAACGATTTTTCAATAAACGAATAGCTTTATGGCTTGAGATGACAGTGATTGATTTTAATGGTTTGGTTGCTTGAATTCGTATAATAGGTTGGTTAGGAATATGAAAGCTAACAACCTTACGAAAATAATCAATTTTTGCATGATGAGTAGTTAACCAACCAATCCCTAGAATCACATCAAATACAAGTATTTTTAATGAAATAAGATCGACAGGTAATGTGAGGGTACCGATTTGAACCAAACAAGACTTATAAACAATGGATGTAATGAAAGTTTCTCCCAACGGAGTTTCCACATATAAGTCAAAGTTCAATTTCTCCAGAGTCAAATTTAATCGTTGAGCGCAAGTAGGAGAAATAAAAGAATGGGTAGAACCGGTATCAAATAAAGTATAGACTTCGCTAGAGTTTATGATAAGCTTACCCGTGATGACCTCATTCGGGTTCCTTGCTTTTTGGGAGGTCACAACAAACGCTCTCCCTTGCACTATCGACTTTGATTTTTCTAGGAAGGCCTTTGGTGCCTCCATCCTGGCTGAACTTGTCTTCGGTGAACGATAAAATCGGGTTCAGTGACCTTCTCTTCCATAATTATAACATGCTTTGGACGGCATCGCGCAATTTGGACTGATGTGTCCCTCCCCTCCACATTTGAAGCATATGATAGGTGGTCGTTCTCCTTCCTTAACAACGGGTGCTGGTGCTGACGTCTTTCCATCATTATTGAATCTCCTCTTCTTGAAATGTTCATTCTTATTATTTTGGCCCTGATTACCACCGAAGTAGTTACCACTTCTGGCCTGTTGATTCCCACCACGCTTATTGTCACCGCTTCGATGACTGCTCTCATTGGTATTATCATTTTGTTGGCTGCTCTCTTTTGGTTGCATTGACTCGTTATCGCGCTCTACTAACTGAGCCCTATTTATAACATCTGAATACAAACATAGTTTATGAGAAATAAGATGTTGACGTATCTCCGGCTTTAAACCTCTTAAAAACATTCGCGTCATTCTCTCTTCATTATCCACCAAGTGGGACGCAAACCGAGATAACTCAGCAAACTTCGCTTCGTACTGCGACACGGTCATATTATTCTTCTCTAACTTGATGAACTCTACCTCTTTTATGTGACGAATACTTTCAAAAAAGTACTTGTCGTTGAATAGCTCTTGGAACTTCTCCCAAGACATCTTGAGTGCGTCAGGCTGGGTACGTTTTACAGATTCCCACCAGTAATCTTCCTCTTCACACAACATGAAGGTGGCGAAGGGAACCTTTTTCTCCTCGAAGCATCCCAAGACATCAAATATCTTGGTGATCTGCTTTATCCATGCTTCCACCTTAAGTGGTTTTGGCTCTCCAATAAACTCCAGTGGTCCCAGCTCCTTGAACTGTTTAGCGGTGACCGTCCGAGAATTTTTAGTGTTTCCACCTATATTTTGGACAGGAGCCGCTCTCGCCTGATGTTGCATGAATTGCATAAAGCCTCTAAACATTCCATCATTCATCATTTGGTCAGTGTTGTTGTTTGTATGAGGATTGTCGCCTTCCCGATGCACATTCTCCTGATTATTGATATGTGGAGACTCAACGGTCTCCTGTGCTCCATTGCTATTCTCAACATTCTCGGATGTCATTTTCAGATACTGCCACAAAACAAAGGTTAGTTAACATGCAACATATTATCTCTATACTCTGACCAACCAATTAAATACCAAATAAAATTAGGTAGGTCATATTAGCGAAGGAATTCCCCGTCTCTCCCCTCCTAGTTCTAGTCTCACATCTTAGCCATGGATCATATCCCTAAGCTCTGATACAAACTGTGACGCCCCCAAAATAGGTATACATCACCTATTCTGGGTCGCCAAATACATGGTACAGAATACAAATACAATCTTTAATATACAACAAGAGAGCTGTAAGTTTTAATACAAATACTGTCTTCTAGACAATATTCACTCTTAGAATAAGTCCTTATTACATTTATTGTCACACTATTTAACAGAATAGTGAGGACTACTAATACTATCATCTGATCCATCACTCCGTTTCCCGACTCGTCCCAGCTATATTCTCATTTCCTGAAGAGAACAGTGAAAGAAAGGGTGAGCTCAACTAGCTCAGTAAGAAATATTATGACTAAGATAATGCATAATAAATTATCATTAACCTTAAACAGTGTTAAACTGATACAATATAACAAACATTAAGTTTAACTGCAGCGGAACAAGCAATCCATTAAAAGAGTCAAGTAGAGAATAAATTCTACTATCTTTTATGAATTAAAAGGTTTTTCATCACTGTTAACGCTGAGACTCAACTTAATAAATAATCCACATCATTGAATCACCCATGCACTACGGCCAAGGATATTCTTTAGTATCACGACTACAAATTATCCATGCACTACGGGCCAAGGACATTCATGTATTCATTAATGGTCATGATCATGCCAACAACTGTCCATCAATGTACTACGGGCCAATGAGGACTTTTACCACATCATTTGTAACATTACGGTCATGATTATACCGAATAATTCCTGGTCATAATCATACCAAGTCCATCTATGCACTACAGGCCACAGATGACTTTCAACATAATATAAACATGAGGATGGTGACAATGATATAAGAATTCAGTAAAACAAGTTCAAGAATTAATTTATCCAGGAACCAATAACGTCCAAATTGTCAACATGATACTGCTTTGTGGAGTAAAATTCAAGAATGCTTAGAAGAATATTTTCATAAAAAGATAACCGCAAATATCAAGGATATTCCACTAATTTCATGGAGTATAGAAGCCAAAACTTTAACCAACTTAGTATAATAAAGAATGGAATAACAAAAGAAATCACCAGGCATGCGATAGATCGCACAGGCATGTTATTCCAACAGAATAATAAATAATGGAACCAGGTCCGGCGTAAAACACACAGACAGGATATTCCAACAGAATAATAAAGACGAAATCAGGTCCGGCGTAAAACGCACAGATAGGATATTCCAACAGAATAATAAAGACGAAACCAGGTCTGGCGTAAAACGCACAGACAGGATATTCCAACATAATAATAAAGAATGGAATAATAGAAGAATTTCACCAAGTATAGGGTAGCCCGCATATACAGGTTATTCCAACAGAATAATAAGGAATGAAATAACAGAAGTTCTCTTAAAGAATACAAAAGAAATAATATTCTTTACCGTAAAAGAAACTGGATATAAGAGAAGGGAAGTAGCAGAATACTTTTCTATAGTTATTCTATAATTTCTCTCTCTAGAGTTTTAGTGTATTCGTAAAAAATAATGAAGGAATGAGCTTCTATTTATAGAAGAATGGAAGGATACTATTTAGAAAAATTTATCACGGACGCACAGCAATTTCAGACGAATTAATTTGCAGACTCACGGGCGAATATGACAGCTTTAATGATCCAACGTATTAGTAATCCTTTTCAAAGAGTTGTCCAATGAAAGAAAATGAACACATGCCAATTAAAAACCCTTGACCAATTAAAATACACCCCAATTTACAAGTTGTCAATCAATGCAGCATAATTGAAAAAGGTTGGCCAATAATGTGCATGCTTGAAAAATTCTCCCATAACCTGCCAAAATCATTTATCATCCACCCACATGTTTCATATATATATATATATATATATATATATATATATATATATATATATATATATATATGCATACCTTTAGTTTATATATAATAATCAATCCCTTACCAATATGTAAACCTTTCCCACCCTTATTTCCATTCTTCATCCCACATGTGGCCCACCTTTATTATATAAAATAATTTTCTACCGATTATTTTAAAAAATGGTAAATGGGGTTCATAAAATAAGCAAAATTTACATCAAATATTATGGCAATAATTAAGCAAAACTGAGTGACTTCTCACGTTAGCATCAATAATTAATACCGTGTGCTACTATGCGTCCACGCATATTACTGTACTTTTACTACCGAGTAGTTCAACAGCATTAACAGTAAAACTTTCACCGTTATTTTCCATAAAATATTTTTGTCGTTTTCTCAATCCGATAATAATTCCGTTGTGGGGGCCACCAATGATTGTGCCGTTGTACGAATATTCCCTATTAAAACGAATATTCCCCGACCAATCAAATATTATATACCAACTTGTGTACTTTGCAAAAATTATAAATATTACCCACAACTATAACATTATATCAAATTTACTCCATAATATTCAAAAATGATATTTATAAAAAATTCATCTTTATTTATAAAAGTTGGGGTCTTACAGCTAGAATTTATGATTAGCTTACCCGTGATCACCTCGTTCGGATTCCTCGCTTTTTGGGAGGTTACGACAAACGCTCTCCCTTGAACTACCGAATTTGACTTGTCTAGAACGGTCTTTGATGCCTCCATCCCAGCTGGACTTGACTTTGGTGCACGACAAAATCGGGTTAGGTGACCTTCTCTTCCACAATTGTAATATGCTTTGGGTTGCTGCGTACAGTTTAGACTGATATATCCCTCCCTTCTGCATTTGTAACATACGACCGGCGGTCGTTCTCCTTCCTTAAAAATAGGTATTGGTGCTGACGTCTTTCCATCATTATTAAATTTTCTCTTTTTAAAATTTCTACTTCTATTATCTTGGCCATGATTACCACCGAAGTGGTTACCATTTATGGCATGTTGATTCCCTCCACGTTTGTTGTTACCGCTTCGATGACTGCTACCACTAGTATTATCAATTTTTCGGCTGCTCTCTCTTGATTGGGTTGACTCATTATCGCGTTCCAATAACTGAGCCCTATTTACAACATCTGAATACAAACATAATTTGTGAGAAATTAGATATAAATGTATCTCAGGATTCAAACCTCTTAGAAATATCCGTGTCATTCTCTCCTCATTATTAACCAAGTGGGACGCAAACCGGGACAACTCGGCAAACTTAGCTTCGTATTGTGACACGGTCATATTATTTTACTCTAGCTTGATGAACTCCACTTCTTTCATGTGACGAATACTTTTGGGAAAGTACTTGTCGTTGAACAGTTCTTGAAACTTTTTCCAAGACATCTTCAGTGCAGCAGGCTGAGTACGCTTTACAGATTCCTGCCAATAATCTGCCTCTCCTCGCAACATAAAGGTGGCAAAGGAAACCTTTTGCTCTTCGGAGCATCCCAAGACATCAAATATCTTGGTGATCTGCTTTATCCACGCCTCCCCCTTAAGTGGTTTTGGCTCTCCCAAAAACTCCGGTGGTCCCAGCTTCTTGAGCTGCTTAGCGATGACTATCCGAGAGTTGCCAGTGTTTCCACCTGTATTTTGAACAGAAGTCGCTCTCGCCTGATGTTGCATGAATTGCATAAAGCCTCTGAACATCCCATTGTTCATTGTTTGGTCGGTGTTGTTGTTTTTCTGAGGATTATTGCCTTCCTGATGCACATTATCCTGGTTATTGATCTGTGGTGACTCAAAGGTCTCCTGTTCTCTGTTGCTATTCTCAACATTCTCGGATGTCATTTTCAAATACTGCCACAAAACAAGGGTTAATTGAAATGCCACATATTATTCCTATATTCTAACCTACCAATTACATAACAAATAAACTTAGGTAGGTCATACTAGAGAAGGAATTACCAGTCTCTCACCTCCTAGTTCTAGTCTCACATATCAGCCAGGATTCATAACCCTAAGCTTTGATAACAACTGTGACGCCCCCAAAATAGTTATACATCACCCATCTTGAGTCACCAAATATTTGGTACAAAATTCATATATAACTTGATTATACAACTGTCGTGTAAAATACGACAAAACATAAGCTGAGAGCTTGAGTACAAATATTGTCTTCTAGACAGTATTCAAACTCAAAATATGTCCTGTGACACCCCCAAATCCGGGTTACCTGACCCCCCGAATTTGGTGTTCACGATCCACAATATAATACCATTTTAACTAATTCATATAAAAATAGGAATAAATAAGTCATTAACATAAGCTGTTAATACATAAGTCTCAGGTTTGCTAACCTTAAAATTACAAACATACCCTTTAGATATACAAAAAGGGTTTACAATATAACATAATAATAATACTGTTCTTTATAACTACTCCAGCATCTTGCTTTTGCCTTTGTTCTTCTTTGACCCGCTGGCCTCTTCATTCCTAGCTGAAATATTTTATTTATAGCAATGGTGAGCAATAAGTTTGCCTCACAAGTTAATACATACAATAAATGTATACGAATCAATAAGAACATACTATCTATTTTGATATAATGAAACCAAAGTTCGGTGAACTTTGAAATAGCTGAACAAATCGTTAATCAATAACAAGTCTTCTCGTATTCTAGGCAGTGCAATAATCTGATTATGAAAGAGTATAACGCTTTCAAAGTTTCTGCGATATTCTAATGAATAATCAAGAATCAATTCTACATAATAATAAAGTGGAATGTTTTTCATATTTATGCTGAGCGATCCATTGGATCTAGAACTTCTACTTTCTCGGGTATCTATCAAAGATTTACTTTGATACATACGCAGAAGTATCAGATAACCATAAAGATTAAATCATACCCCTCTGTAAGTACTTAGAGTTGGCCAACTTCTTATACCCTATATTATGCATAATACTTAGGTCGCGCGCAATGGTCGAATTACGACTTAAAAATTTGTTCCCTTTATATAAAAGGTTGTTCTTCTCAGTCTCAGAATCAAGATTTTGATTTAATAATGAAATACTGTGATTTCAAATTCTATTTACTTATCGATCTAGCTGAAATAATTGGCATCGATCTATCAATAACAATTGAATTCTCTTCTTGAATTTATCAAGTTCTAACAAATGTTCGTCTAGCCAGAATAATTAGCTAAGACATTTCTCAACATAATTTGACAATAAACAGGAATTGTCCGTACTGTCAATTGTATCTTCTATGAATATGAATATCTAACAACAGTTATTCTACAATGGTATATTCTCCGAATCAGTAATTCAATTTGAATTATTAAACATGCACTAACTGCGAATAATCAACAATAAAATCCCCGGACATGGTATAATTAGCAATAACTAACCATTATAATAATTGAATGAGTATAACTCAAGGTTGAGTTAGGAAACTTGCCTTTCACGTTGATTACAGCTACACAATATAATTAAATGCGTTCGTAAGACCTATAATCAACAATGTCGGTCTCACAATTAGCACAATCATTAATAATACGTAACACTGTATTCTACAGTCAAACTTCTCCTAGGCACATTACTACATAACCACATCAGTATTTATAACCTATATAAACACTTATCAAGTATAACTATTTCGGTCTGGTTGGACTTCGGTCTATTCTCGGTGTTCTGGTCACCCTATCCAACAATTAACACATTTATTATCAATTAAACTTGGTCTCTAAGCTTCAATATTATTTTAGATAAGTCAAATATCGTTTATAATATTTTCCAGAAGCTTTTAATAATATATAAACAATTATTATAATTTATAATAATTTTTCAAACACATAAATCATTTTTAAATGATTTAATTATCAAATAATCTTATTATCATTAATATTTAATAATATAAAAATATTAATGTTATACTTGTCAAAATATTAAAGTTATTGTAAAAAAAATATTTTTAAATCATCAATATTCTACTTAAATGATTTTTAAAGTAATTAAAATCATTTTTAAATCATCACCAATAATATTTAAATATTAATGTAATTATTATCAAAATATTAAAAGTCATTAATTATAACTTAAAATACTTTTAAATTATTTTTTTCATTTTTAAATGATTTTTAAATCAATAAAATCATTTTTAATTCATTTATTTAATATAACAATTAAATAAATCTAATATCATTAATATTAATTTATTAATGAGAATTCTCCAAAAATATTGAAAATTATATTTTATAATTCAAAATATTTTTTAACACTTTATTATTATTTAAAATAATTTTTAAATCAATAAAATTATTTTTATCTTATTTATATAATTTACTAATTAAATAAATCTAATATCATTAATATTAAATTATTAATGAAAATTCTCCAAAAATATTAAAAGTCACATTTTATAACTCAAAATATTTTTAAATACATTATTCTTATTTAAAATAATTTTTCATAATATTAAATCATTTTTCTCTAATTTACTTAATATATTAATTAAATAAATTAAATATCATTTTTATTCAAATAATTATAATTATTAAAGAAAAATGTCCCAAATAATTAAAAGTTATTTTTCAGAATTTAAAATGATTTTTAAAACCGTTTTTAGTGATTTTTTATAATTTATTTATAATTTTTAATCATTTTCCGAAAATTCAAAAAATAAATAAATAGGAACCGTCGTTAAAGCCTTTAGCGACACTTCTCCGTCGTCTTAGGTGTTCTTGAGCTTAAGAACACTGTCAGACAGTGTTTCAAGGGTGCACATTTGACCAAGTGTAATTTCCAGCCTGATCATGTTTTGGACTAACTTATGATTCAATCATGTAGTACATATGTAGTACTACAATTATCAAGTATTATCTCGGTCAAATAACAATAATCCTGAAAGATCCAGAGCTTCAATGAAGTTGTCAGACCCATTCTGGGTTTCTCCAGAAACCCAGAAACTCGACCAGTCACTTTCAAGTTTATTTTAATATATGTTCTGCTCATGAGTTATGTGATATAAAGGCTCAAAGTTATATTCCAGGTACCAAAGAATAATTACAAAGTAACATTTTAGTTGAAAAATAACTCAATCTACAAAATAAGTATGATCAAAGTATGTCAGAAATTGTATTCCCCAGATTTATGGGTTTTTCCAGAAATTCCAAAACTGAGTGTGAAGCCTACTTTGACCACCTGTTATAATCAATATGTTGATGTTTGAAGAAATATAAAGACTCAGATCTATACTACAAATAACCGAGTACAAGATGTACCAAACAACAACATCAAAAACTTAAACGACTGACA
Source organism: Panax notoginseng (assembly GCA_016801055.1). Classification (NCBI taxonomy): domain Eukaryota; kingdom Viridiplantae; phylum Streptophyta; class Magnoliopsida; order Apiales; family Araliaceae; genus Panax; species Panax notoginseng. Next base: position 156,093,552 of record CM029022.1, on the reverse strand, counting down.
GATCCGGCCTTGTAAAATGTTGTCAGACACGGTTTTGAACATTCTGGGTTTTCCCAGAATTCACCCGGTCAACATCGGTCAACGGTGTTTGACGATGAATAAAACGAAATATAGACATCCAACAACTGTGATTCCACTTCTAGATGAAAGACTATATACCAAATTATAGATCTAAAACATAAACCATAACAAAACATTAACAGACAGAGATCTGAGCCGTCTGACATTTGCTTGTTAGAGCACAAAATCTGTTCTTGGACAGTTTTAGAAAAACACCCTTTTAAAGCACTTAGATGTTATGGATCCATCATAGATCAACATAGATCGACTAAAAAACACCTTTTAGCACAAATACAAACACTTAAACATAAAATTTTTCTTAACAACAAAGATCAAAATTCAATTTAGGTTTATACCGTCTATCTTTAAATTCTTGATCTTAATCTTCCAATCTGTTATTGATTGATCTAGGGGCTGAATTTAGGACTGAGTTACTTAGCAATTTCGTTGGTTTATGAGAGAGAGAGAGTTGGTGAGAGCAAAATAGAAAATGGCTAAAATTTATGCACTTTCTCTCTCTAATTCTCTTATATAGGCTTAGATTTTGCTTGGATCTGTGATATTTCGGCTGATGACTGAGATTTTGTGTCACATAAGTCAATTTAGTTGGTAAACCACTAAAGTTACTAGCATTTTTACAAGTTACCTAATTAAAGAAATGAAAAAGGGCATTTTAGTCATTTACAAAATAATTTTAATGGCATTCTTGGAATTTGTCACACCCTTAGGGTTTAACCCTAAGGTCTTAACCCTTATGTTTTACATTATTAATTTCTACAATTTCCAAATTAGGATTTTTATTAGAAAAATAAAATTTTTAAATTACAATTAGGGTTTGTAAAATAGAATTTAAGATAACTAAAATATGATTAGGGTTTTCTAATCATATTAAAGTTTAATACACACGGTAGGCTTGCCAATTAGGATTAGGGTTTCCTAATTTAGGGTTTAAGATTCCCGAATATGAAATTAAGGTTTTTCGGCGTACAATTAGGGTTTTTAACCGTACAATCGATTTCCTAAATCTGAGATTAGGATTTCTAATACCTTATTAGGGTTTATTAATTTTAAACCTTATCCGATCAATCATTGATCAAAATTTCTAAACAGTACAAACACGTACTCATCCAATTAATTATTTTAATTCTATTTTCTATCGAATCCCTATCCAGAAATTAGGGTTAGGGTTTCAAAAGCTTGTTAAGCACAACTCTACTCTAATTTTATTAGTCAATACACAAATTGACCTTCTCGAGATTCGTATCACAGAAACTTGTCACAAAATTAATAATCAATATTAATATTAAAAAAATTTATTCACAAATTTTGGATTATTTGAAATCTCGGGTTATCACATTCACCCCTCCTTAAAAGGATTCCGTCCTCGGAATCACCGCTTTCTTATTCTCTACAATTTTTTAAAGTTGTATCATCAATTCATTTTTTTATCAACACAATATTAAATTGTGTTTCAAATTCTAACCTGTGACTTGGATCTTTAAAAGAAAACAGTTCACAGAAATATCTAACTCATATTACACGCGTAATTAATTTTCTAAACGAAATCGTTACCTGCTGCGACCTCCTGAGTAGCTACTGCATCATGCGTCGTCATGTTGAATGTACGGGCTATTGGTCTTCCTGGTTGTGCAGGTCCTCGAATTGCCAAGGTTCAGCTACTGGGTCCCTTGTTGCCACTTTCCTTCTCTGCATTCTTCTTCGGACAGTTCTGAACCAAATGATCAGTCGATCCGCATGCAAAGCAACCTTGAATTTTCTTCAGATTGGGGCAATTGGGCGACATGTGCCCCTCTTGTCCGCAATTGTAACAGACTCCCTTCTTCTTCAGACAAACTCCAGCATGATTCTTCCCGCAAGTTGCACATGGCTCCCTCCCTTTCCTATTATCTTCTGTCTTGCCTACCGATTGGGTGTTCTCACTCCACTTTCTCTTATCCGGATTACTACCACCACTGCTTCCTCCATCATTTGTCTTCTTCTTCATATCCTGATGAAATCGAGACGCAGCTTCGCTCCCTCCTTCAGCAATTAACGCCTTCTCCATCAAAGCCGTAAACGTATTAATCTGCAATACCGCTACTTCGTTAAATATCTCCGGCTTTAGTCCGTTCTCAAATCTTCTCGCCTTTCTTGCTTCTGTGTCCACCTGATGAGGTGTAAATCTTGCCAACTCGTTGAATTTGGCAGTGTATTCTGTTACCGACAGGTTCTCTATCTTCAACTCTAAGAATTTGACTTCCATCCTGGATTGCATACTTGGTGAGAAGTAGTTCTCAAAGAACAGTTCCTTAAATCTTGTCCATAACACCACCGCTGTACAAGCTCTGGCCTGATTAGTCTCCCACCAGTAATTAGCTTCTCCCTTCATCAGATAAGTTGCAAAAGTCGTCTTTTGCTCTTCTGCCACTCGCGCAATGACGAATGCTTTCTCCATCTCCTTCACCAAAGTTTGGGCTTCAATCGGATATGTGGCCCCTTTGAATTCAGGCGATCCTACCGCTTTAAAATCCTTGAAGTTAGCCAATCTATCAGCTGACTGATTTCTCGCTCTTCCTCTTGCTGGAGCCCTATTTTCCATAGCTTCGGCTATCATGTCCGCAAAGTTTTGCATTGGGTCAGCTTGACCTCCTTCATTATTCACTGACTGTTCTTCTCGTTGGTTTCGATTCTGTCGTCTAGGCGGCATGATCTGATTTAAATAAAAAAATCTTATATTAATTCTCTTTCTCTACACAGATTCGTAACGCAATAAGAATTCAACACATATTTCTCACATATAAACAAATATTTATTCAAATAATTCATAGCACAATTAGTACTTGACACATATTACTAATCCTTTTTAAATCATAACAGGATTAACAACACAACTTTGCACAAAAAGTTGCTATTCTCCATTCACACACAGTTATTACCAGTTCGTCAAACTTACCACACTTACGAGTTCAGGAACTTACCACAATTATATGAGTGTATGAACTTATCCTAGTCAGACATTTGGCGTCCATTCGCTGAGGGGTTCAAAACATTTCATATAATTATGAGTAATTAACTTACCATAAGTATGAGTTTTAAGAACACACAAATTAATATTAATCTTATATTCATATAGAAAATAAAGATTTCATTCACACAAACATATTTATATTTATATATGTTCACCCATCATTTTCGATATTACAACACTTAATATCATAAACTTCTACCCAAAAGATACTATTACATATATCTAAGTTATCTACCGACCACTCATTTCACCAGTCTTCATCTTGATGGGACACTTGTTGAAACCGTGACCCGTCTGCCCACATGAAAAACACTTTCTCAGATTTGACTTAGGACAATGTAGAGAAATATGTCCTTCCTGCTTGTAGTTGAAGCACACGTTCTTCCACATCATGCATTCTCCAGCGTGAGTCTTTCCACACTTGATACATGCTTGCTTCTTCTTCGGGCTTGATTTTTTAGAATTAGGGCTGTCTTTTTCCCTCTTTCTCTTCTTCTTGTCCTTCTTGCTGGTTCGTTCAGATGATCCACCACCTTCAGTCTTCATTCTGTCCACTTGCGCCCTGAGCTCGTTCCTTTCTTCAGTCATTTCGCATAATGCTCGCTCTGTCTTCCACAACTCCTCTAGAAGAAACACTTTACTTTGGAGTTCCTGGACTTCTGCAGATAGCTGATCATGTTCTCTAACTTTGATCTTATTCTTTAACTCCACCTTAGCTGGCTCAGACTCTGCCTCCTCATCTCCACTCAGATACATCTCGGGATAATCGTCATTATCGCTCCCCAGATTGACCATTGGTTCATCTTCTTCCACCTTCTCCACTGATTCGCTTTGCGTCGGCACCTCGGCTTCTAGCACCGGTGCAACAGCCGCTAGCAACTCCGTACTCTTTTCACCTTCTCCAGACATCCTACAATTAGTTGAAATAACTTGATTAGTACTTCATTAGTACAAAATTCTCATACTATGTGTCCACTTATCTCACTATTGATGCACTTCGGCAATCCCTCACTTAGAATTCTACATGAGTTTTCTCTATCTCGCGTATGGTTATAATCCTAGGGTTTTCCCCCACCCCACTTAAGGTTTATAACCTATAGCTCTTCTACCAACTTGTGACACCTTGGTCACTACAGCTCTGATACCAACCTGTGACACCCCCAAATCCGGGTTACCTGACCCCCGAGTTTGGTGTTCACTATCCACAATATAATACCATTTAACTAATCATTCATATAAAAATAGGAATAAATAAGTCATTAACATAAGCTGTTAATACATAAGTCCCAGGTTTGCTAACCTCAAAATTACAAACATACCCTTTAGATATACAAAAAGGTTTACAATATAACATAATAATAATACTGTTCTTTATAACTACTCCCGCATCTTGCTTTTGCCTTTGTTCTTCTTTGACCCGTTGGCCTCTTCGTTCCTAGCTGAAATGTTTTATTTATAGCAAGGGTGAGCAACAAGTTTTCCCCACAAATTAATACAAACAATAAATGTATACGAATCAATAAGAACATACTATCTATTTTGATAGAATGAAACCAAAGTTCGGTGAACTTTGAATTAGCTGAACAAATCGTTAATCAATAACAAGTCTTCTCGTATTCTAGACAACGCAATAATCTGATAATGAAAGAGTATAACGCTTTCAAAGTTTCTGCGATATTCTAATGAATAATTAAGAATCAATTCTACGCAATAACAAAGTGGAATGTTTTCTAGATTTATGCTGAGCGATCCATTGGATCTAGAACTTCTACTTTCTCGGGTATCTATCAAAGATTAACTTTGATACATACGCAGGAGTATCAGATAACCATAAAGATTAAATCATACCCCTCTGCAAGTACTTAGAGCCGGCCAACTCCTTATACCCTATATTATGCATATACTTAGGTCGCGCGCAATGGTCGAATTACGACTTAAAAAATTTTCTTCTCAGTCTCAGAATCAAGATTTTGATTTAACAACGAAATACTGTGATTTCAAATTCTATTTACTTATCGATCTAGCCGAAATAATTGGTATCGATCTATCAATAACAATTGAATTCTCTTCTTGAATTTATCAAGTTCTAACAAATGTTCGTCTAGCCAGAATAATTAGCTAAGACATTTCTCAACATAATTTGACAATAAATAGGAATTATCTGTACTGTCAATTGTATCTTCTACGAATATGAATATCCAACAACAGTAATTCTACAATGGTATATTCTCCGAATCAGTAATTCAATTTGAATTATTAAACATGCACTAACTGCGAATAATCAACAATAAAATCCTTGGACATGGTATAATTAGCAATAATTAACCATTATAATAATTGAATGAGTATAACTCAAGGTTGAGTTAGGAAACTAACCTTTCGCGTTGATTACAACTACACAATATAATTAACTGCAATCGTAAGACCTATAATCAACAATGTCGGTCTCACAATTAGCACAATCATTTATAACATGTAACACTGTATTCTACAGTCAAACTTCTCCTAGGCACATTACCACATAACCACATCAGTGTTTATAACCTATATAAACACTTATCAAGTATAACTATTTCGGTCTGGTTGGACTTCGGTCCATTCTCGGTGTTCTGGTCACCCTATCCGACAATTAACACATTGATTGTCAATTAAACTTGGTCTCTAAGCTTCAATATTATTTTAGATAAGTCAAATATCGTTTATAATATTTTCCAGAAGCTTTTAATAATATATAAACAATTATTATAATTTATAATAATTTTTCAAACACTTAAATCATTTTAAAATGATTTAATTATCAAATAATCTTATTATCATTAATATTTAATAATATAAAAATATTAATGTTATACTTGTCAAAATATTAAAGTTATTATAAAAAAATATTTTTAAATCATCAATATTCTACTTAAATAATTTTTAAAGTAATTAAAATCATTTTTAAATCATCACCATTAATATTTAAATATTAATATAATTATTATCAAAATATTAAAAGTCATTAATTATAATTTAAAATACTTTTAAATCATTTTCATCATTTTTAAATGATTTTTAAATCAATAAAATTATTTTTAATTCATTTATTTAATATAACAATTAAATAAATCTAATATCATTAATATTAATTTATTAATGAGAATTCTCCAAAAATATTGAAAATTATATTTTATAATTTAAAATATTTTCTAACACTTTATTCTTATTTAAAATAATTTTTAAATCAATAAAATCATTTTTATCTTATTTATTTAATTTAATAATTAAATAAATCTAATATCATTAATATTAAATTATTAATGAAAATTCTCCAAAAATATTAAAAGTCACATTTTATAACTCAAATATTTTTAAATACATTATTCTTATTTAAAATTATTTTTCATAATATTAAATCATTTTTCTCTAATCTATTTAATATACTAATTAAATAAATTAAATATCATTTTTATTCAAATAATTATAATTATTAAAGAAAAATGTCCCAAATAATTAAAAGTTATTTTTCAGAATTTAAAATGATTTTTAAAACCATTTTTAGTGATTTTTTTTAATTTATTTCTAATTTTTAATCATTTTCCGGAAATTCAGAAAATAATTAAATAGGAACCGTCGCTAAAGCTTTTAGCGACACTTCTCCGTCGTCTTAAGTATTCTTGAGCTCAAGAACACTGTCAGACAGTGTTTCAAGGGTGCACATTTGACCGAGTGTAATTTTCAGCCTGATCATGTTTTGGACTAACTTTTGGTTCAATCATGTAGTACATATGTAGTACTACAATTATCAAGTATTATCTCGGTCAAACAACAATAATCCTGAAAGATCCAGAGCTTCAACGAAGCTGTCAGACCCATACTGGGTTTCTCCAGAAACCCAGAAACTCGACCAATCACTTTCAAGTTTATTTTAATCTATGTTCTGCTCATGAATTATGTGATATAAAGGCTCAAAGTTATATTCCAGGTACCAAAGAATAATTATAAAGTAACATTTCAGTTGAAAAACAACTCAATCTACAAAATAAGTATGGTCAAAGTATGTCAGAAATTGTATTCCCCAGATTTCTGGGTTTTTCCAGAAATTCCAAAACTGAGCGTGAAGCCTACTTTGACCACCTGTTATAATCAATATGTTGATGTTTGAAGAAATATAAAGACTCAGATCTATACTACAAATAACCGGGTACAAGATGTACCAAACAACAACATCAAAAACTTAAATGACTGACAGATCCAGCCTTGTAAAATATTGTCAGACACGGTTTTGAACATTCTGGGTTTTTCCAGAATTCACCCGGTCAACATCGGTCAACGGTGTTTGACCATGAATAAAACGAAATATAGACATCCAACAACTGTGATTCCACTTCTAGATGGAAGACCATATACCAAATTATAGATCTAACACATAAACCATAACAAAACATTAACAGACAGAGATCTGAGTCGTCTGACATTTGCTTGTCAGAGCACAAAATCTGTTCTTGGACAGTTTTGGAAAAACACCCTTTTAAAGCACTTAGATGCTATGGATCCATCATGGATCAAGATAGATCGACTAAAAAACACCTTTTAACGCAAATACAAACACTTCAACATAAAATTTTTCTTAACAACAAAAATCAAAAATTATTTTAGGTTTATACCTTCTATATTTAAATTTTTGATCTTAATCTTCCAATCTGTTATTGATTGATCTAGGGGCTGAATTTAGGACTGAGTTACTTAGCAATTTCGTTGGTTTAGGAGAGAGGGAGAGAGTTGGTGAGAACAAAATAGAAAATGACTAAACTTTATGCACTTTCTCTATCTAATTCTCTTATATAGGCTTAGATGTTGCTTGGATCTGTGATATTTCGGCTGATGGCTGAGATTTTGTGTCACACAAGTCAATTTAGTTGGTAAACCACTAAAGATACTAGCATTTTTACAAGTTACCTAATTAAAGAAATGAAAAAGGGCATTTTAGTCATTTACAAAATAATTTTAATGGCATTCTTGGAATTTGTCACACCCTTAAGGTTTAACCCTACGATCCTAACCCTTAGGTTTTACATTATTAATTTCTACAATTTCTAAATTAGGGTTTTTATTAGAAAAACAAAATTTTCAAATTACAATTAGGGTTTGTAAAATAGAATTTAAGATAACTAAAATATAATTAGGGTTTTCTAATCATATTAAAGTTTAATACACACATTAGGCTTGCCAATTAGGATTAGGGTTTTCTAATTTAGGGTTTATGATTCCTGAATATGAAATTAGGGTTTTTCGACGTACAATTAGGGTTTTTAACCGTACAATCGATTTCCTAAATCTGAGATTAGGATTTCTAATCCTTTATTAGGATTTATTAATTTTAAACCTTATCCGATCAATCATTGATCAAAATTTCTAAACAGTACAAACACGTACTCATCCAATTAATTATTTTAATTCTATTTTCTATCGAATCCCTATCCAGAAATTAGGGTTAGGGTTTCTAAAACTTGTTAAGCACAACTCTACTCTAATTTTATTAGTCAATACACAAATTGACCTTCTCGAGATTCGTATCACAGAAACTTGTCACAAAATTAATAATCAATATTAATATTAAAAAAAAATTATTCGCAAATTTTGGATTATTCGAAATCCCGGGTTATCACATGTCCTCATTACAATTATTATCACACTATTTCACTGAATAGTGAGGACTACTAATGCAAACATCTGGACCGTCACTCCGTTTCCCGACTAGTCCCTGCTATATTCTCATCTCCTGAAGAGAACAATGAACGCAAAGGGTGAGCTCAAGTAGCCCAGTAAAGAATATTATGACTAAGATAATGCAGAATAAATTATTGTTAGCCTTCAACAGGGTTAAACTGGTAAAATATAATAGACAACAAGTTTAACTGCAACGGATTAAATAATCTATTAGAAGAGTCAAGTAGAGCATGATATCTACTATCTTCTATGATTTAAAAGTTTATCATCAATTTTATCGTTGAAACTCAGCTTAATAAATAATCCACATCACTGAATTATCCATGCACTACAGGTCAAGGATATTCATTATTATCACCAATGATCATGATCATGCCAACAACTGTCCATCAATGCACTATGGGTCAATGAGGACTTTTACCACATTATTTGTAACATTACAGGTCATGATTATACCGACTAATCTCTGATCATAATCATACCGATCAACAATCCATCTATGCACTACGGGCCAAAGATGACTTTCATCACAATATAAGCAAGAGGATGATGACAATGATATAAAAAATCAATTAAATGAAAGCAAATGATAAATTTTAAAAATTTATAATTTAATTTATCCAGAATTCAATAATGTTCAAATTGTCAACATGATACTGCTTTGTGGAGTAAAATTCAAAAATAATATTGTATCAAAAATGATTTAGACCGAAAAAAAATTAATTTTTATCATTTATAGTACCCCAACATGAAAAGATTAAAATTTAACAAGAATGTTCAGAAAAATATTTCTGTGAAACGATACTAGATAAAGCGCAAATTTCAAGGATATTCTACTAATTTCAGAAATTATAGAAACAATACTTACTTACCATAGTAAGTTTAAATTTAGGAATATGAAATGAAATAATATCCCTTCCATACTATGGAGTATGAAAGAAAATAATATTTCTTACGAGTATTGAAATTAAATATCTTTTACCTTTGTAGAAACTGGATTTGACTGGAATATCAGATATTACAGTACTAGAAAATCGACCTATAGCAACGGTCGGCGACCGTCGCTATAGGCCTAAAGACCGTCATTATAGGCTTTAGCGACGGTCGGCGACCGTCGCCATAGAAGCCGTCGGTAAACTCTATAGCGACGGTCGGCGACCGTCTCTATAGACTTTTTAGATTTCAAAAAAAAATAATTAATAATGCACATTTATTCAACAAACACATGCTAGGAATACACTATAATCATTTTTTTTTCAATATCAAAAGCACTAGTAAATTTTAATACTAATATGAGGTTTACATCTGACAAATTAAAGCAATGCTCTGCAGTTGCTCTATTTGCATAAGCTATTATAATTGATGATAAAGCAATGCTCCTAGAATAGCAATCAATTGCTTCTTTGAACTTCTTCTGCTTAAAATTTTCATTACCCTGTGAAGTGCAACAGAATAAACATATAAGGTAACCAAACTATGCTACTATTATCCTGAATTGACATGATAAAAATTTCAAAGGTAAACCTCATACCAGCTCTTTTTCTGAATTAGCATCAAATGAACTCCCTTTTGTCATAAAACCACTTGATAAATTTCTGAATTCATCAGAGTTTCTCAAGTAATAATACTGACTGGCAGAACTCGATTTATTAACCGAGGGAGATTTTTCCATGGGGCTTCGATCTTCTCCAACTATTCCAATGTTCTAAGAAGATGAAGACTTGTCATAAATAACCATCCAATATCAGCTATTACATAATCTTACAATATAAAATTAGCATGCGTACACATGCTGGAACATATCATAGATCCCATCTTCTGGTCACACAATATCATGATTCAATGACTAGAATATGTGATCTACTTGAGAACTTCTACTTGTTTGTTCTTTTGATTGAAAAAGTTTCCTATTAGTTCCAGAATTGGTTGAAAGCTCACTTGCATTCCTCACACCATGTGTCTGAGTAGAGGAATGCTAAAAAGAAAACAAAAGAATATGAAAATACATATTATTGGCTAACTTAATAACAAAAGCTAATAGGGATATGATATCACTGGACATCTCTCCTTATGTATCCAACACGTCTACAACATATCCAGGATTAAAGTAATTTTTTGCAAATTCAAGAATCCTTTTGACAATTTTTTTTTCTTGAAAACTTGTTAAAGCACAATAAAAAAAACATGGATGCTTTCAAAAGAAGCAAAAGGAATATTGTAATTCCTATATCCTAAAGAAATGGTACGGTTCTCTTTGAAAAAATCAAAGAAAAAATAGGTACTATTTTTTCAGGATGAAGGGAGCATCAAAAGTAAGTATGATAGAAGGAAGATTTTATAAGGTGAACAAGCACTAGGGAGCAGAGTATTCAGCATAATATGTCCATATTACTGAAACAGATTCAAAGGACCATATTAAACCTATCCCCATATAGTAAACTTTTTTAAAATGTATCACATCAGTGTACTGGTTGTTTAATGTTTAGCTAATTATGTGTACGTAGTTGTGCTTCTTAGCAGGAGAAAGTAGAAACCCATCATATAAGGATACTTATCAATGCATTAAGAGGAAATTAAGAACGTAGCAACTTTCTATTTTCTTTAATTGTAGTTGGGTTCATAACTTACCAACTTCTCCTTGCCAAGAGAATTGAGATTTTAGTTTCTTTTCTTTGTCTTTGAGTGAGAGTTCCCAATCTTACAAATTATTCAAAAAACCCTTGAAATCCTGGTTTCCAAGAAACTACAATGAAAAGGATAACAATGAGAGCAAGTAAAAGTGAACCTCAATCTCATTTACTGGCCAAAAAAAATAAATTTGAACCTCATCATTGTTTATAAACCATGCAACAAAAATATATCACAAAATGTAACACATTCATCTTGACTTGGTAAAATGCCAGTACTCTTACATTCTCTAAACCTTACCCAATAAAACATATGAATTCTTTGACTAAAATAGAGTTGCATATTACGATTATACAACCTAAACATAAATACTACCAAATACTCATAATTTGTCCCAAAACGATAGCCCTTGTAGTACACAAAAATTCCTCTTTTTTATTAACTAAATCAGCAAATCAGATATCATGACCCAAAAAGATAAAACGGAAAATGGTGAAACAAATAGAGGGGAGAGTAAATTGGAGTACTTTTAACTCAAAACTCCGATTAACCTAAAAGCTTTAAGCTTCCACTATCCCCAATCAAAAATCCCAAACTCCTTTTCCCAAAGAATCAAAACCAATCCAACAAAAATTTAATCAATTTCGTAAAACATACAATTCGTTCTTTTTTCAATGTTTTGATTATTTCAGTATATGTAGCTAGCGGAGCTGAATCAGTTTTCCGGTCAACCAACAAAAAGAGCAAACACGTATATACATACACATACATACATACATATATATATAGGAAGAATGAAAGGGAGAGAGGAATTACTAGGTTCTGATCACGCCCGTGCTTGCTTAGAACTTTGGCCATTCTTTCTTTTACTGCAGAGTTTTGGCTCGCTTGCAGATGTTTTTGGAAGCCCAATAATCGAAAATAAAGTTAAACAAAACAAACGCCCAATTGATGAGAATTATAACTCAAAAAAGTTAAACAAATTAAACACCCAATTCATAATTCACAAACCCGAAAAAACTCGGTGACCTTCCCAACAGTTGCGACGAGTAGAGGAGGCAGCACCGCCGAGGAATGAGAGAAATTCGGTGCTGTTGATTGATAGTCCAAAAATAGATCCTTCGGAACCCTAAATGCGTCGTGTGTGCACATGATGGCCAATCTGACGAGTGAACTATCAAAGGGTAGAGACGAGAAGAGATCGAGTGAGAAGGCAACGAGGACCAGGAGAGAGAGGGCAACGACGACCGGGAGAGAAAGGGTAGATCGAGTGAGTGAGAAGAGAGTTGATGTTGATTTGATTTGGGGAAATGTTACATATTAATTTGGGAAAAAATGAGGAATTTGTGAAAAAAGAGCTCTATCCCGATGGTCAGCCTCTGGCCGTCGCTATTGATAACCTATTGCGACGGTTGCATCCCAACCGTCGGTATAGCTCGTCGCTATAGGTTAAATTTCTAGTAGTGTTATTCTAAGAAACTCTTGCAGAAAAAAAAAAAACTACACTCAAAGTATTCTTATACTCAAAAGAAATACTGGGCATATGTGTGACATTAATAAAAATCATGTGATAGGAGTATATTTTAATAACATGAGGTATCAAGTAGTACAATGATATCATATGAAGTTGTAATGCATAAATGATTAATTATCTGGGTATTCTAGAAACTGAGAAAGGAATTCAATGTTTAAATAAACATTAATATTAACTAATGTTATAATATGGTTATGAAAGTAGTAAAAATAATTATGGGGATACCCGGACAATAATGCCTAATTGTGTTATTTTATTACATGTATTTAATGTACATAGATTATATGATGTGAGTATATATTTAATCCCTAAATTTCTAATATGGTAATAATTGTACATTAAGATTACATTATGGGAATTAAATAAACCAAACCAAGCCTAGATAACAAGATTGCTGAGATTTTTCTCTCTTGTCCCAAATTGAGTGTCACAAAGTACATGAATAGTGACTTAAAGCTAAAACACGTATTTTCCAAAGGCTATGGAATAGGTGATCATTTGCTAAGAAGATGGTTGGTAAGGGTGGTTGATCAACTCTTGATTAACCAATGTCTTGTTCCATTACACCATGAATCCAACCTTAGTGTAATGCCAATGTCTAGTCCAAGCTTCTTCTATAAATACAAGCTTAAATTCAGTTTTTGGTGTTGATAGAAGTTGCTTGATAGTCTAATTGGAGAGTTATAAGTTGCTGAGCTACTATAGAGACATACTCAAAGTGCAGGGAGTCCAATTCGAGCTTGAGAAGGTATAAACCCTAGTTATGTTCTTGAAATGGGTCTTATGAAGTTCTTGAAATTATTTGAATTTCTATGTCAATTGATATGAATGAACATGTTATAATGTGTTTAAGAAGTTTACTAACATGTATGAACTCTTTAATAATGGTTTGAAACATGTTTGAATCAAGGGAAATGAAGTTGGGTAACACTCTGAAAATAGAGTATGTTTACTGCTTTTGACTTCGACGTGGCGCAGCTGCGCCCTGTTTATACTGGGGTGCAGCGCAGCTGCGCCGTACCTCAGAATCAATTTTTGATTTCTGTTATGCGACACGTTAAGAACTTGATATCATGACTTATATACATACCTAAAAAGGGGTATAGCATGAGGTATAAGGTTTTCTTATGTAGTATGAGGTGATCAACATGATTTAATGAGAAATTTGTACTAAAAACTTAAAGTGTTAAAGATAAACTTTGAAGTAATTCATGTTCTACAAATTCTAAACTTTGTAACCCATATATATGACTATTTAGAACCTAAATAAGCATGATGTATGATTCTTAGTACTATATTCATGACCAAACTTGTTAGACTTTGTGTTAGAGAAGTTTTCAAGAAAAGCTGGATATGTTAAAGCTAACATGCATGAATACTACATGATATACATTCTGATCTTGCGAGCATATTAACATGACTTGACCACATATGATTAGAGCCTTAAAGTTGTCTAGTATATGTTAAATGGCATTGTTCAAGTTTAAATATTTTCAAAAGCAAGCTTGAACATATTTTTAAAATCTAGTTGCATCATATGGATATCTAGATTCTAAAGGATTAATATGTCATGTTATGTCTATAATATCCCTAGATATGATTTATATGTATTGAACATGATGATAACTAAACCAAACATGAGTTTAAAGCATGATTCGAAGTGTTAGACAATGATAGTTGTAAACAAACAATATGAATACTATAAGCATGTGTATTAACAGAATGTATGCCATCATTATGTAGACATATGGCCAAAGTTATAAAGTGTGGTGGTTGTATGACCTTTTAAGCTTTAAATCCATAGAAAGTCATAAACTAAGAAGTTGTAAAGATGAGCATAAGAATGGTCATGTGATATGTGAAAGCTTCTAACGTGCATGCATGTTAAATTATAAGTGTAGTGGTATGTTAGGGTGGGACTGAAAATAGGAAGTGCAAAGCTCAACCTTGGTCTGGCCAAGGGACAGTGCAGTTGTGCCGTCCCTAAGCCTAGACAGGGAGCAGCTGTGCCAGTCTGCAGTCTAGAACAGTTTTTGTTTTTGATCTGATATTTGAAGCATGCTTATATGATTACTTTAACTTGTATTATATGACTGGTATACTTTCCAATGTGATAAGAAGCATGCTAAATGGTAGAGTTGAATGTTTAATGAACAATTATAAACTTTCAAAGTAATAAGTTCAAAAGATGAATGTGAATGATAAAATAATGATTAGAAGCTATAATGTTTGACTTCATGACGTCTTGCAAACTGAAGTGTGTTATGTGTACACAAGTATGTGTAAAGAGTTTACGACTAAGTTATACGTCTATGTGAACATTTGAATTTACCTATATGAGTTTATATAACTAATGGGCATCTTATATATATAATACACTGTAATAGGATTCAAAAGTGTTGGTTAAATTACGTGGATAAACTACGCTTAAGGTAAGTATCTGAACTAACATTTACATTGTCCAAGTATCCTAAACCCTTGCTTTACTTTATTCAACGGATATCGTAAGTTGATCTCTTTGAATGCAAGTTATATTACTTTCTCGTTCAATTGAGATAGTATGTTAAACTCTTGAGAAAACTATTATTTATGTTGAACTTGGTATTGTTCTTGAATATTGTGACAGTGTCTATGCCATTTGATTCGGCTAGACTATATGCATGTTTATAAAACTATCAAAACCAATTGACTGGTGCGAAAATCTTGAAAACTGAGTTGAACAACCCTTATGGTAAGGGGAGTGTTTATTGTTGGAAGCCCCAACACACGCATGAATATTACTGTGTAGTTATGCATAACTTAGAATATTGTAGACTGATCATCTATAGTACTTGATTCTTTTGGGTTATCAGTTTAATATTGGTAATTCTAGTAGATGTTCAATAGTCCTTAATGACTGCTTAGTATAAATTGTTTATCCAGTTGAATACATTGATAGCCTTTGAATTCATATATATCTGTTGATTTATATTGAATTATCGTCTTTATTCCAAGGAATTGATTCAAGAATTGTTGATATTCATTATTCGTGATATTTTTATGAAACCTTTAACTATCTTAGAAATAATACTTCGATACTTCAAACTCGTGTTATAAAACTCTTTACCCTTGTTGTATATTACTTGCTGGGCAATTTGTACTCATTCTTTTTTATTTAAAACCTTTTAGTTAAGGCGGAACAAGGAAGTGTTTCTGAAAAAGACAAGGGTAAGGGCAAGGCTACCGACTAACTTGTTCCTTTATGTTTAAGACTATTATGTTGTATTAAGACTGTTTTTAGACTATGTTTAAGCTTAAGTAGGATTATGTAATAAGTTTTTATTCGATATTATTATGTAATCTATTAAGTACTGTAGGTTGCGAGACTTGAGAGAATAATTATAATAAATCATTGTATATTATTCTAAATTAGATCTTCCGTTGTGAATGTGTGATTTTAGTTATTATGGTATTACCATGAAAACGTGATGAACCGAATTCGAGTGACCAAGTGACGGTCCGAATTTGGGGACATCACAGTGGGGGTGGGGGTGGGGATGGGGGTGGGAAAGAACACCAAACAAGGCCAAAAATTATTATAGTAGTAATATTAAAGATTAAGAAAACTAGATTTAATCTTGAAGCTTGCGAACAAATTGCGTTTTATTTTTTTTAAGCTCACCACAAGGCCTAGACTAGTGTCCCCAATGTCTCTTCACCCTCCAAGAGAGCCCAAGAAAAGCCCACATCTTGCACGAGTTCTGACTTTGTCTGAGCGCTCCCAATAAATAAAGAAAGGGAGGGCGCGTGCTGTGCAAAGTACATCATTGCCCCTGTTCGTTTGAAGCTTGCAACACTGTAGTTTCCTCCCACAGTTGAGGGTAATATTGTACTTTACTCGTACAAACTCCTAAGTCTGTCCAAAATTAAGCTTAAATATGTTTCACTATCCTAAACTATCTAACATATTCCACTTTAGTGATTCACTTTTAAATTTTTATAATTAGATGATTAAACTATTAATTTTTTTCAATTTGATCCAATTAAAACTATCACGTCAGAAATTACTTACGTGACTATTTGGGTGGGGCATAAAGTAGCTGATGTGTGAAAAAAAATATTTTTTATTTTGAGATTAAACATTAGTTATATACAGAAGGGTAAAATAGAAACAAAACTTGGATTAATACATTCAGAAACCCTAGTCTCAGAAAATCAAAATTCGCTATTTCTCTCCCCTCTCCCACCACCGCCTCCTCCTACTCCACGGCTCCGACTTTGTGACTCATATATTATAACCCTGAATGTTCTACTACTTATATATCTGAAATACAGAGCAACCACCTATTACTTTAAATTCTCCCCATTAATTTGTTGACAATGACAGAAATTACTGTACATGATTAATTTATTTGGGTATTAGTAGTACCAACCCGTAAAAATCAACAACCTCCTGCAAATTCGAGACTTGTGTTCGGAGAAGCAGAATGTATAGTCGGCTGTTTCATGGAACTTGTCGGCGTTTACTTCGCCGTTGTTTTGGAAGGGGATCAGGCTCTTCAGAGCCTCCAACTTGTCGGAAATCCAGGAAGAAGATCCGCCATTAAAGACTGTTGTTGTTGAGCTCATCGTCATCTTTTGGCGTCTACAAATTTATCCCATTATTGCGGCTGAATCTCAAAGATTGGGCCAAAGTTTTGTAAACCTGATGATGCATGTGTCAGATTAAGATTTTAGAGATGTGGATAGTTGGATTTGGATGTTCTGGTCGTTGGATGTGAAGATCAACATTTGGAACTTTTTTGTTTTGTTTTCTTATTTTGTTGTGGTTTGGGTATCTAAATATGATCATCAAGGATTTGTGTTTTTTTCTTTTTAGTCAAAGAGGAACAACAATCTGGGTATCAAAGAAGCACGAGGGTTTTGATGAACAAGAGTTTGAGCATTTCTTCGATTGATTCTGATAGTTTTGAGGGATTTGATGTTTTTTATTTAGTCTGAGTGTATTAATGTTAAGGGTATGACTATTTTACCCTTCAATATATATCTCAAAATAAAAAATAATTTTTTTTAAACATATCATCTCATTTATGGCCCATCCAAATAGTAACGTCACTAATTTTTGACGTAGCAGTTTTAATCGGATGAAATTGAAAAAAATTAATAGTTCAATCATCTAGTTGAAAAAGTTTAAAAGTGAATCATCAAAATAGAATAGGTAGATAGTTTAGGATAATAAAACATATTTAAGCCGTCCAAATTATCATAATTAAGGAGCGCAAAAATCATCAGTTGTAGAAATGAGTAAAAATACATTAAGACAAAAACAGAGCATATGATACCCATCTTTACTTGGTAGTTAGAACAGAACAGAGCTCCCTTTGCTTTTGCTTCTGTTTTACCACTATTAAATACCACCTTTTTTCCTCTTTCATCCCTCTTCTATTTTCTCTCTCCTGCATTTCCTTCTTTGTCCCCTCGTTTCTCATTTTCTCAAGGAAAAAAAAGAAGATTTGTGGTGATTAATTTGGTGGGTCTCTCTCTTTATGAAATGTGGAGCTTAAATCTTTTTGTATAAACATTCTTGGGTTTTGGTTGTTTACTGAGAAGAACAAGAACAATGGGGAGGAATTGTGGAGCTTAAATCATCTTGTATAAACATTCTTGGGTTTTGGTTGTTTACTGAGAAGAACAAGAACAATGGGGAGGAATTGGGTAATGTTACTTCTGATTTTAGTGATTCTTTTTGGTGGGTGCTCATCAGTTTCTGCCACTCCTCCTGCAAGTGAGTATAATTAATCTCATAGAGTATCTAATTTTTAAGTAACATTTGTATTTCTGCCTGTAAATCACTTCCATATTTCACAATTGTGCTTATCATTTTTCATTTTTCTACAGAAATTATTAGTGGGGTTGTCACACATGTTGCCTCTGCTCTATTTAAATGGTTGTGGTCACTAAAATCTAACACACCGACGGGTAAAAATCTTTTCTGAACTAACATTTCACAATTTCTCCTGTTTGAATTCTTGTTTTTACAATTACATATGGCTCATTTTGGTGGGATTATTGGGGTGTAAAATTTTCAGCTATTTCTAGCCGTTCATTGATGAAATTTGAAGGTGCATACACTGTGGATACGGTGTTTGATGGAAGCAAGCTTGGAATTGAGCCTTATAGTGTAGAGGTTTCCCCAACTGGGGAGCTTCTGGTTTTGGATTCTGAAAATAGTAACATCTATAAAGTCTCAACACCATTGTCACGATGTAAGCTAATTTTCTCGTGCCTCGATTAATTTGTTGGATTATTTATCAAAATCACAAATTATTGTAAATTGTTGAATGCATTATTTTGAAGATTTTATCTTTGATTTGTCTATTGTCATAAGTATGAACAGAACTTTCACTCAAGCTCTTGTATTGGGTTCATTCATCTCTGAATTTGGAGTGCTACTGAAAAGCCAAATCCCAACTTTCATCTGGTTAATTGCAATAAAACTATGTCAACTTTTTTTCCATCATAACATCGTAACGTGGGTATGTATGTTTATTTGAATAAATCACATTGCATTGATGAATTAAAACTGTAACTATTTTGGTTATAAACCTCTCCAAGCTCTCATCATAAATTTAATTTGTTAGACTTGGAATTATATGCTTTATCAATTTTGAGTTTCAATTGTATGGTTGCTGCACATCAGCAATTTCTCCCCCAAAACTTGTGTTGATCCAGTGAACAGCACAGAATTCTAGCTGCTTATTAAGAAAACAGTTGTTTGGACTGGTAATAGGGAGGATTGTACCTAATTTTTGATGATGTTTTATGGTGTATTTCTTTCATTCAGCTCTGGAAAATTGAAGTTTATAATTTTGATGAGTAAATGCCTGCTTATTTGATTTTGAAGTTTATAATTTCTCTCTTCTTTTTGGAGTTATGTCATTCCTAACTTTTCCTTTTGAGTCCAACCTTCTCCAGTTGCTACCTGTCCTCCTTTATTCTGTCTGTCTGTTTGTCTCTCTTCCTTGATAGACACTGCATAATTTATCTATACAGTGCATAGCATACTAAATAAGATATTTATTAGCCAAATGCCATTAGATCCCAAAATAGGTTCAACTTTCTAGCTATCTTCTCCCAAATTTTTATCGAAATGGATGGTAATCTGCAGATAAATTTTTTAATTTCTATCAAATAATAGAGTTTAACATACTTTAGAAAAAAAGATACTCATATCCAAAGTTGACATCATCTCTAAAGACTTTCAAAGATTTCTAAATATTTGAGAAAGGGAGAAGATGAACAAAGGAGAAAGAGATAGAAGAGATCAAACAAAGAAGAGAAAATAAAACAATATATATATATATATATATATATATATATATATATGGGTAATAATCCATAGTAAATATTTGCTATGGATTAAAAAATGGCAAATAGCATCTAAACCATCCATACAAATTATGAACGGCTGGGATTTATATCTTTCTCACTTGTTCTCTCTCTCTCTACCTCAGTCCTTTTAAAATAAAAACTTCAAAAAGAAGGAAGGGTTAAAAAAGTGGTAGCGTTAATGGTTTCAAATAGAACCAATTGTATAAATGGAGATAACAAATATTTTAATATCAATTTATACTTTTTCTCTCCCATAAAAAAATTTCATTTATTATATTTGTAAATATTAATGGGGTATTTTTTATGTTTATTTTTAAATTAATAAATTTGTTAATTTTGTTATTTGTTGAAAATTATAAATTGTTAGTTTAATAATAATGACTTGATAGGAAAACGACAATGAACAATTTTACAATCGAAATTGTTATTTTATATTATTGTTAGTAGAAAATTATTTTTTTTATGAAATATAATAATTATGAAATATAAAATTTTCTTGTAATAGACTGACATAATAATTCAACTTCAATAATGCCTTTTATTTCAAATTAGGTTGTGAAATGGTCAAAATATTTTAATATTATGTAATATTGTACTCATTTCATCTAAAATATAAGATCTTTGTTGACTTGTTAACAATTAATATAAGCTGCAAGATATATTAGAAGTAAACAAAAGTCTATCAATGTCTTAATAAAAAGTTTATAAAAATTTATCACTTATTTCATGGAGTCTTTAAAAGTATTTAAAAATCATTAAAATTCGCAAACTCTATAAAAATCTATCACATAAAAAAATATTTAAAAGTCTTTACTACTTCCATCCCATAATAACTGTAGTTTTAGAAGGAAATTTTTTTCCCAATTGATTTGTCGTTTACAACTTTCTAGGAGAATAAATTATTTACTTTCCTATATCACCTCTACCTTCTCTCATTGTCCTAAGAAATTTTTTCCTTGTATTAATAGTTTTCAACTTCTCATAAAGGGGTAGTGATGAAATTTCACACCAATTTTAATTAATAAATAGTAGCACTAAATGATTTTCTTAATCCATGTACATCAAGTTAAAATGACAGTTATTATGGGATGGAGGGAGTATTAAATACACACTCCTTAGTACAATGGAAACATCAGCTCCATTAACTTATTAGTCAAACTTGGGATACTGATCAAACTTTGACCAGGATAATTTTTGGTTCCCAAAAATACCTTTAATATCAGTTAAGAGTATAGTTGTAGCTTTATTGTTGCTACATGGCTATATATTAATTGCAGGAGTTGTTGTGTCATTTTGACACTACATTTAATGAATTTAATGATAAAATGGTAGGAATAAGTACTACCAAATCATTTGCTAAGGCTTAAATCGTCTAATATATTGAAACCGAGGGAGTACGTAACAAAGAATATCATATCATAAATGTATTCATTTTAAAACTGAGTAAATATTAGGGGAGCACAACAGTGATAAGGAACAAAATTCCTCTGAAGCAAAAGGAAAGATAAAAATGGAGAAATTCGTAGAAGAGGAATCATAAGAATTTGATGAATATCCAAATAACAAAGCTCTTATCATTTTTGATGATCAATCTAAGAAGAAGAAGAAGAAGATGGTTGAGAATAAGTTAGAGAAAAAAAAGGATGAGAACAAAAAGACAACTTCCAAGATGCCTAAGAAGATTCTGATAAAAAGCCTGTGACGAAAAAGAAGGTGGAAGAAAAAGATGTCAATACATCTATCTCCAAGACCATCTCAAGGAGAATGAGTACGTGATAAGTACAAGATATTTATTGACTTTGTTTTCGTTATTTTTAGTTTTATTGTATGTTTCATGTGTATATTAGGTGTTTAATAATTTCAGGAGGAATTGGAGTTGAAACGAGGAAAAGGGGAAGATTGTAGGGTTTTTAACACTAATTTGGATGTATTTTCTTGGCTTGGAACTTGAATTTTATTATAGTCGTCAAGAGCTTCGATTTGATAGGTAGCATGTCCCGTAACTATTTCTGAATCAAAAGTTATGACCTTTTTACCAAACAGATGTTGAACCTCAAAGTTTGGAGTTGTCATTTACATAACAGTCACTTGGGGCCCAATTTCGACCTTGATCCAAACAAAATCTCTCAATTCGTAAAGAATGAAAGTTGTAGATCTATTACTTAACTTTTCGGAACATCTTGAATCATCCTAATTAGAGTTGGGATGCGAGAGTTATGACCATTTTACCAAAGGATGTCGTAGCAGGAAATGAGAATTCGCCTCGACAAATTCGTCATGGTAAATGAATTCGCCACTGCGAATTCGTCTCTGTCTGAATCTGCCCTAGCTCTTTCCTCTCTGGACGAATCCACAGGCTTACGAATTTGCCCAGGCGAATTCGTCGGGAATTTTTAGATTTTTGGAAAGATTTCAAGACAGATTTTGGCAGACTTCTACATGGAATTGAATTGATATTTCTAATAGACTTAGGATTTCATTTAGCACTATAAATACATTTTCTTAGTTAGTTTTACATACATCATCTTTCATCTACAACATTGGATTGCAACCCTAATTTTGGAGAATTGAAGGCATGTCAGGCTAGTTTTCTATATTCGGTTCTAAAGGGAGATGGAACCTTGTTTACAAGTAATTGATTAATTGAGTTGTATTATTTATTCCTTCTTCCATGAAACTTATTCTGATAATCTGTTTTCACTGTTTGCATGCTAATTGATTTGATATCGCCAATTGAGTTAGTTTAATCATTAACATCTGCTAGATTAAGATTGGTATTACGTGTAATTGATATCGTTCTTCATCATAAGTAGCAAATTAGTAATACTAATTGTGGACAAGCTTTTGTGTATTGCTAAGGTTATCAGAAAATAAGTTAAACAAATCGAGCTTATATGTTTGTTGCTTGGATTAGCCTAATTCTATATCTCTTGATGCTTCTGTCATATTAAATCTAGAGAGTTTATTCTAGGTTGTATCAAAGTTAGAATCTGGTGGAGAGCTTATTTCATACAGTGAAGAATTAAGGAGAATTTCGGAAAGCAGAGCTTATTGTTATCTAGGGTTAATAGAGTCATTGAAGGGTAAATAATAATAACTTGATTAGTTAATTATTGTAACTTGGTGAAACTGAACTGCAAAACTAAAGTTGTTAAATATTAGATTAATCTTATTATGTTTTCGTTAGTTTAAAATAAACTCAAACCCCCCCCCCCCCCCAATTTTACTTCCTGTTAAAAACAATAGAATAAATTTAAGACAAGTTACTCTCTATGAGATCGATCTTTACTTGCTACTGTGTTAATTGTTAAATTTATAAACTGAAAGCGATGTTAATTTAGGAGTGTTAAATGACAGCTTCCAATACATTAATAGTGGAAAGGCCCTGTTAGCTCTGGGCCACCAAAAATCATAGAAATTGACGATGATGAAGAATCTCCTAAACTCATGAGAGACAGGAAAGGAAAGAATATAGTTTCTTCGTCTGAAGATGATGAATCATCTATGAGGGACTCTAAAACTGGATCAGATAGTGATGAAGATCGTATGATAGAAGAAGATGACATGACTATGTTAGAACAAGAAACAGAAATGACTATAAAGTTTTCTACACCATAACTACAGACTGATGATGAATCAGCTATGAAAGACATCTCTCATAAGCCTCAAGACAACGATGAAGAATTGGCTGAGACGACCTCTGTGTCTGAGCCAAGATCAGAAAAGGATATGATGATTGTTACAACCCAAAGGCTTAAATATGAAAAGGTTGTGAAGGATGTTACATCTATGCCTAATAATGTTGGTGATTTAGCAAAGAATGTTTGTATGCCGAAAGCACATGAGATTGAGGATAAAAATGTTGTCTTGGCTGAAGAGCCAGAACAAATTGAAGACAATGAGGAAGAAAGGGCTATGAAAGCTCACTTACCTAAGCTTCAAGAAAATGATAAAAACCAAGTTGTGATGACTGATGAGCCAGAACCCCAAACAAGTGGTGAAGATCAAACTGTGGAAGTCTCAAGTTCCAGATCAAAGGAATCAAAGAAAAGAAAAAGGTCAAGAAGAGGTACAAAGAAGGAAGAGAAGGAAGAAAACAAAATTCACAAAGAGAAGAAGAAAAAAAAGAAAGAAGAAAAGAAAGAAAGGAAGAAAAAAGTTTGAGGAAAAAGGGGAAATAAAGAAGAGGAAATTCGATAAGAAGAAAAAGAGAAAGATGCAAACCAAGAGAAGAAAAATCTTTATGAGAAAATCCACCAGAACATCCATAAATTTAGAGATGGATAGAAGCACCAGTCTTCACGATTTTGAGAGTGTGCAGTTGTTGAACTTTATACCCATGATGCCATTGCTGAAGGCTATATGCCTAATTGATTAAAGTTCTATATGGTGGAGTTACTTAACGTTTCCCAATCTAAATCTTGTTTCCCAGAATTTTCTAAGGGTTCTATCATTTGCTACTTTGTTGATCTGTAATGAACCTTTTTATTTAGCGTACCACAGTTTTTCTTATGATAGTCCCAACTCTCTGTTCATAGAGTCCCAACACTCTATAAATAATTATCAAAACACCATTTTTCAATCATAGAGTCCAAACACTTAACTGACCGTGCAAACTTGCCCAACCCTCCGATCGTAATGTCTCATAACATTACGATTGATGATCAAAAGACTATTTCTAGTACACAAACTCTAGTACCCATTTCATTTCCATTTCCTATAACAAATCAAAACTCCACTCCATCCAACTTTTTAAATATCCCTTCCTCATCCAAAAGTCATATTCTGGACAGATCCAACCATCCTGATCAACAGCTTAAGGAGGATTCCCATAATCAACAGGAAACAATCTTTGTGACTGTGGCCAGTGCCTTTGAAAATGACCCAATCAGGTCCATATTCCTTGACATACCATATGTTCTTCATTCTGGTAATCAAACTTTCTTAAGAACCATAGAGGAGCAAATGAATGTTGTTCAAAATATTCAGTAACAAAGTGAGAATTTCGTAGATACCATAACAACCATAATTCTTGAGCTCAAAAACGGTCAACAAAGGTAAAAACCTCTTTCTCTAGCCGATGATAACAAAAAGGGGGAGAGAGTGTGTGTAATGTTCCAAACTTCTGAGAATCCTGTAATCCAACTCTATATGATTGTGTTATGTTTCCTAATTGTGTTATGTAATTTTTCAATGTGTTAAATTATGTGTCTTGGTTTTGAAAACAACTTTAACACTCGTTAAAATTAAAAGTTATATAGGTTACAATCTAGCTAGGGTTAAAACCTAAACCCTAAGGGTTTAAACCTAGAAATTAAATACATCTAGAAATTTGTCTTTCATCCTTTTGGAATTTTTCTCATTTCCCGATATAGTGTTTATTTGAGTCAAAGAACCCAGGGAGACAATAATTTTTTTTGAGAAATTGACGAAATTCACGATTTTCGAGAAAACGCCTTTTGTCTTTTTGATCGGTTCTTTTAGTCGTTTCAACATATTATATTTCATAACATAGTTTTTATACGTGGTTTAGATACCAATGAACCAATAAAAGTTTTTCCGCAGAAAAACATAAAAAGCTTCTGAGAGTGAAACGGGTTCGTCATAGTGATTTTCCGTTTTAAGATCTACCGGTAATATGAAGTGAAGTCATGTAATAATCGATAAAAAAATTTCTCAAAAAATGTGTAAATTACTATTCATAAGAAGAAGATGAAAAGAAATATTTTTTTTCGAATTTTTGATCGTTTAACTATTTTCTAAGAAATAGTCGTCAAAAACACTTCCACAGGAAAATGTGCCTTTTCGGATCAACTTTTCATTTTACAAAATAGTGTTTATACGGAACGAAAGTACCAAAAAGTCAAGTACGAACAGTAAAAGTTAAAGTAACAAAACTAGGAGAAGTAACATAGTTACCCTAACCAAGAAGCTAACTAAATCCAATAAAACTGAATTTGACCTATCAAAAACAAGGAAAGTTAACTGGTGATCCAAGTGAATTATTTTCGACCAATCATAGAAAATGATGATGAAAGCATGATGTAAGTATGAGATCATCCTCAAAGAAGCACAAAGATGATGTCATCATCATGATGACGTCTGGTGGAAGAAAGGAGGTTTGATGGCCTAAATTACCTAAATACCCTAGGTTTAAAAATCCTATAAATATAAGCCTAATCTTTCCTTGTTTCTCACCATTTTACAAAGAAAAAATTAAGTATTCAAAGTTATAATCTATAATTAGAAAGAGAGAATTCTTGTGAGTTAGATTAACTTCAAATTGCAAATGATTAGTTAAAGCTTGCAACTTCAAGATGTAAAATCACTAGTCGTTATTATGTTCGTTTTTTTCCATATTATAGTCTATAAGCTCAAGAACATAAGTCGTGGCCATGTACGGTTTTTGTTCTCCATGTCCTTCATAAGTTCTTGAGCAAGTAGTTGTTATGTTCAATTTTATGTAATAGTATAGTAGAAACCTCAAGAACACAAGTTATTACCATATTCGATTTTCCAACTCGATTTTTCTTCGTGTGTTCTTGAGCAAGTCTATTATTATTTAAGTTTATGTTATTTCAAGTTTAAAATATCATAAATTTCATATACAAGCCGTTATAATGCCCAAATTATTTCAATTATGAAGACATAAAGCTCAAAAACATAAGTCGTTACCATGTAAGAATTTTTTTCGTTCTTCGTGTGTTCTTGAGCAAAAGTCATAAATCCTATATAAGTAGGCTTATGATTTTATTATTTTTATGTTATGAAGTGTTATTAAGTTCTATGACATGTTATACTATCAAATTAATTCATGGGGTATCATGTTTTATCAACTTGAAAAAAAAATATAAGACAGTTTTCAAACAGTACCTTTACAGTCATTTTGGGTCTAGTTTTGTAAGAACTTTTGTAATGTGATACAAATAAGAGTTGTGGAGATGGAATTTACGAACGTGTGAGATTTTGACCGACTCAAAAATGTTTTAAAATGAAGAAGTTATGGCTATTTTACAGAGCCGGGGTCAGGCTGCCAACCTTGCTGTCCACTTTTTAAAAAGTCCCTCAAAAATGAGTTTTTGAGCTTGAGAATTTTGTTAACAGAACAACTAATGAAGATAGTCTAGTTAAGTTATAAAAACACTTAATAAGAAGTAAAACTCGATAAACTAACCATCGGTTATGCGAATCCCTTTATGTAGGCTTTTAAGCGTTTATCGAGAAAATTAGTTTATTATCAAGGTAAGTCTTCTACCTTAAGCTTTCGTTTACAAGCTTTCTAATTGATTTATGAACTTTTTGCAACAACGTGTTATAAATCTTTGACATGAAAGTTATTGCTATTTGTTTCGGTATAACTTGCAAAATAAATAATTATTCGTGAAGTATTGAATTGCTATAATTATTTAGTCAAACCAAGTTGTCTTGGGGCGACCTCGACATGTAAATTAAACTAAGATGAGCACTTTTTTAAACACTTTCATGAGTAGTTAGTGTAGTGTATGTTATGCATAACATAGGATGTCGTTAGATTGATCTTCTACTTGATATCCACGGTATGGTTCTAAGTCAAAAGACGAACGAACGGATCTTTGTTTAACTACCACTTAGTCTTACTATGATAAAACAATTGTAATATCTTTTGTTAAAGCTATGATTCATTAAATCCAAATCGGTGTGAGTTCACTTACATGTTATGCATTTAGACTTGTTGAGCTTTTGGATGCTTACCCTTGCGAATAAAACCTTATTTGTAAGTAAACTTGAGAGGTCCGGCTCTAAGAAGAAAGGAAAGAAGAAATGCGTAGACTAGTTTATACGCTTTATTAATTGCATGTCCATTTTTTTATAGTCCTGATGAATTTTTTAATACAAACAAGCAAACCATGTAACCAAATATTATATCAATATTATCAAGTTTTCTCACACAATCTTGTTATGTCTTTACTTTGATTAAACTTAGAATTGTTAAAACATAAACAATGTTGATAAAGAACTATATATCTTAGTGAG
The DNA here is from genome assembly GCA_016801055.1 of Panax notoginseng. NCBI lineage: Eukaryota > Viridiplantae > Streptophyta > Magnoliopsida > Apiales > Araliaceae > Panax > Panax notoginseng. The sequence goes on along the minus strand of CM029022.1, from coordinate 156,065,209 downwards.
GATATTGAATAACATTGTAACTGCTGTAAGAACATGGATTTAGCACCAATGAAGAAACCAAATTCATCGCAAGGATCCTCTGTTCCAATACAAGTGTGTTATTAATATTGTGAATTTCAGATAAAATAGAAAATATCGATATGAAGAGATATCTTTTATAATGATATGTATCTAAGTGAGGGTATTAAATGATTTTGGGAGTTCTGTAAGCACTGAAGTTACACTAGTGAGCGCTGGTAAGATGTTAAAATTACCGGAATGTTCCCCATAGTTCCAAGAACAATCTTATTATTAATACTATGAATCTTGGATATATAATGTTATAGAATATTTAAATCTTAAGGCTTAAAATGGTAGAAGTAAGTACTAAGTATACAAGGATTTGGTATAAATTAATGAAAGATCATTGAGAATTAAGATGAGAACTTTGTTTATAAAACTGTTGGATTGAATGAGGGTATTGATAGTATGGACTGTTCATGTTATTATTGATATTCTAAATTTCAGTTTGATAAGGTTTATAAATAAGGAAATCATCTCTAAAATTAAATATTTAGCATTTTTAGTGATCATCAAATAAGCTATAGTGAGTATAGCGATTTGGGGGCGTCACAGAGTGAGTAAATGGAAATGTAAACTAAGGGGGAGAAAAAGAGTAAGAGTAAGGAGTAATGTAAAATTTATTGGAATATGGGAGCAAATTTAAAGAAGATGAAGATATAATCTAAAGGGTAGATAAGTAGTTCAAAGTAGACAAGAACTTGCAGAAATGTGTAGAAGGAAAGGAAAGCAAAGCAACAAAACTAGCAGCAACAAGACAGGGGGAGCAAGATAAGGACTGATGGAAGACGTCCGATTTAGGGGGAGTAGTAAGAAGGTGAAGAAAATGAAGAATCAAAATGCAAGAAGACCTGTCAAGAAGCAAGATGCTCGAAGCAAAGGAGTAAGTAAGTAAGTATAAGTAAGTGATAGTTTATCTTTGGCAAGGTTATATTATGTAAGTATTATTGTTTAATCAATAAACTCATCATTTTGCACTAGTAGTACAATGACTTACTGTATTTTAAGACTCAATTCAATTTTTGTGCAAATGCATTGGATACTATAAACTTGTTAGTTTTTCCATCATCAAATATGGGGAGATTGTTGAAGTCTGTTTGATTTAATGATGACTGTTGTGATTGAATAAATGAATATGTGATTAAGGAATTATATGCTTATGTGTGTATGTGTGATTGTGTATTTATATATTGTTACGTGCTTATGTGTTTATGTGAATATGTGATTAAGGACTTATATGATATGTGAATATGTGAGCATGTGATGATAGATGTGACTAGTTGGAAAATGTATGTGATCTGTTTGATGAATGCAATTTATTTATGTAACTAGATGCTGAATATTGAAAATTACATGCTTATTGTTGTTGAATGTAGTTGATGATAATTGATCATATTAAAGTGTATTTATTTATAAGCTTTGTAAAGTCATTATAAAGAGAAATACATGTGAAAGGACTTGGTATAAAAAGATCAAGATTGTTAGGTTGATATTATTGTAGAGTTACTCCTGCATGCTTGTAGCAATTGTTAGCAGAAATCTAAGTGTTTTATAGAATATTATGAGTAATGTATATTTGTAGAAGTAAGTTTTGTAAAGTCCTTAATAATAACATGATGTAAAAGGACTTAGAATTAGAATGATCAAACTTGTTAGGTTGATTTGTTAAACAAATGTATAGATAATAGGAAAAGTTAATCATTCAAAAATATCAAGACTACAGTATAGTAACTCTGCCTATTCATAGAGTCATCATTGATTGAAGAGTTGACTCGTCTTCCGTAGAGCAACTTATTGATTGTAAAGCTCTTGCCTCAGTCATAAAGTGCAGAAAAATCGTGAAACTATGAAATGATCGTACTATGAGAACTGAACGAAATATTCTTAAGTTTGCTTGTAAAGCACAAGATAAGGACAATTGAGTTAAGAATAGCTCGTAGAAGTATTCTGCCTGTTCGAAGTATGAAATATGTGTTTTAGAGTAATCTATAAGTTCGTAGAGCCATCAGAGTAAAGAAGAGTGTGCGAGTAGAATTGAAAGTAAAGATGATCGTAAAACACTCTCTCATAAGTCATGAAGATAAGTTCAAGATCGAGCAAGTCAAGGCTGATCGTAGGACATACTCTAATGATGATGAATATAATCCTACCTATAAAGAATCTCAAGAATAAGCAATGCAAAGACTATCACGTAAAGATACCCTGCTTGTTCATAAAGTTTAAGTCAGTTTATAGAGTAATCTAGAGATCGTAGAGCAACAACTAGTATTATAAGTCTACGAAGAGACAACAAGATCTTAGAGCTGTATTCGACATCGTAAAGTTGCTGAAGGATTCGAAGAATGAAAGAGAAGTCTACTAAATCTGCCCAAGCATTATAGAGTACTTATTTATAGAGCAGATAGTAAAGCAAAACGTAGAGCTCAACTATACGATTGTTATTACTCTCTAAGATAATAGATCGTAGAGCAAAGTAATGTTTAACAAGAAGACTGACATGGAGCAGTGTTGATCAACATCCCGATGCATTCCTCAAGATCCTTGGTAGAAATCAAAGATCGGATAATGTGTCTACTGGCTAGTTTACTGAAAGAAACATCTCAATGGAGTTAGGTGAGAAAGCAGACTAATGTGATAGGAAAGTCAAAATAACTAACACTTGGGCTTAAACGTCAACATCCCTATATTATTTAAAGCCTTAAATGCATCAACGAAAACATTTCTACTAGAATTTTTCAAAAGGACTATAAAAGACAATATCATTCAAAATGAAAATAATGATGATGTGCATTAAACGACTGATACAAACAAATGATCATCATCAGAAAAAGAACAAAGAGTCGAACCAGTGAAAACATAGAGTAAGCTCCACTCTACGACTGAAGATATGTTCAAGGCTACCAAGTACAAAAAGAAGGAAATTAAACTTCATCTTGGCAGCATAATAGAAGATCGTGAGAAGTTGCTGATTATTAGAAGAATTCAAACCTCAATGCAACGCTCAGCAACAACTCAACGATGATTACATTAAAAGTTGCTAAGCATCAAAAGGAAGACAAGCCTCAATACAAAACTTAGCAGCATCTCTCAAAAACAATCAACAGCTACTCTTTTTGGTCTTAGTGACCACAAGATTCTAAGTATATTGGGCTTGAAGAGTACTTAGTTTACTGGACTTCCAAGTCTGAGGGACTTGAAGGAATCTTAGTGATTCAGAAGTCTTAGTGTCCTTAGCTTAGTGACTAAAATATCCAAGTCTGCTGGGCTTGAAGCGGGCAGAGTGTCCTGGTCTAAGTGACCGAATTCTTAATGGATTTCGTACTCGTAGAATAGAAGAGTGGAATATAAGTTATTCAGTCTACAAACCACTTAAAATCTCTTGTGTTATTTACTTTCAGTCATTTACATTATGTTACATATCTGCTGTGACACCCCCAAAATAGGTCCACACAACCCATTTTTAGTCGCCAAATACATATTACAAAATTCAAAACACAAATTTTCCTATTTACAACTATTAAACGGTTGTGTAAAATACGACAACCCACATATATTGTGAGTTTTAATACAAATATTGTACGTTTATAATACGACAACATTTACACTCAAATTAAGTCTTCATTATAATTATTGTCACACTATTTTACAACATAGTGAAGACTTCTATAGTAAGTATCTCGGACCATTACTCCACTCTCCGACTAGTCCCAGCCACACTCTTATTTCCTGATAAAAATAATGGAATAAAAAGGGAAAGGGCTGCTTAACTAGCTCAGTAAAGAATATTATGACTAAGATAATGGAGAATAAATTATCTTTAGCCTGCAACAATAATAAATCAGATAAAATATAGTAGACAACAAGTTTTAGATCAACAATTACAACGAAATAAGCAATCTATTAGAAGAGTCAAGTAGAGCATGATGTCTACTATCTTCTATTATTTAAAAGTCCATCATCAATAATTTTTCCCTGTAACAACAATCAACAATTCCTGTTCATAATCATGCAAATCAATAGTTCATCTTTGCACTACGAGCCGAAGAGAACTTTCACCATAAGCCTTTTTTTTGTAATGCTAAAGGTTATGATTATACCAATACACAATTTGTGACGCCCCCAGAATAGGTATACAACACCCATTCTGAGTCGCCAAATACATGGTACAGAAAGCAAACTACAACTTCAATAATACAATTGTCGTGCAAAATACGACAACACATACTGTGAGTTTAAATACAAATATTGTCTTCTAGACAATATCCACACTCAAATAAATCCTCATTACAATTATTCAAACACTATTTTACAGAAATAGTGAGGACTGCTAATACATCTTTCTAGAACCATTACTCCATACCCCGACTAGATCCTGCTATGTTCTCACCTCCTGAGAAGAAAAATGGAACAAAAAGGAAAAGGGTGAGCTCAACTAGCCCAGTAAAGAATATTATGACTAAGATAATATACAACAAATTATCGTTAGTCTTCAACAGGGAAAAATCTGATAAAATATAATCGACAACAAGTTTTAGATCAACAACTGCAGCGGAAACAGCAAACCATTAGAAGAGTCAAGTAGAGAAAGAATTCTACTATCTTCTAAGATTTAAAAGTCCATCATCAATATTTTATCCCTGTAACATCAATTAATAATCATCTTTAACCAAATATTCATCTTTGCACTACAGGCCAAAGATATTCATTTGTATCATCAGTCGGTCATGTTCATCTCAACACCTGTTCATCTTTGCACTACAGGCCAAAGATATTCATCAAATAATTATACATCTTTGCACTACAGGCCAAAGATATTCAGTAATATCATCATTTAGGACTGAGGATGATGAAAAATATCTTAAAGAGAACGAATCCAATGAGACAGAAGGACAAATAGTAGGGATTCGTATAACAGTTTATCCAAGATCAATAATACTTCATAATAATCAATTGTGAAGCAGAATTCAAAAATAAAGATCAAAACATGGATACAATCAAAGATAGTAACCATAATAGACATCTTGGACAAAAAGGAAAAATTTTATTTTTCGGTGAATAGTGCCGTATTCGTGAATAGTGTCGTATACGTAAATAGTGCCGTATACATGAATAGTAACCCCCGACACAAAAAGTTCCAAATTTGATAAAAACTCATATCAATATTTCAGCATAATGATATTGAAGAAAATAATATCATTAAGAAGAAAATAATATCCCTTACCTCAAAATATCAGTACTTCTGGTCGGAATACCGGTATAAGGCTGAAAGAAACTTGCTCTGATGAATAGAAACTCTCAAAGTATCTAAATACTCACAAAATACACTCAATAATCTAGAGAGAAAAAGAGAGAAAACTTGTTTCTGGTGTGATTTTCAATTCTAACTTAGCCCTCTATTTATAGGAAAATTTTGGTAGGTTTGACCTGCAACCTGATGGCTTTACCTGCTACTATTCCCACCCACCACATTTGAAATATAATTCAGCACATTTCTTCACCAACCACAAGTGGAGCCCACCAATTCTAGAATTTTCCACCAAAATGATAAACTCCGAAAATTCAACAATTTCTGAACCAGTCATCTTGTAAAATTCGTAATAAATCATACGTTCATTTTTAACGGTTCAAAATTTGTGGACATATACTCAACTTATATATGTATAACATATCCAAAAATTACCACGATCCAACGGTCGGATTAAAAATTATAACCCCCGCAAACTATCTCAAAAACCCTGATTTTTAATACCTCTATTCCGACAAAAACACTGACAAAAACCTCAACATTAACTCCTTCATTTTTAACCACAAAAATATATCCCTCATTTATATCCACATAAAATAAATATTTCCTTATCATATGAATCAATAATTAATTATTCACAAATAATATTACAGAATCACATTTATGACAACCAGGCCGTTCCCAGGAAAGAGGGGGCTTTCCAATAAGGATTTCTCCTTACTGGCGCGCAATTAGATGACCAAACCTCTCCTTAGACAGAACTTTCTAGACATTGTCAATAATGTTATCTAATAATATTATTCAAATAATATGAATTATTGATCTGATAATGGGAAATACTGTGCAGTAACAATTATTAAAACAACAATAATATGAAATATCAATGCAGCAATTATTGAACCAATAAAATAAAATATTGAACAGTAATCACTGTAACAATTATTGAGTAGTGCCTTCTTACGTACGAATCAATAATTCAACTATACTGTGCAATCCGTGTGCTACTGTGCAACCACGCGTTATTACTGTATTTTTAACCACCGGGTATTTCAACAGTGTTAACGGTAACAACTACGCCGTTATTTATAAACAACTTATACTTGTCGTTTTCTTCATCCAATCGCTTTCCGTTATGGGGCCCACACAAGGCTGCGTCGTCGTACGAATATTCCCCGACAGCAAGAATATTCCACGACCAACCGAATATTCACCGACCAAAAATAAATATTTTATAACCACTTGCTTATTTTGCAAAATTTGCACATTTCACCCATAACCAAAGTATTATATCAAATTAACCCCTTATTATTCACAATAATATTTAGAGAAAATTTGATTTTATTCATTAATAAGTTGGGGTCTTACAACCTCCCCTCCTTATGAAATTTCGTCCTCGAAATTGACGTACGTACCTGATGTTTCAAAAAGGTGAGGATACCTCGCTTTCATTTCTGATTCCAACTCCCAGGTCATTTCTTCAATAGCATGGTTTCTCCACAAAACCTTAACTTGTGGTATAACCTTCGTGCGTAGGACATGCTCTTTCCTATCCAAGATCTTAACAGGTACCTCCTCGTACGTTAAATCTTCAGCTATCTCGTCTGGTTCTAACTCAATAATGTGGTTCGGGTCTTTAACATATTTACGAAGCATAGATATGTGAAAAACATTATGAACACGAGACATGCTTGGAGGTAATGCGAGTCTATATGCCACATTTCCTATTCGCTCAAGAATCTCAAATGGACCAACAAATCTTGGATTGATCCCAAATCTTGTAACTCCCTTCCATGGTGCAACACGTAACAATACATGATCCCCAATATTAAATTCCACATCCTTCCGATGAAGATCCGCATAACTCTTTTGTCGATCCTGTGCCGTTTGTATACGTTGTCGAATCGTTTGGATCTTCTCTGTAGTAATGCGTACCAATTCTGGTCCCAACAATGTTGCTTCACCCACCTCGTCCCAGCATACTGGAGAACGACATTTTCTTCCATACAACGCCTCAAATGGAGCCATACCTATGCTCGCCTGATAACTGTTGTTGTAGGAGAATTCCACCAATGGTAGGTACTTATCCCAACTCCCTTTGAGATCTAAGACACAAAGTCTTAATAGATCTTCAAGAGTTTGAATAGTCCTCTCTGATTGTCCGTCCGTTTGAGGATGGTATGCTGAACTGAATCGTAAATCCGTGCCCATAGCTTTCTGCAAGCTAACCCAAAATCGTGAAGTGAATCTTGGGTCACGATCCGAAACTATGGATACTGGCATGCCATGCAATCTCACAATCTCGTTCACGTACATACTAGCAAGACGTTCAAGGGAATAAGTCTCACGTATCGGCAAGAAATGAGCGGACTTGGTTAATCTATCAACAATAGCCCAAATCGCATCTATGCCTTGAGAAACCTTGGGAAGACCTGTAACAAAATCCATAGTAATGTGTTCCCACTTCCATTTCGGGATCTCAAGTGGTTGCAATGGACCCTTTGGCACTTGATGCTCCGCCTTTACACGTTGACAAGTTAAACACCTCGAGATAAACTCCGCGATCTCTCTTTTCATATTGCTCCACCAAAATGTATGTCGAAGATCGTGATACATTTTGGTACTCCCAGGATGGATTGCAAACGGTGTGTTGTGTGCCTCCATCATTATTCTATGCTTCAAGTCAAAATCGTTAGGAACACAAAGTCTGGAGTTGACTCGAAGTATTCCTTCTTCATCGATTCTTGCTTCTGGAATAGCACCTTCTTGCACTTTCTTCTTCATACGCATCAGCTCTATATCCGTAGCTTGAGCAGCTTTAACTTTATCGATTAAAGTCGGTTCTACTCGTATATTTGATATCATCATGTGGGTACTTGGAGCCTTCATCTCTATCTCCATCCTTTGCAAGTCATACAAAATGGGCCTTTGTGTTAAAAACATTGCACTCGTACCCGCATATGATCTTCTACTTAATGCGTCAGCTACTACGTTTGCTTTTCCAGGATGGTATTGGATGGTATGATCGTAATCTTTCAACAGCTCAAGCCAACGTCGTTGTCGCATGTTGAGTTCCTTTCGGGTGAAGAAATATTTGAGGCTTTTATGATCTGTATAGATCTCCACTTTCTCCCCATACAGGTAGTGTCTCCAGATCTTCAACGCAAAAACGACTGCTGCCAACTCCAAATCATGAGTAGGATAATTCCTCTCATATTCTTTGAGTTGTCGTGAGGCATAGGCTATGACTTTTCCATGTTGCATGAGAACACATCCTAACCCTTTGCCTGAAGCATCGCTGTAGATAACAAATCCATCCGAACCAGATGGTATTGTCAAAACAGGTGCCGAAATGAGTCTCCTCTTGAGTTCTTGAAAACTCTTCTCGCATTCCTCACTCCATGCGAATTTTGTATCTTTCCGAGTCAGCTGAGTTAACGGAGTAGCGATTCGAGAAAATCCTTCCACAAATCTCCGATAATAACCAGCTAAGCCCAGAAAGCTACGTACTTCGGTTACCGACTTCGGTTGCTCCCAACTTTGTATGGCTTCAATCTTCGCCGGGTCGACAGATACTCCATGTTTTGACACCACGTGCCCAAGGAATGCTACTTCCTCAAGCCAGAACTCGCATTTCTTCAGTTTGGCATATAGCTTGTTTTCACGAAGCCTTTGCAGTACCAGCTTCAAATGGCGCTCATGATCTTCACGGCTTTTGGAATAGATGAGGATGTCGTCAATAAAGACAACAACGAACTGATCCAAATATTCTTTGAATACACGGTTCATCATATCCATGAAGGCAGCAGGAGCATTAGTCAATCCAAAAGACATTACTAAGAATTCATAATGCCCGTACCGAGTTCTGAAGGCAGTCTTTGGAATATCCTCAGTTTTAATCTTCAGCTGATGATATCCAGAACGAAGATCGATCTTTGAAAAGAATTGTGCTCCTTGCAACTGGTCAAACAGGTCATCAATGCGAGGTAGCGGATACCTATTCTTGATAGTGACATGATTCAATTCTCGATAGTCAATACAAAGTCGCATACTCCCGTCTTTCTTCTTTACGAATAAAACAGGAGCACCCCAAGGAGACGTACTAGGACGAATAAAACCGATGTCCAACAACTCCTGTAGTTGGACTTTTAACTCCTGAAGTTCAATAGGAGCCATTCGATATGGGGTTTTAGAAATGGGCTTTGTACCGGGTTCAAGGTCAATAAAGAATTCAATTTCTCGTTCCGGGGGTAGACCGGGAAGTTCTTCAGGAAATACATCGGAAAATTCTCTAACAATAGAAATATTATTCAAATCTGACTTGTCTTTGTTCAAATCCATAACATGGGCTAAGAAAGCTTGACATCCATTTTTCAATAAACGAATAGCTTTGTGGCTTGATATGACAGTGACTGATTTTAGTGGTTTAGTAGTTTGAATTCGTATGACAGGCTGGTTAGGAATATGAAAACTAACAACCTTACGAAAACAATCAATTTTAGCATGATGAGTGGTTAACCAATCAATTCCTAAAATCACATCAAAAGCAAGTATCTTTAAAGAGATAAGATCAACAGGTAATGTGATAGTGCCAACTTGGATCATGCAAGATTTATAAACTGTAGATGTAACGAAGGTTTCACCCAACAGAGTTTCAACAGATAAGTTAAAGTCCAATTTCTCCGGAGTCAAGTTTAAACGTTGAGCACAAGCAGGAGAGATAAAAGAATGGGTAGAACCGGTATCTAGTAAAGTATAAACTTCGCAAGAATTCAAGATTAGCTTACCCGTGATCACCTCGTTCGGGTTTCTCGCGTTTTGGCCAGTAACGACAAACGCCCTTCCAGGAACCGCTGATTTCGACTTATCCGGGATAACTTTTGGAGTCACCATCCCTGCTGAACTTGGTTTTGCTACAGAACACTCTCGAGCTATATGACCTTCCTTTCCACAGTTATAACATACCTTGGATTGTTGTGGGCAGTTTGGGCTGATATGTCCCTCTTTCCCACATTTGTAACATACGACCGGTGGTCGTTCTCCTCCCCTAGAAACAGTTGATGTTTGTGCTGACGTCTTCACGTTATCATTGTTGTACCTTCTCTTCTTGAAATCTCCTCCCGACTCGCTCCTTCTATTATCACGACCACGATTACCACCAGAGTGGTTACCGCTTTTGTCCGAATGTTTTCCTCCCTGCTGGTTTTCATTGTTTCGATGACTGCCGCCACCGGTATGACCCTGGTTGTGGTCCCTCGGTTGCACATACTCATTATCTCGCTCTAATAATTGAGCCCTGTTTACAACATCTGAATATAAAGAAAATTTATGAGAGATAAGATATTGCCGAATATCGGGTTTTAGACCTCTCAGAAACATCCTTGTCATTCGTTCCTCATTTTCGACCAAATGAGGTGCAAACCTGGATAACTCTGCAAACTTCGCCTCGTACTGGGACACCGTCATGTTGTTTTGTTCCAGTCTAATAAACTCAACCTCCTTCATATGACGAATACTTTCAGGAAAGTACTTGTCATTGAACAGTTTTTGAAATGTTTCCCAGGACATGTTGAGTGCGTCAGGCTGGGTACGCTTCACAGACTCCCACCAGTAGTCTGCCTCACCGCGGAACATAAATGTGGCGAATGGAACCTTCTGTTCCTCCGTGCATCCCAAGACATCAAATATCTTGGTAATTTGCTTGACCCACGTTTCCGCCATGATCGGATCCGGCTTTCCCTTAAATTCTGGTGGTCCCAATTCTTTAAACTGCTTAGCTGTGACAAACCGCGCGTTGTTATCATTTCCACCCGTATTCTGCACACGAGTCTCCCTCGTCTGATTTTGCATGAACTGCAAAAAGCTCCTAAACATTCCATCATTCATCGTTTGCTCGGTAACGTTGTTTACAGGAGGAATATTGCCTTCCTGTTGCACGTTCCCTTGGGTAGTGATCAAAGGTGTCTCCACGGTCTGATTTACTCCATTATTAACGTTCTCAGCTGCCATTCTTAAATACTGCCATAAAACAAGGGTTAATAGTCATGTCATATATTATCCCTATACTCTGACCGACCAAATAAACACCAAATAAACTTAGTCAGGTCATACTAGCGAAGGAATTCCCCGTCTCTCCCCTCCTAGTTCTTGTCTCACATCTCAGCCAGGGATCATATCCCTAAGCTCTGATACCAACTGTGACGCCCCCAGAATAGGTATACAACACCCATTCTGAGTCGCCAAATACATGGTACAGAAAGCAAACTACAACTTCAATAATACAATTGTCGTGCAAAATACGACAACACATACTGTGAGTTTAAATACAAATATTGTCTTCTAGACAATATCCACACTCAAATAAATCCTCATTACAATTATTCAAACACTATTTTACAGAAATAGTGAGGACTGCTAATACATCTTTCTAGAACCATTACTCCATACCCCGACTAGATCCTGCTATGTTCTCACCTCCTGAGAAGAAAAATGGAACAAAAAGGAAAAGGGTGAGCTCAACTAGCCCAGTAAAGAATATTATGACTAAGATAATATACAACAAATTATCGTTAGTCTTCAACAGGGAAAAATCTGATAAAATATAATCGACAACAAGTTTTAGATCAACAACTGCAGCGGAAACAGCAAACCATTAGAAGAGTCAAGTAGAGAAAGAATTCTACTATCTTCTAAGATTTAAAAGTCCATCATCAATATTTTATCCCTGTAACATCAATTAATAATCATCTTTAACCAAATATTCATCTTTGCACTACAGGCCAAAGATATTCATTTGTATCATCAGTCGGTCATGTTCATCTCAACACCTGTTCATCTTTGCACTACAGGCCAAAGATATTCATCAAATAATTATACATCTTTGCACTACAGGCCAAAGATATTCAGTAATATCATCATTTAGGACTGAGGATGATGAAAAATATCTTAAAGAGAACGAATCCAATGAGACAGAAGGACAAATAGTAGGGATTCGTATAACAGTTTATCCAAGATCAATAATACTTCATAATAATCAATTGTGAAGCAGAATTCAAAAATAAAGATCAAAACATGGATACAATCAAAGATAGTAACCATAATAGACATCTTGGACAAAAAGGAAAAATTTTATTTTTCGGTGAATAGTGCCGTATTCGTGAATAGTGTCGTATACGTAAATAGTGCCGTATACATGAATAGTAACCCCCGACACAAAAAGTTCCAAATTTGATAAAAACTCATATCAATATTTCAGCATAATGATATTGAAGAAAATAATATCATTAAGAAGAAAATAATATCCCTTACCTCAAAATATCAGTACTTCTGGTCGGAATACCGGTATAAGGCTGAAAGAAACTTGCTCTGATGAATAGAAACTCTCAAAGTATCTAAATACTCACAAAATACACTCAATAATCTAGAGAGAAAAAGAGAGAAAACTTGTTTCTGGTGTGATTTTCAATTCTAACTTAGCCCTCTATTTATAGGAAAATTTTGGTAGGTTTGACCTGCAACCTGATGGCTTTACCTGCTACTATTCCCACCCACCACATTTGAAATATAATTCAGCACATTTCTTCACCAACCACAAGTGGAGCCCACCAATTCTAGAATTTTCCACCAAAATGATAAACTCCGAAAATTCAACAATTTCTGAACCAGTCATCTTGTAAAATTCGTAATAAATCATACGTTCATTTTTAACGGTTCAAAATTTGTGGACATATACTCAACTTATATATGTATAACATATCCAAAAATTACCACGATCCAACGGTCGGATTAAAAATTATAACCCCCGCAAACTATCTCAAAAACCCTGATTTTTAATACCTCTATTCCGACAAAAACACTGACAAAAACCTCAACATTAACTCCTTCATTTTTAACCACAAAAATATATCCCTCATTTATATCCACATAAAATAAATATTTCCTTATCATATGAATCAATAATTAATTATTCACAAATAATATTACAGAATCACATTTATGACAACCAGGCCGTTCCCAGGAAAGAGGGGGCTTTCCAATAAGGATTTCTCCTTACTGGCGCGCAATTAGATGACCAAACCTCTCCTTAGACAGAACTTTCTAGACATTGTCAATAATGTTATCTAATAATATTATTCAAATAATATGAATTATTGATCTGATAATGGGAAATACTGTGCAGTAACAATTATTAAAACAACAATAATATGAAATATCAATGCAGCAATTATTGAACCAATAAAATAAAATATTGAACAGTAATCACTGTAACAATTATTGAGTAGTGCCTTCTTACGTACGAATCAATAATTCAACTATACTGTGCAATCCGTGTGCTACTGTGCAACCACGCGTTATTACTGTATTTTTAACCACCGGGTATTTCAACAGTGTTAACGGTAACAACTACGCCGTTATTTATAAACAACTTATACTTGTCGTTTTCTTCATCCAATCGCTTTCCGTTATGGGGCCCACACAAGGCTGCGTCGTCGTACGAATATTCCCCGACAGCAAGAATATTCCACGACCAACCGAATATTCACCGACCAAAAATAAATATTTTATAACCACTTGCTTATTTTGCAAAATTTGCACATTTCACCCATAACCAAAGTATTATATCAAATTAACCCCTTATTATTCACAATAATATTTAGAGAAAATTTGATTTTATTCATTAATAAGTTGGGGTCTTACACAATTCCTGGTCATAATCATACCAATCAACAATTCATCTTTGCACTACGGGCCAAATATAACTTTCCACCACAAATTTAAGCATGCGGATGATGACAATGATATAAAGGATGAATACAAGTAAGATCAAGGATAAATATTAAAGATTTATAATTTAATTTATCCAGAGTTCAAGAATGTCCAAATTGTCAACATGATAAACAATTGTGGAGTCAAATTCAAGAATGATATTTAAGATTCATATTTCAAAGATAATTTGGACAAGGAAAAGAAACTAACTTCCGTCATGAATAGTACTCTAGATGAATAGTACCCGGATGAATAGATCAAAATTTAACCAGACAAATATTCAAATATTCAAGCGGAATGATATTAGATGAAACCAAACTATTAAGGATATTATAATAATTTTAGGACTTTTCACCATTTAATGATGAGCTAAAGAAACAAATAATAATCTCTTATCATAATATGGAGTATGAAAGAATATACGAAACTGCAAATGAATTTTCACCCGTCATGCGGTAATCCACATAGACAGATCATTTCCATAACTTAATAAAGAATGAATACGAAGGGTTATTCATCAGACATGTGGCAATCCGCGTAGACAAGTTATTCCCACAGATTAATAAGGAATAGAATGACAGCCCTTATGAGTATGAAGTAATATCACGTATGAATATGAAAGTAAATGATATTAAATATGAGTATTGAAAGAAAATAACATCCTTTACCTTAGTAGGAGACTAAATCTAACTGCTATAACAGAGATTATCTTGAGAAAATCTTGCACTATTAGCTACACTCAAATTATCCTTATACTAGAAAGAAATACGCACAATATTATAAAAGAAGAATTCTCTGATTCTGGTGTGATTTTCATTTTTAACTAAGAAACCTATTTTTGGAGAATGACGGGGCACTATATGAAAGAAAATCACGGGCGGATATTAAATTTTTCATGGACGCACAGTAAGTTTAAAAATAATTCAAATAAAACAAATAACTTTATATATAATATAATGTATTCTAATCATATTCTAATAAAATAAATAACTTTATATAATTATAAAAGTTTTTTGTTTTATATAATTTTTTTATTTTAATACTATTATAATAATAATAAAATAAAACTGAGATAAATTTCTACCGACGGTTTGAATAATTTGGCACGTAGGGGTCCACCAATGATTGCGCCGTTGTACGAATATTTTTCGACAAAAATAATATTCTCTGACAAAACGAATATTTTTCGACAACTGTTTACTTTGTAAAATTTGCACATATCACCTATAACTATAACATTTATTAAGTTATCACCTTACTATTTACAATAATATATAGAGAAAATTAAATCTTTATTCATAAAAAATTGGGGTCTTACATCTGATATGCTTAGTATATTTGAAAAATAATTAACTTCCACATGAACTAAATTAATAACTGAGATTTCTTATAAATCTTTATGGGGAGTTTTCAAACTTATATTCTGTTATGCATAACTAACCTTGATTAATTGATGACTTGGTAATACTTCATTAATCAAATAAAAAGTTTTACACATCTATTCAACCCCCACTTTTAGATCATTATTGTGCCTCTGAGAAATAACAAATAATGATGGTTATAAACTGTATATGGATTGAGTATTGTGATTATTATTATTGATTTAGAGGATTTTTTTTGTTTATAAAATGGATAATGGGAAGAATCTGAGTTTGAGATTTATTTAGGTTTGAAACTAATTGTTTTTGAAAAGATAAAAGAGTGAATTTTTAAATGTTTTTAATATTAATGTTTAGTGTTTAATTAAGTTAATTAATTTTTATGCATAAAAATTGAAAATTAATTATTACTTTTAGAAAATAAAGTTTTAAAGTTGGAAATTGATTGAAATTTGTTAAAATATAAATATAAAAATTCAATAAATATTAAGTAACGTAATTAAAATATAAATAGAGCAAAGAAGCTATTTTTAATATATATATATATATATATATATATATATATATATATATATATATATTACATTATCGTATATGTTTTATTAAAATTTAATATATGTTTTTTTACATTATGATCATTATCTTAATTAAGTCTTTAAGTTAGTTATTATAGAAATAATTCCTTTAATTAGTATTTTTATTGTTTAATAAAATCAAACCTTATTCGAATACAATCAAACCATATAAGACCAAATTTTTGTCGGCAAATGGCGTATTTTAGTACTTTATGTAACGATTTGTGAGCTCAATTACTTTGAAAGCCAAATTATGAATTTGATGGTACTTAGTGTAATTAACTACTCCTAAAAATGAACGTTACCCATTTTTTATTCTATTTTATTCTTTTTTTTTTCATCCCACCTTAGCATATTAATTCATTTTTTTTTCATATTATGTCTTATATTCATCTTCCTAAAATATTTTTGAGTAAATTAAGAGTTATATTATGCATTGAGAAAATTTTTAATCCAATTATAATTTGAATCACGTGCTTATATGAGATAAGTAGAAATTAGAAATAAGTTTACCCTAATTTATTTATGGCTGAATGACACTTTTGTCCCTCCAAGTTGTCACTCACTTTCAAAATCGTCCCAAAAGTTTTTTTTTTGACAGTTAGGTCTTTAAAGTGGCATTTTTTTGGCGTTTCCGTTCCTCCTAACCGATTTGACCCCAACCTGACCCATTTTGACCAAATTTAGACCCAAACCGACCCAGTTTGACCCAATCCCAATTTTTAAAATTTTAAAATATAATAATCATTTTTAATATTTTAAAATATAATATGTTGGGAATTACATATTTAAATTTGATGTTGAAAATATATAATTGTGCATGCATCATTCACATTGTAAAGTCCTTTTTAAGATTATATGTACAAAGACTTAGATTAAAGATCAAAATTGTTAGGTTGATCTAAGATGAATGTTTATCTTCTTGTAAGATCTATTGTAATAGAAAGATCAAACTTTTTGGGTTGATGTTATGAGTTGTAATAGATAGGCATAACAAAATCATGGAGATTGCAGAAATCAGAATCGTAGTCTGATGACCAGGCCTATCAGAATCGTGAACCAATTTGCCGAGTGCCTGTCAAGTCAAAATCGTAGGCACTGCTCTAAATCATGGAGTCCTCAAAGCATCAAGATTGTAGTTAGTCAAGCGTTGTCAAAACTAAGGCAAAATCGTAGAGTACTCTACGATTCTCATCAGAGGCTGACAAGTATAAATCGCCTGCAAACACTTATCATCAGACCACGATCGTAGTGCTCAACAGTAAGCATCAAAATAGTTAAAGATCGAGTCTGATAAACAAAAATTTCTGACATCATCAACTGACATTTGAACGTTGATATGATTGAGAAACCCAATGCCCTCACCAACATCCTTGGTTGGATCGAAGAATCAAAAAGTAAGAAGAAATATGTCTACCAACTAGTCTGCTGATAGTGACGTTTTAGAGGTGTTAGGTGAAAAAGCAAACTGATGTGTCAGGAAAAGTCAAAAAGAAGTTTTCACATCATTCTAGGATGTTAACATCAAATTGCTCAGAATGCCCGAAACAGTAAATGCTCAAACGGAAGCCTCTCAACAGAAAGATTTCAAAGGTTCCTATATAAGGCTAACAGATTGAAGATGTCAGATAAGTAAGAAACAAGAACGTAAAAGAAAATCACAAGAACATATGACAAAGCTTCACTCCACGATTCAACAAAATCTTACTTTGCTACTAAGTTCATTAGAACTTGGGCTTAAGGTAACTTAGTAGCAAATAACAATAACCTCAACTACACTCATTGAAGAGCTGCCAAACCTGCTAGGTTTGAAGAGTACTTAGTGTACTAACATTCCAAGTCTGTTGGGCTTGAAGAGTTTTTTATGAACTAGCTTTCCAAGACTGCTAGTCTTGAAGGAAACTCTGTGATTCGAAGCTTGTAAAATATCCTTAGTGGATTTCCTGCTTGTTGAAGTAGAATAATGGAGTTGGAGTCTTGAGTACTCTGAACCACTTAAATCACTGTGTTATTTACATTCTTCCATATCTGCTATAACTGTTGTTTGATTTATAACCTTAATTTTATCTTAAGGGGGATAACTAAAACATATATTCCGTTGTGCTTAATTAACCATTTAATTAACAAATCTGTTAAGTTACTCTTTGAAAAGAAAATTTTAAAATATCTATTCAACCCCCTCCCTTCTAGATAACTTTCATGCCTCCGGGAATAAACAATTGGTATCAGAGCAGGTTCTCTAATCTAAAGCCCACAAAGCTCGAGTAGATTATGGCACACATCGTGAGCGAATCCAAGCTTGGTGGAGGCAGCAAACCACCAATGTACAACAAAGACAAATTCGCCAACTGGAAGGTTCGAATACAAGTTTTCATGGACTCAATAGATGATGATCTATTTGAGACAGTACTGAACGGGCCCTATATTCCAACAAAGCTTGCACTAACCCCTGATGATCTAAACAGAATGCAAATCAAGATAAAGTTAGAATGGACTGACAATGAAAGAAAGGTTGTCCAACTTGACAAAAAGGCTAAGAACATTTTATTCAAGTCTTTAGAAAATGACTTATTTGAAAATATAGTCAACTGCAAGACTGCAAAAGAAGTATGGGAAGCTCTACTCATCATGTATGAAGTAACGGAAGAAGTCAAAGAGAATAAGCAGTCTCTACTCACCCAACAGTATGAGATGTTCGGTCATATACCCGGAAAAAACATTACTTCGATGTATGAAAGATTTAATGTTTTGCTCAACTCTCTCCGATCCTTTGGAAAGATTTATCCCAAAAAGGATCTCATTATCAAGTTCATGAGAGCCTTACCAAGTAAGTGGGATGCAAAGACAACAGCCATCAGAGAATCAAAGAATCTTCATGAGATGACAGTGTAACGACTATATGGCAACCTTTTCACCTATGAACTGAGGCTGAATCAAAGAGCAGAAACTCTATCAGAAAGAGGGAAGAAGGACAAAGGAGTTGCTCTCAAGGCAACAGAAGCCACCTTTAAGACTCAAGTTGATTATGAATCTGACTCTGAAGAAAACGATGATGAAGATATTACAATGCTAGCCAGAAAGCTTAAAAGATTCATGCACAAAGGAAGAAGCAGCAAACCAAGAAGATTTCACAATAGCAACAAGGAGCAGACTAAAGACCTATGCTACAATTGTAAGAAGTCAGGTCACTACATTACTGACTATAATAAATATCTTAAAGAAGAACTAAAGAAGAAGTCAAACTCGAAGAAAGAATTCAAGGGTTATAAGAAGTCTCAAAAGAAAGACAAAGGCTTTGTAGATGAAGGATCATGGAGTGACTCAGAAAATGATACAAACTCTGAGTCAAGCGAAGATAATGAACCTCAAGTGCCTAACCTATGTTTGATGGCCAAGGAATCCAAAGACAAGAAGAGCAATGAAATCAGTATTGATGAGGTATTTGATTTCAACTCTCTTGATGTGAATATTGATGATTTAAAAACTGCATTATATGATATAACTTTTGATCTACATCAAAACATAAAATGGTTTAGAGTCTTATCGAAAGACTATTCTTTTCTTCAACAAGAGAAAGAGAAAGTTCAAGCAGAACTAGAGACAGCTCTGTTAAGCACCTCCTCTCTCCCTAATCTTGAAGCTGAGAATAAGAATTTGAGACAGACAAATGAGCTAAGTGCACAAAGAGAGTTGAATCTAGCTTCTAAGATTAAGGAGTTAGAGAAGACGATCAAGATGTGGAACAAGTTTTCTTCATCTATGGACTCTTTGATCTCTAGTCAGAGGAATTCTTTTGATCGATCAAGTTTAGGTTTTGAGGACTCTCCCTCAGAATCAAATATGGAAAAGTCATAGGAAACTAACACTAACAGTGCTTCTAATCTCAATAGAAGTATTACTTTTGTGAAATCCACACAGAGTGTTGAACCAATGAATCCTTGCTCCTCTGATCCAAGTGATGTCCCTAGACATAATGGATCTCGTGTTGGTCTAGGATTCAGAAAAACTAAGAGTAAATCAAATGCTACTCTCCAACCTCGAAGGATCATGGAGTCGAACAAAACCAGCTCCATGAACCAACCAGGAAGGAATCGTAAACTTGAGGTGTACTCTACAAAATTTTTGAATTATAAAATAATATAGAAAAAGGAGAAGTATAAGGATAAGGCTATCGCATATCCACATATGTCCAGGATAAGAAAGAATCCACACACACACAAGCATGCATCATACTAGATGTTTTATATGTGAAAGATATGGTCACAAAGCTGCAACATGTTACTATAATCCTATAAATCATAGACCTAAAATCAAGCAGATTTGGATCCCCAAGGAAACTAACAGGGAAGGACACAAGCAAGTCTGGGTACCAAAATGAAAGTTAAACTTCATAGAGAAAGCTCTACAATGACAACCTGGTACCTTGATAGTGGATGCTCAAGGCATATTGTAAGACCCCAACTTTTATGAATAAAGAATAATTTTCTCGAAATATATTTTTGAATATTATGGTGTGGATTTGATATAATGTTATAGTTGTGGGTAATATTTATAAATTTTACAAAGTAAGCAAGTGGTTATATAATATTCGATTGGTCGGAGAATATTCGTTTTAACAGGGAATATTCGTACGACCGCATAATCATTGGTGGACCCCACAACAGAAGTATTGTCGTAGTTAGAAAATGACAGAATTATCTTTTTATAAAAATAACGGCGAAACTGTTACCGTTAAATCTGTTGAACTACCCGGTAGTAAAAGTACAGTAATACGCGTGGTTACATAGTAGTGCACGGTATTGATTATTGATACTTACGTGAGAAGTCACTTAGTTATACTCAATTATTGCTACAGTAATTGCTGCATCATATCTCTCATATTATTGATTCAATTATTGTCATAATATCATCTGCATAATATTTTATATTATTAAATCAATAATTGAGATGACAAAGTTATTCATATTATTATTTATAATATTGACAATGTCTAGAAAGTTCTGTCAAGGAGAGGTTTGGTCACCTAATTGTGCGACAATAAGGAGAAATCCTTATCGAAAAGTCCCCTCTTTCCTGGGAATGATCTGGTTGTTAAATATTGTGAGTTATGATATTAATGATGAATAAGTTCGTGTTGATTAAAGATGAAATTGATAGTTCCATTGTATGGGAATTATTAGTGTTAGTGAAAATCGACATTTATTTCGATATTAATTGATGTCTGGAAGTTATACTGACCAATCGGGTAATTAATCGGATAAATGAGCAATTAATTACTATTAATTCACATGATTATAACTATTTGTTCATATGTGTGTACTATTAATTCATATTCTTTTACTATTAGGGGTAGTGGTGCAAGATTGATAATACTTGCATGACTAAATTAAAAATAAAGAAAAAGAGGAAGGTATTATACTGTAATATTTTGAGCCCCAAAACGTGCAATTATCGAAACTATATTTTTCTATAAATAGAAGCTCATTCTTCCTTCATTTCTCACCAATTCACAAAAGCTATAGAGCAATTATTATAGAGAGAAAGAAGAAGAGAAGTCTGCTACCTCACCATTTCAGTATCTAATTTTCTAAGGTAAGGGGTATTATTTCTTTCGTATTCATGAAGAGAGTTATTTTCTTTCAATACTCGTAAGGGTTGTTATTCCATTCTTTATTATTCTGTTGGAATAACCTGTCTATGCGAAGTACTGCATACATGGAGAAATTCTTCTGTTATTCCATTTTTTTTATTATTCTGTTGGAATAACCTATCTGTGCGGTCTATCGCATGCCTGGTGAATTCTTCTGTTATTCCATTCTTTGTTATTTTGTTGGAATAACCTGTCTATGTGGATTACCGCATGCATGGTGAATGATCCTTCGTATTCATTCCTTATTAAATTGTAGAAATGTTCTATCTATGTGGATTACCGCATGGCGGACAAAAATCTATTTGCAGTTTCATATATTCTATTATACTCTGTTGGTTAAAGTTTTGGCTTCTATACTCTATGAAATTAGTAGAATATCCTGGATATTTACGTTTCATCCAGTATCTTTTCATGGAAATATTCTTCTGAGCATTCTTAAATTTTACTCCACAAAGCAGTATCATGTTGTCAATTTGGACGTTATTGATTTCTGGATAAATTAAAATTATAAATCTTTAAAATTTATCTTGAACTTGTTTTATTGAATTGTCATCATCCTCATGCTTATATTGTGATTAAAGTCATCTTTGGCTTACGTGCATAGATGGACTTGGTATGATTATGACTAGGGATTATTCGGTATAATCATGACCGTAATGTGACGAATGATGTGGTAACAATCCTCATTAGCCTGTAGTTCATTGATGGACAGTTGTTGGTATGATTATGACTAGGAATTATTCGGTATAATCATGACCATTGATGATTACATGAATATTCTTGGCCGTGATGCAGGGATGATTTGATTTTATTTATTAAGCTGAGTCTCAGCGATAAAGTTGATGGAAAACTTTTTAAATTATAGAAGATAGTAGATATCATGCTCTACTTGACTCTTCTAATGGATTTCTTATTCCGCTACTGTTAAACTTGTTGTCTATTATATTCTATCAGTTTAACATTGTTTAAGGCTAATGATAATTTATTCTGCATTATCTTAGTCATAATATTTCTTACTGGGCTAGTTGAGCTCACCCTTTCTTTCACTGTTCTCTTCAGGAAATGAGAACGTAGCCGGGACTAGTCGGGAAACGGAGTGACGGTCCAGATGATAGCATTAGTAGTCCTCACTATTCTGTTAAATAGTGTGACAATAAATGTAATGAAGACTCCATTGAGTGTGGATATTGTCTAGATGACAATATTTGTATTAAAACTCATAGCATATGTTTTGTCGTATTTTACACGACAGTTGTATAATTAAGTTTTTATTTGTATTTTGTACCATGTATTTGGTGACTCAAGATGGGTGATGTATACCTGTTTTGGAGGCGTCACACAAATGATAGGGAATAAAGCTCTCATGTCTAACTTCATAGAGAAAGAGGGTCCAACAGTCATATTTGGATATAATGGCTCTGGAAAAACTAGAGGATATGACTCAGCTAGAAATAGCGCTGTGTCTTTCAACAAAGTAGCATATGTTGAAGGTCTGAAGCATAATCTCTTGAGTATCAGCCAACTGTGTGACAAAGGTCATCAAGTTATCTTCCTCAATAATGAATGCCAAGTCAGAGATTTGAAGACCTACTCGCTAAAGCTCACCGGAACCAGAGAAGGAAATGTCTATGTTGTCAACCTTGTTAAGTTAAGTTCTGATGATATAATGTGTTTCCTCGCCAAAGCCTCTGATGAAATCAACTGGTTATGGCATAGAAGACTATCTCATCTAAACTTCAAAATCATGTCAAAACTATCTTCCAAAGATCTAGTTGCAGTCTTACCAAAGTTTAGTTTTGTCAAAGAAAGACCATGCAATGCATGTCAACTTGGAAAACAGATAAGGAGCTCATTAAAAGGCAAAGCAGTCAACTCTATTGATAAGACCTTGGAGTTACTTGACATGGATCTCTTTGGGCCTATCCCTACTGTAAGTCTTGGAGGGAAGAGATACTCACTAGTGGTAGTGGACGACTATACCAAATACACATAGGTATTATTTCTAAGTTCTAAAGATAAAATTAGCTCTCAACTTATCAAGCTATTCAAGTTACTCATGAATGAGAAAGAAGAAAAGATAAAGGCCATCAGAAGTGATCATGGAAGAGAATTCGACTTCTTTAAGATGGATAATTTCTGTGAAGATAATGACATCAATCACAACTTCTCAGCACCAAGAACTCCACAACAAAATGGAGTAGCTGAGAGAAAGAACAAAACCTTAATTCAGGCTGGAAGAACTCTTTTGGTAGCAGCTCATCTACCTGAATACTTCTAGTCAGAAACTATCAACACTGCTTGCTACACTCAGAACAGATCTATTATTCACTCCACTCACAAGAAGACTCCCTATGAGCTATGGAAAGGAAGAAAGCAAAATGCCATCTATTTTCATGTCTTTGGCTGTATTTGCTACATTCTCAATAATGGAAAATAATATCTGACTAAGTTTCAACCAAAATCAAATGAAAGAATCTTTCTTGGATATTCCACAGATAGCAAATCCTACAGGGTGTTCAACAAGAAAACTCTTAGTGTTGAAGTATCTATTTATGTTGTATTTGATGAAATAGACTCATCAGTCAAGTCTGTACCACTCGACGAAACAGACACCATGATCGAAGTGGTCGAACCAGTCACGATGATCGTAGATTCACAAGAAGGAATCGTGGAAGGCACTACACCCAACAATGAGCCTCTGCAACAAGAACTAGAAGTTAATCTTGAAGTGTTCAGACAAGAAGGCACTAGAATAGATGTTCCAATAGGAAGAAAATCGACAAGAGATCACACCTAAGACTTGATTATTAGAGATCCAAATGCTAGAATCAAGACTAGGTCGGAGACTCAAAATGAGTGTTTCTATTTGAGCTTTCTGTCACAGATGGAACCTAAGAAGATTGAGGAAGCCTTGCAAGATTCAAACTGGATAGAAGCTATGCAAGAGGAGCTAAATCAATTTAAAAGAAGTAAAGTGTGGATATTAGTTCCTAGACCTATGCATCATCCAGTCATTGGCACCAAATAGGTATTCAAAAATAAGAAGGATGAAGATGGGGTGATCACAAGGAACAAGGCAAGACTTATCGCCAAAGGTTACTCTCAAGAAGAAGGTATCGACTATGAAGAGACCTTTGCCCCTGTTGCCAGACTAGAAGTAATTAGAATATTTCTTGTTTATGCTGCACACATGAAGTTCAAAGTCTTTCAAATGGATGTCAAAAGTGCATTCCTAAATGGAGAACTTTAAGAAGAAGTCTATGTGGAACAACCTCCAGGTTTTATCAATCCAACTCTTTCTAATTATGTCTATAAATTAGATAAAGCTTTATATGGACTTAAACAAGCACTTAGAGCATGGTATGAAACTTTAACAAACTTTTTTTTATTGAAAAAGGATTCACTAGCGGTAGAGTAGACACCACACTATTCCTTAAGAAGCACAAAGATAAAGGTCTGATAGTACAAATATATGTGGATGATATTATTTTTGGTTCTACTGATGAATAGTTATGTAAGAGATTTGCCAAGCTTATGCTGAGTAAATTTGAAATGAGCGTGATGGGTGAGCTGAATTTCTTCCTTGGACTTCAAGTGAAGCAGACTGATGAAGGTATCTTCATAAACCAATTCTAGTACATTAAAGACTTACTTAAAAAGTATGACATGGAATCAGCTTCCCCCACGAGAACTATAATTGCACAAGCAACTAAGCTTGACAAAGATGAGAAAGATAAATGTATTGATATTATTCAATACAGATGTATGATAGTTTCTATTTTGTACTTAACTGCCAGTAGACCAGATATTATGTTTGCTATATGTATATGTGCTAGATTTCAAGCCAACCCTAAGGAATCACATTTAACTACTATAAAAAGGATTTTCAAATATCTCAAAGGGACACCTCACATGGGACTTTGGTACCCCAAGGAGTCCTCCTTTGAATTAACAAGATACTCAGATGCTGATTTTGCAGGTTGTAAGATTGATAGAATGAGTACAAGTGGCACATGTCAATTTCTAGGAAACAGGCTTGTGTCTTGGTTTACTAAGAAACAAAACTCTGTATTAACCTCAACAGTAGAAGCTGAATACATTGCAGTTGACAGCTGTTGTGCTCAAATTTTATGGATGAAAAATTAGCTAGCTGACTATGGGTTTAATTTCAAATCTATTCATGTTCATTGTGATAATACAAGTGCTATTGCAATAACTTTTAATCCTGTCATGCACTCTAAGACAAAGCACATAGAAATTAGATATCACTTCATTAGGGATCATGTTCAAAATGGAAATATTTCTTTACATTATATCCCAATTGAAAATCAACTTGCTGATGTTTTTACAAAAGCTTTAGATGAATCCAGATTTAATAAGCTTATAAGTGAGTTAGGGATGCTTAATTTTCAGCCATAATTTTGTGCTCTAGAAAATATTAACTTTGTAGGAAGAAAGTTATTAACCGATCGTGGAGTAATACTCATCGATCGTGGACTTCCGAAGGAAACATAAGCTCAGGGGGAGCTAAGGGCAAAATAGTCTTATCCTCCTGACTAAAAGCTCGTGGCCCCACTCAGTAAAAATTTAAAATAGAGGTTTCAAACTATTTTTAAACCAACATTTCCTTATTTTAAACTCTCATCTGAGTTTCAAACGCTCTCTCTCTCTCTCTCACTAAAACCCTAGATTTGAGTTACAGAACACTCAGTTAATCTCGGTTGTTTCAGGAAAATTAAAGAAATTAATGGCATCTTCAATCGTGATTCCTGGACACCAGCTATGCTTTAAAGAATTCAAGGATGCCGAACCAAAATATCACAAAATCCTCTCTTTTATGAAGAAAGCAAGACTGCAAGAAGCTCTGAGGACCAGTACAAGGATCTACCCCAAATTGGTGAAGGAATTCTACACTAATGGAGTCTATAAGAACGAAGTCGTCACTATAAAAGTATAAGGAGTGACGATTCGTTTGGAAGCTAATGACATCAACCAGGCCCTAGGTTTCAAATCTTAGGGTCTCACTTCCTTAAGCTTCATCGACTTCGACGAGGGACTCAAGAGGATGCATCACGAGAAGAACCAGAATCTAAAGGGGTACAAGAAGAAGGAATTTCCCCAAAAGTACGAGTTCCTGGCATACATTGTTGGGAACTGTATTTGTTGCAAGAATTCTGGTCATGATTCTGTCAATGAGGTACAACTAAAAATCATAACAACAATCTGCTTAAAATCTCAAATAAACAATGGAGCACTTCTTCTAAAGTGGATAGGAAAGTGGACTTTTAGCTCCAATAAAGCAAAGAGCTCGAGCAAAATGTTCTACGGAAGATTTATTAGCATTATTCTCCAAGCAGCTCTGGGAGACAAAATTGAAGATAGTGAAGGTGAACCTCTGAATGCCAACAAGAGGATGACCCAACAACTCTTTGTAAACTGGAAACGGAACCCAGCTGAAAATATGAAGAACTTCAAGTCAGAATCTAGTGAAAGGACTGGGGAAGTGATGAAACCCTCTCTACAGAAAGTTTTTTGTGACACCCCCATATTCGGGTACTTCATTTCCACAGGATTTGGTGCTCACTATCCAAAACAATTACATCTAACTACCCATAATCAAGGATAAAGTCATAACTTAAATAAATTAAACAATAATCCTCCCCATTAAAGGGTTACATCCATGTACACACTCGAAATTTTATTTTCCTTTTACTAACTATGCAGGAGGATAAAAACGTCTTTTTCACACTCTAGAGATAACCTTGGAGGAAAATAACATCAGTTCCAACCCTGGAGATAACCCCAGGAGATTCAGTTTCCAAACCCCAGAGATAACCCTGGGAGATCCAGTTTCTAACCCCAGAGATAACCCCAGGGGATCAAGTTTAAAACCCAGAGTTAACCCCGGGAGGTCAAGCCGATCTCAGAGATAACCCTGAGGACAATCAGGGTCAACAACAAGCCAATCTCAGAAATAACCCTGGCAAAAGACTGCTACAACTGCGCCAAAGCCGGAGACAACCCCGGGAGGGGAAAAATGGTCATTTTGCCAACTCAACCTCAACTCAAATCATATCAACTCAAAATTCTTAAAAATAAGTCCCACAAGAATCATATCTTAACTTTCAAGCGCAAACTACGCAAAATAGCTTAACGGACTGCCTGACGGAGACTCATAAATGCTATTTTGGTCATGGATCCATCTTTTAAGATTCAAAAAAGGGCAAGCCCTATGTCATTGTGTAGCTCTCAGAAAGAGCTTTCCGAAATGGTATGGCACGCTTCCATCGGACTACTGGATTAAAAGTTATGAAGGTTCGAGCGGATAGCGCATCGTCTGAGTGCACGTACTTCGAGACGACGGGACCCGCCATGCCCGAGGCAGCTCGGACAGCCATGGGTAGACCCTCTACTGCCATGAGTAGACCCGCAGAACTTTTGGTCTATAAATTGACCCTCTATCAGCCGTAAAATGTAAGAAAAAAGGAAGAAAAGAGAGAAAACTCTGTCCATTTCAGCCTGTAACCTCTTCTAGAGTGCTCCAAACTGTGTGATTCTTTTTTCTAAACACTTGTAAGATCGTGTTCTATAACATACAAAAGTTTAACCGGTGAAAATCGAGTTTTCAGGCGTCAAAAGCTATTTGAAGTCTTCTTGACAGCCCACTGTAAGATTTTTTAGATTTTTAAGCTTTCTACTACTTCTATAAATTTATATCTACTAACGATAAGAGTCGCGTTTCGTGGGTATGCCCGGATCGTCGATCCTTAACTTTTTATTGCTTATATATATATATATATATATATATATATATATATATATATATATATATATATATATATATATATATCATCGAACTTGACTTCGATTGAGCCTGAATATAATATCCGGTGCGTTTACAACTTATATATATATATATATATATATATATATATATATATATATATATATATATATATATATATATATATTTACATTTCTGTCAGGCCTGGAGTTTACTTCGTGACTATTTATCGCTTTTATATATATGTATACACACACACACACGCACACACACACACACACACACACATATATATATATACATTTCTGTCAGGCCTGGAGTTTACTTCGTGGCCATTTACCGCTTATATATATATATATATATATATATATATATATATATATATATATAAATACTTATATATATATTTACCGCTTTTATATAAATATCTGCTTTATTGCTTCCATAATGTAGCTATTTAATCTTTCAGCCCGTGGGCTAGATTTGCCTAAATCTGGCTATTTCTAACTTTAACCGGTTCATAGTGACTAAACTGGAACAGTTGAAGCTAGAATGGTTTATATTTACTCAAATTTAGTTTTTTTTTTCTAACTTTTGTACATATTGCTTTCTCATGTGAGTCTAGGAATCATGTGATCACAGATTCAGCTTCTAAATCTAGATTCGGTTCCCGTGATGGATATTTTATAGCCATAGCCAGCTTGTAAATTATCTAATGGTGTCTGAATATCCTTAGATGGCTTTCATGCCTACAAGGAGTTCGGCACTGCTATGCATCATATTTTCTCGAAAATAAAAGCAATCAAGCCGAAAATATAATAAAATAGAAGTATCAAAGGCCTTAATTACTATTGAGCACAAGGGTTTGAAAAACCTGTTTTACAAAACATCACTGCTATATCTCGTTAAAATTGAACTTTTATACAAAAGTCAAACCCTTTGTATATAGGTGCGAATGCGGCATAGCACTACTTCTAAACTGCTGCACATAGGCCTAACATACACACACACACACACATACGTAGATAAAAGTTTAATGAAAAGTGGCGGTAACTATGTTATCACGGAAGTCGAGGGTGCCTAACACCTTCCCTCTGCTTAATCAAGTCCCCGGACCCTAACGAATTTCGGTTTCACAGACCAGTTAAACAGTGCCAAATCACTAGGTCTTTGTGCAAACCTTTTCTCAGCTGAGTTGGTGCAGCCATTTAAAAATACCAACTGGCGACTCTAACAGTCAAATCGTCAACATATACATGTCAGACCTTTTCAAACTTATTTTTTCAAACAAATCTCACCTAAAATGAGAACACCAAAAGACAAGCACAGAAAGGGACAAATAAAATACCCGACGACAATAGGTGGCGACTCTACTAGGGTCTCCAGTAAGAGGGCTTAAGCCGCTATTCAAGCTTTTCAAAACTTTTATCTGCTTCTTTGTGAATACTGTATTTACATTAAATGGATGTACACTAATGCTTTATTTACGGCACTTTAGTGCTTCGCACCATATCTGTCTGTGATATTAGTGATTCATACATATCTTCATTTCCATACGATGAGACGCGATGTATATGAATGTATGTTGTGTGATTCCTCCACCAGGAGGCTAACCCGTCGATGTTTGATTACTGGACTCGTCGGAAGACTAATTCCACGAGGCTCAGGAAATGCACCACCCAGATTCGCTCTAGTTGAAAGATCGGATTAACTTCCCATCAAGTAAATTGCGATGATCTGGGGAATTTCATGCCGAAAAACCGCGAGAGTAACCTAAGATAGGTCAGCCTCTTATAAACCAAACGCGGAGGGAAGTCTCTTCATACCTTCCTATTTCAATTACCTGTAATTTTAATTACTTGTAATTTCATTTCCATGTTAATCTCCATGTAATGGAAAATATAAAGGACTATGTGAACATGCATTCCTTTTTCATATCAAGACCTGTCATGGTATCCTGTCATCAAAACGACTGACATCGTTTTACAGGAGAACAGTAAAACACTCCTAAAAAAATGATCACATTGCATAGCATGTAACATTTCCCCATTTTCCCAGACTAAACTACATGGTCTTTTTGTAGGGAAACGATTGGTCCCATTACTCGTTCAAAGTCTAAAAAGGCACTAAGCCCACCGTCAGACATGGCTACAAGTGCCCAGCCTGATCCTATTCATGTTTCCCGAGAAGAGTTCGAAGGATTAAGGAATCAGATAGCAGAATTGGCTATCTTTCTAAAAGAACAAAGTTAAAACACTCGAAGCCAGACAA
Source organism: Panax notoginseng (assembly GCA_016801055.1). NCBI lineage: Eukaryota > Viridiplantae > Streptophyta > Magnoliopsida > Apiales > Araliaceae > Panax > Panax notoginseng. The sequence continues at coordinate 156,034,482 of CM029022.1, read as the reverse complement.
TGCCTACTCAAGTAGAGTCATTCACTCGAGGGAACAGTCAGGATATTAACAGAAAGATGGAAACCCATATACCTAAACCTCATTTCAATAAAGGAACCAACAAAACTGCTGAAATCACAAAACTCAGGGATGATCGAGAAATTGGGGATATAAGAAAGAAAGTCAAACAAATAGTGGAAACCATTCGGTTAATCAAAGGGACTAGAAACTATGGAAGTGTCACCAATTAGATCTCTACATATTCCCAGGGGCTCGATATCCTGGTAAATTCCAAGTCCCAGAGTTTGAAAAGTATGATGGGGTAGGCGATCCCTATACGCACCTAAATGTATACATTAGCGAGCTAGGGTCTTATGCTGAAGATGAAAGCCTCAGAATGCAGCTTTTCCAAAAGAGTCTCACTGGAGAGGCTAAAGCCTGGTGTGCCCGACTTGACAATGCCAAAATCCATAGCTGGGAAGAATTGGCCCACGCCTTTCTAAATCAGTACAGTTTTCAGTCACAAATGGCACCGGATCGATACCAAGTGACTAAAGTCAAAAAGAAGAGTACTCAGTCTTTTCAAGAATATGCCCAAAGGTGGAAACGTCTGGCAGTGCAAGTCATTACATCAATAACAGAAACTGAAATGGTGATGACTTTCATAGACATTCAAGAGACAGCTTACTATGAAAGGATCCTAGTTAGAATAGGAAAGTCATTCTCAAAAATGATCAAACACTACAAAATGGCAGAGATGGGCCTGAAGGTAGGCAAGATTAAAGACTTCACTACCTTAGAAGCAGTCGTCGAGCATATACAGACTGGAAAGTATGTAAGCAATCCCCAGAGGGTACCCGATAAAGGCAATGAAGATTCTCTTGAAAATATATTGGTGATGTTAATGGATCACAAGAAAATTACCGAACTGGCTCCACCTTTGGAACCATGGAGCAAAAGATACAATCCAGGCTAGAGATGTGCTTACCACTCAAGGTCTTCAAGCCACGATACACAAGATTGTTGGTCCTTAAAGCATAAAAGTCAAAATCTGATCGAAAGTGGCAATATTATGGTCCAACAACCTGACCAACAAAATGTCAACACCAACCTTCTGTTGTAGTATGATACGGAGGGAGTAAACATGATCAGTTAGGAAGCGCTGAAATGTATCCAAATCATAAATACATACGAAGGATGGAGGAATACTCCCAAAGGCACATAACAAATGTCCTAGAGTGGAAAAACTCGGAGGAGGGTATGCCAGTAATGCAAAAATTAGAGACGATCCAGAATCAAGTAAATCTGCTAACTAAGCTGATAGTGCGCCAACATCAGGATACAAGGCAGTTTTTCACTAAATTATCAGAAAGCCAAGAGAAAAAAGAGGTTAACCATAATGCAAGCCCATATCTCTCCAGGATGAGCCAGATAAATGAAGAAGATCAAAGCAGGATGAAAGGAGAAGAAAAAGGGGATGATAAAATTGCTAGAAGATCTCGCCAGCGAAAAAATCGCTCGGGGGAATGCAAATTCTCAAAGAAGAAAGATCAAACAACCTCCACAAGAGGGCAAAAATTTACCCATCTGAGCAAATCAAATGAAGAAATGCTACACTTTCTGATAAGCAAAGGAAGGATTGCTAAGTTGCTGCCTGTTATAAATCTTAAGATAAAGAGTTATGATTCCACCAGGATATGTCTCTACCATTCTAACTCACCTGGATATGCAACTGATAAATGTTGGTCTTTACAACATAAAATCCAGGATTTCATTGAAAATGGAGAGCTGAAGATACAATTCCCCATGACTAAAAAAGGTGCAAAGGAAATAAAAAGTATAAGATGTCCACTCGAGATAGGCAGTTCAAATAAGGTCCAATCCTGGTAGAACACAAGGTGGACTAATCCTAATGTAGGGAATAATAGAGGAGACAATGGAGTCCTAAAAGGAGATTCCTCTGCCAATATCAAACATCATGTGGCCCAAAGATAGCATCCACGTTCCTGATTTTATCATCTTGGAGGATGAGGAGGAAATACTAATCCTTTCCAAGGAAGAAAAAGCCAAAAAGGAAAATTCTTTGCGAGAAATACAACAAAATTTTAAGGGAGGCTTCATAGTTAAATATTCTCAAGCCCAGGAAAAAAGCGAAGGAACAGATGAAGAAAAAGGTGGTGAGGTTGTCGGGGAAACCAACCCATCGAAGAATCAGGAGTTCATACCTTTTTGCGATGGGTCCAGTTCAAGCGTCGCTGAGGAATGTGCTGAATCAGGAGGTGATCAAGTTATGGCTATTGATGAAGATATTCAGAACTAAGAGGTAACCTCTATCGCGAGCCTTAAAGGAAATATAACCACTGACAACTGGACTATCAGGCCTTAGCTAGCCAAGAAGATGTAGATCTAGAGGATAAAGTTGTGAGTTCCATGCGATGTTGGGACGATATCACTTTCTTCGCAGTATGCCTTTTATTTTTCATGCATGTAAATATTGAAAAAAAATCAAAAAATCAAAAAATTAAAAAAAAATCAAAATCAAAAAAATCAAACCAGTTAGGTCTCAGCCAAAAGCATAAACTACGAAAGACCTGATCTCTTCTCATCAATGGGAGTACGTAGGCAGCCATTTATGGTGTGGTCAAACCAAATAAAAACTCAAACAAACACTTCTCAAACCATTCAGCTCGTCAAGCAGGAACTACGTAGACTTGATCTCCCCTCATCAATGGGAGTACGTAGGCAACCATCAGTGGTGCGGCCTGACCCTCAAAAGAATCATCCAAATCCAAACATCAATCCCAAGAAAACAAATAAAATCTTACCTATTAAATCAAACTTGGGTGAAGTAATCACCAATTAAGCTGAGATCTTTGGGTCAATTTAGTGGAGTCCGAAGGCCTCTCGACATCAATCATCAAAGTTGTAACAATAACACAGTGATATATCAAGCATGACTAGCAGTGTGGACCTTCAAAGAGCTAACACCCTCAATCACAAGTCTTCATCAAATCAGAAGAAAGCCATCAAGGCCGATTGTGTAAACAATTCAGGAACAATGATTGAGGGCATCAAAGCCCAAATCCACTACCTTTTCACCATATGGTACAGAGGTAAAAGCCTCTTGCGATCTCGACATCTTATCAGCCCATCTGTCAAAGCAACTATCCCAGACAATAAGCAAGTCTGGGGCAATTTTAAAATCAGCGACAACCCGATATTGGAACCCTTACAACAGACTAGGGCAATCTCAAAAACAATGATAGCTCAACAATAGGGCATTTATCAACCATCCTAATGAGGAAAATGCACCAATCAGCACCATCAGCATGGTCCATCATCATCAGAGCTTCCCTCATATCATCTCACTGGCGATTCGATATTATCATTTGGTCTTTTCCAATCATACTGCTCTCTGAATTCATCTCTTTATGAGCTTTCAATCTCCATTTACAAGCATTAGCGATAATATAAATGTTAAGAAAGAGGTTTTTGCTTAACTTGTTATGAATGAGATTAATTCTAATAAGCGTCCGTGGGGCAAAAATCACTGGAACGATTAGAGAATTAAGACTATTCAACCCTTTTAATTGGGTACGACATTCTAGTTCAAAGCGCTTTTTTAAACAAACTTGACCTTATATGCATGTCTGCACTTTGCGATTGCCCTAACTCTTAGTTATGGGGTATGAAGTTATGGCAAAAATAATGGCAATTAATGAAAAAATAAGTCACCAGCCTAATGTCTCGAATCATGGCCTATGTTGCTCGAGTTATTAAGCCTGAGGGGTGTCTTTACACCTGGTGCCCTAGAGTCATCTGGTTTGGGAGTCATCAGCCCAACGCTCCTTACATGGGTAACTTAGCGCCTAAGAAAACGAGCATTAAAAAAAGAAAAGGCAAAACCTGAGCAGATCCGAATCGTGGCCTAGGTTATTCGAGTAATTAAGCCCGAGGGGTGTCTTTAAACCTGGTGCCCTAAAGCTATCTGGTTTGGGAGTCACCAGCCCAACACTCTTTACATGGATGACTTAGAGCCTAAGAAAATGAACCTGTCAAACTCAGGCAAAGAAGTGAATAGAGTGATCGGCTGACTTATCTCGAAGGGTGACCTTTATTACTCGAGTCAGTAAACTCGAAGGGGTGTCTTAACACCTAGTGCCCTAAAGCCCTCCGGTTTGGGAGTCATTGGTCCAAAACTCGTTACATGGGTAATTATGAATAGCCTAAGAAAACGAGACAAGATTAGGCGAGAGAAAAGAAAATTTTGCGAAGGCATAGAAGTGAAGCCCCTGCTAAGAGTTATGTCACTCATAGTGCGTGTGTCATATGAAGTCAATTCTTCGAAGAATAACGTCTAGAGCGAATATGAAGTATCTCTGATATAGGGAGATAATTCTTTTGAATCTAATTCTACCCATGAACAATGACCATGGATGCTTTAAAATTTCCTTGCGATTTTATAACTCATTCCATTTCATAACTTTTACTTCAAATGTCTTATTCACAAGAGTGTATTAATCCTGACGACCGAGCCATCAAGCTTTTGGTGCATTTTGTTCTTTTGATATGCAGGATATTGCTCACTCACGATTTGGTCAATAAAGAGAGTTTCTCATATGAATCCCCAGCATCAACATGCGAAAGGACTGGGGCATTTTCCAATTCTAAGAAATGGAAGGAGTTTAAGGCAGGATCAAGCCTCTCATCAAAAGAAATGAGAGAACTCCTGAAAGAAATCATGGCGACATAAGCTTGCCCCTACAAAAGAAGGGGAAAATTCTCAAGAAAGTCCTTAACTCAAAAGCAGAAGACCAACGACAAAAGGTCTAGCGAATGAAATCCTCATCATCAAACATGTTAACCTGCATCAAGTCCTCACAAGTTGAGGCCTCTACACCGAAGTTCAAAGTTGGACAGTGAAAGAATGAGTCGCACCCTCCAGGGATGTCAGCGGTAGTCAGGTCACCAGTCCTGCCGGGTTGCGAATCAAAAACATAAGGGAATGGGGTACAAGCACCCAACAGCGAAAAGAAACTCTAAATCGCCTCAGAAAGGGTGAGGTAAGTTTCTACTCTAGATAATTTAAAATGTGCATCAACCTAGGATAATAGACTTTTAAGGATAAATCTAGGTCATCACAACATGAATAATCTGCACATGTGCAAATGCGCTACGTCAGCGTACTTCTCCATCAAGATTTAGCATGCATCTCTAGTAGATTTAAATATGTGTGCACATTAAATGCCTAGATTAGAGAAAAAATTTATCGCAAACACCATTTGGTATTATAAGACATTGGCATCAATCCAGCGTAACATCAGGTAGAGTCTGGTGAATTAAGCTGTTGAATATTTGTAGCATCCCCAGATCCCGGTCCTAATCACCAAGGATCTGGTATACTATTTCTACAACTATTGCGGAAGATATAAACATAAATTGTTTATACATTAAACTTTTACACCTCATTCCCAAGGTCTACAACCTTAACTTAATACATACCTTCAATATCTTAAAGGTTTACAATGTTATTTTCGTCAAAAAATTTAATAGATCTAACTGCATCATAATTTAATCTTGAACTTTAACTTTTCTTCTGTCTTTACTCGAGCTTTCATCTTAATCTAAATTTTTTTATCATGATATAGCAAGGGTGAGCATCAAATTTGCCCAGCAAGCATAAGTTTAATTGAGGATATATCATGATTGAAAGAATTGAACAATAAGCTGGCTAACTTTCAACAATATAAACATTGTGAAAGAGCATAAACAAATTTTCTTAGCTGAAAGACCAAGTCAATAAAAATGAATGGTCAATAATGAACATGAACAGATTAACTGAACCAAATGGTAATGAAGGTGATCAGCCTTTCATACCTGATGAACATTTACAATATGCACAACGTGCGAATCAATAATCAATATATACGTGAATAATCAACAACAATTATTCATTAACATGCTTTGAACTTACAACTCAAGTTTGAGTTAGTAAAACTTGCCTGATTCGTTGACTACTGCTACGCAGTTTAAGTTAACTTCTTTTGGTAAGACCTATCAGTAATAATAAGATTGGTCTTTCAATCAGCATATTCTACTTTATATCATAATACAATTACTTTATTAATAGATTATCTAACACTTAATCAAATATTAGATAACATCTTAACACATCAGTATTATTATCATTCTTTAAAAATTCTTTAATCACTATATCATATCCATTATGATTTAACACTCGCTTTTTCATTTCATAAGTTATTCTTTAACATCTAATAAGTTAAATACTAATTCAGTCACCTGGATTCTAAATCCAACAACCCAAACTGTAATCCAGCTAACTGGATTCCAAATCTAACAACTAGATTGCAATCCAGCAAGCCTGGATTCACCAATTCATCAATCCAGCAAGCTGAATTCTAAATCCTTCAATTCAGTAAGCTTCTTTTTAATCCAGCAAGCTGAATTCATCAAATTTTTCAATCCAACAAGCTGGATTCCATATCCTTTTCATGAAAAACACTAAATCACTTATTATTTTTCTATCCTTTGCCCAAACACATAATATAGTTCATTGAATATCAAGTTCAACAATTACATTGAAAAATATCATAAATCTCTTATTTTAATCTTCCGTCGAATATTATTAATTATGTAATAATATTTTACGCTAAGGTTATCAACCTTTTAATAACAGTCCAGTCAAATACTACAAATAATATTTTAATCCAATATTATTAGTCATATAAAAATAATTTAAGTCATTAATCACATTAATAAATAATTATTTTTTATTGTTTTCCTTTTATTAATAAACTTGTTTAAGCATTCTAAAATGCCATAAACATCACAACACTTCACACCCAACCCAAAACTTCATCAAAAACCTGCATAAGCCATGCTCAAGGGTCTCAAGTCATAAATCGTACTTTTCATATTTCTGGACATCATATATTTAATTAAATCCATTTATCCATTTATCATTATTTAGATGAAAAATACCAAATCAGCTCCAAAAATATTTCTTTTTTGAGATTTGACAGAATATAGTTCCATATTGAACATATATTTTTTCCGAAATTTTTAAAATAGATTTACTATATTTAAATAGTCCATAATAGCCAAATCTTCTCTGATTTTTCATAAATCAAGATTAACTCCAAAAATTCTGAAATTTTTACAGTATGCTCCTGCTATACACATGTACTTCCAGTAAAAATTTTGTAATTTTTGGACTTATACACAGAGAGTTATTTGAGTGGTTTCATACAAATACCCTTCACCGTAAAATCCATAACTCTCAAACCGTATGACCAAAAATTCTCAAATTTTTACACAACCTTCATATCTTCTGATATTAACACTCCAAATTTTTCCAGAATTTTTAAATCATAAAAAGTGGACGAAAATACCCCCGTTTCAGACTGCCCCAAAACAGTTTGTTTCCTTCTACCAAAAACGGGACTGTTTTAGCAAAATCAGTCACTACCCCATGAAAACTCAATATTTTTGAGGGCTACCACTTGGGTTAGCTAGTAAACACATATATCTAGCACCCCTCTTTGACGGATCGCAAAAAGGAGTTATAGATTTAAAACGGTAGATTTTCAAAGTACATAGAAATTTGGGTTTCAAAACTAGAAAAATTAATTTTATTTTCCTTTTTGATTCAAACCAAATCAACACCCAAAATGGGTAGATCCATACTTGAATCCATGGAAAACACATAGATCATAGGGTTTTATACATCCAAATCTAAAACCCCTTTTCATCAAATTACAAAAAGAAAGAGAATAAAGCTTAGGAAGAAAAATAGTTTTATACCTTTCATTAAAATCTTCTTTCTTCTTCTTAATGGCTTCCATGGCCACTCTTCTTTCTCCTTTTCTCCCTCTAGATCTAGCCATCCCTCTCCTCTCTCTCTTTCCCGTTCTTCTTTCTTCTCCTCTTTCTCTTTCACGTTTTTCTTTTTTTTCCTCTCTCTCTATTTCCTTATCTTTCTTTTCTTCTTATCTTATCTCCAACAAAAATCCAACCCAAATCTGATTTTAATTTTAATTGTTAAGTTACTTAACAAATGACTAGATAACCTCTCCTTAAGTGAGTAAAAATTGGCCACTTATTAATTAAATTCTATTGGGCTTGAACTTTTATTATTTTGCTTACTAACAAAATAAATTTGGGCTTCCATCCAAAATTTGACTGGGCCATTATAATTCTTGTCATATACATATTATATTGGACTAGATTAAATAATTTAATCACCCTTAAATCACTTTGTCCACAAGTCACGTGCTTAATTAATTAATTGGACTTGTTTAAATAATATAACCTCCTTAGTCCATTAAATCTAATTCTTTTGGACTCTAAATAAATTATTGGACTATGATATTATTATAGTCCATTACTTTTAATTCTATTTTACCCTAATTATTTAATTAGGGTTTTTATTCCTCACACTAGAAAATAAATTTCTTACTTATGCCTTTTCTTGTCCAAAAATATCCCCCCATACTTGGATCAAATTTTTGGGATTTTTAAATTATTGATTGGGCCAACTCTTGAGCCACCATTTATAATCTTTTGGGCTTTTAGATTAATTTCTTGGGCCATGAAAATAGATTAGGTCCAATACTTTTAATATTATCATTCCCTAATTATTTAATTAGGGTTTTCATTTACACAACTATAATTTACATCCTTACTCACATACACTTAATTTCTTAATCCAATTAAACTTACATTAATTAGGTTATAAAATTAATTACTTGAGATATATAAAATAAATCTCTTAGACTTAGTATATATTTTAAATACCATAATTCTCTCATCCCATAACCCTTAAGTTATTTAATTCTTCATTCCTAATATATAATTAGGATCACACTAGTTTCTTTTATTTGTCATCACATAATATTCGTATTCACTTACTCACATAATCATTAAATAAATTATGCCATGTTTCACAATTCTCTTAGATTAGGTCACTAGTATATATTTAAATACTAAAACCACTAAATAACAATAACCATTTATGTTATTTAATTATCATACTTAATTTAAATAACTTATTTAAGTTATACAATTTATATTGTATAATTAAATTTAATTTTCTCCTCCTCTCCATAAATTGTTCTCAAACAATTTATTTATATATTAAATATATAAATTAATATATTCAATCATTTATTCAAATATGAATTTAATTTACTAATTGCTTTGATACCAATATACATATTTACATATTGGATTTCATCTCATATTTTTACTTTACATCCTTTGGTATAATACTAAATATTATACCATTAACCATATAACAGAATACCATATATCCAATTATTTTCTTTACTTTCTATAAATTTTCTTCACAATTTATTTAACTGAAGTAAATATATTAATATATTCACCACATACACATATTCTTAGGAACTTATACACTAACATAAACCTCATTATCAGACTATCACTTATAGTCTATCAAATCATTCAAGTTCTTCTCCAAAAATTTTGAAATCCTTAAAATTCCTTCACAGAAACGTCAAATCCATACACTTATTTTCTGTCTAGGTTCATCTTATAACCTTTAATCCACCATTTTAGGATTTTAATAATTATCTAAATTCTCGGGTTGTCACAATATTACTTCAACGAAAGTATCGAAAGATCTGGTATCCTAAACTATTGGCATCAATTCAGCATAACATCAAGATAGTTCAGCAATGAAAGCTTTGTATACCACCGTTTAAGTGGGAATCACAATAGTTGGGTGATGTCAGCGTTGTAAACTACCAGCGTATACATCGGGAAGGTCCAACAATTTCAGAACGTCGTTCCTAGTAGAGATATGATGAGTGAGTTTATACCCAGGAATCAAGTGTGTTAAGCTTAATCTTTTGGTTGGTTTTTAACTGTTGTGTGTGCATTACATACATTTTATGTTATTTTGTAGGCTATGACACGACATTGGCATGAGGAAGCAAGGAAAACCAATTCGGACATCTTTTGGACTAAAATATGCAAGTAAATACAAAAAGGGAAGATTGAAGGGCTTTTAACACCAAGTTAAATGCATGTTCTAGGCTTGAAACTTAGATTTCATTGTAGATCTACTTCTTAGCTTTTCGGAACATCTTGAATCATCCCAATCGGAGTTTGGATATGAAAGTTTTGGCCTTTTATCAACAAAGATCAAAGCTCAGAGTTGTTATGCTTTCCATTTACATAACATCTACTTCAAGCCCAATTTCGACCTTGATACGACCAAAACATGGCAATTCTCAAAGAATGAAAGTTATAGATCTCGTCGATATCTTCGATTTGATAGGTGGCAGGCTCCATAACTCCTAGCAGATCAAAAGTTATATCTGTTTTACCAAAGGACATCGCAGTACAAAACAGAGCGGCGTGGGGCGAGCCATAAATGAACTAAGAGCCATCAGATTCTCTGCTACAGTAGCGCGGGGCACGCCTAAATTGGCCTTGGAACAACGCTGGGCATGCCGGTCGGCGGGGAGAGAGTTAATTTGGTTGTTATATTGTCCAATTTGAGCTAGAATAGGATTGTTAGTTGCCTAACTGGCTAGGGTTTCCATTAGAAATATAAATACTTGATTTTAACTTGGATTGGGAGGCTAGTTCTAGGATTTCATTATATTAGATTATAGTAGATGAGGACCAAAACCCTAGTTCTTATGAGACTTGGTGATTGAAGCAACTTGGAGACCATTGAAGATTTAAAGTAGGAGCAAGGAGGGAGCCTCAAATCTGCAGACAACAGATTTTATCTTTTTCTCTTCTTCTATTTTTATCTTTTAATGTTTATTCAATTGTGGATTCTTAGTTTTAATTCATTAATCATGAACTAAATCTTTTGTTTAAGATTACAATGGATCGTATTGCATAGTTTATTTTAGTATGCTTCTCTATTAATTATTGTGATTATTCTTGGATTGTCTATTATGATTTGTGATGAATTGCTTAATTGCCTAGCTAACAATTACCGTGATAATCTATATGAACTCGAGAGATGAATTATAGATTTAGATCTGATCATAATAGTATGTGATTGTGTTTTCTGCATGGCGTTGGAATATATAATTTATGTCTAGGGTAGAGATATACCTAACATCGCATGTAATTAGATAAAGAACTTGTGCTTAAAATCCTTTTTAATTGTAATTCACATAGAGATATAGTGAATTAGTTAATTAGGGTGTTCTTCTTAATTCTATCATCTGTGGATTTAAGTTGATTTGAGTATGATGCATTGAGAGATGGTCATATTTACTTATGTGTTCTTGATTAACAATTCAGAATAGTGAGCATAATTGATAAGAAGTGTATTAATTTAAGTGAAGCAATAAGTGAAGATGTGATCTTAAATCTCCATAATCTGATTTTTAATTAGTGGTAAATAGAATTAGTGTAATTAAATAATTTAATTCATAATCTTAAATTGATTGTTTAAATAAAATTAGTTTGATTAAGAGGTAGTATTTGGTAATTTGTATTAATAATTCCTCATAGTAACGATACTCTACTTACACTTTATTACTTGTTGACCACGTATACTTGCGTGTTGTGCGTAATTAGATTTTACCCAACAAGTTTTTAGCGTCGTTGCCGGGGAATTAGTTTATTAATTTTGCCAATATTAATTTTTATCAAATTAGTTTTAATTTAAACGTTTTTTTTTCTTTAATATTCTTTCAATTTTTTTCTCTCTTTTTAGGTACCATGAAGGAATTTACTTATCAATGGCCGTATACGAGAATGACTCAACCAAGGGGAGCGAAGATTGATGGACTCGCGACACTTTATGCATTATCAGCACAGCTTGAGACACTTTAGAGGAGGTTGGACGTTGTTGCAGCCCAATGTATTCGAAGGATAGCAGTTACTTGTAATTATTGTGCTGGCAATCACCCGCGTAATCAATGCTCCATCAGTCTTGGGCCGGTACAGTACGGTGATAACTACCTCAACGAGTATGCATATGCCAATTATCATCAAGGTTGGGGGTATCACCCAGATTCTTCATGAAGCTACAATTATGAAGACCAATACTACGCTCCAAATCCAACATACACACCAGAATTTTCATGTCCACCTCAATTGCCACATGAAGAAAAGTCAAACTTGGAAGAATTCATGTCGAAGCTCATATCAAACCAAGAGGAGAGAATGATGAGTCAAGAAATATCGAGCCATAATTTTCAGAACCAAATGGAACAACTCATCACAATTTCAACCCATGGTCCTCAATATATGGATTTCAAAATTGAAACATCTAATTCAAGATTGGCGAAATTGTTATCCAAGTTTATAGCATTAAATGAGGAGAGGAGGATTAATAAAGAGATGGAAATTCAAAATCAAGAAATGGCAATTTAAAATCTTCAGAATCAGATAGATCGAATGTTCAAAGCCTTGAACAACTGTCCTCAAAGCAGTTGGTGTTATGACATGGATTCCGAGATTGACGAAGTGCCCAAACCAAATCTACAACTGGATGAGACACTAGATGATGAAATAGAGGAGACAAGTGGGAATTATGAAAACAAAATCGGTGAAGAACTAACTGTGAATACCAACAATGTTGAGCTGATGTTATTAGTTCCCCAAGTGCCTTCTCCGCCAAAGATCAAGGATTTAGTCAGATTTAAAAAACCATGCCCACTTGATAGTTATGTTATTGACAAGACTATTTATAACATGAGTGTTAATGCACTGTTAAAGCCATGGTTGATGAAAAAGAGAGGGTAGAGAAGGAAACCATTATATTTGGAAAGTCTCAATGCCCCAATCAATTTACAGAAATAATGGATAAAACACCTAGCTACTGGATGTTCATAAATGGGATCCTATCTACAAAAAGCGAGCTGGGTGGGGTTGATTTCAGGCCTATCACTCTGGGGAATCTCCCGGATACTACATTGCTCCTAATAGATGGAGAATTCCTCAACTTTCGTAGAGGAATTTGATAGCATTGGCCAGACAAAGTCAGGCTGAACAACTCTAAAACAAGCGCTTATTGGGAGGCAACCCAAGTTTAAATTTTAATTTTAATTGTTATTTTTAGTAGTTAATAAATTTGTATTTATTAGAATTTAATAAACTTGCTTCTATTGTGTTACAGGTTAGTCAAGTCTAATTCAAGTGTGGTGCCCGATTCATTCTAATGTGCCTAATCTATTCTCCAAACTTAGCAGGTAAGGAGGAAGATTGCTATATTTTCAGGGAAGTCCTCACACTTAACTTTTATTTTTATTAGCGTAATGAGGACATTACTTGAATGAGTTTGGGGGAGGGGATTTGATTGGTTAGGTATTGCTTATATTATTAATCTCTGTTAGTTTTTTAATAATTGCTTTGTTCATTGGTGTCATTTATTTGCTATTTGATTAGTATCATTCATTCATATACATATAAATCATAAAAAAGTGCATTCATTTAGGAATTATGTTAATAGGAACATGCATATAACACTTTGCATTAAGATTGAGCATTTAGGCCTTGGTATCTTAGATATTGATGTAAGACCCCGAATTTTATGAAATAAAAGTATTCAATTTTTCTATTTTGGTAAATAGTTAAATTGATAAAAGTTTGAAGTTAAGGATGATATTTGAAAATTTTACAAAGTAAGTAAGTTGTTATAAAATATTTGTTGTGTCAGAAAATATTTGTTTGGTCGGGGAATATTCTTTTTGTCAGAGAATATTTGTGCGACGACACCATCATTGGTGGACCCCACAACAAAATAACTGTCGGAGTTAGAAAATGACAGAAATATCTTTTTATAAAATAACATCAAAAGTTTTACCGTTAAACTGTTGAAATACCCGGTGGTAAAAGTACAGTAATACGCGTGGTTGCATAGTAGCACACGGTATTGATTATTGATGCTTATGTGAGAAGTCATTCAGTTATACTCATTTATTGCTACAGTAATTGCTGCATAGTATCTCACATTATTTGATTCAATTATTGTCACAGTATCATCTGCATAATATTTTATATTATTTAATCAATAATTGAGACGACAAAGTTATTCATATTATTATTTGCAATATTGACGATGTCTAAAAAGTTCTGTCTAGGAGACGTTTGGTCACCTAATTGCGCGCCAATAAGGAGAAATCCTTATCGGAAAGCCCCCTCTTTCCTGAGAATAATTTGGTTGTTAAATATTGTGAGTTATAATATTAATGATGAATAATTGTTAATAGATTAAAAATGTTTCTATTAAAGATAAGCGATTTGTGGTAAATATTTATTCAATTTTTGATATAAATAGAGGGGTTTGTTATGAGGTATTTGTTATAAGTTTGGCTTATTATTTCATGAGGAGATGTGCTAATTTTTCAGACCGTTGGTTGAAGTTATAATAGTAAATCAATATGAATCGTTGGTTGAAGATATAATAGTAAATCAATATGGACCGCTGGTGGAAAGTTATAATAGTAAATCAATATGGATCGCTGGTTTAAAGTTTTAATAGTAAATTAGTATGGACCGTTGCTTTAAGTTTTAATAGTAAATCAATATGAATCGTCCGTTTAAAAGTAAATTAATCTGGGTCGTTCATGAATTAGTTACTATTCAGTCATTTTTCCTATAAATAGAAGCTCATTCCTTCATTATTTCTTACGAATTCACTGAAACTCTAGAGAGAAAAACTATAGAGAGAAAGAAGAGGAGTATTCTGCTACTACCCTACTTCAGTATTCAATTTTCTACTAAGATAAGGGGTGTTATTTATTTTATATTCATAAGGGATATTAGTTGTTGTATTCGTAAGGAGTATTATTTCTTTTGTATTCATGAAGATAGTTATTTTCTTTCAATACTCATAAGAGTTGTCATTCATTCTTTATTATTCTGTTGGAATAACCTGTTTACACGGACTACCGCATGTATGGTGAAGTTCTTTTGTTATACTATTTTTTATTATTCTGTTAGAATAACCTGTCTACGCGGACTACCGCATGCATGGTGAATGACCCTTCGTATTTATTTTAATTAATCTGTGGGAGTAACCTGTCTACGCAGATTACCGCATGCATGGTGAATGACCCTTCGTATTCATTTTTATTAATCTGCGGGAGTAACCTGTCTACGCGGATTACCGCATGCATGGAGAATGCCCTTTGTATTCATTCTTTATTAAATTGTGGAAATGATATGTCTACGTGGATTACCACATGGCGGGTGAAAATTCATTTACAGTTTCGTATATTCTTTTATACTCGTATGAGATATCATTTCTTTTGTACTCGTCATGGAATATCATTTTCTTTTGTATTTTCCTTTTATGAGTACTATTCACGGGTTACTATTCACGAGTTACTATTCACGTATACGGTACTATTTATGAATACGGAGTACTATTCACAGGTTACTATTCATGAGTTACTATTCACGAGTTACTATTCACAAGTTACTATTCACGAGTTACTATTCACGAGTTACTATTCACGGGATACTATTCACCCGAAAAATATATTTCTTTTCTGTCCAAATTATTTTTGATACATGAATATTATTCTTGAATTTTACTCCACAAAGTAATATCATGTTGACAATTTGGATATTTTTAAACTCTGGATAAATTTAAAGTCTTTAATATGTGTCATTGATTTCGTTTGATTAATGCTTATATCATTGTCATCATCCTTATGCTTATATTGTAATGAAAGTCATTTGTGGCTTACGTGCATAGATGGACTGTTGATTGGTATGATTATGACCAGGTATTATTCGGTATAATCATGACCG
The DNA here is from genome assembly GCA_016801055.1 of Panax notoginseng. Lineage (NCBI taxonomy): Eukaryota > Viridiplantae > Streptophyta > Magnoliopsida > Apiales > Araliaceae > Panax > Panax notoginseng. The sequence continues at coordinate 156,018,723 of CM029022.1, read as the reverse complement.
TAATGTTACAAATGATGTGGTAAAAGTCCTCATTGGCCCGTAGTGCATTGATGGACAATTGTTGGTATAATTATGACCATGGATTATTCGGTATAATCATGACCATTGGTGAAAACACGAATATCCTTGGCCTGTAGTGTATGGATAATTTGTGGTCGTGATACTAATTAATATCCTTAGCCGTAGTGAATGGATAATTCATGGATGTGATACTAACGAATATCATTGGCCGTAGTGCATGGATAATTCGGTGATGTGGATTATTTATTGAGTTGAGTCTCAGCGATAAAATATTAATAATAAACTTTTAATTCGTAGAAGATAGTAGATATCATGCTCTACTTGACTCTTCTAAAATACAGTTGCATATCTTTTGCCTGTAGTGCAAACATGAACTGTTAATGAATGTCTTTGGCCCGTAGTGCAAAGATGAATTTATTAGTATGATTATGAACAGGAACTGTGATTTGGTATAACCATGATCTTTGATATTTCAGGTAAAGACAGGTGATGAAAATTATCTTCGTTCTGGATGAGAAGAGGAATTTAGAACTACAATTATTATTATGAGTTATTCACATGATTGTAGACAGGAACTGTTGATTGATGTTACAGGATTAAAACATTATTGGTGGACTTTTAACATGGAGAAGATAATAGACTTTATAGTCTATTTGACTCTTCTAATGGATTGCTCGTTCCACTGCAACTATGGTTGAAAATTTTTATCATCTACCATATGTTCTAAATCTTTGATTCATTACTGATGAAGGCTATTGATAATTTAATTATCTTTAGTCATGATATTCTTTACTGGGCTACTTGTGCTCACCCTTTTGCTTCACAATTCCTTTCAGGTGATAAGAGTTTAGCTGGTCTAGCGAGGGTAACAGAGGAATAGAATGGTGGTCGATAGCTGTTGAGGTTTCCCTAAAATAGTATGGAAATAATTTTATTGAGAATTTTAGATAAGTGTTTCGTATTTTATACGTCATTTTAACCGTTGATTTTGGTGAACCGAATAGGGTGAGGTGAACCCAACTTTAGAAGGGTTTTCCACTATTATATAAGATGTCTAATGACAGATGACTTCGTGTTATTATAAGACAGAGTTGTGCACATGCACTTGCTAATTATATCTATGAGCACTACCTATATAATCTTGGAGTTTGGTTGAAATATAATTCTCAATTGGAGATAATGGAGAACTCACCATTGGAAAGAACATGATAGTAATCTTCTCATTTTTCTTTGGGGTCTATTGGGTCAACCAAGGATAATTCTTGAGTCATATGATATCTATCATAACTTAGATGCATGGCCTCCCATGTACGAAGGTTTCCTTAATCATTTTCCAAAGGTTTTAATTTCTAAAATAGTTATTGACTGTACTTTTATGTAAGGTACCATTGTAAGGTGTTGTGGTCGAGACACCATGAGAGTTACTTATATTTGTATTAAAACTCACAGCTTATGTGTTGTCGTACTCTGCACGACAGTTCAATAGTTGTATAAATGAAGTTTGTATTTGATTTCTGTACTGTGATATCTGGCGACCCAAAATGGGTCGCGTGGACCTATTTTGGTGGCGTCACAATTGACCTATGATGATATTGGATTACCTTGTTTTGTGCATTAAACTAGATATCATGTGTTGATTAATTGTGGACATAGTCACTTTCATAATATAGTCTTGGTTGTTTTCTGAATTCAAGCACACTAACTAAATATTAATAGCAATTAGGAAATTTATGTGGAGCAAATCATGAACATTCACTTGGGCACTAAGTTGTTGATGAAGCATTAGCGTTTACATAAGTTTGGGGGAAATCATAAAAAAAAGATTAAAAAAATGAAAAAAAAAAAGAAAAGAGAAAAAATGTGAAAAATGAAAAAATAGTACCACAATGATGGTATATGGAAATAAAAACTGACTTAGTTCTGTTTTGTGGCCTTTGTTACTTAAGTAAGTACGCCCGAGGGAATGTCTATACTCCTAGCGCCCTAAAGCCTGACAGTTTGGGAGTCATTGGTTGAAAGCTCGTTAAGGTAACATTGAAAAGCCTAAGGGAGTGGACATTGCACGAGTCAGGCATAATAAATAATTGGTGGGATGGAGCATTAAAATGCACCCGCTATGAATAAAGTGATTTCTCCTGTATTTATGTGAATGATAAGTTTAGTCAATAAGTGGTGGAAAGGGTGATTGTATGAGTTTGATCCCATAGATGAATTTGTAACTGTTGATATGATGTTAAGCACACACACACACACACATAGAAATTGACCAAGGATGTGTTAATAGGGTGATGGTGTACATTGTAAAACCCTAGATTTTATGAATAAAGATTTAATTTTTCAAAATATTTTTTTTAAATATTATGGTGTGAATTTGAGATAATGTTATAGTTGTGGGTAATATTTATAAATTTTTCAAAGTATGCAAGTTGTTGTATTATATTTGATTGGTCGGGGAATATTATTTTTGTCGGGAAATATTCATACGACGGTACAATTATTGGTGGACCCCACAACGGAATTATTTTCGGATTGAGAAAACGATAAAAATATTTTATAAAAATAACGGCGGGAGTTTTACCGTTAATACTGTTGAATTACTCGGTAGTAAAGTACAGTAATACGTGTGGTTGCATAGTAGCATACGGTATTGATTATTGAGGCTTACGTGATAAGTCACTCAGTTTTGTTTTATTAGTATTATTAACGTAATAAAACAGAAACATCTTTTTATATAAAACAGAATACTTTATTAAAGTTATTCTATAAATAGAATATATTATATTTTATTTAAAAGATTTTTCTTTAAATATGGACCGTCAGATTAAAGTAAATCAATTTGGACCGTTCATGGATTAGTTACTATGCATTCCATTTTCCTATAAATAGAAGCTCATTCCTTCATTATTTTCTTACGAATTCACTAAACTCTAGAGAGAGAAACTATAGAGAGAAACTATAGAGAGAAAGAAGAAAAGTATTCTGCTACTTAACTACTTCTTTCTTTCAGTTTTTCTTTAAAACGGTAAGGGGTATTATTTCTTTTGTATTCATGAAGAGAACTTCTGCTATTCCATTATTTATTATTCTGTTGGAATAACCTGTATACACTGTCTACCCTATACTTGGTGACATTCTTCTATTATTCTGTTGGAACATCATGTCTGTGTATTTTACACCGGACCTGGTTCCGTCTTTATTATTATTCTGTTGGAACATCCTGTCTGTGTGTTTTACACCGGACCTGGTTCCGTCTTTATTATTTTTCTGTTGGAATATCCTGTCTGTGCGTTTTACGCCGGACCTGGTTCCATTATTTATTATTCTGTTGGAATAGCCTGTCTGTGCGGTCTATCGCATGCATGGTGATTTCTTTTGTTATTCTATTCTTTATTATACTCAGTTGGTTAAAACTTTGACTTCTATACTCCATGAAATTAGTGGAATATCTTTGATATTTGCGCTTCTTCTAGTATCTTTTCATGGAAATATTCTTCTAAGAATTCTTGAATTTTACTCCACAAAGCAGTATCATATTGACAATTTGGACATTGTTAATTCCTGGATAAATTAATTCTTGAACTTGTATTATTGAATTATTATATCATTGTCATCATCCTCATGTTTATATTTTGTTGAAAGTTATCTATGGCCTGTAGTGCATAGATGGACTTGGTATGATTATGACCAGGGATTAATCGGTGTAATCATAACCGTAATATTACAAATGATGTGAAAAAAGTCCTCATTGGCCCGTAGTGCATTAATGGACAGTTTTTGGTATGATTATGACTATGGATTCTCTTTGACCGTAGTGCAGAGATGAATTATTTTATGGCATGATCAGGACCGTTGATGAAAACATGATTATCTTTAGCCGTAGTGCATGGATAATTCGTGGTCGTGATACTAAAGAATATCCTTGGCCGTAGTGCAGGGGTGATTCGATGATGTGGATTATTTATTAAGCTGAGTCCCAGCGATAAAAGTTATGAAAAACCTTTTAAATCATAAAAGATAGTAGATTTTATTCTCTACTTGACTCTTTTAATGGATTGCTTGATCTGCTGCAGTTAAACTTGATGTCTATTGTATTTTATCAGTTTAACATTGTTGAAGACTAATGATAATTTATTCTGCATTATCTTAGTCATAATATTTCTTACTGGGCTAGTTGAGCTCACCCTTTCTTTCACGGTTCTCTTCAGGAAATGAGAATATAGCTGGGACGAGTCAGAAAATGGAGTGATGGACCAGATGATAACATTAGTAGTCCTCACTATTCTGTGTAATAGTGTGATAATAATTGTAATGAGGACTCCTTTTGAGTATGGACACTCTATAGAAGACAATATTTGTATTCAAACTCATAATTTATGTTTTGTCGTATTGTACACGACAGTTGTATTAGTAAGTTGTATTTGAATTCGGTATCATGTATCTGGCGACCCAAGATGGGTGATGTATACCTAATTTTGGGGGCGTCACAGTTGGTATGAGAGCTTAGGGATATGATCCCTGGCTAAGATGTGAGACTAGAACTAGGAGGGGAGAGACGGGGAATTCCTTCGCTAGTATGACCTACCTAAGTTTACTTGTTATTAATTGTTCGGTCAGAGTATAGGGATGATATGTGATATGTTAATTAACCCTTATTTTGTTGCAGTATTTGATAATGGCATCTGAAAATGTTGAGATAAGCAATGGAGCACAGGAGACCGTTGAGTCTCCACATATCAATAATCAGGACAATGTGTAACAGGATGGCGATAATCCTCCTGTAAACAACAACACTGATTAATTGACGAACGACAGTACGATTAGGAGTTTTTTAGAATTCATGCAACATCAGGCGAAGGCGGCTCCTGTTCATAATGCAGGTAAAAATAATGGTAACCCACGGTTGGTCACCGCTAAGCAGTTCAAGGAGCTGGGACCACCAGAGTTTTTGGGAAAGCCAGAACCACTTAAGGCGAAGACGTGATTAAAACAGATCACCAAGATATTTGATGTCTTGGGATGCTCAGAAGAGCAAAAGGTTCCCTTTGCCACCTTTATGTTGCGTGAAGAGGCAGATTATTGGTGAGAATCTATAAAACGTACCCAGCCTGACGCACTCAAGATGTCTTGGGAGAAATTTCAGGAGCTGTTCAACGACAAGTACTTTCCCGAAAGCATTCGTCCCATGAAGGAGGTGGAATTTATCAAGTTGGAGCAAAACAACATGACCGTGTCGCAGTACGAAGCCAAGTTTGCCGAGTTGTCCCGATTTGCATCCCATTTGATTGATAATGAGGAGAGAATGACGCGAATGTTTCTAAGAGGTTTGAAACCTGAGATACGTCAATATCTTATCTCTCATAAACTGTGTTTTTATTCAGATGTTGTTAATAGGGCTCAGTTATTGGAGCCCGATAACGAGTCAACCCAACCAAAAGAGAGCAGCCGACAAAATGATAATACCGGTGATAACAGTCATCAAAGAGGTGACAATAAGCATGGAGGGAATCAACATGCCAGAAATGGTAACTACTTCGGTGGTAATCATGGCCAAAATAATAAGAATGGACATTTCAAGAAGAGAAGGTTCAACAATGACGTGAAGACGTCGGCACCAGCACCAGTTTTAAAGGAAGAAGAACAACCATCGGTCGTATGTTTCAAATGCGAACAGGAGGGACACATCCGTCCAAACTGTACGCAGCAATCCAAAGTGTGTTTTAATTACGGAAGAGAAGGTCACCTAGCTAGATTTTGTCGTATGGTGAAGTCAAGTCCAGCTGAGATAGTGATGCCAAGGGATGTCCCAGACAAGCTAAAGCCGGTATTTTAAGAGAGAGCATTTTTTTTCTTGACAAGGAACCTGAATAAAATTATCACGGGTATGTTAGTCATAAACTCTTACAAAGTCTATACCGTGTTAGATACCGGTTCTACTCACTCTTTTATTTCACCTAGTTGTGTTCAATGTTTGAACTTAACTCCGGAGAAGTTAGACTTTGATATATCTGTTTAAACTCAGTTGGGAGAAACCTTCGTTACCTCCACTATTTATAAATCTTGTTCAAATCAACACTTTCACGTTATCTATCGATCTTATCTCTTTGAAAATACTTGCATTGATGTGATTTTTGGAAACAATCGGTTAACTGCTCATCATGCTTTTCGTAAGGTTGTTAGCTTTCATATTCCTAACCAACCTATTATGCGAATTCAAGTAAACGAACCACTAAAGTCAATCATTGTCATATCAAGCCATAAGTAAAGATCCCAGTTCCTTTCGTTGTTGACTTCCTGGTGTGAAATGCACCGAAGCCAGACTTTCCATAGGAGACGTTGTAAATGACGATGGTAAGTTGATAGGTATCAATGTGACGTGTTATCCAAGTCTGGGATGAGATTCACAGTTTTGAATGATATTTCTATTATTAATAAATTTCCTGACGTATTCTTGATGACTTCCTAGCCTACCCCTAGAGCGTGAAATCGAATTTTGTATTGACCCCAGTACCAAACCCATTTCTTAAACCCTCAAATATTTCTTTACTTAAAACAAACGTATCATGCGCCAAAGACGTTGGCTCGAGCTGTTAAAGATTACGATCGTACCATTTAATATCATCGTGGAAAAGCGAACGTGGTAGCTGACGCGTTGAGTAGAAGATCGTATGCATTTACAAGTACGAATATACCAACCCACGTGAAGATAACGAATATATGAGTAGAATCGACTTTAATCGATAAAGTTAAAGCCGCTTAAGCTACATACTCAGAGCTGATGAATGTGAAGAAGAAGGTTTAAGAGGGCGTTATTCTAGAAGCAAGAATCAACGAAGAGAGGAAATCTCAACCCTCAATTTAATTGGCCCATTTGAAATCCTTGATCGAGTAGGAACTGTGGCCTATAGACTCGTTTTATCACTAAGTATGTCGCGTGCTCATAACGTTTTTCACGTATCGATGTTACGTAAATATGTGGACGACCTGAACCACATTATTGAATTAAAACTAGACGAGATTGCAGAAGATTTAACGTATGAGAAGATACGTGTTAACATCTTGGATAAGAAGGATCATATTCTACGCTCAAAGGTTAGATATCAAGAGTTAGAATTTGAAGTGAAGTCAAGGTATTCTCATCTGTTCGGCATACCAGGTACGTACGTAAATTTTGAGGGCAAAATTTTATAAGGAGTGGAGATTGTAAAACCCCAGATTTTATGAATAAAGATTTAATTTTTCGAAATATTTTTTTTAAATATTGTGGTGTGAATTTGAGATAATGTTATAGTTGTGGGTAGTATTTATAAATTTTGCAAAGTATGCAAGTTGTTGTATTATATTCGATTGGTCAGAGAATATTATTTTCGTCGGGGAATATTCGTACGACGGTACAATTATTGGTGGACCCCACAATGGAATTATTGTCGAATTGAGAAAACGACAAAAATATTTTATGAAAATAACGGCGGAAGTTTTACTGTTAATACTGTTGAACTACTTGGTAGTAAAAGTACAGTAATACGTGTGATTGCATAGTAGCATACGATATTAATTATTGAAGCTTACGTGATAAGTCACTCAGTTTTGTTTTATTAGTATTATTAACGTAATAAAACAGAAACATCTTTTTATATAAAACAGAATACTTTATTAAAGTTATTCTATAAATAGAATATATTATATTTTATTTAAAAAATTTTTCTTTAAATATGGACCGTCAGATTAAAGTAAATCAATCTAGACCGTTCATAGATTAGTTACTATGCATTCCATTTTCTTATAAATAGAAGCTCATTCTTTCATTATTTTCTTACGAATTCACTAAACTCTAGAGAGAGAAACTATAGAGAGAAAGAAGAAAAGTATTCTGCTACTTAACTACTTCTTTATTTCAGTTCTTCTTTAAAACGGTAAGAGGTATTATTTCTTTTGTATTCATGAAGAGAACTTCTGTTATTCCATTATTTATTATTTTGTTGGAATAACCTGTATACGATGTCTACCCTATACTTGGTGACATTCTTCTATTATTCTGTTAGAACATCCTGTCTGTGTGTTTTACACCGGACCTGGTTCCGTCTTTATTATTATTCTGTTGGAATATCCTGTCTGTGTATTTTACACCGGACCTGGTTCCGTCTTTATTATTATTCTGTTGGAATATCCTGTCTGTGCATTTTACGCCGGATCTGGTTCTATTATTTATTATTCTATTAGAATAACCTGTCTGTGCTGTCTATCGCATGTATGGTGATTTCATTTGTTATTCCATTCTTTATTATACTCAGTTGGTTAAAACTTTGACTTCTATACTCCATGAAATTAGTTGAATATCTTTGATATTTGCGCTTCATCTAGTATCTTTTCATAGAAATATTCTTCTAAGAATTCTTGAATTTTACTCCACAAAGCAGTATCATATTGACAATTTGGACGTTGTTAATTCCTGGATAAATTAATTTTTGAACTTGTTTTATTGAATTCTTATATCATTGTCATCATCCTCATGTTTATATTTTGTTGAAAGTCATCTATGGCCTGTAGTGCATAGATTGACTTGGTATGATTATGACCAGGGATTAATCGGTGTAATCATGACCGTAATATTACAAATGATGTGGAAAAAGTCCTCATCGGCCCGTAGTGCATTGATGGACAGTTTTTGGTATGATTATGGCTATGGATTCTCTTTGGCCGTAGTGCAGAGATGAATTGTTTTATGGCATGATCAGGACCATTGATAAAAACATGATTATCTTTAGCCGTAGTGCATGGATAATTCGTGGTCGTGATACTAAAGAATATCCTTGGCCGTAGTGCAGGGGTGATTCGATGATGTAGATTATTTATTAAGCTGAGTCCCAGCGATAAAAGTCATGAAAAACCTTTTAAATCATAAAAGATAGTAGATTTTATTCTCTACTTGACTCTTTTAATGGATTGCTTGATCCGCTGCAGTTAAACTTGATGTCTATTGTATTTTATCAGTTTAACATTGTTGAAGATTAATGATAATTTATTCTGCATTATCTTAGTCATAATATTTCTTACTAGGCTAGTTGAGCTCACCCTTTCGTTCACGATTCTCTTCAGGAAATGAGAATATAGCTGGGACGAGTCTGGAAACGGAGTGATGGACCAGATGATAGCATTAGTAGTCCTCACTATTCTATGTAATAGTGTGATAATAATTGTAATGAGAACTCCTTTTGAGTATGGATACTCTCTAGAAGACAATATTTGTATTCAAACTCACAGTTTATGTTTTGTCGTATTGTACACGACAGTTGTATTAGTAAGTTGTATTTGAATTCTGTACCATGTATCTGGCGACCCAAGATGGGTGATGTATACCTAATTTTGGGGGCGTCATATACATGGTTTTGAATATATATTATATGTTAGTGGATGCAAGAAATGGGGTTATCGCTAAGGTATATGTGTATCTAATTGCAAGGGTTGATTGTTTAATTTGTGCTTTTATTGGTGTTTAGTATGTTATCTTAATTTTGTTTTGCTTGAGGACAAGCAAATGTTTAAGTTTAGGAGTATTTGATGAGTGAATTTATACCTAGGAATCAAGTGTGTTAAGCTTAATCTTCTGGTTGGTTTTTAAGTGTTGTGTGTGCATTACATACATTTTATGTTATTTTGTAGGCTATGACACGACATTGGCATGAGGAAGCAAGGAAAAGTAATTCGGACATCTTTTGGACTAAAATATGCAAGTAAATGCAAGAAGGGAAGATTTCAGGGCTTTTAACACCAAGTTGGATGCATGTTCTTGGCTTGGAACTTGGATTTCATTGTAGATCTACTTCTTAGATTTCCAAAACATCTTAAATCATCTCAATCGGAGTTCGGATGCGAGATTTATCGCCTTTTTATCAACAAAGATCAAATCTAAAAGTTGTCATGCTTGTCATTTACGTAACATCTACTTCAAGCCCGATTGCGACCTTGATACGACCAGAACTTGTCAATTCTCAAAGCATGAAAGTTGTAGATCTCGTCGATATCTTCAATTTGATACGTGGCAAGCCCCATAACTCCTAGCGGATCAAAAGTTATGCCTGTTTTACCAAAGGATGTCACAGTAGAAAACAGAGCGGTGCGGGGCGTGCCATAAATGAACTAAGAGCGGCGCAGGGAGCGCCGGGCCATCAGATTCTCTGCTACAGTAGCGCGGAGCGCACACAAATTAACCTAGGAACAGCGCTAGGCACGCCGGTCGGCGGGAAGAGAGTTAATTTGGGTGTTATATTGTCCAATTTGAGCTATAATAGGATTGTTAGTTGCCTAACTTGCTAGGGTTTCCATTAGAACTATAAATACTTGATTTTAACTTGGATTGGAAGGCTAGTTCTAGGATTCCATTAGATTATATTAGAGTAGATTAGGACCAAAACCCTAGTTCGTATGAGATTTGGAGATTGAAGCAACTTGGAGACCATTGAAGATTCAAAGTAGGAGCAAGGAGGGAGCATCAAATCTACAGACAACAAATTCTATCTTTTTCTCTTCTTCTATTTTTGTCTTTTAATGTTTATTCAATTGTGGATTCTTAATTTTAATTCATTAATCATGAACTAAATCTTTTGTTTAAGATTACAATGGATCGTATTGCATAGTTTATTTTAGTATGCTTCTCTATTAATTATTGTGATTATTCTTGGATTGTCTATTATAATTTGTGATGAATTGCTTAATTGCCTAGCTAACAATTACCGTGATAATCTATATGAACTCGAGAGATGAATTATAGGTTTAGATCTGATCATAATAGCATGTGATTGTGTTTTCTGTATGGCGTTGGAATACATAATTTATGTCTAGGATAGAGATATACCTAACATCGCATGTAATTAGATAAATAACTTGTGCTTAAAATCCTTTTTAATTGTAATTCACATAGAGATATAGTGAATTAGTTAATTAGGGTGTTCTTCTTAATTCTATCATCTGTGGATTTAAGTTGATTTGAGTATGATGCATTGAGAGATGGTCATATTTACTTATGTGTTCTTGATTAACAATTCAGAATAGTGAGCATAATTGATAAGAAGTGTATTAATTTAAGTGAAGCAATAAGTGAAGTTATGATCTTAAATCTCCATAATCTGATTTTTTAATTAGTGGTAATTAGAATTAGTGTAATTAAATAATTTAATTCATAATCTAAAATTGATTGTTTAAATAAAATTAGTTTGATTAAGAGTTAGTATTTGGTAATTTGTATTAATAATTCCTCGTGGGAACGATACTCTACTTACACTTTATTACTTATTGACCACGTATACTTGCGTGTTGTACGTAATTAGATTTTACCAAACAAGTTTTTGGCGTCGTTGTCGGGGAATTAGTTTAATAATTTTGCCAATATTAATTTTTATCAAATTAGTTTTAATTTAAACGTTTTTTTTCTTTAATATTCTTTCTATTTTTTTTTCTCTTTTCAGGTACCATGGAGGAATTTAATTATCAATGGACGTATACGAGAATGACTCAACCAAGGGGAGCGAAGATTGATGGACTTGCGACACTTTATGCATTATCAGCACAGCTTGAGACACTTTAGAGGAGGTTGGACGTTGTTGCAATCCAATGTATTCGAAGGATAGCAGTTACTTACAATTATTGTGCTGGCAATCACCCGCGTAATCAATGCTCTATTAGTCTTGGGTCGGTACAGTACAGTGATAACTACTTCAACGAGTATGCGTATGCCAATTATCATCAAGGTTGGGGGTATCACCCGGATTCTTCATGGAGCTACAATTATGAAGACCAATACTACGCTCCAAATCCAACATATACACCGGAATTTTCATGTCCACCTCAATTGCCACAAGAAGAAAAGTCAAACTTGGAGGAATTCATGTCGAAGCTCATAGCAAACCAAGAGGAGAGAATGATGAGTCAAGAAATATCGACCAATAATTTTCAGAACCAGATGGAACAACTCATTACAACTTCAACCCATGGTCCTCAATACATGGATTCCGAAACTAAAATAGCTAATTCAAGATTGGAGGAATTGTTGTCCAAGTTTGTAGCATTAAATGAGGAGAGGAGGATTAATCAAGAGATTGAAATTCAAAATCAAGAGATGGCAATTCAAAATATTCAGAATCAGATAGATTGAATGTTCAAAGCCTTGAAAAACTGTCCTCAAAGCAGTTGGTGTTATGACATGGATTCCGAGATTGAAGAAGTGCCCGAATCAAATCTACAAATGGATGAGACACTAGATGATAAAATAGAGGAGACAAGTGGGAATTATGAAAACAAAGTTGGTGAAGAACTAACTGTGAATACCAACGATGATGAGCTGATGTTATTAGTTCCCAAGTGCCTTCTCCGCCAAAGATCAAGGATCCAGTTAGATTTGCAAAACCATGCCCGCTTGGTAGTCATGTCATCGGCAAGACTATTTATAACATGAGTGCTAATGCACTGTTAGAGCAATGGTTGAATGAAAAAGAGAGGGTAGAGAAGGAAACCAATAACATCAGCCCATCATCGTTGCTATTCACAGGAAGTATATATATATATATATATATATATATATATATATATATATATATATATATATATATATATATATATATATATATATTTCCACTTTTATATAAATATTTGCTTTGTTGCTTTCATAATGTATATATTTAATCTTTCAGCCTGCGGGCTAGATTTACCTAAATCTGGCTATTTCTAACTTTAACCGGTTTATAGTGACTAAACTGGAACCGTTGAAGCTAGAATGGTTTAGATTTACTCAAATCTAATTCTTTTTGTAGCTTTTGTACATATTGCTTTCTCATGTAAGCCTAGGAATCATATGATCACAAATTCAGCTTCTGAATCTAGATTCGGTTTCCGTGATGAACATTTTGCAGCTGTAGCCAGATTGTAAATAATCTAACGGTGTCTGAATATCCTTAGATAGATTTCATGCCCACAAGGAGTTCGGCACTACTATGTATCTTATTTTCTCGAAGATGCTTCGCATCTCAAAAATAAAAGCAATCAAGTCGAACCCATAATAAAATGGAAGTATCAAAGGCCTCAATTACTATTGAACACAATAGTTTGAAAAACTTGTTTTACAAAACATCACTACTATATCTCGTTAAAATTAAACTTTTATACAAAAGTCAAACCCTTTGTATATAGGTGCGAACGCGACATAGCACTACTTCCAAACAACTGCACATAGACCTAACATACACACACACACACATACGCAGATAAAAGTTTAATGAAAAATGGCAGTAACTGTGTTATCACGGAAGTCGGGGGGTTCATAACACCTTCCCTCCGCTTAATCAAGCCCCCGGACCCTAACGAATTTCGGTTTCTCATACCAGTTAAACAGTACAAAATCACTAGGTCTTTGTGCAAATCTTTTCTCGGTTAAGTTGATGCAACCATTTAAAAATATCAACTAGAGACTCTAATAGTCAAATCGTCGACATATACATGTCTGACCTTTTCAAACTTGTCTTTTCAAACAAATCTCACCTAAAACGAGAACACCAAAAGACAAGCACAGAAAGGGACAAATAAAATACCCGACGTCGACGATCCACTTAAAACAAATCCCAGGTAATCTAACCTTAAATTATTACATCAATATGCGGACTACATCTTATAATCAAATAAGTCTCTTAACATAGATTCTATTAAATAATATCAAACAATTCTTCATTATTTGGACATCTTGATCTTGCCCTTGCTAGAAGACGGCTCGCCAACTTTCTCAACTTTAAATGCAGTGTTAAATGCAAAAGTGGGCAAACAATTGCTCACAAATATAATAATAGAAATAGCAATAACATAAGAGTAAACAATGAATACTGAAATAATAAAGAACTCGTTCTTTGAATCAAGAATAGGAAACAAGTTCAAGATTAATATATGAGGGTTTTAAGACCATGAACTATGTCCCAAGTTACAAGTATTTCTACCTCAACCTTTAACAGTCGTTAGACTATACGGACCTTTCCTTTTGTACTTAGGGGGATCAACCCTTCGTACCATGTATTGTGAACAAATATCTAAACGTTAACGCGTACATAATCCCCTATATTATGGTTGTTCATCTCAGTTTGACTTAGGATCTCCGCACTAAAAAAGTTTAGTTTGGATTAGCTTAACAATGGTTTTAAAATTTTAGAACGCTCATCAACTATGGACTAGTCAAAATAATAAAGGTTCACTAGTCATTCAAAGTTTGATACAATAACTAGGTATTGAGTAACCATATTTAAAATCAAGAATGGAATCACAACAATATATAGTTGAATAAAATATTGTTTATCTAATAGACTATCTTCTAAGGAATTAGAGAGTCTCGTTCGTAATAATGAACATTTCAAACTTTGAATTAATAAGAAACAATGATTAGAAACTTGCTCAATATGAATAAACAACTTGAGCCATCTCAATCAAACAATATCAAGTTCAAGATTAGGAAATTTGCTTAATGAAAAGTAAGATTTAGATACTTGAATAACAATAAAATACAAGATAGGATAAAGATCTTGCTCTTCATAAAGAAATAAACTTTCCTTGCGCGTAAGCTATACAACTATAACACACGTTCGTCAAAAACCCTACATATATCATTAAAATCACAATACCGATTAGTTATACTAATATTAACCCTATATGCTTTAGTTCTCATTTAAATCCAACTTGTTAACATAATTCAAGATCTGACTTTTAAATTAATATCACGTCACTAATCTAAAATCATAAGTCTAACATAGCAACGTAATCTCTAAACCACATCTCAAGACTTAAACAAACAACAAGATAAAGTTTTTCACAACTTATTAACTTTACAATTTGAAATCATCGAATACATGTGTACAATCTATTATAGAACCTTATTACATGTTTAACACATTATCATGCACCATAGACTAGGTTAGGCCAACATGTTATGGACTGAAAACTTTAAAAAAAATTATTTTTGCTCAGGGGAGGGCGCAACTGCGTTACCCCTGAAAGTAGTATGCACACAAGCCAATCATATTTGATGATAAAGCATATACTTTGTAACAATCTTATTCATTTATTAATAAAAAGTATTATTTATTAAAGGCTTTTAATTATCTACATAATGTTATTTTATAATATGTGATAAACTCATAGTTCTAAGCAATGCTTTTAGAATAATGATTATGATCATTCTAATGAGATCTAAATTCTTAGAAAACTTAAAACTAAAATAGTTCCCAATCGTTGGATTACTAAATAGGGGATTAGTTAATCCGGATAGATTGGTATATACGTTGCTTGCTCATTGGATGAGGATGATTGATCTCATGATCATTTGTGTGGAGACACTAAAATAAGTATGTAGGTGCTTATTAGAGAATAAGTTCACTGAACGTGGCTCGCTAAGGAATATCTAATGGAGTTTTACTTGCCTGTCAATGGGAGTTCCTGTAGTGATAGTAGTACAAGTGATCTTTGGACTTGAGATCATCATAGTATCTTGTGTATGATGAGTTATACTTTGACTTATTCCTTAAGACCCTTAGGGTATATCAAAGGGTATGCTTGGGTATAATAAGTTGTACATGAAGATAATGTATGATCAATAAAGAATCTACCGCATCTAGTAAAAGAAGAGAAATGTCATATGTGATTCGATAAATGATAACCCAGTAGTCCTTGGCCAAGGCAAAATGAAATTAGAAAGGAGTTTCTAATTTGCATTATTTGGAGTTGTGCATTTAAGAGTCGAAATATATATAATTAAATAAAATAAGACTTGACAATAATTTCATGTCTTATATTTAATTGGGACATTGTATGGTGGAAGGATTGAATTGTACAGTAACTATTTACTCAAAGGTTCTTTTATGATTAATGTTGAAATCTATATTATCTGGAAAGTCGTTAATCGCTAGGGAGGCTTATCCCTATTGTAAAATAAATATTATTTATTTAAATAAATTAATATTTTAATTTATTTATTTAAATAAGATTAGAATTGTTCTAATTGATTTATTCACAACCGGTTTAATATGAAGAACCTAAAGGGTCACACCATAAAAGGAAGAATAATTATTTAAGAAGTTAATGGCATAATCGTAATAATAAGTTAAGTATATTTAATTTAATCTATGGTGATAGAATAAATTAAATAGCTTAATATTTATTATTTAATATTTTAGAAATATTAAATATAAATTAATAAGAGGAGTCTTATTATTATTATTACTATTATTATTATTTAATTTCTAAAGGAGTTTGGGAATTAATTAATAAAAGTACTCTCATATTTCCTAATAGGATTAGGAGGGAAAATTAGTTAAAGGAGTTTAATTAATTATCCCTAATAAGATTAGGGAGCCCATTTAATTAAAAGAGTTTAATTAAATAAATAATATCTTATTTTTAATTAAATAGGATTAACTGATATCTTTATAAGATGAGTCTTATATCAGATATCAATATACGTGATTCCAACAGTTGGAAGAATATGCTCTTTTTTTATGAGAGATAGAAAAACTAGGATTTTTCCAAACACCCATCTTCTTGAATCTTTCTTCTTCCTTGATGGATCACCTCTAGAGGCCAAACATTTGGGTGGCTAACGTTGATCAAAGAAAGGAACCAAACCCGGTGGATTCAAGTTGAACGCGAAAGGATTTGGAGGTGAACTTGTACCTGAGGAAGCTCGAATCTTCAAGGGTATGATTCTTGTTCTTTATCTTTTCGCTTAATTAATAATTTTGCATAAAGGATGATTCGGGTATATGGTTTGTAAAAATTTTCAACTCTGATTTTCCACGTTTCTGCTTTATTTGTACAATTTGAATGCGTTCATAAATATTACAAACCTAACAGTAGTATCAGAGCCAAACCTTTATGCGAATTATTAATTATTTTAATTTGATATGTATATTGATATGTGTTTAGAATAATTTTATTGGGCATAATTTTGTTGTATAAAATAAAAAAATAAAAAAAACAAACAAACAAACAAACGTTTTTCTCAAAATCCATGGCTAATAATTTTTTTTTGAAAACCGTTAATCTTATTGCATACAAGGGGTGAATAACGTGGCCATCATTGTTACTATCAAAGGGAAATCCTTTCAATATGTATTTAGATGCATATCTTTATGGTTAACAGATTATGTGATTCACGTGCTAGCTTTGGTTAGTGATAGTTAACAATAGTCACGTGCTTCACGTGCTCCAAGGGATTCAAAATTGGTGACCCACGTGAATATTATTGGTATATATATAGATATGATATTCACGCCACTTTTGAATCATGTTAACATGTTATTTAGCAAAGCAGGAGGTGATTATATATAATATATATATATATATATATATATATATATATATATATATATATATATATATATATATATATTAACGTAATATATATTTATATATATATAATAATTTTATAATTAAAATAAAATATTTATTTTAATGTTAAAATAAAAGGTTTATTTTAATCTTAAAATAAAAGGTTTATTTTAATTTTAAAATTAGATTTCATGCTAACTAATTAGAGTTAGAATTGGATTCTATGATAACTAATTGGAGTTGAAATTGTATTCCATATTTCCTTAAATAAAGAAGTTTATTTAGATATGAAATAAGATTTCATATTATTCAAAATAAAAGAGTTTATTTGTGAATAGGAAAGAGAATCCTAATTTTCTTAAATAAAGGAGTTTATTTAGATATGAAATAAGATTTCATATTATTCAAAATAAAAGAGTTTATTTGTGAATAGGAAAGAGAATTCGTGTTTTCTTTAATAAATGAGTTTTTTTTTACATGGAATTGGATTCCATAATTAATTAAAATAAAGGAGTTTATTTTGATTAAAGATTTTGATTAAAATAAATAGTTTATTTTATTCAAAATTAGATAAATTAAAATAAAAGGGTTTTATTTTGATTTAAATTTGGATTAAAATAAAGGAGTTTATTTTGATTTAAAATTTGATTTTATACTAACTAAATTTGCCCATTAAATGATATCATATATATATATATATATATATATATATATATATATATATATATATTAAATGTTTATTGTTCATTAGATGAATGTTATTTATTGATGCATATGGTGATGTGTATGATAATAAATGGAATTGATTATGGACTATCGACCAATATGATTGAATTTTATTTTAGTTGGATGCATGAATATATGAGTTTTATTAAATGGGGTCTGCGTACCTCGTCTTCTCTATTTTTCTTAATGTAAATTCTATCTCCCTCCTATGTACTTCCTCTTGACTGCTGATCAAGGTTTCTATTTATTTTAAATAATTTTGTAATAGGAATAGTTAGAATTAATTTTAAAGAATTGGAGATCAAGGAGCAAGGAGCGCTTGAAAACCCGTTTGTAGTGGAGCCCGGGTTTAAATATAATAGTTATATTTAAATATTAATTCTTGCACCCCTAGGGTTTGACCTTTTTGGTTCACTTGGTGGCTCTAGTGAACCAAACTAGAATAAAAATCCATAATCAATCCGGGTAGAATATAGTATTCTATATGTGCATGCTTATACTATATATATTATATATTATGCAAACATGTTTTGCATGTTAATTAATATGACGCGTATTTTATATATATATGTGCATGCGCGCTAAACAAGATGAGACAAATTAATAACAAACCCCTCAAATATTTTATATTAAGTTGTAACGTTCAAAGATATTTGGAATATCGAACGTCGCCTTCTAGCATGATAGAAACAATAGAGTATTGAATATTTAATATGAGTTTTTTGTGCACACACAAGGCAAGTATTAAATATTTAAGATGTTATTTTTATTACATATGATGTTTATAAGGAATTGAACATTACTGCTTTGTTGTGCACACACAAGGGCTGTAGTTTTCTCTTCACTTATATGGAAATGCTGGGTCTGACTTAACTTAAATCATTTTAGTTCGGATGTGCACACACTTGACCATTATGATTTAAGAGGCAAAATACAAGGAGTTACATAGTTGATGTAATTGACAAGAGTTGTCTACCTATTTATTTATATATAGTTTATTGTGCACACACAAGGCTATATACATTTAAAATGGGATCCTTATTCTCACTAGCAAATCTTTAATTAGATTTTGCCGAACTATATAAATAAGAGTAATATAGTTTGATAAAAATAGTGGGAGATACCAATTTAAAACAAGACTTAATTTATTTTGATAATTAATAAAAGAATGTATGCTAAAATAATTTGTAATTATTTACAGAATTTTACAATGTCTAAATTACTATTACTGCGAAACATATTAGATGTTAATTAACCGGAAAAAATTACTTGGAATTGTTAAGGAATTTGAGAATAGTTCTCATGGCTGAAAAGTTATCTTATATCCTTAATATGCCTATCCCTGTAATGGTTGCAGACAATACCTCTGAGGAAGAGATTGCTACTTTTAGAAAGTGGCAAGATGATGCATAGTTGGCTCAATGCATCATGCTCGCATCCATGAGTAACAAGCTTCAACGTCAGCATGAAACTATGGATGCTCCTACTATATTCCTGCACATCAAGTAGTTGATGGTGAGAAAAGTAGGACTGATAGATATCTGATATCTAAGGAGCTCTTCCAATCTAGAATGGCCAATGACATTATAGTACAGACAAAAGTCCTTAACATAATTAATTTGATTGATCAATTAGGATAACTGGTTATGTCATGGATGGAGAGTTGAGCTAAGATTTGATCTTGCACTCGCTCCCGGACTCCTTTCACAATTGTTGTGAATTTTTCATATGAACAAACTAGATATCAGCCTCGCTGATTTGCTTAACATGTTGAAAAATATTGAGAGTCACTTTCCAACCTAGAAAGACCATGTCTTACTGGTAGGGGCCAAAGGATCTTCTGAAAAAGAAGAACGATTCAAAGAAGGTAAACAGAAAGGCGTAAACAAAGGATAATAAGAACGAAACTGATACGGATAGCAAAGGAGTTTGCTTCCACTGCAATAAGTCTGGACACTGGAAAAAAAATGCAAGAAGAATCTTGTAGAGCTAACCAGAAGAAGCTTAGTAAAGTTTTGGTTACAAATACAAATTTATTCATGATTCAAAATAAATTTTTTTTTTAAGTCAAGGTTCTACTTGGATATTGGATACCGACTTTGGTTATCATAAATATAGATTTATGAAAGGACCAAGCAGAAGTAGAAAGCTAAACAAATATAAGTAATCCTATGTGTGAAAAATGAAGCAAAGATTACCACATTAGCCATAGAAACTTGTAGTTTAGCAATGCCTACGGGCAAATCTATTAAGTCAATAAGTTGTTATTGTATTCCAGTTCTTGTTAGAAATATTATTTCTATTTTATTATTGGACAATGAAATCTTTGGTATTATATTTAAGAACAATTATTGTTCTATTTATAATAATAATGTTTCGTATAGAACTGAAATATTACTTAATGGATATTTTGTACTTGACTTACGGGCAGATATATTTTGTAAATTGAACAAACTAGTATAAGAAAAAGAGATGATCATTCAAAGAGTTGAATATGTGTATTTATTGAAATACATGTATGAATTATTTGAAAGGTTCAAAGAATTCAGAAGTGAAGCAAATTGGCAAAGTATTAAGATTATTTGATTAGATCAAGGAATAAATACTTGTGCAGCAAGTTTCTAGTTCATCTCAAATGGTTTTCTTGTAATGGACGTCTCCTGATACGCAATAATTGATTGATGTATCTGAAAGAAAAAATCGTACCTTGTTGGACATGGTACGGTCAATAATGATTTTACCGACATTTCAGTATCCTTCTGGAGTCATGTCCTAGAAATGGCTGTATATCTACGAAAAAGTAACCTCAAAATCCAGTCCCAAGACTCCATAAAAGTTATGGACAGGGAGGATTCCTAATCTTAAGTATGTTAAGATAAAGGGTTGTGTAAGACCCCAACTTATTATAAATAAAATCGAATTTTCTCTATTTATTATTGTGAATAATAAGGTGTTAATTGATATAATACTTTGGTTATGGGTGAAATGTGTAAATTTTGCAAAATAAGCAAGTGGTTATAAAATAATCATTGTTATCGGGGAATATTCGTTTGGTCGTGCAATATTCTTTTTGTCGGGAATATCCGTACGACGGCGCAGTAATTTGTGGGCCCCATAACGGAATAACTATCGGATGAAGAAAACGACAAAGTTTGAGTTTTTATAAATAGCGGCGTAGTTGTTACCGTTAACACTGTTGGATTACCTAGTGGTTAAAATACAATAATACGCGTGGTTGCACAGTAGCACACGGTATTGCACAATATTGTTGAATTATTGATTCGTACGTAAGAAGGCACTACTCAATAATTGTTACAGTAATTACTTTTCAATATTTTATTGATTCAATAATTGTTGCGTTGATATTTTATATTATTGTTGTTTCAATAATTGTCGCTGCACAGTATTTCTCATTATCAGATCAATAATTCATATTATTTGAATAATATTATTAGATAACATTATTGGCAATGTCTAGAAAGTTCTGTCAAGGAGAGGTTTGGTCATCTAATTGTGCACCAGTAAGGAGAAATCCTTATTGGAAAGCCCCCCCTTTCCTGGGAACGGCCTGGTTGTCATAATTGTGATTCTGTAATATTATATGTGAATAATTAATTATTGATTTATATGATAAGAAAATATTTATTTTATGTGGTTATAAATGAGGGAATTTTAGTATGAAATAATTGTTGAAAGTTTAACATATTTTCTATGGAATTACAATTATTTCTCTGATAAAATATTCATTCATATATATTAGTATAATAATTGTTTAATAATAATAGTATTATAATATATAAGCATGTGGTAATTAGAAACGAAAGTAAGCAAGATGTTTTTGAATACCTTGTTGGTAACATGGTTTGGTTGGTGGAAATGGTGGGTGAGAAGGTTGCCTGCAAATTCTTAATTTTTCAAATGTATTACAGGAGCATTGTTGTTGTTTTTAAAGATGAGTCATGCCTTGTTTTATTTTTCAAAGCTGGTTGGTTTCCTTTTCTTTCCTGCAACTCATTTTTCAAAGTGTGGCCCCAACCATTGAAATGAGAAAAGTTAGGAATTTATGAATTGAATTGCCTGCAAAGTTTTAGTGTGGCCCCAACCATTGAAATAAGGAAAGTTAGGCTTGAAAATTAGGCAGAGAAGTTAGGCAAAAAAGTTAGGCAAATCTGCTTAACTTTTCTCATTCCGTTGCTATAAATAGGGGGTAACCCCTCCTTCCTCATCACACCGTTTCTAAATTCAGAAATTCTTATTCTATAGTATTGTGAGTATTTTCTTGAGTATAAGAGTATTTTGAGCGAAGTTTTTCTGCAAGATTTTCTCAGAATAATATCCGATATTCCAGTCAAATTCAGTTTCTACCAAGGTAAAGGATATTATTTTATTTCAATACTCGTAAGAAATATTATTTTCTTTCATACTCCATAGTATGGAAGGGATATTATTTCATTTCATATTTTCTAAATTTGAACTTACTATGGTAAGTATTGCTTCTATAATTCCTGAAATGGTTAGAAATTTCGTTTCATCTAATATCATTTCATAGGAATATTGGTCTGAACTTTTTATCAAATTTGGAACTTTTCGTGACTGGGTATTGTTCACGGTTATTGTTCACGGGTAATGTTCATGGGTACTGTTCACAAAAAGAAAAAAAAACCTTTTTTTTCTTCCAAATTATCTGTTGTGACCCTTATTCTTAAAGTTTAATCCATGTTTTGATTTTTCATCATCCTCAGTTCTAAATGGTGATATAAATGAATATCTTTGGCCTGTAGTGCAAAGATGAATGATTAACTGATGAATATCTTTGGCCCGTAGTGCAAAGATAAACATGTGTTGAGATGAACATGACCGACTGGTGATATAAATGAATATCTTTGGCCTGTAGTGCAAAGATGAATATTGATTGTTGTTACAGGGATAAAATATTGATGATGGATTTTTTTTAAATCTTAGAAGATAGTAGAATTCATTCTCTACGTGACTCTTCTAATGGATTGTTGTTTCCGCTGCATTTGTTGATCTAAAACTTGTTGTCTATTATATTCTATCAGATTTTTCCCTGTTGAAGACTAATGATAATTTGTTGTATGTTATCTTAGTCATAATATTCTTTACTGGGTTAGTTGAGCTCACCCTTTTCCTTTTTGTTCCATTTTTCTTCTCAGGAGGTGATAACATAGCAGGATCTAGTCGGGGTATGGAGTGATGGTTCTAGAAAGATGTTTTAGCAGTCCTCACTAATTCTGTAAAATAGTGTTTGAGTAATTGTAATGAAGACTTATTTGAGTGTGGATATTGTCTAGAAGACAATATTTGTATTTAAACTCACAGTATGTGTTGTCGTATTTTGCACGACAATTGTATTATTGAAGTTGTAGTTTGCTTTCTGTACCATGTATTTGACGACTCAGAATGGGTGATGTATACCTATTTTGGGGGCGTTACAGGTTGTCCAACTTATGTGAAAAGGTTTCAAAGGATAAGCTTGGGACAAGATTTGACAAGTACATATTTGTGGGACATCCTAAAGTAAGTTTAGGGTAAATGTTCTATAATCCTACTTTGCAAAAGGTGTTTGTTGCGAAACATGCCACCTTCTAAGATAAAGGTGTTTATCATTAAAGGGGCTAGTGGGAGGATAATAGATCTTGAAGAGTTCAAGAACCACAAAACACTATAAGTCAAATAAGAGGAACCTGTAGATAGAACTATTATACCACAACCGAATCATAAATCTGGAATAGTACCGAAGATACCTAGGAGGTATGGATTCATCATGGATGATGATGATGAGGTAAGTATCATAAAGATGATGATCCAGTTACATACGATGAGGTAAGAGTTGTAGACACTCAGAGAAATGGATTGAAGCAATCTTCTCAAAAATGGAACATTCGTTTTGATAAGACAATCAAAAGAGTTTGATTTTATCAAAAATAAGAATGAACCTAGTGTGCACAAAAGAGCAAGTGAGAGCGTTGTGACATTCCTAGTATTACATATTGATATACTACAAATAAGGAATGACAAACCAATGCTACAATTAGTAAAGATAAAGTTGTCTAAACATTCCTCCATGAAAGATTTGGGAAGAATATCGTAATTTGGGATAAAAATCTATATAGATAGATTTAAGATGATACTCGACTTGACCCAAGGAACGTATATTCATTTGATGCTAAAGTCGTTTAGCATGGCAAACTCCAAGAGTTGTCTCATGTTGATGAGCCATGGAGTGTATCTCTCTTAATAGTCCCCATAGACTCATAAAAGAGAGATCGCATGATTAACTATCATGTATGCAATGAAATATACGGGACCTGATGTTGATCAGTCATATTCTAGAGAAGTTCACTGTGAGTCAGTAAAAAATATCTTAAAGTACTTAACCAGCACTAAAGATGTGATAATATCATGGTGGGTCTGAATTAAAACTAGAGGGCTTAACAGACTCAAGTTTTTCAAACAGACCAAGACGACAGAAAATCCATATTAAGGTAAAGGGTTACCTTGAACGGTGGTGCAGTGAATTAAAAAGGTTCCAAACAGTAAAGAGTTGCTGGTTTAGTGATAAAGACAAAGTATATAGCTGTAAATGAAGCTGCAAGTTGATTGTTTGGATGATAAGTTCATTACAGAACTAGGAATAGTTCCTAAGTCTCATCTTGGATCTAAACATGTGTTGTGGCACTTTCATTTCATTATAGGAATCATTGAAAGATGAGAAATCACTATAGAGATAGTGAACTCTCAAGAACAACATTACATATCCATTAACTAAAGCTTATCCAACAGTAGGATAATCGTCACTTAGAGAAGAAAGGTATGAGATATCATGGCGATTGGCTTTAGTGCAAGTGGGAGATTGAAAGTAGTATACACACAAGCCAATCATGTTTGATGATAAAGCATATACTTTGTAACAATCTTATTCATTTATTAATAAAAAGTATTATTTATTAAAGGCTTTTAATTATCTACATAATGTTATTTTATAATATGTGATAAACTCATAGTTTTAAGCAATGCTTTTAGAATAATGATTATGATCATTCTAATGAGATCTAAATTCTTAGAAAGCTTAAAACTAAAATAGTTCTCAATCGTTGGATTACTAAATAGGGGATTAGTTAATCCGGATAGATTGGTACATACGTTGCTTGCTCATTGGATGAGGATGATTGATCTCATGATCATTTGTGTGGAGACACTAAAGCAAGTATGTAGGTGCTTATTAGAGAATAAGTTCACTGAACGTGGCTCGCTAAGGAATACCTAATGGAGTTTTACTTGTCTGTCAATAGGAATTCATGTAGTGATAGCAGTACAAGTGATCTTTAGACTTGAGATCATCATAGTATCTTGTGTATGATGAGTTATACTTTGACTTATTCCTTAAGACCCTTAGGGTATATCAAAGGGTATGCTTGGGTATAATAAGTTGTACATGGAGATAATGTATGATCAATAAAGAATCTATCGCTTCTAGTAAAAGAAGAGAAATGTCCTATGTGATTCGATAAATGACAACCCAGTAGTCCTTGGCCAAGGCAAAATGAAATTAGAAAGGAGTTTCTAATTTGCATTATTTAGAGTTGTGCATTTAAGAGTCGAAATACATATAATTAAATAAAATAAGACTTGACAATAATTCCATGTCTTATATTTAATTGGGACATTGTATGGTGAAAGGATTGAATTGTACGGTAACTATTTACTCAAAGGTTCTTTTATGATTAATGTTGAAATCTATATTATCTGAAAAGTCATTAATCACTAGGGAGGCTTATCCCTATTGTAGAATAAATATTATTTATTTAAATAAATTAATATTTTAATTTATTTATTTAAATAAGATTAGAATTGTTCTAATTGATTTATTCACAATCGGTTTAATATGGAGAACCTAAAGGGTCACACCATAAAAGGAAGAATAATTATTTAAGAAGTTAATGGCATAATCGTAATAATAAGTTAAATATATTTAATTTAATCTATGGTGATAGAATAAATTAAATAGCTTAATATTTATTATTTAATATTTTGAAAATATTAAATATAAATTAATAAGAGGAGTCTTATTATTATTATTACTATTATTATTATTTAATTTCTAAAGGAGTTTGAAAATTAATTAATAAAAGTACTCTCATATTTCTTAATAGGATTAGGAGAGAAAATTAGTTAAAGGAGTTTAATTAATTATCCCTAATAAGATTAGGGAGCCCATTTAATTAAAAGAGTTTAATTAAATAAATAATATCTTATTTTTAATTAAATAGGGTTAACTGATATCTGATATAAGACCCATCTTATAAAGATATCAATATGAGTCTTATATCAGATGAGTCTTATATCAGATATCAATATACGTGATTCCAACAGTTGAAAGAGTACGCTCTTTTTCTATGAGAGATAGAAAAACTAGGGTTTTGCCAAACACCCATCTTCTTGAATCTTTCTTCTTCCTTGGCGGATCACCTCTAGAGGCCAAACATTTGGGTGGCTAACGTTGATCAAAGGAAGGAACCAAACCCGGTGGATTCAAGTTGAACGCGAAAGGATTTGGAGGTGAACTTGTACCTGAGGAAGCTCGAATCTTCAAGGGTATGATTCTTGTTCTTTATCTTTTCGTTTAATTAATAATTGTGTATAAATGATGATCTGGGTATATGGTTTGTAAAAATTTTAAACTCTGATTTTCCACGTTTCCGCTTTATTTGTGCAATTTGATTGTGTTCATAAATATTACAAACCTAACAACCCCAAGCCTTGGCACCGGTGCAACTACGCTGGAGCTCAATACCCAGAACGCTCAGCTAGTGCAGATACGCCGTTTCTACCTTTGGTATCGGCGCAGCTGAGCCGGTACGCAGCCATAAATTGTAGACTGCATACCCTGCTTCACAGTTACTCCCAAACAACCCAATTTTCCTAATTAAGAAAAAATTTAACATACCCAGAAGCTATAAACTAACTAACAACATCATTAAGCATGCATGTCATGATTCTAATAATATAAACATCATACACTGTGACGAACGAGAATTTTATAATTTATTTTAATATTTATTGAATTAAATAAATATTTTTCGATGATTTAATTATTGAATTAAATAATTAATTGATGCAATTGTGGTAGATTAATTTAATTTTATGTGTTGCATTTATTAAATTAATGTGGAGAATAATTATTATTCAAGTATATAATTATGTGAACTTGTAAAATTAAATGAATTATTTAATTAAGCATGATGTTATTTAATTAATTTAATTATTAATTAGAGATTTAATAAATTAACATTATTTATTAATGAGAAAATTAATTATATGATTATGTGAATTTATGATAGATTATTATATTTATTTTATATTAAATTAAATAAGATATTTGAATTGGGTGTGACATTAATTAAACCATATGATAAAGCTTTATTAAATTAAATGATTTTGTATTATGATAATCTAGCCAAACATGGCACTAAGGGGAGTTGGGGCCAGTTAACCCATGACTGGGTAACTGACCACCAACGCGTCAGTTGGCCTAACTATTATTATACGTATTCTCTCTTTATTCTTCTCTTATTATTTTCTAAGTCTGGCATAGAACAGAGAGAATTCAGAGAGAGTTTGAGAACTTTGAGAGAAATTTTGAATACTGTGATTAAAGGAGAAGAAGTGTGAGAATTTGGGAATTTTTGTCACCCTGTGTAATCTAAGCAGAGTATTCAAGGGTAATCCCTTCTTACCAAATTTTTAAGTTACGTCTTTTAGTTTTATAGAAAATGGCTTTCAAAACTTCTGTTAATCTCTGTGAATTGGGAATTATATTGCTATATGGATATATGTAATAATACGAGTAGCATAACATGTTATATATATATATATATATATATATATATATATATATATATATATATATATATATATATATTGCATGATTCCATATCCTAAGTTTCGTAATCTGATGACTTGCTATTTCAAAAATATACAGAGTTTGGGTTTTTGGCCTTATGACCTTATGGCCTTATACGTGATTTTAGTATGTCAAACGTAAATATTTTCGTAGATTTTACACTCGTATATTATTGTGCATGTTAATATGAAGAGACCAAGCTTTAAATGAACGGATTTGGCTTTATAACGAATCTGTGGCGTTGAATTTTAGGAAATTATGTTAAAAACTTCAAGAACATCAAGAACAGAGAAAAATTTTATGTTTTAATTCTGTGATTATATGTTTTAATGGGCTAAAATCTCTTTATAGATGTTGTATTATGATTATACATGAATTATAACATGTGGGTATGTCTAATTTCGAGTGGAAAATAAGAAATTGGGAGAAATTGGCATGTTCTGCGATTTTTCGCGAAACTGCCATTTCTGTGTCTGGTACGCCGCGCCGCAGCGCCGGCTACCTGTGTATTTCCTGTGCCGCAGCGCCACCGCGACCCAGCGCCACCGCGACCCAGCGCCAAGTTTCCAGCCGCAGCGCCACCGCGCCGCAGCGCGAAGACCACGTGTAACAGTGGCGCCGCAGCGCCACTCTCCAGAAAATTCAGAAATGAGTTTTTTTTTTGAAAAAAATATTAAACAAGTGTTAGTGGATTGATGTGATGAACATGTAAACATGTTAGAAGAATAATGTGATGATAAAATAGATGTTTAACATGTAAATAACATAATTACATGTGGATTAAATTATTGAACACATAATTAAATTATTATTCATGAAGTGATATTATGTGACAGTAAATGTGATAATTTGACTAAGTATAATCAATAATTAAAGTAGACAAAGAGAATGAGTTTATGATGATTAGTTAAGTTATAATTAACTGGTATTGTTTATGTGAATGGTATGTAGGATTTAATTCAAAGAACGTGCTTAGTTAAGGTGTAATCTACGCACAAGGCAAGTTTCCTAAACTTAAACTCTTAAATTTGAGCAAGTTCCCTAACCCTACTTGTCATTATTGTTCAAGCTTATTATTTACCTTGAATAAACTATCGTTACTATTATTCAAGTTCAAATGATTTATTAAAGATTGATTATATTTTCAAAGTATGATTTAGTTATACAATAATTGTTCTATTGTATACTTCTTGAGATTATTTTTCAAATTTTAATATCATTATTTTTGAACCTTATTAGACTAGTGAAACCTTAATGATTCAACTAGTCCATAGTTAATGAGCGTTCTAAATTTCAGAACCTTTAATGATTTATCCAAATCAAACTTCCTTTGGTGCGAACTCAAATGTCAAACTGAGATGAACAACCCTGTATAGGGGATTATTTACGCTTTAGCGTTAAGATATTGTGCACAGTATGGTACTAAGGGCTGATCCCCCTAAGTACGAGAAGAAGGTCCATAGTCTTATGACTGTTAAAGGTTTCAAGTATAACCCTTGTTAACCTAGGACATAGTTCAAGGTCTTATGACCCTCAGAATTCTTTTGATTCTTGTTATTCACTCTTGATTCAAAAGTTGAGCTTTTATTCAGATGTCTTTGATTTATTTGCATGTTATTATACTATTATTTCATTTTTATACTTGTGGGCATTTGTGCTCACTCTTGCTTAATAATAACATTGCAGTTAAGAATGAAAGAGCTGACGAACCTTCCACTAGTAAGGGCAAGGGCAAAGTTAACAAATGATGGAGACTTGTTATTTGATATGACTTGTTATTTTATATGATGTATTTGTTTAAGACTTATTTATTTATAATTCCGTACAGATGTTTAAGGTTAGTTTAACCTGGGATTGTATTATTATTCAGATGTTGTAACCCTCAAGGGGAAGATTTTATTTCTATTATTGCATGGTTTGCATTACAATGGGTAGATAGATAGATGATATTTATATCGTAAACACCAAATCCTGTGGAAATAGAAGTACCGGATTTGGGGGTGTCACAGGTTGGTATCGGAGCTGTAGGTTATGAACCTTAGGTGGGGGAACAACCTTAGGTAGTAACCTTATAGAAAGAAGATATTAAAGGAAAACTCTTATCGAGTTTTAAGAAATGAATTTTTGGTAATTCATTGAAGATAATAAAATACATTGTGTTTATGTGTTAATTTATGTGCTCGTTAGTACGACTTAGTAACTAAAACTTAAAATTTTGTTGTCAGGATGACGAATATTGGAGAAGCTAGTCAAGATGGAGAGGAAGAACCCCGATTACCTATAGTACCTACAGAGGAGGAGCCCCGAGACATACATGTTGTTAGGGAACAGTTAGTTCAGAGGGAGTCATCTCCATTGATCACTATTGTTGGTCAGGAGCATGAGCCTGAGACTGATCCTGAGGAGGAGTTTGATGAGGAAGAGGAAGAAGAGGAGTTACCACGGTACACCGTTGATGCGGATATGTATGACACATTATACGACCGTAACGTGGAATTACAAGACGAGGTTCAGGAATTCACTGAGCGAGCGACTGTTCAGAAGTCTACTTTAGAGGAGAAGGAGAGGGAGATTTCAACTCTTCACTCACGATTGGGAAATGTAGAATGGGATTTGGTCCATGAGAAGGGTCAAACCGAAGATAAGACCGAGGAGATAGAGAAGCTGAAAAAGGAACTGAAAGAAACCTCCGGAAGACTGAAAATAGCAGAGGAAGGCTGGGTAAGAGAATCACGTCGAGCTGATCGTGCAGAAGATGATAGTCGTGCAAAGAAGGCAAAGCTTGAAGAGACATACTCCACACTTAATCATGCAATGGATGAATCTCAGGAACGAGTTTTGAGATACCCCGTCCAATTCGAAGGACTTCCGTCGTATATGCTGGATCGCAGGACGATGTCTCGTATCATGGATGAGGAGCGTGGCAAGGCTATTCAGCACCTTGATAGACAGGATTAGAATCCGTTTAATTATGTGAAAGACTTAATTAGTTTTTATATGTAAATTCCGATGTGTTTATGAACGAAGGAATATGTTAATATTTTAAATCCTGTGGATTCTTTATTCCAGGATAGTTGATGTAAGTAGCAATTATGCTATAGTTTGATGTTAAAACTTTGAGTTGAATTAAATAAATTAAGATGTGATAAATGAGTATGTTAAATTGTTGAGTAATGCCTTAACTATTTAGAAAAATAAATAAAGTTCTAATAAACATGTATTTAACAAAAAATACCGCCAAAGAGAAGACAACAACGTCAACCGGCTCAGGAGGAGTCAACCAATAATAACAATAACGCCAACGCTAATCCTGTTCAGTAGTTGGTGAACTTACTGACGGGAGCAATGAACAATCAACCTCAAGCTCCACCAAACACAATGTTTAAAGACTTCAAGGCGGTTGGACCGCCAGAGTTCAAAGGTTCCAGGAACCCAATCGAGGCTCAAACGTGGGTCATAGAAATGGAGAAAGTATTCGACGTTGCTAGGGTTAGAGAAGACCAGAAGACCGCTTTCACAACGTTTATGCCGAAGTCTGAGGCTATCTACTGGTGGCAAGCAAACAAAGTGCGAGGAGGTGAAGGTGTAATTACGTGGGAGAGATTTAAAGAAATATTTTTCGAAATGTACTTCCCAACTAGTTCGCAGAATCAGATGGAAATTCAATTTCTGGAACTGAAGCAAGGAAACATGAGCGTACCTGAATACGCGGCTAAATTCGATGAGTTGGCAAGGTTTGCCCCGTACCAAGTACACACTGACGAAAGAAAGGCCAGAAGATTTGAAGAAGGACTAAAGCCTTGGGTTTACAGTAAGGTGTCAATGTTTCAGATAAACACATTTGCCGGAGTACTGGAAAAGGCCATCCTCACTGAAGGTGGGAGCGATGCGATGACCAAGTACAATCAAGAGCAGAAGAAGAAGAAGAGTGAAGGTGAAGGAAATAACAAAACTGGTGGGAGTAACACTGGGGGTAGTCATAATCAGAAGAGGAAGTGGACGGATAACTCGTCAGCGGGAAGTCAACAAGGAGGGCAGAAGAAGAAAATTGAAGCGTGCTCAAACTGTGGAAAAGCTCATTTGGGAGTTTGCATGAAAGGGAAGCGAGTGTGCTACAATTGTGGTCAGGAAGGCCATATAGCACCAAACTGTTCAAACCCAAAGAAGGGTGCTTGTTTTAACTGTGATTCTAAGGATCGTCTAGCAAGAGATTGCCCCAGGAAGGGATCAGGAGGAGCAGTGGAAGGAGGTAACCGTGAAAATAGCAGTGGAAATACCTTAACCATTACTGGACCACCTGCAACAAACCGACCGACCGCTATAACTTTCAATATGACAGTGCAGGACGCAATCCAGTCTCGTGAGGTGGTGTCAGGTATCATTTTGATCAATAAAATTAATGCTTATGTTTTATTTGATTCGGGTGCTACTTGTTCCTTTATATCCGAAGACTTTGTTAATAGTTTAGATTTGCTTATGGATGAGTTGGAATATCCCATGAATATAGAAATTGCGAATAGAGAGATAATTCCTGTTAAGTACGTGTTTAAGAACTGTAGGGTGGACATTAAGGGTAATATCATGAACGTAGATCTTATCCCTATTTGGCTTGGGGAATTTGATGTTATTTTGGATATGGATTGGTTATCCAATTATGGGGCGGTAATTGACTGCCAGAGGAAGCGTATTAACCTTATGACTCCGTCAAAGGTTGTGTTTTATGGTAGCAAGTCGCCTAGACAAGCGAGTTGTCTGACGATGATGCAGGCCAGGAGGTTGTTAAGACAAGGCTGTGTAGGATACTTAGCTTACATAGTCGACAGTCGAAAAGAGAATCCGAAGGTAGAAGAAATACCGATTGTGAGGGACTTCGTCGACGTATTTCCAGACGATTTGCCAGGACTTCCACCAGATAGAGAGGTAGATTTCGTGATCGATTTGGCGCCAGGAACTGCTCCAATATCAAAGGCACCATACTGAATGGCTCCAGTAGAGATGAAAGAACTGATGGTCCAACTACAAGAATTGCTGGACAAAAAGTATATTCAACCGAGCGTATCGCCGTGGGAAGCGCCGGTGTTGTTTGTGAAAAAGAAGGACGGATCGATGCAGCTCTGCATTGACTATAGAGAACTGAACACGGTCACGATTAAGAATAGATATCAATTACCAAGAATCGACGATCTGTTTGACCAATTAAAGGGAGCAAGATACTTTTCCAAGATAGACTTGAGGAGTGGTTATCACCAACTGAAGGTGAGGCCAGAGGATGTACCGAAGACAGCGTTCAGAACGTGATACGGTCACTACGAATTTTTAGTAATGTCGTTTGGTCTAACGAATGCTCCTGCAGCATTTATGGGACTAATGAATGGTGTGTTCAAGCCATTTTTGGACAAATTCGTGGTGGTATTTATAGACGACATTCTGGTATATTCCAAAACCAAAGAAGAACACGAAGAACATTTGAGGTTAACGTTGGAAGTATTAAGAAGGGAGAAGTTGTACGCTAAATTTTCAAAATGCGAATTCTGGATCGAGCGAGTACAATTTCTTGGTCACGTGATTGATAAAAATGGAATTTCGGTAGATCCATCCAAAGTAGAAGCCGTGATTAACTGGGATCAGCCGAGAACGCCGTCAGAAGTAAGAAATTTTCTTGGATTGGCGGGATATTATAGAAGATTCATTCAAGATTTTTCCAAGATCGCAACTCCGGTAACGAATTTAACTCGAAAAGCTGTAAAATTTGTTTGGACGGAGAAGTGTGAGGAGAGCTTTCAAGAATTAAAGAAGAGGTTGAGTACCACACCTGTGTTATCTCTTCCGGATGATACAAGCAATTTTGTTGTTTTTAGTGATGCATCGCATAAAGGACTTGGTTGTGTGCTGATGCAAAATGGTAAAGTTACGCGTATGCATCACGACAGTTGAAGGATTACGAGAAGGGATACCCGACCCATGATTTAGAGTTAGCTGCAGTTGTATTTGCTTTGAAAATTTAGAGGCACTATCTCTACGGGGAGAAGTATGAAATATATATGGACCACAAGAGTCTGAAATATATTTTTACACAGAAGGACTTAAATATGCGTCAGAGAAGATGGTTGGAATTAATCAAGGATTACGACTGTGAGATTTTATACCATCCGGGTAAGGCGACTGTGGTTGCCGATGCCTTAAGTAAAAAGGGTCGTGAGAAGTTGATGATGTTAACTGCTCAGGAAGAGCTAATTGTAGAAATGGAGAAACTGGAATTGGAAGTGAATTATCCAATGGAGATTGATGATAAGCTATTTCATATGCAATCTGGTACAACTCTACTAGATAAAGTGAAGGAGGCTCAGCTTCAGGATGATGAATGCAAAAAGGTGACAAAGAAGATATCTGAAGGAACTGAACTGAGATTTAAGATGGATAAGGAAGGAATACTGAGATTTGAGAGTAGAATTTGGGTACCGCCAGTACAAGAGATTAAAGAAGATATTTTAAGCGAGGCTCATAGTTCACGATATTTGATTCTCCCTGGTAGTACCAAGATGTACCAAGATCTTAGACAACATTTCTGGTGGTCGAATTTGAAGCGTGATGTTGCAGAATGTGTTGCCACGTGTCTGACCTGTCAGAAAGTGAAAGCGGAACATCAGAGACCGAGTGGATTACTACAACCGTTAGAGATCCCAGAGTGGAAATGGGAACATATTACAATGGACTTCGTGGTTGGCCTTCCGATGACTCAGAAAGGCTACGACGCAGTATGGGTTATCGTTGACCGACTGACAAAATTTGCACACTTCCTTCCAATCAAAATAAGATTCAACTTAGATCAGTTGGCCAGGCTATACGTAAAAGAGATTGTTTCGAGGCACGGAGTTTCGGTATCAATTATTTCAGATAGGGATCCGCACTTCACATCAAATTTGTGGAAACGTCTTCAGGAATGCATGGGTACGCAATTGCGAATGAGTACATCTTACCACCCTCAAACAGACGGACAAAGTGAGAGAACGATTCAGACATTAGAAGATATGCTAAGAGCCTGTGTGATGGACTTTAAAGAAAATTGGGATGATCACCTACCATTAGTAGAGTTCGGCTACAACAACAGTTACCACGCTAATATTGGCATGCCGCCTTATAAAGTATTATACGACAGAAAGTGCAGAACTTCGCTTTACTAGGATGAAGTTGGCGAAAGACAATTTCTAGGGCCAGAATTAGTACAGCAGACAGCAGAAATAGTCAAAGTAATCCGAGCACAATTGGTAGCGGCTCAAGACCGACAGAAGAAATACGCTGATCCACATCGTAAAACTATCGAGTTTGAATCAGGTAGTTATGTTTTCTTGAAGGTTTCTCCCTGGAAAGGGAAGATCAGGTTCGAAAAGAAAGGGAAATTGAGCCCAAGATTCATTGGACCCTTTGAAGTACTGAGAAGAATCGGAGAAGTTGCGTATGAGGTAGCCTTACCTCCAGCACTCGAGAATATCCGTAACGTCTTCCATGTTTCTGTGTTGCGACCCTACAAGCCTGATTACAAGCATGTAATTGAATATGAACCCCTACATTTTGAGAAAGACTTATCTTACGAAGAAATTCTTGTCCAAATTGTCGACCGAAAAGAACAAGTTCTGAGAAATAAAGTTATACCTTCAGTTAAGGTAATTTGGAGAAACCACAACGCTGAAGAAGCTACGTAGGAACTCGAAGAGAATATGATGAAGAATTACCCTCATTTATTTACTTAAATATGTGTATGCGATTCTGGGGACAGAATCTTTGTAAGGGGGGAGAATGTAACGGGTCGAAAGTTTTTGAGTCGTGATTCTGGGGACAGAATCCTTTTAAGGGGGGAAAGATGTGACGAACGAGAATTTTGTAATTTATTTTAATATTTATTGAATTAAATAAATATTTTTCGATGATTTAATTATTGGATTAAATAATTAATTGATGCAATTGTGGTAGATTAATTTAATTTTATGTGTTGCATTTATTAAATTAATGTGGAGAATAATTATTATTCAAGTATATAATTATGTGAACTTGTTGAATTAAATGAATTATTTAATTAAGCATGATGTTATTTAATTAATTTAATTATTAATTAGAGATTTAATAAATTAACATTATTTATTAATGAGAAAATTAATTATATGATTATGTGAATTTATGATAGATTATTATATTTATTTTATATTAAATTAAATAAGATATTTGAATTGGGTGTGACATTAATTAAACCATATGATAAAGCTTTATTAAATTAAATGATTTTGTATTATGATAATCTAGCCAAACATGGCACTAAGGGGAGTTGGGGCCAGTTAACCCATGACTGGGTAACTGACCACCAACGCGTCAGTTGGCCTAACTATTATTATATGTATTCTCTCTTTATTCTTCACTTATTATTTTCTAAGTCTGGCATAGAACAGAGAGAATTCAGAGAGAGTTTGAGAACTTTGAGAGAAATTTTGAATACTGTGATTAAAGGAGAAGAAGTGTGAGAATTTGGGAATTTTTGTCACCCTGTGTAATCTAAGCAGAGTATTCAAGGGTAATCCCTTCTTACCAAATTTTTAAGTTACGTCTTTTAGTTTTATAGAAAATGGCTTTCAAAACTTCTGTTAATCTATGTGAATTGGGAATTATGTTGCTATATGGATATATGTAATAATACGAGTAGCATAACATGTTTTATATATATATATTGCATGATTCCATATCCTAAGTTTCGTAATCTGATGACTTGCTATTTCAAAAATATACAGAGTTTGGGTTTTTGGCCTTATGGCCTTATACGTGATTTTAGTATGTCAAACGTAAATATTTTCGTAGATTTTACACTCGTATATTATTGTGCATGTTAATATGAAGAGACCAAGCTTTAAATGAACGGATTTGGCTTTATAACGAATCTGTGGCGTTGAATTTTAGGAAATTATGTTAAAAACTTCAAGAACATCAAGAACAGAGAAAAATTTTATGTTTTAATTCTGTGATTATATGTTTTAATGGGCTAAAATCACTTTATAGATGTTGTATTATGATTATACATGAATTATAACATGTGGGTATGTCTAATTTCGAGTGGAAAATAAGAAATTGGGAGAAATTGGCATGTTCTGCGATTTTTCGCGAAACTGCCATTTCTGTGTCTGGTACGCCGCGCCGCAGCACCGGCTACCTGTGTATTTCCCACGCCGCAGCGCCACCGCGACCCAGCGCCAAGTTTCCAGCCTCAGCGCCACCGCGCCGCAGCGCGAAGACCACGTGTAACAGTGGTGCCGCAGCGCCACTCCCCAGAAAATTCAGAAATGAGATTTTTTTTTAAAAAAAATATTAAACAAGTGTTAGTGGATTGATGTGATGAACATGTAAACATGTTAGAAGAATAATGTGATGATAAAATAGATGTTTAACATGTAAATAACATAATTACATGTGGATTAAATTATTGAACACATAATTAAATTATTATTCATGAAGTGATATTATGTGACAGTAAATGTGGTAATTTGACTAAGTATAATTAATAATTAAAGTAGACAAAGAGAATGAGTTTACGATGATTAGTTAAGTTATAATTAAGTGGTATTGTTTATGTGAATGGTATGTAGGATTTAATTCAAAGAACGTGCTTAGTTAAGGTGTAATCTACGCACAAGGCAAGTTTCCTAAACTTAAACTCTTAAATTTGAGCAAGTTCCCTAACCCTACTTGTCATTATTGTTCAAGCTTATTATTTACCTTGAATAAACTATCGTTACTATTATTCAAGTTCAAATGATTTATTAAAGATTGATTATCTTTTCAAAGTATGATTTAGTTATACAATAATTGTTCTATTGTATACTTCTTGAGATTATTATTCAAATTTGAATATCATTATTGTTGAACCTTATTAGACTAGTGAAACCTTAATGATTCGACTAGTTCATAGTTGATGAGCGTTCTAAATTTCAGAACCTTTAATGATTTATCCAAACCAAACTTCCTTTGGTGCGGACTCAAATGTCAAATTGAGATGAACAACCCTGTATAGGGGATTATTTACGCTTTAGCGTTAATATATTGTGCACAGTATGGTACTAAGGGCTAATCCCCCTAAGTAAGAGAAGAAGGTCCATAGTCTTATGACTGTTAAAGGTTTCAAGTATAAACCTTGTTAACCTAGGACATAGTTCGAGGTCTTATGACTCTCAGAATTCTTTTGATTCTTGTTATTCACTCTTGATTCAAAAGTTGAGCTTTTATTCAGATGTCTTTGATTTATTCGCATGTTATTATACTGTTATTTCATTTTTATACTTGTGGGCACTTGTGCTCACTCTTGCTTAATAATAACATTGCAGTTAAGAACGAAAGAGCTGACGAACCTTCCACTAGTAAGGGCAAGGGCAAAGTTAACAAATGATGGAGACTTGTTATTTGCTATGACTTGTTATTTTATATGATGCATTTGTTTAAGACTTATTTATTTATAATTTTCCACAGATGTTTAAGGTTAGTTTAACTTGGGATTGTATTATTATTCAGATGTTGTAACCCTTAAGGGGAAGATTTTATTTCTATTATTGCATGGTTTGCATTACTATGGGTAGATAGATAGATGATATTTATTTCGTGAACACCAAATCCTGTGGAAATGGAAGTACCGGATTTGGGGGTGTCACATACACAATCAACTTTTAAGGATTAAAATCATGTTTTGCTATTTTTCTTCATTTTTCAACATATTTAGTGAAATCAACTACTAAATCTTCGTTTCTTAACCAAATTAAATCATTTCAATTGCTTTCTTTTCATAATTCAACATACTAACTGTGACGCCCCCAAAATCAGGTATACATCACCTATCTTGGGTCGCCACTTACATGGTACAAAATACAAATACAACTTACTAATACAACCGTCGTGTACAATACGACAAAACATAAACTGTGAGTTTGAATATAAATATTATCTTCTAGAGAGTATTCATACTCAAAAGGAGTCCTCATTACATTTATTAACACACCATTACATAGAATAGTGAGGACTACTAACTAATACTATCATTCGGACCATCACTCCGTTCCCCGACTTGCCCCAGCTACGTTCTCATTTCCTGAAGAGAACAGTGAAAGAAAGGGTGAGCTCAACTAGCCCAGTAAGAAATATTATGACTAAGATAATGCAGAATAAATTATCATTAGCCTTCAACAATGTTAAACTGATAAAATATAATAGACATCAAGTTTAACTGCAGCGGAACAAGCAATCCATTAAAAGAGTCAAGTAGAAAATAAACTCTACTATCTTTTATGATTTAAAAGATTTTCCAACACTGTGATCGCTGAGACTCAGCTTAATAAAATAATCCACATCATCGAATCACCCCTGCACTACGGCCAAGGATATTCGTATATTCATTAATGGTCATGATCATGCCAACAACTGTCCATCAATGCACTACGGGCCAATGAGGACTTTTACCACATCATTTGTAACATTACGGTCATGATTATACCGAATAATCCCTGGTCATAATCATACCAAGTCCATCTATGCACTACAGGCCACAGATGACTTTCAACATTTTATAAACATGAGGATGATGACAATGATATAAGAATTCAATAAAACAAGTTCAAGAATTAATTTATCCAAGAATTAACAACGTCCAAATTCTCAACATGATACTGCTTTGTGGAGTAAAATTCAAGAATACTTAGAAGAATATTTTCATGAGAAGATACTGGATGAACCACAATTATCAAGGATATTTCACTAATTTCATGGAGTATAGAAGTCAAAACTTAACCAATTGAGTATAATAAAGAATGGAATAACAAAAGAAATCACCATGCATGCGATAGACCGCACAGACAGGTTATTCCAACAGAATAATAAATAATGGAATCAGGTCCGGCGTAAACGCACAGACAGAATATTCCGACAGAATAATAAATAATGGAACCAGGTCCGGTGTAAAACACACAGACAGGATATTCCGACAGAATAATAAATAATGGAACCAGGTCCGGTGTAAAACACACAGACGGGATATTCCAACAGAATAATAACAAGACGGAACCAAGTCCGGTGTAAAACACACAGACAGGATGTTCCAACAGAATAATAATAAAAACGGAACCAGGTCCGGTGTAAAACACACAGACAGGATGTTCCAACAGAATAATAATAAAAACGGAACCAGGTCCGGTGTAAAACACACAGACAGGATGTTCCAACAGAATAATAGAAAAATGTCACCAAGTATAGGGTAGACCACGTATACAGGTTATTCCAACAGAATAATAAGAAATGGAATAACAACAGTTCTCTTCATGAATAAGAAAGAATAACACCCCTTACCGTTTTAAAGAAGAGCTGAAATAAGGAAGTAGTTAAGTAGCAGAATACTCTTCTTCTCTCTCTCTATAGTTTCTCTCTATAGTTTCTCTCTCTAGAGTTCAGTGAATTCGTAAGAAATAATGAAGGAATGAGCTTCTATTTATAGAAAAATAGAATGCATAGTAACTAATCCATGAACGGTCCAAATTGATTACTTTAATCTAACGGTCCATATTTAAAGAAAAATCTTTTAAATAAAATATAATATATTCTATTTATAGAATAACTTTAATAAAGTATTCTGTTTTATATAAAAAGATGTTTCTGTTTTATTACGTTAATAATACGAATAAAACAAAACGTCATTATCGCTAAATAATTCATATTATTAACTGACAATAATTGAATCAAACCGAGTGACTTCTCACATAAGCATTAATAATCAATACCGTGTGTTACTATGCAACCACACGTATTACTGTACTTTTACTACCGAGTAGTTCAACAGTAACAATGGTAAAACTTCCGCCGTTATTTTTAATAAAATATTTTTGTCGTTTTCTCAATCCGACAATAATTCCGTTGTGGGGTCCACCAATGATTGTGTCGTTGTACGAATATTCCCTGTTAAAAAGAATATTCCCCGACCAATCGAATATTATATGACAACTTGGATACTTTACAAAATTTA
Organism: Panax notoginseng; assembly: GCA_016801055.1. Classification (NCBI taxonomy): domain Eukaryota; kingdom Viridiplantae; phylum Streptophyta; class Magnoliopsida; order Apiales; family Araliaceae; genus Panax; species Panax notoginseng. The sequence continues at coordinate 155,977,672 of CM029022.1, read as the reverse complement.
TAAATACTACCCATAACTATTATATCAAATCCACACCATAATATAAAAAAAAATTATTTCGAGAAAAATTAAATATTTATTCATAAAATCTGGGGTTTCACAATCTCCCCTCCTTATAGAATTTCGCCCTCGAAATTTACGTACGTACTTGGTATGCCGAACATGTGAGGATACCTTGACTTCACTTCAAATTCTAACTCTTGAGGTATAACCTTTAAGCATCGAATATGATCCTTCTTATCCAAGATGTTAACACGTATCTCCTTATACGTTAAATCTTTTGCTATCTCGTCCGGTTCTAAATTAATAATGTGGTTCGGGTCGTCCACATATTTACGTAACATCGATACGTAAAAAAAATGTTCTGAACACGCAACATACTTGGCGGTAAAACGAGTCTATAGGCCACAGTTCCTACTTCATCGAGGATTTCAAATGGGCCAATTAAATCGAGAGTTGAGATTTCCTCTCTTCGTCGATTCTTGCTTCTAGAATAACGCCCTCTTGAACCTTCTTCTTCACATTTATCAGCTCTGAGTATGTAGCTTGAGCGGTTTTAACTTTATCGATTAAAATCGATTCTAATCATATATTCGTTATCTTCACGTGGGTTCGTATATTCGCACTTGTAACCGCATACGATCTTCTACTCAACGCATCAGCTACCACGTTCGCTTTTTCACGATGGTATGGTATGATCATAATCTTTAACAGCTCGAGCCAACGTCTTTGGCGCATGTTACGTTCGCTTTAGTTGAATAAATATTTGAGGGTTTAAGAAATGGGTTTTGTACTGGGGTCAATACAAAATTCGATTTCACGCTCTAGGGGTAAGCTAAGAAGTCTTCAAGAATACGTCAGGAAATTTATTAACAATAGAAATATCATTCAAAACTGTGACTCTTGTCCAAGACTTGGATAACACGTCACATTGATATCTATTAACTTGTCATCGTTATTCACAACGTCCCCTACCGAAAGTCTGGCTTCGGTACATTCCACACAAGAAAGTCAACAACGAAAGGATCGGGGCTCTTTATTTATGGCTTGATATGAAAATGATTGACTTTAGTGGTTTGGTTACTTTGAATCCGCATAACAGGGTGGTTAGGAGTATGAAAGCTAACAACCTTACGAGAAGCATGATAAGTAGTGAACCAATCGTTTCAAAAAATCACATCAAAGGCAAGTATTTTCAAAGAGATAAGATCGACAGGTAACGTGAAAGTGTTGATTTGAACAAGATTTATAAATAGTGGAGGTAATGAAGATTTCTCCCAACTGACTTTAAACAGACATATCAAAGTCTAAACATTGAACACAACTAGGTGAAATAAAAGAGTGAGTAGAACCGGTATCTAACACGGTATAGACTTCGCAAGAGTTTATGACTAACATACCCGTGATAATTTTATTCAGGTTCCTCGTCACGAAAAAAAAATGCTTTCTCTTAAACTACTGGCTTTGGCTTTTCTGGGACGGTCTTTGGTGCCTCCATCCTATCTGAACTTGTCTTCGGTGAACGACAAAATTGGGCTAAGTGACCTTCTCTTCCACAATTATAGCATGCTTTGGATGGCATCGCGCAGCTTGGACTGATGTGTCCCTCCCCTCCGCATTTGAAGCATATGATAGGTGGTCGTTCTCCTTCCTTAACAACGGGTGCTGGTGCTGACGTCTTTCCATCATTGTTGAATTTCCTCTTCTTGAAATGTCCATTCTTATTGTTTTGACCATGATTACCATTGAAGTGGTTACCATTTCTGGCATGTTGATTCCCTCCATGCTTATTGTCACCGCTTTGATGACTGTTATCACCAGTATTATCATTTTTCTGGCTGCTCTCTTTTGGTTGCGTTGACTCGTTATCGCGCTCCACTAACTGAGCCCTATTCACAACATCTGAATACAAACACAGTTTATGAGAAATAAGATATTGACGTATCTCAGGTTTCAAACCTCTTAAAAACATCCGCGTCATTCTCTCTTCATTATCCACCAAGTGGGATGCAAATCGGGACAACTCGGCAAACTTGGCTTCGTACTGCGACACGGTCATGTTATTTTGCTCTAACTTGATAAATTCCACCTCCTTCATGTGACGAATATTTTCGGGAAAGTACTTGTCATTGAACAGTTCTTGGAACTTCTCCCAAGACATCTTGAGTGCGTCAGGCTGGGTACGTTTTACAGATTCCCACCAGTAATCTGCCTCTTCACGCAACATAAAGGTGGCAAAGGGAACCTTTTGCTCCTCGAAGCATCCCAAGACATCAAATATCTTGGTGATCTGCTTTAACCACGTCTCCGCCTTAAGTGGTTCTGGCTTTCTCAAAAACTTCGGTGGTCCCAGCTCCTTGAATTGCTTAGCGGTGGCCAACCATGGGTTGCCATTGTTTCCTCCTACATTATGAACAGGAGCCGCCTTCGCCTGATGTTGCATGAATTCAAAAAAACTCTTAAACGTACCGTCGTTCGTCAATTGATCAGTGTTGTTATTTACAGGAGGATTATCGCCATCCTGTTGCACATTGTCCTGATTATTGATCTGTGGAGACTCAACGGTCTCCTGTGCTCCATTGCTTATCTCAACATTTTCGGTTGCCATTTGCAAATACTACAACAAAACAAGGGTTAATTAACATATAACATATTATCCATATACTTTGACCGACCAATTAAATACCAAATAAACTTAGGTAGGTCATACTAGCGAAGGAATTCCCCGTCTCTCCCCTCCTAGTTCTATTCTCACATCCTAGCCAGGGATCATATCCCTAAGCTCTGATACCAACTGTGACGCCCCCAAAATCAGGTATACATCACCCATCTTGGGTCGCCACTTACATGGTACAAAATACAAATACAACTTACTAATACAACCGTCGTGTACAATACGACAAAACATAAACTGTGAGTTTGAATATAAATATTATCTTCTAGAGAGTATTCATACTCAAAAGGAGTCCTCATTACATTTATTAACACACCATTACATAGAATAGTGAGGACTACTAACTAATACTATCATTCGGACCATCACTCCGTTCCCCGACTTGCCCCAGCTACGTTCTCATTTCCTGAAGAGAACAGTGAAAGAAAGGGTGAGCTCAACTAGCCCAGTAAGAAATATTATGACTAAGATAATGCAGAATAAATTATCATTAGCCTTCAACAATGTTAAACTGATAAAATATAATAGACATCAAGTTTAACTGCAGCGGAACAAGCAATCCATTAAAAGAGTCAAGTAGAAAATAAACTCTACTATCTTTTATGATTTAAAAGATTTTCCAACACTGTGATCGCTGAGACTCAGCTTAATAAAATAATCCACATCATCGAATCACCCCTGCACTACGGCCAAGGATATTCGTATATTCATTAATGGTCATGATCATGCCAACAACTGTCCATCAATGCACTACGGGCCAATGAGGACTTTTACCACATCATTTGTAACATTACGGTCATGATTATACCGAATAATCCCTGGTCATAATCATACCAAGTCCATCTATGCACTACAGGCCACAGATGACTTTCAACATTTTATAAACATGAGGATGATGACAATGATATAAGAATTCAATAAAACAAGTTCAAGAATTAATTTATCCAAGAATTAACAACAAATTGTCAACATGATACTGCTTTGTGGAGTAAAATTCAAGAATACTTAGAAGAATATTTTCATGAAAAGATACTGGATGAACCGCAATTATCAAGGATATTTCACAAATTTCATGGAGTATAGAAGTCAAAACTTAACCAACTGAGTATAATAAAGAATGGAATAACAAAAGAAATCACCATGCATGCGATAGACCGCACAGACAGGTTATTCCAACAGAATAATAAATAATGGAATCAGGTCCGGCGTAAACGCACAGACAGGATATTCTGACAGAATAATAAATAATGGAACCAGGTCCGGTGTAAAACACACAGACAGGATATTCCGACAGAATAATAAATAATGGAACCAGGTCCGGTGTAAAACACACAGATGGGATATTCCAACAGAATAATAACAAGACGGAACCAGGTCCGGTGTAAAACACACAGACAGGATGTTCCAACAGAATAATAATAAAAACGGAACCAGGTCCGGTGTAAAACACACAGACAGGATGTTCCAACAGAATAATAATAAAAACGGAACCAGGTCCGGTGTAAAACACACAGACAGGATGTTCCAACAGAATAATAGAAGAATGTCACCAAGTATAGGGTAGACCACGTATACAGGTTATTCCAACAGAATAATAAGAAATGGAATAACAACAGTTCTCTTCATGAATAAGAAAGAATAACACCCCTTACCGTTTTAAAGAAGAGCTGAAATAAGGAAGTAGTTAAGTAGCAGAATACTCTTCTTCTCTCTCTCTATAGTTTCTCTCTATAGTTTCTCTCTCTAGAGTTCAGTGAATTCGTAAGAAATAATGAAGGAATGAGCTTCTATTTATAGAAAAATAGAATGCATAGTAACTAATCCATGAACGGTCCAGATTGATTACTTTAATCTGACGGTCCATATTTAAAGAAAAATCTTTTAAATAAAATATAATATATTCTATTTATAGAATAACTTTAATAAAGCATTCTGTTTTATATAAAAAGATGTTTCTGTTTTATTACGTTAATAATACGAATAAAACAAAACGTCATTATCGCTAAATAATTCATATTATTAACTGACAATAATTGAATCAAACTGAGTGACTTCTCACATAAGCATTAATAATCAATACCGTGTTTTATTATGCAACCACACGTATTACTGTACTTTTACTATCGAGTAGTTCAACAGTAACAATGGTAAAACTTTCGCCGTTATTTTTAATAAAATATTTTTGTCGTTTTCTCAATCCGACAATAATTCCGTTGTGGGGTCCACCAATGATTGTGTCGTTGTATGAATATTCCCTGTTAAAACGAATATTCCCCAACCAATCGAATATTATATGACAACTTGGATACTTTACAAAATTTATAAATACTACCCATAACTATATATCAAATCCACACCATAATATAAAAAAAAATTATTTCGAGAAAAATTAAATATTTATTCATAAAATCTGGGGTTTCACACTAACATATTCTAAAATCAATTTATAGATTTCTATAAGAATTGAACATCAATTTTGGCCTCAAAATCATACATGTCATATGTATATATCACAAAAAAACTTAAGAACAACAATAACCTCCATTTACAACATGATTTCATGAATTTTAACCTCTGAAAATTATTTCTAAATTATAACCAATGGATTACATAAACTAATTAACACATATAATCCAAATTCTCACAAATTAAGACTCCACTTTACAAAAAACTTAAAAACAAAACTAAGAACATGGAGTTAGGTTTTATACCTTTAATTATTGATTAATCTCAACAAAGATGATAGAGAATTGCTTGCTAATGCTTCTCTCTTCTCTCTTGATACTCCAATTCTCTTCAACTCTCTCAATTTTCTCTTTATCTCTCTGTCTTCTTCTTAGCCTTAAGATAATACGTATAACTAAACTGATATACATATAACACACGTACACATCAGTTAAAAAAACTAACAGGCATATCAGTTATATTATGCCAAAAGTGTGACACCCCCAAATCCTGGTACTTTATTTCCTCAAGATTTGGTGCTCACGTAATCAAAACATTCATTTACTAACTACCCATTCATAATAGAATTGAATAATAAAAAAAACTGCCCATACAGGATTAAACTTAAATAAAATCTCCTAGGTTATCTAACCTTTAACAACAATCATTCAAATGCGGATAATTAACTAACTTCATTACAATCATTAAACCAAAGTCTGAAAATAAACTATCAAACTATTACAAGTCTTCAGTACTTATTCATCTTTCCTTTTTCCTTACTGATGCTTGGTACGTCACCAGTTTCAACTTTAGCTGTAAGAAATTTTACATGCAAGAGTGAGCAAACAAGGCCCACTTGAAATAACAATAAGTGAATCTTTAAACTTTTACATCAATTGACAATATTAGTATCAATAGAACTGAACAATATATTCTATTAACTTTCTGAGAGTTATAACATTCACTGAGTGTGAAACCCCAGATTTTATGAATAAATATTTAATTTTTCTCGAAATAATTTTTTTTATATTATGGTGTGGATTTGATATAATAGTTATGGGTAGTATTTATAAATTTTGTAAAGTATCCAAGTTGTCATATAATATTCGATTGGTCGGGGAATATTCGTTTTAACAGAGAATATTCGTACAACGACACAATCATTGGTGGACCCCACAACGGAATTATTGTCGGATTGAGAAAACGACAAAAATATTTTATTAAAAATAACGGCGGAAGTTTTACCATTGTTACTGTTGAACTACTCGGTAGTAAAAGTACAGTAATACGTGTGGTTGCATAGTAACACACGGTATTGATTATTAATGCTTATGTGAGAAGTCACTCAGTTTGATTCAATTATTGTCAGTTAATAATATGAATTATTTAGCGATAATGACGTTTTGTTTTATTCGTATTATTAACGTAATAAAACAGAAACATCTTTTTATATAAAACAGAATACTTTATTAAAGTTATTCTATAAATAGAATATATTATATTTTATTTAAAAGATTTTTCTTTAAATATGGACCGTCAGATTAAAGTAATCAATCTGGACCGTTCATGGATTAGTTACTATGCATTCTATTTTTCTATAAATAGCAGCTCATTCCTTCATTATTTCTTACGAATTCACTGAACTCTAGAGAGAGAAACTATAGAGAGAGAGAAGAAGAGTATTCTGCTACTTAACTACTTCCTTATTTCAGCTATTCTTTAAAACGGTAAGGGGTGTTATTCTTTCTTATTCATGAAGAGAACTGTTGTTATTCCATTTCTTATTATTCTGTTGGAATAACCTGTATACGTGGTCTACCCTATACTTGGTGACATTCTTCTATTATTCTGTTGGAACATCCTGTCTGTGTGTTTTACACCGGACCTGGTTCCGTTTTTATTATTATTATGTTGTAACATCCTGTCTGTGTGTTTTACACCGGGCCTGGTTCCGTCTTGTTATTATTCTATCGGAATATCCTGTCTGTGTGTTTTACACCGGACCTGGTTCCATTATTTATTATTCTGTCGAAATATCCTGTCTGTACGTTTACGCCGGACCTGGTTCCATTATTTTTTATTCTGTTGGAATAACCTGTCTGTGCGGTCTATCGCATGCATGGTGATTTCTTTTGTTATTCCATTCTTTATTGTACTCAGTTGGTTAAGTTTTGACTTCTATACTCCATGAAATTTGTGGAATATCCTTGATAATTGCGGTTCATCCAGTATCTTTTCATGAAAATATTCTTCTAAGTATTCTTGAATTTTACTCCACAAAGCAATATCATGTTGACAATTTGGACGTTGTTAATTCTTGGATAAATTAATTCTTGAACTTGTTTTATTGAATTCTTATATCATTGTCATCATCCTCATGTTTATAAAATGTTGAAAGTCATCTGTGGCCTGTAGTGCATAGATGGACTTGGTATGATTATGACCAGGGATTATTCGGTGTAATCATGACCGTAATGTTACGAATGATGTGGTAAAAGTCCTCATTGGCCCGTAGTGCATTGATGGACAGTTGTTGACATGATCATGACCATTAATGAATATACGAATATCCTTGGCCGTAGTGCAGGGGTGATTCGATGATGTAGATTATTTTATTAAGCTGAGTCTCAGCGATCACAGTGTTGGAAAATCTTTTAAATCATAAAAGATAGTAGAGTTTATTTTCTACTTGACTCTTTTAATGGATTGCTTGTTCCGCTGCAGTTAAACTTGATGTCTATTATATTTTATCAGTTTAACATTGTTGAAGGCTAATGATAATTTATTCTGCATTATCTTAGTCATAATATTTCTTACTGGGCTAGTTGAGCTCACCCTTTCTTTTACGGTTCTCTTCAGGAAATGAGAACGTAGCTGGGGCAAGTCAGGGAACGGAGTGATGGTCCGAATGATAGTATTAGTTAGTAGTCCTCACTATTCTATGTAATGGTGTGTTAATAAATGTAATGAGGACTCCTTTTGAGTATGAATACTCTCTAGAAGATAATATTTGTATTCAAACTCACAGTTTATGTTTTGTCGTATTGTACACGACGGTTGTATTAGTAAGTTGTATTTGTATTTTGTACCATGTAAGTGGCGACCCAAGATGGGTGATGTATACCTGATTTTGGGGGTGTCACAGTTGGTATCAGAGCTTAGGGATATGATCCCTGGCTAGGATGTGAGAATAGAACTAGGAGGGGAGAGACGGGGAATTCCTTCGCTAGTATGACCTACCTAAGTTTATTTGGTATTTAATTGGTCGGTCAAAGTATATGGATAATATGTTATATGTTAATTAACCCTTATTTTGTTGTAGTATTTGCAAATGGCAACCGAAAATGTTGAGATAAGCAATGGAGCACAGGAGACCGTTGAGTCTCCACAGATCAATAATCAGGACAATGTGCAACAGGATGGCGATAATCCTCCTGTAAACAACAACACTGATCAATTGACGAACGACAGTACGTTTAAGAGTTTTTTTGAATTCATGCAACAACGGGCGAGAGCGGCTCCTATCCAAAATGAAGGAAGAAACAATGACAACCCACAGTTGGTCACCGCTAAGCAATTCAAGGAGCTAGGACCACCGGAGTTTTTGGGAAAGCCAGAACCACTTAAGGCGGAGACGTGGTTAAAGCAGATCACCAAGATATTTGATGTCTTGGGATGCTCCGAGGAGCAAAAGGTTCCCTTTGCCACCTTTATGTTGCGTGAAGAGGCAGATTACTGGTGGGAATCTGTAAAACGTACCCAGCCTGACGCACTCAAGATGTCTTGGGAGAAGTTCCAAGAACTGTTCAATGACAAGTACTTTCCCGAAAGTATTCGTCACATGAAGGAGGTGGAATTTATCAAGTTGGAGCAAAATAACATGACCGTGTCGCAGTACGAAGCCAAGTTTGCCGAGTTGTCCCGATTTGCATCCCACTTGGTGGATAATGAAGAGAGAATGACGCGGATGTTTTTAAGAGGTTTGAAACCGGAGATACGTCAATATCTTATTTTTCATAAACTGTGTTTGTATTCAGATGTTGTGAATAGGGCTCAGTTAGTGGAGCGCGATAACGAGTCAACGCAACCAAAAGAGAGCAGCCAGAAAAATGATAATACTGGTGATAACAGTCATCAAAGCGGTGACAATAAGCATGGAGGGAATCAACATGCCAGAAATGGTAACCACTTCAATGGTAATCATGGTCAAAACAATAAGAATGGATATTTCAAGAAGAGAAAATTCAACAATGATGGAAAGACGTCAGCACCAGCACCCGTTGTTAAGGAAGGAGAACGACCACCTATCATATGCTTCAAATGCGGAGGGGAGGGACACATCAGTCCAAACTGCGCGATGCCATCCAAAGCATGCTATAATTGTGGAAGAGAAGGTCACTTAGCCCGATTTAGTCGTTCACCGAAGACAAGTTCAGATAGGATGGAGGCACCAAAGACCGTCCCAGAAAAGCCAAAGCCAGTAGTTTAAGAGAAAGCATTTTTTTTTTCGTGACGAGGAACCTGAATAAAATTATCACGGGTATGTTAGTCATAAACTCTTGCGAAGTCTATACCGTGTTAGATACCGGTTCTACTCACTCTTTTATTTCACCTAGTTGTGTTCAATGTTTAGACTTTGATATGTCTGTTTAAAGTCAGTTGGGAGAAATCTTCATTACCTCCACTATTTATAAATCTTGTTCAAATCAACACTTTCACGTTACCTGTCGATCTTATCTCTTTGAAAATACTTGCCTTTGATGTGATTTTTTGAAACGATTGGTTCACTACTTATCATGCTTCTCGTAAGGTTGTTAGCTTTCATACTCCTAACCACCATGTTATGCGGATTCAAAGTAACCAAACCACTAAAGTCAATCATTGTCATATCAAGCCATAAATAAAGAGCCCCGGTCCTTTCGTTGTTGACTTTCTTGTGTGGAATGTACCGAAGCCAGACTTTCGGTAGGGGACGTTGTGAATAACGGTGACAAGTTAATAGATATCAATGTGACGTGTTATCCAAGTCTTGTACGAGAGTCACAGTTTTGAATGATATTTCTATTGTTAATAAATTTCCTGACGTATTCTTGAAGACTTCTTAGCTTACCCCTAGAGCGTGAAATCAAATTTTGTATTGACCCCAGTACAAAACCCATTTCTTAAACCCTCAAATATTTATTCAACTAAAGCGAACGTAACATGCGCCAAAGACGTTGGCTCGAGCTGTTAAAGATTATGATCATACCATACCATCGTGAAAAAGCGAACGTGGTAGCTGATGCGTTGAGTAGAAGATCGTATGCGGTTACAAGTGCGAATATACGAACCCACGTGAAGATAACGAATATATGATTAGAATTGATTTTAATCGATAAAGTTAAAACCGCTCAAGCTACATACTCAGAGTTGATAAATGTGAAGAAGAAGGTTCAAGAGGGCGTTATTCTAGAAGCAAGAATCGACGAAGAGAGGAAATCTCAACTCTCGATTTAATTGGCCCATTTAAAATCCTCGATGAAGTAGGAACTGCGGCCTATAGACTCGTTTTACCGCCAAGTATGTTGCGTGTTCAGAACATTTTTTTTTTTACGTATCGATGTTACGTAAATATGTGGACGACCCGAACCACATTATTAATTTAGAACCGGACGAGATAGCAAAAGATTTAACGTATGAGGAGATACGTGTTAACATCTTGGATAAGAAGGATCATATTCGATGCTTAAAGGTTATACCTCAAGAGTTAGAATTTGAAGTGAAGTCAAGGTATCCTCACATGTTCAGCATACCAAGTACGTACGTAAATTTCGAGGGCAAAATTCTATAAGGAGGGGAGATTGTGAAACCCCAGATTTTATGAATAAATATTTAATTTTTCTCGAAATAATTTTTTTTTATATTATGGTGTGGATTTGATATAATAGTTATGGGTAGTATTTATAAATTTTGTAAAGTATCCAAGTTGTCATATAATATTCGATTGGTCGGGGAATATTCTTTTTAACAGGGAATATTCGTACAACGACACAATCATTGGTGGACCCCACAACGGAATTATTGTCGGATTGAGAAAACGACAAAAATATTTTATTAAAAATAACGGCGGAAGTTTTACCATTGTTACTGTTGAACTACTAGGTAGTAAAAGTACAGTAATACGTGTGGTTGCATAGTAACACACGGTATTGATTATTAATGCTTATGTGAGAAGTCACTCAGTTTGATTCAATTATTGTCAGTTAATAATATGAATTATTTAGCGATAATGACGTTTTGTTTTATTCGTATTATTAACGTAATAAAACAGAAACATCTTTTTATATAAAACAGAATACTTTATTAAAGTTATTCTATAAATAGAATATATTATATTTTATTTAAAAGATTTTTCTTTAAATATGGACCGTCAGATTAAAGTAATCAATCTGGACCGTTCATGGATTAGTTACTATGCATTCTATTTTTCTATAAATAGCAGCTCATTCCTTCATTATTTCTTACGAATTCATTGAACTCTAGAGAGAGAAACTATAGAGAGAGAGAAGAAGAGTATTCTGCTACTTAACTACTTCCTTATTTCAGCTCTTCTTTAAAACGGTAAGGGGTGTTATTCTTTCTTATTCATGAAGAGAACTGTTGTTATTCCATTTCTTATTATTCTGTTGGAATAACCTGTATACGTGGTCTACCCTATACTTGGTGACATTCTTCTATTATTCTGTTGGAACATCATGTCTGTGTGTTTTACACCGGACCTGGTTCCGTTTTTATTATTATTCTGTTGGAACATCCTGTCTGTGTGTTTTACACCGGACCTGGTTCCGTCTTGTTATTATTCTGTCGGAATATCCTGTCTTTGTGTTTTACACCGGACCTGGTTCCATTATTTATTATTCTGTCGGAATATCATGTCTGTGCGTTTACGTCGGACCTGGTTCCATTATTTATTATTCTGTTGGAATAACCTGTCTGTGCGGTCTATCGCATGCATGGTGATTTCTTTTGTTATTCCATTCTTTATTGTACTCAGTTGGTTAAGTTTTGACTTTTATACTCCATGAAATTTGTGGAATATCCTTGATAATTGTGGTTCATCCAGTATCTTTTCATGAAAATATTCTTCTAAGTATTCTTGAATTTTACTCCACAAAGCAATATCATGTTGACAATTTGGACGTTGTTAATTCTTGGATAAATTAATTCTTGAACTTGTTTTATTGAATTCTTATATCATTGTCATCATCCTCATGTTTATAAAATGTTGAAAGTCATCTGTGGCCTGTAGTGCATAGATGAACTTGGTATGATTATGACCAGGGATTATTCGGTATAATCATGACCGTAATGTTACGAATGATATGGTAAAAGTCCTCATTGGCCCGTAGTGCATTGATGGACAGTTGTTGACATGATCATGACCATTAATGAATATACGAATATCCTTGGCCGTAGTGCAGGGGTGATTCGATGATGTGGATTATTTTATTAAGCTGAGTCTTAGCGATCACAGTGTTGGAAAATCTTTTAAATCATAAAAGATAGTAGAGTTTATTTTCTACTTGACTCTTTTAATGGATTGCTTGTTCCGCTGCAGTTAAACTTGATGTCTATTATATTTTATCAGTTTAACATTGTTGAAGGCTAATGATAATTTATTCTGCATTATCTTAGTCATAATATTTCTTACTGGGCTAGTTGAGCTCACCCTTTCTTTCACTGTTCTCTTCAAGAAATGAGAACGTAGCTGGGGCAAGTCGGGGAACGGAGTGATGGTCCGAATGATAGTATTAGTTAGTAGTCCTCACTATTCTATGTAATGGTGTGTTAATAAATGTAATGAGGACTCCTTTTGAGTATGAATACTCTCTAGAAGATAATATTTGTATTCAAACTCACAGTTTATGTTTTGTCGTATTGTACACGACGGTTGTATTAGTAAGTTGTATTTATATTTTGTACCATGTAAGTGGCGACCCAAGATGGGTGATGTATACCTGATTTTGGGGGCGTCACACTGAGGGTCTAATGACCACGAATCATGTCCACAGTTATAAGTAATCTTTCAACTTTAACTTTAACAGTCATAAAACTATAAGGACTCCACGTACTTAGGGGGATCAACCCTTCGTACAATGTATTGTGCACAACCATTTCAACACTAAGCGTAAACCTCTATTAAAAGAGTTGTTCATCTCAGTATTTAGAATACAAGTCCACACCAATGTAAGTTTGGTTTGGATAAGCTTTCAAGGTAATTTGGAATTCGATGAACATCAACTACGGAGTAGTTGAATAAAGTCCATGACATTATACTTATAGAATAATCGTAATTGAATTAATCATAGTAACTAAAAGCATGCTTTAGGAATAATCTAATAGCATACAATTTGAATACTATAGCATACCTTGCTTGAACAATACTAAGCCAAGGTTAATTAGAACTGAATATTAAACATGCATAGAAATCTAGTTATGCATGCTAACCAAAAATTGAATTACAAGAATAAATTGTTCAACATCAAATAGTTTAATAAGACGAAGGATTAGAAAACTTGCTCAATTATAAAATAGAGTTAGAAAACTTGCCTTTAGCACAAGCTACACCCTTACCACTTGAATTCCAATACCCTAAACATATGTCATTGTGACATAGTTAGTCATTATCACATAACCAATACATTCACCACGTAGGTTTGATTATTCAATCACATAATCAAACTATGTTAATACTAATTAACTCTTGGTAACATGCTCATTCATAGTCTAATACTACTGAAATCATCATTTAACATTCATATTATTAACACATAACATTTATTTTCAAAATTTGTATACTTAAACAAAACTGTCAGAACATTCTACTAACTCGCGCTGCGGCGCCACAGTTTACACTGTGGTTCGCGCTGCGGTGCTGCGACGCGGTGAATGAACTTACGAAGTCGCGTTGCGGCGTGATGATGGCGTTGCGGCGCCACTAATGCACTGTTAGAGCCGCGCCGCAGCGCGAAACTGCAGTTTCGACTGACAATTTCGGCAAAACCGTGCAAGAAAAAGCCAAAATTGGCCAAAAAAACTCGAATCTAATAGACTGATTATCATGTAATTTACATATATACTTTATATAAACATATTGTGAAGACTTCTAACATGTTTCTACTCATAAAATAACTTAAACATCAAATATACAACACCTAATTTCAATATTTTTGGCAAAAACTCCATGTTTGATATTTTCAATGAAAATCAACACTGTGATTTTGTTTTTCAATCAAAATAGAAATTTCAAAACATTATAGTTATGATTTTACATACTCTATCAATTCCAACAATCAATTATCAATTTAACAACTAATAAAACCTTAATTTCTATTTTAAATTAAGCCATATTCATATATATTTTCCTGTAAACACTGTAATATACTTTCTTCCACAAAACACATATATACATGAATTACTATGCCTATAATCATATATAAACTCATGAAATAATCTTATAATAAATAATCATACCAAACTATATACACAACAACAATTTATCCTTTATAAAAATTTTACAGAGAACTTTTTGGAAGAAAAAGAAAAAACTAAACTTTAAAGAAAAAGGTTAAGCTCCTACCTTTGATTAAGAAGATGATGGCTATTCTTTTCTCCAATTCTTTTCTCAAAAACCTGTTAGAATCACTCCATTTCTCTCTAGAATTTTCTCAAACTTTTCTCTGTGATATTCTTCTTTTTCTCTCTTTTCTTCTGAGTTTTCTTTCTTCCTAACTCTAACATACGTAAACTAATATAACGTATATAGTAATAATAGATATATTAAATATATAATATAATACTAACTTAACTGACATCAGTTATTTTTATTTTGAAAATCAAAAGCCATAAGGCTTGTTTGGCTAACCACTAAAATATAACCCATTAAATCCTTATGTCTTGTTTGGTAAAACACAATTATATTAAAGACTTAATATGCAATAAGACTTATTTGGCCAAAACTAAAATACACTCTTTTAATTTATTTTAATAACTCTTTTATAGAAAGGTTATTAGTCACACTTTTATGTAATTAATAAATCAATTAAAATATTAATCTATTAAATTACTTTAGCACATAATTTAATATCACATAACTATAATTTCTTTTATAATTATAATTCTATTTAACCAACTAATATTTTAAATTACAATTTCCCATTTAAAATATTATAGTTTATTTAAATCACTATAAGCTCTCTAGCTTACTTAATAAATTCAATTATTATATAATCTCATAACAACTAATTTTCTTATCTCTTTAATTATTTATTCAACAAATAAATAACTAAATCACATCAACTCAATTTGCCATATAATTCAATAAATATTTAATATTGCAAATAAGTATTTAATATTTAATATTTAATTATTTATTCAACAAATAAATAACTACACCACATAAACTCAAATTGAACAATTATTTATTCAACAATAAATATATCCATTAAATACTTATATAAATCAATAAATATTTAATATTACATTTTAAAATTCTGGAATGTTACAAAAAGCCACAAGGCTTTGTTTGCCTTGCACACTAAAACTCCCCCCTCAATTTATTTTTATATCTTTCTTATCACATAGTTCCCTTGTCACACATTTATTTAGTAACTTAAATCAAGTCAAATTTTACACTTTACTTATAATTTCAATTATAATTTTCATTATAATTATAATCATACTTAACAAATTATTACATCTCTAATCTAATTATTAAATTAAATTAGAACATCACCACAAAACAACATTATAATTTTTAATTATCTCATTAAATCAAAACTTCAAACCATAAAATTATTATACATTAATTTAATTATTATAACACACTTTAACTAATTTAATGCACAATAATTCCATCAAATATTTATTTATCTCAATAAAAAAATCAATTGAAATATTTATTTAATTCAATAAATATTTAAAATTGATAAAATTAATTACAAAATTCTCGTTCGTTACAATTTGTCTGTAGTAAGGGAAGTTAAAGAAGAAGTGGACCAAGAGACCTCTACTCTGGTCAAGAGAAGCAAAGGAAAGAAGAAGATGAAGTCCATTGTTCAAATGGCAGAAGAGCCTCAAGGATTAACAACTGAAGCACGTCAAGACTCTGATCCTGAACTCTCTGGTCAATCTCCTGAAAAAGAGATTTCTCAAACTGAAGAACATCTCAAGAAGAAGAAGAAGAAGCAAACTGAAGAAGAAGTTGAAGATAGATCCACCATCTCTCAACTGCTTAAGAATGGAAAGCGCAACATGCGTTTGACTAAGTCGTCCTTGACCACGATCGTGGAGAATCCAAGTATGCCGATCGTGGAGTCAAGAGTTATCAGTCAAAGTGAAGTAGACATTGGGACAACGACTCAGCATGCACAAGTAGATGTTGTTGAGGATGAACAACATGCTAAAGAAACTACAAATCCTAATCCAAGAAGATCAAAATGAAGGCTAATCAAGAAGGTTGATCTTGAGCTCAAAGAAGTTATGCTAAAGATTAAAAAAGCAGAAATGAAGATGGAACATGCTAAAAGGACTGAGTCTCCAGAATCTAGTTCTCACAATGAGTACTTGGATCAAACCAGGATCATTAAAACTGTAATTGCCAACATCGACAATGCAGTTAGTCAGACTGCATCAGACCAAGTATTTGTTAATACTGAAGAGGATCAACAAGAGAATGCTGATCAAAGAGATGCTCATATTGAGGGGGAGATTTTTGAATTCCCTGAGCTAGCAAGTGCTCCAGCTAAGGGGGAGCAATCAGAAGCTCATCATGAAGCCCCCTCTGCCCCTCAAGAAATGATGGAGATTCTTGATGTTGAAGATGAAAGGGAGGAAGAGGAAGAAGTTGTAATTATTGTTGAGTATAGAAATGAAGAAAGGAGCATCAATTATAATCAAATGTTCTCTTATCTACCCATGATGCCCTTTCATAGAGCTCTAATTCTCAACACTTGGGATCATATGTTCTGGATATTCAAAGCATATCCAGCAGTATCTGTGCTCACCCAAGGATTCCCAAGCAACCTCACCTTTGCTTAAAAATTGATCACAAATCATGCCACTTATGTCCATGAGCAAAATGTATATTTCATTCCTTCAAGCTTCAAGTTAAATCATTCTCCTTCATCAAATTTCCATCAATTTGATAAATTGTCTAAGTGGATTGAGGTTATCCCTAATCCACAAAATCAATTTCTAGTTGCAGAGTCCCAACACTTTGTAACTGATTAACCAAATGAACCAAACTCCACAATTGTACCATCTTTAAACACCATCTCGATCGACTCCACGATAGTCAAACAACATAACACCTTGACCGTCGATCCTACCCAAATCGTGAAGTCAGCTACCCAACTTAATGAAGCATCCTCCTCTCCCAAACATCAAACCATTATTCCTATAACTCATTTTGATGTTCCTTCATCATCAAACAACAATTACTTCAATCTTTCTCTTGCTCTCTCGAATATGCAAGAACAAAAATCAAGAGCCTCTCATTCAGACACTCAGAGAATACTTGAGCTTCTTTTGGTTCTTCCTACCAAAAATGAGCTGTCTGGCGTGACAGAAAAAATGATTAAAGAGATATGATAAGTGGGTTTTATAGCTACTTATTGGATATCAATTCACGAGAACTATGCCCATCTCGAGTACATTTTAGTGTGTTTTTAGTTGCATTTCGTGTTATTTTGCATTGCATGTACTGAGAACTCCTTTGGTATAAAAGTGCAGGAAATAGCAAAGCTCAATGTTAGTAGGTGGCAATGAGACTAATGGAAGCATGACACAAGGAACAAGTGGAGATAAGCAACTAAGCATTGATGAAGGAAGAAGGATTAGCAGTTAAACACAGAAGCAGTAGCAGCAGCAGACTCAAGAATACAGATTTCAGGTCGTACGGCCGCACGGCTATATAAGCTGGAACACGCACGTCCGCGCCATTAACCAGATAGAGCTTATTTTACGCACGCGCACCCGCGCCATGTTTACAAAGGGATCGCACGCGGCCGCGCGCGTTATTGACTGTAGTTGCTGATTTTATTTTATTTTTGAAATTCTAAGTGTTTTGAGTTGGTATAAACTACTCTGGTGGATACCAGACGCGACTATCTTTAGTTTTTACGAGTTTTTCATATTAGGGAACTAGGTTTTTTACGCTTTGAGCGAATTCCAACGTGGAGCCAAGCATAGACTTAATATTTTATATCTCTTCATTAGAATTCAATCATTAACTATGAATTACTTTTATGTTGTTGGAGATTATTGAGGATTTGAACATCACTTTTGGATTATAATCAGCAATTGGGTTTGATCAATTTTATCTTCTCTTTCAATTGTTATTTATTATCTATGTGTTTCTTTAATCCCATAATGGCTTTTGGTTCAGACATGAACTAACTTCCATTATGGGATTCTAACAAATTTTAATATGTAGTCTAATTGATGGCTTGATTGCTGGATTGTTAGAGTATCATCAGGAATTTCTATTATGGTTGATTTGATTGCATGAATGCTTGATCACCATTCATTTTATGTACTTGCATGGAATTGAAAAATAACATGCAGTATGGTTGTAATCATGATAGCATGCGTGTATGGAGCTGAATTGCTTAGCTTTATACTTCGTAAATCAGATAGACATATATTGTTTCACCGTGTGAGTTATATAAGGGATTGTGCTTAAATTCAATATGGCTACAACTTCACATAGAAATATAGTGATTTTAGTTTTATTGATGATTACATGATTTCTATTGTATGTGGATATTATGTAAGTAGGTCATAATTCATTGAAAAATGGTTATGTCTACATTAATGCTCTTGGCTAATTTTCTGTGATGCGTGAATAATCTTGCATGATGGTGGTATTTAGATGAACTATTAAATGAAGTTAGGATTCCATTATTTTCAGATTTGATTTATTACATTAATATTCTTCTTTTATTTGTTATTTGATTTTAGAGTAATTCAAAATCATAAGCGTTTCGTTTAAGCATATAAAAATTAGTAATATAGTTGATGCATAATAGTTTAATTTAGAAACCTTTCTCCGTGGATCGATACTCTATTTACTCTGTATTACTTGTTGACCCATGTATGCTTGCATGAGTTAGAGTCCTTTTATTAGAACTAAAAAGGAGGCAACATGTTTTTGGCGCCGCTGCCGGGGAATTATTTTAATAATTTTTACCAACATTAATTTCAATCAAATTAGTCTTAATTTAAACATTTTTATTTTGTTTTAATTATCTTCCTATATTTCTCTCTTTTCAGGTACCATGGGTGATTTTGCTTTTCAATGGCCTTATGCAAATATGATTCAACCAAGGGACGCAAGAACTGAAGGACTCAATGTATTTTTTATATTGTTAGCACAAATTGCAACACTTTCGGAGAGGTTGGATGTTCTTGTAGCCCAACATACTCGAGAGATATCAGTTACATATGAATATTGTGCTGGCGAGCATCCGAGTTATCAGTGCAACATCAGGTTTAGACAAGTACAGTTTGGGGGTGATTACCTCAACAACTATGTTTATCCCAATTATCATCAAGGTTGGGGGTATCTCTCGGATTTTGAATGGAGTTATAACTATCAAGACCAATACTGTGTTCCAAGTCCAACACATCCATCGGATTTCTCATATCCACCTCCAATGCAACAAGAAGAAAATTCAAGGTTGAAGGAATTCATGTCAAAAAACATAGCAGACCATGAAGAGATGATGATGAGTCAGGAGTTATCAAGCCAAAATCTTAACAGACAGATGGAACAACTCATTAACTCCTCAATGAATGGTCCTCAATACATGGATTTCAAAACTGAACAAGATAATTCAAGATTAGAGGATTTGTGGTTCAAATTTGTAGCATCAACTGAGGAGAAGATGATTGAGCAAGAGAGGTCAATTTAAAATCTTCAGAATCAGATGGATCAAATGTTCGAAGCCTTGAACAATCGCCCTCCAAACAATTGGTGATATAACATGGACGATGAAACTGATAGAGAGATAGAAGTGTACATGCCACTGAATGAACTGAAAGGAGTGGACATTGAGGAGACAACTGGGGGTATGGAAAATGAAGAACATGAGCTGACTTGTATAATACCCCAAGTGCCTTCTCATTTAGAGTTGAAAAATTCAGTGAATTTTGCACACCCATGTCCCCTTGGTAGTCACATCCAAAGCAAGAATTTCTGCGATTATGAGGTCTCTTACAAACCATGGTGGGCTGAGGAAGAGATAATAGAAGAAGAAAATCTCGTTGTATCTTTCATGCCTCAATGCAAAAATCTATTCACAGATATAATGGGAGAAGCACCTGGCGATGCAATGGAACTAGGGACATCATGTACAGGAAATAAGCTACGTGGCTTCAATCCGAAGACTCTCATGATGGGGAGCCTACCAAAGCACATAGCAGTTCTAATGGATGGAGGGTTCCTAGCTTTTCGTAGAGGAATTGGATAGCGATCAAGAACAGAGTCCAGCTAACGGACTATAAATCGAGCGCTAGATGGGAGGCACCCCATCAAATCTTTCTCCTCCCTTGTTTAATTCTTATTTACATCTCCATTTACTTATTCCCCTATGTTTAGTTCTTCATGCTTTCCATATTTAGTAGATGTTTAATAAATGTAAGTCTTGATAATAGTTTTATTGTTTCTCCTATCAGGTTCAATCCAATAGCTATAAACATTTAGGATCAAACAGAAGTCAAAAACTGAAGTTGCCAAGGTACAGGGTAGCGCGGCCGCGCCCAACTACAAGCCAAATATAGTGCAGTCGTGCCATAGCTCAGTCCTAGAAATCAAATATTACTCAACTTTTAGAATTTCTGACTCAAGCATTCGGATAGTTCGAAGCCCACACTCAGTTTCTAACTATAGAATATCTCAAACTTATCCAACGCCTGATATACCATCGGATCATGAGAAGGCGAACGGAGATGACATTGCCACTTAGGGGAGTATTCTTTCACTTTTCATTACAATGAGGGCATTATTAATTTTAAGTTTGGGGGTATTAGGTTGTAGTTAGTAGTTGTTGCATATAGATAGCTGCATATAGTTTTATTGCATGTTTAGGTTGCATAGTAGTGGTATTTTAGTATCTTGCTAGTTAAATTTTTGGCATAAATTTATTTTTTTTTAGTTTTATTTTGTCTTGTTTACTTAGTATGTGTTTAGCTGCATTACATAGTATATTCTCATGTTTTAAGTCGGTTGAATTCCAATATGGCCATTGATGATATAGAAATTTGATTGATTTTTGAACGTGGTTGATAACTTAAGCTTAGTTATAATTTTATACATGATGTGATTTATGCTTGTTGTTTAGATGTTATCGGTTAGCACATAAGTGTTCATGTTTGCTTGTTGGTAAAAGATTAATTTGTTTGGCTATTGAGAAGAAAATATTATTCTTAGTGATAGAATTATGTAGGAAGTGAACATTGACTATGAAAACACAGATACTCAAACTTTGGGAACACATGGGTATGCTTGCTATAAAAAAAATTTAAAAAAAAAAGAAAAAAAAGAGAAAAATATGAAAAATTACCGTGGCTAGTCTTGTTTCGGGGCCTTTGTTACTTGAGCAAATACGCCCGAGAGGATTGTCTTTACACCTAACGCCCTAAGGTCTTTTATGGTCTGGGAGTCGTTGGTTGAAAGCTCGCTAAGGGGTAGCACTTTAGCCTAATGGAATGAGGCATTGCACAGTCATGGGAAAAAGAAAAAAAAACCAATAAACACCGTGGGAAAGTGCGAAAATCACCCTCGTGAGTAAAAATAAAGCAGAATAAACTCATTGTTGAACCTTAGTTTGTATTGATGTGTTGGAGTAGTTGTTGTTTCATTTGTATGCATAGTTCTTGATTTGAACTTCAATTTTCTTTCTTAAGTAGGATAACATGTGTAGACTTTACCTTTGTCAAGTTTATTTGTGAACACATCACACACACACAACATCTTTATAGCAGGTTTGGATTATTTGATTGTATGGCATTATGCCTATAGCTTGGTTTGATACTTTGTTCTTGAATCTGGATATTTCTCTGAGGCATATCTTATTGGAATTCATATTTGGCTGAGGATGTGGGATTCATTGTCATAGTAGCGTAGCTTGCATAGCATTTAGATTGCATTATATTGTGTTGCTTGGGGACAAGCAACGGTTTAAGTTTGGAGATATTTGATAAGTAGGTTTTATACTTACTTATCCAGTATCTATTACTTAAATTAATTGTTTATACTCATGTTTCTTAGTTACTTTACATGCATTTTGTGTTTATTTTGTAGATCTTATGCTTGGGAACGTTGTGAGCGACTATTGATATGAAAATGCAAGAAAAAGCAATTCGGGCTTCATGTTCTTGGCTTGGAACTTGGATTATGTTGTAGAGCATCTTCTTAGCTTTTCGGAACATCTTGAATCATTTCAATCGGAGTTCGGATGCAAGAGTTATGACATTTGTACCAACGGACGTTAAACTTCAATGTTTTGGTTGGCCATTTGCAGAGTTGTCACTTCCAACCCAATTTCAGCCTTCATCCGTCCATTATTTCTCAATTATCAAATAATGAAAGTTGTAGAGCTCGTCGAGAGCTTCGATTTGATAGGTGACAGCCCCGTAACTCCTCCCGAATCAAAAGTTATGGTCGTTTTACCAGAGGACACTGCAGCAGAAAACTAGCAGCGCGGCCGCGCGAGTCCCTGGAGAAAAATTATGCATTTTGCTACTTTAGCGCGGGCGCGCCTAACTCCAGGCCATTCCCAGCGTGGCCGCGCCACTTCTGAAGTTGACTAAAGCTGACTTTTTCACTAGAGAGTAAATGAGAGCATAACTTGGAGGGGGGTTCAATGAGGGCTTATAAATAAGACGTATTATCAGTATGTAAAGGGATTCCACCCTTGGGGGGATCAATCGACATTACATATGCTCTTTTCTTTTCTTTAATTTCATTATTCGATTAGATTAGATTAGAACCCTAGAATAGCTAAGATTTAAGGATTGAAGCAATTGAAGATCCTTGAAAGTTCAGAAGTGAAACAAGAGAAGAAACTCAGATTTGCTATTCTTAATCCCTAACTCTCTTTGCTTCTATTTGTATCTTTCAATGTATATTCAATTGTGGATCATGGATTCTAATTCAACTATGAGTTAAATTCTATTTTGGGATTGCAATGGAATCTATTGCCTAGTTTATTTTGACATACTTCAATGTTAGCCTTATTGATTGCTATGGGATTGTCTATTAAGATTCATGCTTATTTGCTTAGTTGATTGGCCATCAATTACTGTGATAACCCATATGAACTTGAAAGACGGAGTATGGGTTTAGATTTGATCTTGATAGCTTGTGTTTGTATGCTCTATATGGTGATGGAATATATGATTCGTGCTTAGGATAGACATATACCGAGGCATCGCTGGTAGTCATTTGAGAATTTGGGCTTAAACCCTAATTATTTATAAATCACATAGACATATAGTGATTTAGGTAATGTGGGTGTTCATGTGTATTCTATCAATTGTGGATTATATGTGATATGAGTATGGTACATTGAGATATGGCTGTACTTTACTTTCGTGTTCTCGACTAGCAATCCAGTGCAAGTAATTTGGCTTAACAGGGAGTGCGTTGAGTTAACTGATTCAATAGATAAAATTGTAATCTCAGGTCTTCATTATCTAGTCTTACTCTATGAATAGTTAGGTTTATTTATTTTCCCAGTTTAAATATAAAATATAAAATCATTCGTTTAAATAAGACTGAAATGGCTATGGACTAGTACTTGGTGAAAATTATTAGTTAATTCTCCGTGGGAACGATACTTTACTTACTCTTTATTACTTGTTGACCGTGTATACTTGCACGCATATATTGATCGGTAAAATGACCAACAAGTTTTTGTGCCTCCTTTTTAGTTCTAATAAAAGGACTCTAACTCATGCAAGCATACATGGGTCAACAAGTAATACAGAGTAAGTAGAGTATCGATCCACGGAGAAAGGTTTCTAAATTAAACTATTATGCATCAACTATATTACTAATTTTTATATGCTTAAATGAAACGCTTATGAATTTGAATTACTCTAAAATCAAATAACAAATAAAAGAAGAATATTAATGTAATAAATCAAATTTGGAAATAATGGGATCCTAACTTTATTTAATAGTTCATCTAAATACCACCATCATGCAAGATTATTCATGTATCACAGAAAATTAGCCAAGAGCATTAATGTAGACATAACCATTTTTCAATGAATTATGACCTACTTACATAATATCCGCATACAATAGAAATCATGTAATCATCAATAAAATCAAAATCACTATATTTCTATGTAAAGTTGCAGCCATATTGAATTTAAGCACAAGCCCTTATATAACTCACACGGTGAAACAATATATGTCTATCTGATTCAATAAGTATAAAGCTAAGCAATTCAGCTCCATACACGCATGCTATCATGATTACAACCATACTGCATGTTATTTTTCAATTCCATACAAGTAGATAAAATGAATGGTGATCAACCATTCATGTAATCAAATCAACCATAATAGAAATTCCTGATAATACGCTAACAATCTAGCAATCAAGCCATCAATTAAACTACATATTAAAATCCGTTAGAATCCCATAATGGAAGTTAGTTCATGTCTGAACCAAAAGCCATTATGGGATTAAAGCAACACATGGATAATAAATAACAATTGAAAGAAAAGATAGAATTGATCAAACCCAATTGCTGATTGTAATCCAAAAGTGATGTTCAAATCCTCAATAATCTCCAACAACATAAAAGTAATTTGCAGTCAATGATTGAATTCAAATGAAGAGATATAAAATATTAAGTTTATTCTTGGCTACACGTTGGAATTCGCTCAAAGCGTAAAAAACCTAGTTCTCTAATATGAAAAACTCGTAAAAACTAAAGATAGTCGCGTCTGGTATCCACCAGAGTAGTTTATACCAACTCAAACACTTAAAATTTCAAAAATAAAATAAAATCATCAACTACAGTCAATGACGCGCGCGGCTGCGCGCGATCCCTTTGTAAACATGGTGTGGGCGCGCGTGTGCAAAATAAGCTCTGTCCGGTTAATGGCGCGAGCGCGCGTGTTCCAGCTTATATAGCCGCGCGACTCCTAAAATCTGCATTCTTGAGTTTGCTGCTGCTACTGCTTTTGTGTTCAACTGCTAATCCTTCTTCCTTCATCAATGCTCCGTTGCTTATCTCCACTTGTTCCTTGCGTCATGCTTCCATTAGTCTCATTGCCACCTACTAACATTTTCCTGCACTTTTACACTAAAGGAGATCTCAGTACATGCAATGCAAAATAACACGAAATGCAACTAAAAAGACACTAAATTGTACTCGAGCTGGGCATAGTTCTCGTGAATTGATATCCAATAAGTAGGTATAAAATCCACTTATCAAATACCCCCAAACTTGAACTATTGCTTGCCCTCAAGCAATGCATACTACATAAACACTGAAAATGCAACTGCATGCTATGCAACTAGATTATGATGCAAATGAGTCTCACATTCTCCAGCTATAACAGAATTTCAGTCCAAACTGCCTCAGCGAATTATCCAGACTCGAGAATACAAATTCAAACCAAACTATAGGCATAATATCATACACTCAAATAATTCATATATGCAATAAAGATGTTGTGTGTGTGTGTTGTGTTCACCAAAACTTGATTAAAGCAAGAATACACGTACTAAACTGCTCAAAACAGAAAATTACAATCTAAATCAAGATTCATGTATACTTATGCAACAAAGACTGTTCCAACATATCAAAACAAACTAAGGTTCAACAATGGGTTTAACTGCTTTATTTCTACTCACGAGGGCGATTTTCGCTCTTTCCCGCGGTGTTTATTGCTATTATTTCTTTTATTATTTTCTTTTATCTTCTCTTTTTTTTTCCACATGGCTGTGCAATGCCTCATTCCATTAGGATAACACCGATACCCCTTAGCGAGCTTTCAACCAACGACTCCCAAACCATAAAAGACCTTAGGGCGCTAGGTGTTAAGACACCCCTACGGGCGTACTTACTCAAGTAACAAGGGCCCCGAAATAAGACTAGCCAAGTTATTGCTATTTTTTTATAGCATACCCATGTGTTCCCAAAGTTTGATTATCAATGTTTTGTACAGTTTCAGTCCATTTTCCACATAATTCTCTTTTTAAACCCACATTTCATGTTAAGCAATGCAACACATAATCCTTATACCTACAAGCATTAGTGAACACATCCGTGCAAACCGAAAGCATCTAAACAGCATCATGAATTACCTCATGTAAAACATTATATCTAAGCTCATGTTATCCAAAATACTCAACAATCCTTCACAATTCACTTTCATCATAGGCTAAACATAACTTCCATAAAGCTAGAACTGCGAGACATGTAACTAGACATCAAATGCAACTAAACATATACTAACACAAATTATAATGACTAAAAACAGAAAAATTTACTGCAATTATTATCTAACACATAAACATGCAGAATTTAAACTAATCATGCAAACCCTATATACAACTACCCTACTACCCAATACCCCCAAACTTAAAATATTCATTGTCTCAATGAATGAAGGTATAGGGTTAGAGAAACTCCCCTATTGTTTAGGTGCACCACCCATGTCGGGTGGTGAATCCGGTGGTGGATATGGCATGGCAGTCCCAAACTGTGGCCACTCAAGTGTAGTCCCCTGCTGTACAAACGCCTCCGCTAGTGATCCGTAGCAAATGCTGCAAAATTTTCATACACGGCATCGACCTTCCGCTCTAACCTTCGGAGCTGATGGTCCCCAGTAACAGAAGTTGCTTGAGCCGACGTTCCCGCTTCAGGTTCATGTGTAGGATGTGGTGGTGGCACCGAGGATGCGGGTTGAATGATGAAACCTTTTCCCCTCGGATGTGGTTCTCCTCCTGCCCAGTCCTCGAATTTTATAATCGTCGCATGAGTGATATCTTGACTAGGCATTTGCATCTGTTCATCATTCCATTGGACTCCTTGTTATACACACAGACTCGCAATCACTGAAGCATATGGGATACTCCCTGTAGTGGCCCCCCTCATGTAACGTAACATGTTCTAATTAATGACATAGCCCACATCGATGTATTTTCCTGTGGTTATTCCCCACAAAATGATAGCCCTCTCAGTTGTGATTTCATGCTGATGTGTTAAATGTACAAGTTTCGCACATACAAACAAATTCCAATCCTTTACATAGCGATTCAAAGCTGAGGTTGGGAAAGTGCGAGGTTGATCTGTTCCTGCTCGACAAGTCCATTGAGTTCCTGGAATACATAAGTCAGTGATAACTTCTACCAAATCCGTCTCAAAATGGGCAGACTCGACCCAATTATCATTCCCAATCGGTGGATTATCGAGTATTCTGAAAACTGCCCTGATTGCCTGAGGTGTGTACTCAACTTTAACTCCTTGAACCATTGATGATCCACTCATAGTATCTTCAGCATTAGTATAAAATTCTTGCACAATACCCATGGGAGTAGGCATAGGGGTTGCACAAAATCCTACCCATCCTCTTTCTCTAATCATATTCCACAGTTCACCATCCTACTTCCCAGGCTTGAAGCCTCGTTCTTTTACGAACGTCTTTGTCACTATTCAATAATACTCTGTTTGTGCCTCCAGATTGAGAAACTTAGTATGATCCACAATGTCCTCATCTTGACTGTTGGAAGAAGATGATGATGATGGAGCGACAGATCGTGCACGCTTAGGACCCATTGCTAGGAATGAATAATAGTAGAAATCTGCTTGATGGAATTGGAAGAGTAATAACTGATGAATGGACCACCCCCCCCCCCAAAACTAAATTTGCACACACAAAAACCCTAGTTTTATCAGTGAGGGTTGTGGCGTGGGTAGAATAACTGATGCGCACGACGTGGGATGAGATGAACGGATGGAGAAGAGACTATGACTCTCTGCTTTATCAATTTGTAACTGTTTAGAGAAGAGGAACCGTGTGTGTTGTGGAGACTGAGGGAATATGGCTCTCTGTTATATCAAGTGATAGAAGTTATGAGTCACAACATGGTTTTAAAACTTAAAAAATTTTCAATGTCCGGTGTCTGGCGTGGGCACGCGGATTTTGAGTAGAACAATGGCACGGGCGCTCTGTTTATGCGCTGCCGCGCGGTTCATCAATGCTTTCTTGGCGTGGCCGCACAGCCCTGTTTTTCTGCACTATCATTCTGCAATTCCATTACATGACATAGTGATGATTTCTTTTCAATTCTCCTGAATAAACACCAATTAACCATGTCAATGCTTGAGCTAATGAATATGCAACAATGACCATCTCATTATCATACTAATCTACACACTCCACTGCAAATTTAGTTACACATTCACGTATGCAAAACACATTAATCTATCACAATTAAAAAGAATAATGAATATGAACAACAAAAACAACCTAAATTGAATAAATAAAAAATTGAGATAAAAACAATGGGTTGCTTCCCATCTAGCGCTAAGTTATAGTCAATTAGCTTGATTGTCTCTGACTTTTCATGTTGAAGAAAGAATTGAGGTGACTTTTTGTCTGTCCACCTCGCCACCAAAGTAACGCTTCAGCCACTGTCCATTCACTTTAAATGGCTTATCCGAGAACTTATCAAACACTTCTATTGCACCATGTGGGAAGATAGTCTTCATTGTAAATGGCCCTAACCATCTTGATTTTAGCTTCTCGGGAAAAAGTTTAAGTCTGGAGTTAAAAAGCAAAACTCTTTGTCCCGGCTCAAATGTCCTCTCTATGATCTTGCGATCATGCCATTTCTTCACCTTTTCCTTGTACATCTTAGAATTATCATACGCTTGTAATCAGAATTCATCCAACTCGTTGAGTTGGAGTAGGCATTTCTCTCCTATAACTTTCAAATCAAAATTCAACTTTCGAATCACCCAATATGCTTTATGCTCTAGCTCCATAGGAAGGTGACATGCTTTGCCATAAACTAGCTGGAAAGGTGGCATGCCCAGTGGAGTCATGTATGCAGTCCTATATGCCCACACAGCATCATCAAGCTTTAAAGACCAATCCTTCTTAGTGGGATTCACAACTGTTTCCAGAATTCTTTTAACTTCTCGATTTGACACTTCTGCTTGGCCATTAGTTTGTGGATGATAAGCTGTAGCAATACGATGGTTCGCCCCATACTTAGCCAACAAAGTTGTAAACTGTCTGTTGCAGAAATGACTGCCTTCATTAATAATGATGGCCCTAGGAGTCCCAAACCTCATGAAGATACTTCTCTGTAAAAATCTGAGGACTACTTTGGCATCATTTATTGGAAGAGCTGCCACTTCTACCCATTTCGATACATAATCCACTGCAAGCAAGATGTAAAGATTTCCACATGATGAAACGAAAGGACCCATGAAATCTATCCCCCACACATCGAAAATTTCCACTTCGAGGATTGTGTTCAATGGCATTTCATTTCTTTTTGAAATGTTCCCAACTCTCTGACATCTATCACATCTCTGGACGAAACTGTAAACATCCTTGAAAATTGTCGGCCAGTAGAATCCTGCTTGTACTACTCTAGCCGTTGTTCGCTCTCCACCATAGTGACCCCCATACAAAGAAGCGTGACAATCCTGCAAAATTCCCTCGGTCTCGCTATATGGGATACACCGTCTTATCATTTGATCAGCACACTGTTTAAACAAATATGGCTCATTCCATATATACCATTTGACATCATGAAGAAATTTTTTCTTTTGATGACCCACCACGTCAGAAGGTACCATCTTACTCACCAAATAATTCGCGCAGTCTGCAAACCATGACACTTCCCCTTTCACCACAAACAACTGCTCATCTGGAAAGGATTCATTAATTACAACTTTGTCGTCTACCTCCCTTTTCGGATTCTCTAGTCGAGATAAGTGGTCCGCCACTTGGTTATCAGTGCCCTTTCTGTCCTTGATTTCCAAATCAAATTCCTGCAACAATAATATCCATCTGATCAAACGGAGTTTGGCATCCTTCTTTGCCACTAAGTGTCGGATTGCCGCATGATCCGTGTACACTATCACCTTCGTACCAATCAAATACGCTCGAAATTTATCAAAAGCGTATACAACTGCCAATAATTCTTTCTCGGTGGTGGTGTAGTTCAACTACGCATCTGTAAGGGTCTTACTGGCATAATAGATCACATGAAAAATCTTCTCCTTTCTCTGACCCAAAACAGCCCCTACAGCGTAATCGCTGGCATCACACATCAACTCAAATGGCAAATCCCAATCTGGAGCAGTAATAACTGGTGCCGAAGTTAATTTCCCCTTCAAGTGCTCAAATGCCTACACGCAGGCCTCATCAAATTTAAATTGTGCATCCTTCTCAAATAAATTGCATTATGGTTTAGTTATCTTGGAGAAGTTCTTGATGAATCTGCGGTAGAAGCATGCATGTCCAAGAAAACTGCGAACACCTTTTACTGAAGTAGGTAGTGGCAAGTTCTCAATAGTTTCTAACTTAGCCCTGTCCACCTCAAGTCCCTTCTTCGAAACCTTGTGTCCCAGAATAATTCCTTCTTGTACCATAAAATGGCACTTTTCCCAAATCAGTACTAAATTTATTTCAACACACCTTCTCAAGACCATCACCAAATTCTCAAGGCACAAATCAAATGAGTCCCCAAATACTGAGAAATCATCCATAAATACTTCCACATTCTGTTCCACCATATCCAAAAAAATAGCCATCATGCATCTCTGAAAGGTGGCTGGAGCATTGCACAACCCGAAAGACATCCTTCTAAAAGCATAAGTACCGTATAGACATGTGAAGGTCGTCTTTTCCTGATCCTCTGGAGCTATAACAATCTGATTGTAGCCTGAATAACCGTCCAGAAGGCAATAATACTCATGACCTGCTAGTCTATCCAAGATTTGATCAATGAATGGTAGTGGGAAGTGATCTTTCCTTGTAGCTTTGTTAAGCCTGCGGTAATCCATGCAAACTCTCCACCCCATCACTATTCGTGTTGGAATCAACTCATTATTCTCATTTAAAACCACGGTCATGCCACCCTTCTTCGGTATACATTGCACTGGGCTCACCCATGAACAATCTGAAATCGAATAAATGATGTCTGCGTCCAGCCATTTCAGTACTTCTTTCTTGACCACTTCTTTCATTAGCGGATTAAGTCTTCTTTATTGCTCCACTGTCGGCTTACTATCATCTTCCAACAGGATCTTATGCATGCAAAACGAAGGGTTGATCCCTTTTATATCTGCTATAGTCCATTCAATAGCTGATTTGAACTCTCTAAGCACTCGTAGCAGTTTTTCTTCCTGAAAAGATGTTATTGCAGAAGAAATAATCACAGGTAGCTTTGAATCTTTATTTAAAAATGCATACCTTAGATGGTTCGGAAGAGGTTTTAATTCAAGGTCTGGAGGTGTCTCAAGAGATGGCTTTAATTTTACTGATGTTTCTCCAGCTTTCTTCAATGCCTCAACAGGAGTTTTGAATTTTCTGAACTGCGGAGTAGTACCAAGAAATTGTAAAAGTTCTTCAAATTCCTCATCCTCGAATTCTAAATTCCCAGCCATAACATTTCTCAACGGTTCATAATCCACCAGACTCTCTACTTCATCATTTAAGACCTGGTCCACCAAATCAACTCTAAAACATTCCTCTTCATCTGTTGGGAACTTCATTGCCTTGAATACGTTGAAGGTAACCTCCTGATCATGAACACGCATAGTGAGTTCCCCTTTCTAAATGTCAATCAAAGTCCTTCCTGTAGCTAGGAATGGTCTCCCAAGTATGATTGGTATACTCCTATCTTCCTCATAATCTAGAATGATGAAGTCAGCCGGAAAGATGAATTTATCCACTTTTACCAGTATATCTTCAACTATTCCCCGTGGATACGTGATGGATATGTCAGCTAGCTGCAAAGAAATATTTGTCGGCCTTGGAGCCGGCAATCCCAACTGGTTGAATACTGACAAGGGCATCAAATTGATACTTGCCCCAAGATCACATAGACATTTACTGAAGCTCATCTTCCCGATCGTGCATGGAATTATGAAACTGCCTGGATCCTTCAGCTTTGGAGGTAATTTGCGCTGAAGCACTGCACTGCATTCCTCTGTCAAGGCCACTATCTCAAACTCTTCTAATCTCCTTTTCCTTGACAATATACCATTCATGAACTTTGCATAACTAGGCATCTGTTCCGATGCCTCAGCGAAAGGTATGTTAATCTGTAGCTTTTTAAAAACCTCCAAAAACTTGTTGAACTGCTTATCTTCCCTCTGCTTATTCAATCTCTGTGGATACGAAACCGGAGGGTGAACTAGTGGGGTTTTACTCACGGACTTCTCGACTGAACCTGCTTTGTTATCCTCTTTTTGCTGTAACTCAGAACCTTCCTTATTATCTTTTTGCTCAAACACAATTTCTGCCTCGTGTGGCCGCGCGTCCTCCCTTTGTAAATATGGCGCGACCGCGCCATGCTCATTTTCTGCACCCTTTTTCCCAGACCTTAATGTGATCGCTTGGCATTGTTCCTTCCCTTCTCTTCATGGATTTGTCTCCGTAGTACTTGGCAATGAACCCTGGGGCCTGTTGTTAAGCATGCTCGCCATTTGCCCCATTTGAGTTTCCAGATTTTTAATAACCACTGCTTGGCTTTTAGTCATTACCTCTGTGTTCGCCATATACTTCAACATCATCTCCTCCATTTTTGATTTCTTTTCTTGCTGAGGTGCAGATGGGGTGTGATGTTGTTGTTGTTGAGAAAATCCTGGTGGAAAAGGTGGTCTTGGTGTAAACTGTGGCTGAGCTGGCTGTGGCTGAAATTGGTGATTCGGCTAAAACTGATTTTGTTGATTTCCTTGATTATTTGACCAATTAAAGTTAGGATGGTTGCGGTTGTTGGAGTTGTATGTATTCTGAAATTGTCATTGGTCCTTCCTGCAATTGCTCACATACTGTACTGACTCCGAGCTAATAGCACATTGATCCGTTGCATGCGACCCCGCACAATTTCACACACAAATGCAACTGTCTTCTCCTTACTCTCTGTCAATGAATCTATTTTCTTCGCCATGACTGTTATCTGTGCTGATAACTGAGTTATAGCATCCACTTCCAACAAACCTGCAACTTTGGGTTGTGGCATCCTAGATGTAGGGTTTTAAAAATCATTCGCTGCCATTGTCTCAATAAGATTATACGCTTCCCCGTAACTTTTTGCCCATAACGCTCCTCCTGTAGCTGCATCTACAATCGGTCTGGACTGCCATCCCAATCCATTATAGATTGTGTTGATCACCATCCAATCTGGCATACCATGGTGTAGACACTTCATTAGCATCTCTTTATATCTCTCCCAAGCTTCATATAGAGATTCATTCTGTTGCTGCTCAAATTGGGAGATTGTTATCCTCATCTTCGCAGTTTTAGCCATTGGGAAAAACTTATCTAAGAATTTCTGTGCTAGGTCCTCCTATGTAGTTATAGAACCTGAAGGCAAAGAATGAAGCCAACTTCTCGCTTTATCCCTCAATGAAAACGAAAACAGTCTTAGTCTAATAGTAGACCTGGCAAACGGGCCGGGCTGGCCCAAACGGGCCGGGCTGGCCCAAACGGGCCGGGCCATCGGCGGGCCGGGCTGTCGATGGGCCGGGCCAAAATGGCCCGGGTTTTAGTGGGCTGGAATTAAGTGGCCCGTGGCCCGGGTTGGGCCGGCCCGCGGGCTTCTTCATTTTTTTTTAATTTTAAAAATATGTAAATCACAAATTCACAATACTACTTAATACAATCTAAAGTTGTTGTAAAGCTCAAAAAGGAAATGAGTAACATTTTACATATTTTATATTTACATACAATGATACAAATCACAAATGAGACAAACTAGTCTTTAAAGTGCTTTGATTGATAAATGATAAAATACACAAATTCAAACCAAGACTTTATTTCAGCTCCAAATGCATACTTGCAATGACTTGGAATAGTTTTCCACAACTACCTACAAAACACAAGTAAACAAAAGGAATTACTCCAAACATTGTTATGCATGACTCAATTATAGGCAGATATAATTTTGTCCCTGAATTTAATATATTTACAAAGAACTTGCAATCAATTCAACTCTTGGAGCTTTTCATTTATTCTGTACAATGATGTCATTCCCAGAAATGTGTTTTTGCAACTATATTAGTAAGAAAATGCAACTTCATAATTGAACATCCATAATAACTTTTTAGTATTCATTAAAATGATTCCTCACCCCAAACAAAACCTCAATTTATTTTTCTGAAAAACATACTGACAACATAGTTAGTCAGTTATGAACAAATAGTTGTTAATGTTGTTACTCAGTAATAAATCTTTGATAAGACTCAAAATGAAACCAGTCATTTTTGTCAAGTAAAAATTATATTAACCAAAATTAAAATTAATTGCAGAACCAAAGAAGGTTTGAATTGTACTTCAAGAAAAGGATAACAGAAGCCAAAAGAAAAGGATAACAGAAGCCAAAAAGAGTAACTGCAAGAATTCCATCTAGAATCCCTTTGGAATAACCCACAAAGATAAGTTTTATCACATCACATAAAGCTTCAAGATCACTTCGAAACAATAAGAAATTATTTTGATATAATTTAAATTTATCTAAAATATTTGATGCTGCTGAACTACTGAAGTATTTAAAAACTGATGATACAATTGCAGAGTATGCACACAAACAAGAAAAATTCTATCTTGAATTTGTCAACATAAAGGACCCATTATGAATCTATGATGCTCAATAGTCAATTCATAACATTAATTTGTCAACAGTCAACACATGCCTAATCAAATAAACATGCCAAGGAAAAATGTATTGTTCAGATCCTGCATGTTATTGTTCAGGGATTTGTGAGGATACAAACTAAATAAATGAACAAAGGATCAAATATATTACTTACAGCTAAACACAAAAACATATAATATCATAAACCCACAAATATAAATCGGTAAATACTAGATCTAGTCTAATCCGGTTCATAAACCCTTAAAATTTCACACCCAATAATATATAAACCACAGATAAATTACAAATCCAAACAAAAATCGATCAGAATGATAAATACCTGAGACAGTGAGACGAGGAGAATATAGTAGCTGAGTATGGTTTTAGCCTTTTAGGGGAGAGGAGGAAGAATTGTGAAGGCACGTCATCGATCGATCGAAGTGAGGAGGAACTGTGAAGGCACGTCGTCGTCGATCGAAGCGAAGTGATCAATTGAGAGCTCTCTGTCTCAGACTCTCTACTCTCTAGCCACAGTTGTAAGACCCCGAATTTTATGAAATAAAAGTATTCAATTTTTCTTATAATTACTATTTAGTAAATGATTAAATTGATAAATGTTAAAGTTAAGGGTGATATATGATTTTTTTTTTCGAAATACACAAGTGGTTATAAAATATTCATTGTTGTCGGGGAATATTCGTTTGATCGTGAAATATTCTTACTGTCGGGGAATATTCATACGACGGCGCAGCCTTTTGTGGGCCCCATAACGGAAAGCGATTGGATGAAGAAAACGATAAGAGTAAGTTGTTTATAAATAACGGCGTAGTTGTTACCGTTAACACTGTTGGAATACCCGGTGGTTAAAACACAGTAATACGCGTTGTTGCACAGTAGCACACGGTATTGCACAAATTATTGATTTTTACGTAAGAAGGCATTACTCAATAATTGTTACAGTAATTATTATTCAGTATTTTATTTTATTGATTCAATAATTGCTGCGTTGATATTTTATATTATTGTTATTTCAATAATTGTCACTGCACAATATTTTCTATTGTCAGATCAATAATTCATATTATTTGAATAATATTATTAGATAGCATTATTGGCAATGTCTAGAAAGTTCTGTCTAAGGAGAGGTTTGGTCATCTAATTGCGCGCCAGTAAGGAGAGATCCTTATTGGAAAGCCCCCTCTTTCCTGGGAACTGCCTGGCTGTCAGTAATGTGATTCTGTAATATTATTTATGAATAATTAATTATTAATTTATATGATGGGAAAAATATTGATTTTATGTGGATATAGATGGAGAAAATGTTTAATGTGACAATTGTTGTAAATTAATATTTTATCTTTTTCTGATAAAATAATTCAATTAAATATATTATTTTAATAATATATTAATGGTGATATTTTTACAATGAATGTGGGATATATGAATAAATGAGGAGGAAGAGTATTTTTGTGGCATTAAATGATTAACACATGTTTTGTGTGCTGGTGGACACAATTCTTGATCGAAAATTTATTATTGACTGTAAAATCGCCCGTTTATGGATTTCGGTCAATTTCTGTTTGGAATTTGGAAAAACTTTCTTCTGCAAAGTTGTAGAGAATTGAAATTCCTATAAAAACTCACGAGATTCGAATTTTCTGATAAAAGGGCTATTTATTATGAATTATTGAAGTTCCGAATTATTGAGTCTGAATTGATTTTGTAACAAAAATTGTTTAAAACATGTTTTGCATTTTTGGTGCATTTGTGTGAAAAATATGTTTTTGATGTGGTGGGCTAAGGAAAATTTGGTTATAAATATATTATTATATTCAATTTTCTACTTTGGTGTTCTAAGCAATTTCCTATAAATAGGTGCTTAGGTTAGAATTGAAAATCACACCAGAAACTGAAGTTTTCTCTCTATTTCTCTCTCTATATATCGAGCGTATTCTTGTGAGTATTTTGATATCTATCACAACCTAGAAGCATGACCTCCCATGTACGAAGGTTTCCTTGAGTACTTCCTAAAGATTCTAATTTCTAAAACACTTTTTGACTATACCTTTATGTAAGGTGTCATTGTGAGGTGCTGTCCACGGTTGGAACATGAGTCACATTTGGTATATATTTGTATCAAAACTCACAACATATGTGTTGTTGTATTTTGCACGACAATTGTTGTAATAAAGTTGTAGTTATTTTTTGTACCATGTATTTGGCGACTCAAAATGGGTTGGATGGAATGGACCTATTTTGGGGGCGTTACATTTGGTATCAGAGCTTAGGGATATGATCTCTGGCGGAGATCGGGGAATAGAACTAGGAGGGGAGACACAAGAAAATCCTTCGCTAGTGTATCCTACCTAAGCTTATTTGTTGGTCAGTCATAATATCGGGATATTATGTGATATGTTAATTTGTTCAATTAACCTTTGTTTTAAAGCTGTATTCTAGAATGATATCTGAAATACAGGAGATGAGCAATGAAGAAATTATGATGACGGGAAAGATGGAATCTGAAATGAAAGCAAGGTATTCTCAACTCTTTGAAATACCAGGTACGTAAATTTTGAGGACGAAATTTCATAAGGAGGGGAGATTGTAAGACCTCGAATTTTATGAAATAAAAGTATTCAATTTTTCTTATAATTACTATTTAGTAAATAATTAAATTGATAAATGTTAAAGTTAAGGGTGATATATGATTTTTTTTTCGAAATACACAAGTGGTTATAAAATATTCATTGTTGTCGGGGAATATTTGTTTGATCGTGGAATATTCTTACTGTCGGGGAATATTCATACGACGGCGCAGCCTTTTGTGGACCCCATAACGGAAAGCGATTGGATGAAGAAAACGATAAGAGTAAGTTGTTTATAAATAACGGCGTAGTTGTTACCGTTAACACTGTTGGAATACCCGGTGGTTAAAACACAGTAATACGCGTTGTTGCACAGTAGCACACGGTATTGCACAAATTATTAATTTTTACGTAAGAAGGCATTACTCAATAATTGTTACAGTAATTATTATTCAGTATTTTATTTTATTGATTCAATAATTGCTGCGTTGATATTTTATATTACTGTTGTTTTAATAATTGTCACTACACAGTATTTTTTATTATCAGAGCAATAATTCATATTATCTTAATAATATTATTAGATAACATTATTGGCAATGTCTACAAAGTTCTGTCTAAGGAGAGGTTTGGTCATCTAATTGCGCGCCAGTAAGGAGAGATCCTTATTGGAAAGCCCCCTCTTTCCTGGGAACTGCCTGGCTGTCAGTAATGTGATTCTGTAATATTATTTATGAATAATTAATTATTAATTTATATGATGGGGAAAATATTGATTTTATGTGGATATAGATGGAGAAAATGTTTAATGTGACAATTGTTGTAAATTAATATTTTATCTTTTTCTGATAAAATAATTCAATTAAATATATTATTTTAATAATATATTAATGGTGATATTTTTACAATGAATGTGGGATATATGAATAAATGAGGAGGAAGAGTATTTTTGTGGCATTAAATGATTAACACATGTTTTGTGTGCTGGTGGACACAATTCTTGATCGAAAATTTATTATTGACTGTAAAATCGCCCGTTTATGGATTTCGGTCAATTTCTGTTTGGAATTTGGAAAAACTTTCTTCTGCAAAGTTGTAGAGAATTGAAATTCCTATAAAAACTCACGAGATTCGAATTTTCTGATAAAAGGGCTATTTATTATGAATTATTGAAGTTCCGAATTATTGAGTCTGAATTGATTTTGTAACAAAAATTGTTTAAAACATGTTTTGCATTTTTGGTGCATTTGTGTGAAAAATATGTTTTTGATGTGGTGGGCTAAGGAAAATTTGGTTATAAATATATTATTATATTCAATTTTCTACTTTGGTGTTCTAAGCAATTTCCTATAAATAGGTGCTTAGGTTAGAATTGAAAATCACACCAGAAACTGAAGTTTTCTCTCTATTTCTCTCTCTATATATCGAGCGTATTCTTGTCAGTATTTTGATATCTATCACAACCTAGAAGCATGACCTCCCATGTACGAAGGTTTCCTTGAGTACTTCCTAAAGATTCTAATTTCTAAAACACTTTTTGACTATACCTTTATGTAAGGTGTCATTGTGAGGTGCTGTCCACGGTTGGAACATGAGTCACATTTGGTATATATTTGTATCAAAACTCACAACATATGTGTTGTTGTATTTTGCACGACAATTGTTGTAATAAAGTTGTAGTTATTTTTTGTACCATGTATTTGGCGACTCAAAATGGGTTGGATGGAATGGACCTATTTTGGGGGCGTTACATTTGGTATCAGAGCTTAGGGATATGATCTCTGGCGGAGATCGGGGAATAGAACTAGGAGGGGAGACACAAGAAAATCCTTCGCTAGTGTATCCTACCTAAGCTTATTTGTTGGTCAGTCATAATATCGGGATATTATGTGATATGTTAATTTGTTCAATTAACCTTTGTTTTAAAGCTGTATTCTAGAATGATATCTGAAATACAGGAGATGAGCAATGAAGAAATTATGATGACGGGAAAGATGGAATCTGAAATGAAAGCAAGGTATTCTCAACTCTTTGAAATACCAGGTACGTAAATTTTGAGGACGAAATTTCATAAGGAGGGGAGATTGTAAGACCTCGAATTTTATGAAATAAAAGTATTCAATTTTTCTTATAATTACTATTTAGTAAATAATTAAATTGATAAATGTTAAAGTTAAGGGTGATATATGATTTTTTTTTCGAAATACACAAGTGGTTATAAAATATTCATTGTTGTCGGGGAATATTTGTTTGATCGTGGAATATTCTTACTGTCGGGGAATATTCATACGACGGCGCAGCCTTTTGTGGACCCCATAACGGAAAGCGATTGGATGAAGAAAACGATAAGAGTAAGTTGTTTATAAATAACGGCGTAGTTGTTACCGTTAACACTGTTGGAATACCCGGTGGTTAAAACACAGTAATACGCGTTGTTGCACAGTAGCACACGGTATTGCACAAATTATTAATTTTTACGTAAGAAGGCATTACTCAATAATTGTTACAGTAATTATTATTCAGTATTTTATTTTATTGATTCAATAATTGCTGCGTTGATATTTTATATTACTGTTGTTTTAATAATTGTCACTACACAGTATTTTTTATTATCAGAGCAATAATTCATATTATCTTAATAATATTATTAGATAACATTATTGGCAATGTCTACAAAGTTCTGTCTAAGGAGAGGTTTGGTCATCTAATTGCGCGCCAGTAAGGAGAGATCCTTATTGGAAAGCCCCCTCTTTCCTGGGAACTGCCTGGCTGTCAGTAATGTGATTCTGTAATATTATTTATGAATAATTAATTATTAATTTATATGATGGGGAAAATATTGATTTTATGTGGATATAGATGGAGAAAATGTTTAATGTGACAATTGTTGTAAATTAATATTTTATCTTTTTCTGATAAAATAATTCAATTAAATATATTATTTTAATAATATATTAATGGTGATATTTTTACAATGAATGTGGGATATATGAATAAATGAGGAGGAAGAGTATTTTTGTGGCATTAAATGATTAACACATGTTTTGTGTGCTGGTGGACACAATTCTTGATCGAAAATTTATTATTGACTGTAAAATCGCCCGTTTATGGATTTCGGTCAATTTCTGTTTGGAATTTGGAAAAACTTTCTTCTGCAAAGTTGTAGAGAATTGAAATTCCTATAAAAACTCACGAGATTCGAATTTTCTGATAAAAGGGCTATTTATTATGAATTATTGAAGTTCCGAATTATTGAGTCTGAATTGATTTTGTAACAAAAATTGTTTAAAACATGTTTTGCATTTTTGGTGCATTTGTGTGAAAAATATGTTTTTGATGTGGTGGGCTAAGGAAAATTTGGTTATAAATATATTATTATATTCAATTTTCTACTTTGGTGTTCTAAGCAATTTCCTATAAATAGGTGCTTAGGTTAGAATTGAAAATCACACCAGAAACTGAAGTTTTCTCTCTATTTCTCTCTCTATATATCGAGCGTATTCTTGTCAGTATTTTGATATCTATCACAACCTAGAAGCATGACCTCCCATGTACGAAGGTTTCCTTGAGTACTTCCTAAAGATTCTAATTTCTAAAACACTTTTTGACTATACCTTTATGTAAGGTGTCATTGTGAGGTGCTGTCCACGGTTGGAACATGAGTCACATTTGGTATATATTTGTATCAAAACTCACAACATATGTGTTGTTGTATTTTGCACGACAATTGTTGTAATAAAGTTGTAGTTATTTTTTGTACCATGTATTTGGCGACTCAAAATGGGTTGGATGGAATGGACCTATTTTGGGGGCGTTACAACAGTTAGCCGATTAGGCTTTACCCCTCATGATAGAGAATAGAGATTACTAGATTAGACTTTAGAGATAATCAGATAGGGTTTTTTAACTTTTTTAAAATGACCGGGCGGGCCGGGCGCCCACGGGCTGGGTCGTCATTGGGCCAAGCTTAAATTGGGCTGGGCTAA
The DNA here is from genome assembly GCA_016801055.1 of Panax notoginseng. Classification (NCBI taxonomy): domain Eukaryota; kingdom Viridiplantae; phylum Streptophyta; class Magnoliopsida; order Apiales; family Araliaceae; genus Panax; species Panax notoginseng. The sequence goes on along the minus strand of CM029022.1, from coordinate 155,936,088 downwards.
AACAGCCCAGATTTTAGTGGGTCAAAAAAGTGAAGCCCATAGCCCAGCTTTTAACGGGCGGGCTGGCCGATTTTTCCAAGTCTATCTATTAGCATCCTCCGTCACCCCGTTATATCTGAACGTGTCACAAATCTCAATAAAACTCAATAGGTGCTCATTAGGATCATTGTAGCAGCACCCCCAAACTGTACCGAGTTCTACACCATCTGAATAGTGCCCGATTTTATCTCAAAGGTGTTGGCTGCTATCGCTGGCCTGACTATGCTTGACTGTAGTCCATTAATGTTGGGCATCGAATAGTCCCTTAAAGCTCTATACTCCTCTCTTTGCTCTTCTCTTTGTCCCTCGGCTGCCATAGTAGATGTAGTACCCTCTAACTCTGCTTGTAAATTTCTACGCACTCTTGCTTTCCAACCTCTCCCGTTAATATCGTCCTGTGCTGGTATCAACTCTGAATTGGACGATCGTGTGTGCATAAAAATTATACAAGTACCTGAAACAAACACAAAAATAAAGATAGAAATGAGATAAGATTAGATTTGTTTAAGTCATACAATATAGCTTAAAACTGATGATAATAATAAAAATTTAAACGCTTGTCCCCGGCAACGGTGCCAAAAACTTGTTGGTCGTTTTACCGATCAATATATGCGTGCAAGTATACACGGTCAACAAGTAATAAAGAGTAAGTAAAGTATCGTTCCCACTGAGAATTAACTAATAAATTTCACCAAGCACTAGTCCATAACCATTTCAGTCTTATTTAAACGAATGATTTAATATTTTATATTTAAACTAGGAAAATAAATAAACCTAACTATTCCTAGAGTAAGACTAGATATTGAAGACCTGATATTACAATTTCATCTATTGAATCAGTTAACTCAACGCACTCCCTGTTAAGCCAAATTACTTGCACTGGATTGCTAGTCGAGAACACGAAAGTAAAGTACAGCCATATCTCAATGTACCATACTCATATCACATATAATCCATAATTGATAGAATATACATGAACACCCACATTACCTAAATCACTATATGTCTATGTGATTTACAAATAATTAGGGTTTAAGCCCAAATTCTCAAATGACTACGAGCGATGCCTCGGTATATGTCTATCCTAAGTACGAATCATATATTCCATCACCATATAAAGCATACAAACACAAGCTATCAAGATCAAATCTAAACCCATACTCCGTCTTTCAAGTTCATATGGGTTATCACAGTAATTGATGGTCAATCAACTAAGCAAATAAGCATGAATCTTAATAGACAATCTCATAGCAATCAATAAGGCTAACATTGAAGTATGTCAAAATAAACTAGGCAATAGATTCCATTGCAATCCCAAAATAGAATTTAACTCATAGTTGAATTAGAATCCATGATCCACAATTGAATATACATTGAAAGATACAAATAGAAGCAAAGAGAGTTAGGGATTAAGAATAGCAAATCTGAGTTTCTTCTCTTGTTTTACTTCTGAACTTTCAAGGATCTTCAATTGCTTCAATCCCCAAATCTTAGCTATTCTAGGGTTCTAATCTAATCTAATCGAATAATGAAATTAAAGAAAAAAAAAGAGCATATGTAATGTCGATTGATCCCCCCAAGGGTGTAATCCCTTTATATACTGATAATACGTCTTATTTATAAGCCCTCATTGAACCCCCCTCCAAGTTACGCTCTTATTTACTCTCTAGTGAAAAAGTCTGCTCTAGTCAACTTCAGAAGTGGCGCGGCCGCGCTGGGAATGTCCTGGAGTTAGGCGCACCCGCGCTAAAGTAGCAAAACGCATAATTTTTGTCCAGGGACTCGCGCGGCCGCGCAGGAATTCGCTCGTCCGCGCTGCTGGTTTTCTGTTGCAGTGTCCTCTAGTAAAACGGCCATAACTTTTGATCCGGGAGAAGTTACGGGGCCTGCCACCTATCAAATCGAAGCTCTCGACGAGCTCTACAACTTTCATTCTTTGATAATTGAGAAATAATGGACGGATGAAGGCTGAAATTGGGTTGGAAGTGACAGCTCTGTAAATGGCCAACCAAAACATTGAAGTTTAACGTCCGTTGGTACAAATGTCATAACTCTTGCATCCGAACTCTGATTGGAATGATTCAAGATGTTCCGAAAAGCTAATAAGATGCTCTAAAACATAATCCAAGTTCCAAGCCAAGAACATGAAGCCCAAACGATGTCTGGATTGCTTTTCCTTGTGTTTTCATACCAATAGTCGCTCACATCGTTCCCAAGCATAAGATCTACAAAATAAACACAAAATGCATGTAAAGTAACTAAGAAACATGAGTATAAGAAATTAATTCAAGTAATAGATACTGGATAAATAAGTATAAAACCTACTTATCAAGATACAAGAAGATCTGGAAACTCATTCTCTACTGATCCATCAACAATTAAATCATTTGATTGATACTGCAAACACTCTTCCCAACAACCTGAGTTCTGAGCTCACAAAGATACTACGGGAGATCATCAAGGAAATGGTCCAAAGCATAAATGAAAGGGACCAAATTCACTTCCAATCTACCAGAAAACATAAGGAAGCAGTTCTCTCTCTTCAGAAGACTCAGAAGGCTCAGAACAAGCTCATTTCTAAAAATCTTACTTGTTTGCGCTCCTCTTTGACTGAATTCAAAGAATATTCTTTAAATAAGATGAAACAGACAGACAATATCTTGGCTATTATTCACAAGCAAAGATCCCAAACTGACGCTCTAGTCTAAGAGAATCGAGAAGATATTGCTCAATCACGAAACCAACTACACGAACTGGTACAAGGAATGAATCGTTTGTCTCAAGACATTCGAACCCTAGATGCTAACATAAAGGGGGAGAATACTGATAAAAGAACAGGGAAGCAAGTTGCACATTCCTCAAGAATCAATCAGCCTCACAATCAATCTCGAAGAGTAGCAGAACGTCAATCGATACTAATGGCAAGTCAAGGTCCCACTCCTTTCAATCCACAAGGAGTATCTCACACTGGCCTAAGCATACCCATTGGAGATCTTGCCTTCATGAACAGACATGATCATAATGAACCTCTGGATCAACGTGAGCTGGAAGAAATTGCAAGGCGAAATGAGGCTAGTAGGAAAAGAAGGGAATACGAATATGCTCTTCCTCCAAGATTCAAGAGACCTATAAGATAAGTTTCTATTTTTATTTGATGTATCAATTTTGAACTGTAATTTTCTTGGAAAACATTAATAAATTCATGATTATCTTCTAGAGATTCAGTTGCTCACTGATCATTAAGTCATGTTTATTTTTCAAGCAACTGGCATTAGAAATTGATGGAATGATGCAAACCTACTTGGTTATGTCAACATCAAATAGAGGGAGATTGTTGGGAATTTCATATTTAAATTTGATGTTGAAATTATATAATTGTGCATACATCATTCACATTATAAAGTCCTTTTTAAGATTATATGTACAAGGACTTAGATAAAGATCAAAATTGTTAGGTTGATCTAAGCTGAATGTTTATCTTCTTGTAAGATCTATTGTAATAGAAAGATCAAACTTGTTGTGTGACACCCCCAAAATAGGTCCACACAACCTATTTTGAGTCGCCAAATACATGGTACAGAATCTAAATACAAACTACATTTATACAACTATTAATTATCGTGTAAAATATGATAAAACATAAGTTATGAGTTTCAATACAAATATTGTCTTGTAGACAATATCCAAACTCAAATAAAGTCATCAACTATAATAACCATCTTTGACCATTACTCCACTCCTTGACTAGTCCCAGCTACATTCTCGCCTCCTGAGAAGAACAATGGAATCAAAAAGAAAAGGGTGAGCTTAACTAGCCCAGTAAAGAATATTATGACAAAGATAATGTAGAACAAATTATCCTTAGTCCTCAACAGGGAAAAAATCTGATAGAATACAATTGACAACAAGTTTTAGATCAACAACTGCAGCAGAAACAACAATCCATTAGAAGAATCAAGTAGAGCATGATGTCAACTATCTTCTATAGTTTAAAAGTCCATCATCAATATTTTATCCCTGTAACACTAATCAATAATTATCTCCAATCAACGAATTATCTATGCACTACGGGCCAAAGATAATCGTTTGCATCACCAGTGGTCATGATCATGCAAAATACCTATCCATCTATGCACTACGGGCCAAAGAGGACTTTCACCATAAACATTTATCTGTAACATTAAAGGTAATGATTATACAAATACACAATTACTGGTCATAATCATACTAATCAACTGTAAGACCCCAACTTATTCATAAATAAAATCGAATTTCCTCTAATTATTATTTTGAATAATAAGGTGTTAATTTGATATAATACTTTGGTTATGGGTGAAATGTGTAAATTTTACAAAATAAGTAAGTGGTTATAAAATATTTATTATTGTCGGAGAATATTCATTTGGTCGTGGAATATTCTTGCTGTCGGAGAATATTCGTACGATGGTGTAGTCATTTGTGGACCCCATAATAAAAAATGGTCGGATGAAGAAAACGACAAATTTAAATTTTTATAAATAACGGCGCAGTTGTTATCGTTAACACTGTTGGAATACCCAGTGGTTAAAATACAGTAATACGCATGGATGCACAATAGCACACGGTATTGTATAGTATTGTTGAATTATTGATCCTTACGTAAGAAGGCACTTCTCAATAATTGTTACAGTAATTACTATTCAATATTTTATTTTATTGATTCAATAATTGCTACGTTGATATTTTATATTATTATTGTTTCAATAATTGTCACTGCACAGTATTTTCCATTATCAGATCAATAATTCATATTATTTGAATAATATTATTAGATAGCATTATTGGCAATGTCTAAAGAATTTATTCCTAAGGAGAGGTTTGGTCACCTAATTGCGCGCCAATAAGGAGAAATTCTTATCGGAAAACCCCCTCTTTCCTAGTAACGACCTGGTTGTCATAATTATGATTCTGTAATATTATTTGTGAATAATTAAATATTGATTTATATGATAATGAAATATTTATTTTATGTGGATATAAATGAAGGAATTAATGTTGAGGTGTTTTATCAGTATTTTGTCAGAATGGAGGTATTAAAAATCGTCCGTATGTGAATTTAGGGCATTTTCTGTTTGGAATTTAGAAAAACTTTCTTCTACAAAGTTGTAGAGAATTAAATTTTCTATGGAATAAACATGATATTCAAATTTTTCTGATAAAAGGGTTATTTATTATGAATTATTAAAGTCGCTGATTATTGTTTAAATTTTAAAATATTTTGGAAATTTCTAGAATGGGTGGGCCCCACTTTTGGTTGGTGAGAAATGTGCTAAAATTTTATTTCAAAAGTGGTGGGCGTGAATAGTAGCAGGTAAAGCCATCAGGTAGCGGTTAGTCTGCTTTGGCGTTTCAGTATTTTCTTATAAATAGGGTGCTTAGTTAGAATTGAAAATCACACCAAAAATAAGTTTTCTCTCTCTATATATATTATCAAGCGTATTTTTTTGAGTATTTAGATACTTTGAGAGTTGCTATTCAGTACAAGTTTTCTTATGCCTTATACCTGATATTTCAGTCGGAAGTACTGTTCTTTTGAGGTAAGGGATGTTATTTTCTGCGTAAATAATATTATTTTCTTCAATATCATTATACCAAAATATTGATAAGAACTTTATTGTGGAATTTCTACCTTTTTGTGTCGGGGTTACTATTCACGTATACATCACTATTCACGTATACGACACTATTCACAAATACGGTACTTATGACGCCCCCAAATTCGGGTACTTGAAACCCGAACTCTGTGCTTCACGATACCATTTCTATGAGCGGAATAATACTAATAATAATAACAATAATATAAAAATCAACTTAATTTACATATTTATCAGAGTCTGAATTCCAAGTACGTAACCTTTAAACATTCATTACAACCAATGATAGATAATATATATCATACTTGTATTAATAAAGTTAACTATTACATAACATAGCATTGCGTTCATTCAGCAACCTTTTCCTTTTTCTTGTTCTTAGCAGAGCTTTATGGTTGTTCACACTTAGCTAAAAATATTTAAATTAAGCAAGAATGAGCATTTGAGTGCCCAGCAAGGAATAACATATATATATATATATATATATATATATATATATATGAGCTTAAAGAATTTAAATATTTTCTTTATGTTATCCTTCTACAACAGATCAATAGTTGTGAAATAATCTGTACCGATAATAATAACATAACAACCCTCTTTCAAATTTTTGAAACTACGTAATGACTATAACTAGGGTTAAGGTGACATACTATGAACATTATTTTCATTTTCGAAAAGGTTAAACAGAACTTCATCTGTAAACCGTCATGACTTACGGGCACGGGGGTGATCAACCCATTGTACCATGTATTGATCAATACTACATGTGAGAACGATGTTATCGTTCACTCTGTCCACCTTGGGTGCATAAAAAGTTTTTCCCGTGTAAGGGATGTTCATACTTGTCTGGGTTCCAAGCCAAAGTAATTCAGTTAGATAATAATAAGGTTTTATCTGTTCAACAATAATCTATCATTCAACATCTATATATATATATATATATATATATATATATATATATATATATATATATATATATATATATATATATATATATATATATATACGGGTAATTGACAGAGGTGTATCAACATGTGATTAAATACAATGATTATCCAAGTGGGGACACTTGTATAACCATTTATAGAAATTAACGAGCATAATATATATATATATATATATATATATATATATATATATATATATACATATATATCTGAATTACCATATACTAACATGTTGATAATCAATGAGCGTATATTATATAGGGTGTGACGCCCCCAAAATAGGTATACAACACCAATTCTGAGTCGCCAAATACATGGTACAGAATGCAAACTACAACTTCAATAATACAATTGTCGTGCAAAATACGACAACACATACTATGAGTTTAAATACAAATATTGTCTTCTAGACAATATCCACACTCAAATAAGTCCTCAATACAATTATTTAAACACTATTTTACAGAAATAGTGAAGACTGCTAAAACATCTTTCTAGAACCATCACTCCATACCCCGACTAGATCCTGCTATGTTCTCACCTCCTGGGAAGAAAAATGGAACAAAAAGGAAAAAGGGTGAGCTCAACTAGCCCAGTAAAGAATATTATGACTAAGATAATATACAACAAATTATCATTAGTATTCAACAGGGAAAAATCTGATAGAATATAATCGACAACAAGTTTTAGATCAACAACTGCAGCAGAAACAGCAAACCATTAGAAGAGTCAAGTAGAGAATGAATTCTACTATCTTCTAAGATTTAAAAGTTCATCATCAATATTTTATCCCTGTAACATCAATCAATAATCATCTTTAACCAAATATTTATCTTTGCACTACAGGCCAAAGATATTCATTTGTATCACCTGTCAGTCATGTTCATCTCAACACCTGTTCATCTTTGCACTACAGGCCAAAGATATTCATCAAGTAATCATACATCTTTGCACTGCAGGCCAAAGATATTCAGTAATATCATCATTTAGGACTGAGGATGATGAAAAATATCTTAAAGAGAACGAATCCAGTGAGACAGGAGGACAAATAGTAGGGATTCGTATAACAGTTTATCCAAGATCAATAATACTTCATAATAATCAATTGTGAAGCAGAATTCAAAAATAAAGATCAAAACATGGATACAATCAAAGATAGTAACCATAATAGACATCTTGGACAAAAAGAAAAAAAAATTCATTTTTCGGTAAATAATGTCGTATTCGTGAATAGTACCGTAAACGTGAATAGTGTCGTATACGTGAATAGTAACCCCGACACAAAAAGTTCTAAATTTGATAAAAACTCATATCAATATTTCAGTATAATGATATTGAAGAAAATAATATCATTTAAGAAGAAAATAATATCCCTTACCTCAAAATAACCGTACTTCTGACTGAATATAGGATATGAGGCTGAATGAAACTTGTGCTGAATAGCAACTTTCAAAGTATCTAAATACTCACAAAATACACTCAATAATCTAGAGAGAGAAAGAGAGAAAACTTATGAATTCTGGTGTGATTTTTAATTCTAACTTAGCCATCTATTTATAGGAAAATGTTAGCACGCCGAAGCAGACTTAACCTGTAACCTGATGCCTTTACCTGCTACTATTCCCACCCACCATATTTGAATAAAAATCTCAGCACATTTCTTCACCAACCAAGAGTGGGGCCCACCAATTCTAGAATTTTCCACCAAAATGATAAATTCCGAAACTTTAACAATTTCTGAACCAGTCATCTCGTAAAATTCATAATAAATCATACGTTCATTTTTAACGGTTCAAAATTTGTGGACATATACTCAACTTATATATGTATAACATATCCAAATATTACCACGATCCAGCGGTCAGATTAAAAATTATAACCCCCGCAAAATATCTCAAAAACCCTGATTTTTAATACCTCCATTCCGACAAAAATACGGATAAAAAAATCAACATTAACTCCTTCATTTTTAACCACAAAAATATATCCCTCGTTTATATCCACATAAAATAAATATTTCCTTATCATATGAATCAATAATTAATTATTCACAAATAATATTATAGAATCACATTTATGACAACCAAGCCGTTCCCAGGAAAGAGGGGGCTTTTCAATAAGAATTTTTCCTTACTGGCGCGCAATTAGGTGACCAAACCTCTTCTTAGACAGAACTTTCTAGACATTGCCAATAATATTATCTAATAATATTATTCAAATAATATGAATTATTGATCTGATAATGGGAAATACTGTGCAGTGACAATTATTGAACAACAATAATATAAAATTTCAACGTAGCAATTATTGAATCAATAAAATAAAATATTGAACAGTAATTACTGTAACAATTATTGAGTAGTGTCTTCTTACGTAAGAATCAATAATTTCAAAAATACTATGCAATACCGTGTGCTACTGTGTAATAACGCGTATTACTGTATTTTAACCACCGGGTATTCCAACAGTGTTAACGGTAACAACTACGCCGTTATTTGTAAAAACTCAAATTTGTCGTTTTCTTCACCCGACAATTATTCGTTATGGGGCCCATAAATAGCTGCGCCGTCGTACGAATATTCCCCAACAGAAAGAATATTCCACGACCAAACGAATATTCCCCGACAACAATGATTATTTTATAACCATTTGCTTATTTTGAAAAAAAAATTCATATTTCACCCATAACTTTAAACTTTTATCAATTTAACCATTTACTGAATAGTAATTATAAGAAAAAATGAATACTTTTATTTCATAAAATTCGGGGTCTTACACTTGTGGTATAACCTTCGTGCATAGGACATGTTCTTTACTATCCAATATCTTAACAGGTACCTCCTCGTACGTTAAATCTTCAGCTATCTCGTCTGGTTCTACCGCAATAATATGATTCGGGTCGTCTACATATTTACGTAACATCGATACGTGAAAAATGTTATGAACACGCGACATACTTAGCGTTAAGGCGAGTCTATAGGCCACAGTTCCTACTCGATCTAAGATTTTAAATAAATCGAAGACTTGAGCTCTCTTCTCTTCATCAACTCTTACTTCTAGAATAACACATTCTTACACCTTCTTCTTTATATTCATCAGCTCCAGGTCTGTAGCTTGAGCGGCTTTAACGTTATCTATTAAAATCGATTTTACTCGTATATCACCACGTGGGTCCCTAGAGTCATTAACTCTATCTCTATCATTTATAAATTATACAAAATAGGTCTTTGAGTTTAACAATATCGCACTCGTACTCGCGTACAATCATCTACTCAACGCGTCAGCTACCACGTTCATTTTTCCAAGATGGTATGGTCAAAACAGGTTTCGAATGAGTCGCCTCTTGAGCTATTGGAAAATCTTCTCGCATTCCTCGCTCCATACAAATTTTGTATATTTCTGAGTCAGCTAAGTTAACAGAGTAGCGATTCGAGAAAATCCTTCCACGAATCTCCGATAGTAACCAGTTAAGCCCAGAAAGCTACGTACTTTGGTCACCGACTTCGGTTGCTCTCAATTGTGATTTATATCCCAATCTTGGATAGCACGTCACAATGGCACCTATTGTTTTATCACCACACAAATATAGAGTCCCTTACGGAGAGTCTGGCTTTGGTACATTCCACAAAGGAAGTCACCAGATAGAGGCTCGGGTTCCAACTTCTATAGTTGGGTTTTTAACTCCTGAAGTTCAATAGGAGCTATTCAATATGAGATTTTAGTAATGGGTTTTGTATCGGGTTGAAGATCAATACAAAAATTTAATATCACGCTCTGGGTTAGGCCAGGAAATTCTTCAGGAAATACATCAGAAAATTCACTAACAACAGAAATATCATTCAAATTTGACGTATTTTTGTTCAAGTCCATGACATGGGCTAAGAAAGCTTGACATCCATTTTTCAATAAACAAATGGCTTTATGGCTTGGTATGACAGCGATTGATTTTAGTGGTTTGGTTGCTTAAATTCGCATAACAGGTTGGTTAGGAATATGAAAACTAACAACCTTACGAAAATAATCAATTTTGGCATGATGAGTAGTTAACCAATCAATTCCTAAAATCACATCAAAAGCAAGTATCTTTAAAGAGATAAGGTCAACAGGTAATGTGATTGTGCCAACTTGGATTAAGCAAGATTTATAAACTGTAGATGTAATGAAAGTTTCTCCTAACGGAGTCTCCACAGATAGGTCAAAGTCTAATTTCTCTGGAATCAAGTTTAAACGTTGAGCACAAGCAGGAGAGATAAAAGAATGGGTAGAACCGGTATCTAGTAAGGTATAAACTTCGCAAGAATTTATAATTAACTAACCCGTTATACCTTCGTTCGGGTTCCTCGCGTTTTGGGCAGTCACGACAAACGTTCTTCCAGAAACCGCCGACTTTATTTTGTCCGTATCGCCTTTGTTGTCACCGTCCCAGCTGGACTTAGTTTCGCTATAGTACAATCTCGAGCGATATGTCCTTCCTTTCCACAATTATAACATACCTTGAACTGTTGTGGACAGTTTGGACTTATATGTCCCTTCTCTCCGCATCTGTAACATCTAACTGGCGGTGGTTCTCTTCCCCTAGAATTTGTTCCTGGTGCTGGTGCTGCTGTCGACGTCTTTCTGTCATCGTTAAATCTTCTCTTCTTGAAATTTTCACTTGACTCACCTCTCCTATTATCATGGCCACGATGACCACCCGAGTGGTTACCACTTTTGTCTGTATTTTTCCCTCCTCGCTGGTTCTCATCGCTCCGATGACTGTTGTCACCAGTATGACCCTGGTTGTGGTCCCTCGGTTGAACATACTCACTATCTCGCTCTAATAATTGAGCCCTGTTGACAACATCTGAATACAGAGAAAATTTATGAAAGATAAGGTATTGACGAATCTCGGGTTTTAGACCTCTCAAAAACATCCTTGTCATTCGTTCCTCATTTTCTATCAAATGAGGTACAAACCTGGATAACTCAGCGAACTTCGCCTCGTACTGGGACACCGTCATGTTGTTTTGTTCCAGTCTGATAAACTCCACCTCCTTCATATGACGAATACTTTTAGGAAAGTACTTGTCATTAAACAGCTTTTAAAATGTTTCCCAGGACATGTTGAGTGCGTCAGGCTGGGTACGCTTCATAGACTCCCACCAGTAGACTGCCTCACCGCGGAACATAAAGGTGGCGAATGGAACCTTCTGTTCCTTCGTGCATCCCAAGACATTGAATATCTTGGTAATTTACTTGACCCACGTTTCCGCCATGATCGGATCCGACTTTCCCTTAAATTCTGGTGGTCCCAATTCTTTGAACTGCTTGGCTGTGACAAACCGCGCATTGTTATCATTTCCACTAGTATTCTGCACACGAGTCTCCCTCGTCTGATTTTTCATGAATTGCAAAAACCTCCTAAACATTCCATCATTCATCGTTTGCTCGATAACGTTGTTTACAGGAGGAATATTGCCTTCCTGTTGCACGTTCCCCTGGGTGGTGATTAAAGGTGTCTCCACAGTCTCATTCACTCTATTGTTAACATTCTCTGCTGCTATTCTCAAATACTGCCACAAAACAAGGGTTAATTAACATGTCACACATTATCCCTATATCTGACCGACCAAATAATTACCAAATAAACTTATTCAGGTCATATTAGCGAAGGAATTCTCCATCTCTCCCCTCCTAGTTCTTGTCTCATATCTCAGCCAGGGATCATATCCCTAAGCTCTGATACCAACTGTGACGCCCCCAAAATAGGTATACAACACCCATTCTGAGTCGCCAAATACATGGTACAGAAAGCAAACTACAACTTCAATAATACAATTGTCGTGCAAAATACGACAACACATACTATGAGTTTAAATACAAATATTATCTTCTAGACAATATCCACACTCAAATAAGTCTTCAATACAATTATTCAAACACTATTTTACAAAAATAGTGAGGACTGCTAAAATATCTTTCTAGAACCATCGCTCCATACCCCGACTAGATCCTGCTATGTTCTCACCTCCTGGGAAGAAAAATGGAACAAAAAAGAAAAAGGGTGAGCTCAACTAGCCCAGTAAAGAATATTATGACTAAGATAATAAACAACAAATTATCATTAGTATTCAACAGGGAAAAATCTGATAGAATATAATCGACAACAAGTTTTAGATCAACAACTGCAGCAGAAACAGCAAACCATTAGAAGAGTCAAGTAGAGAATGAATTCTACTATCTTCTAAGATTTAAAAGTTCATCATCAATATTTTATCCCTGTAACATCAATCAATAATCATCTTTAACCAAATATTCATCTTTGCACTACAGGCCAAAGATATTCATTTGTATCACCTGTCAGTCATGTCCATCTCAACACTTGTTCATCTTTGCACTACAGGCCAAAGATATTCATCAAGTAATCATACATCTTTGCACTACAGGCCAAAGATATTCAGTAATATCATCATTTAGGACTGAGGATGATGAAAAATATCTTAAAGAGAACGAATCCAGTGAGACAGGAGGACAAATAGTAGGGATTCGTATAACAGTTTATCCAAGATCAATAATACTTCATAATAATCAATTGTGAAGCAGAATTCAAAAATAAAGATCAAAACATGGATACAATCAAAGATAGTAACCATAATAGACATCTTGGACAAAAAGAAAAAAATTTCATTTTTCGGTAAATAGTGTCGCGTGAATAGTACCGTAAACGTGAATAGTGTCGTATACGTGAATAGTAACCCCGACACAAAAAGTTTCAAATTTGATAAAAACTCATATCAATATTTCAGTATAATGATATTGAAGAAAATAATATCATTTAAGAAGAAAATAATATCCCTTACCTCAAAATAACCGTACTTCTGACTGAATATAGGATATGAGGCTGAATGAAACTTGTGCTGAATAGCAACTTTCAAAGTATCTAAATACTCACAAAATACACTCAATAATCTAGAGAGAGAAAGAGAGAAAACTTATGAATTCTGGTGTGATTTTCAATTCTAACTTAGCCATCTATTTATAGGAAAATGTTAGCACGCCAAAGCAGACTTAACCTGTAACCTGATGGCTTTACCTGCTACTATTTTCACCCACCACATTTGAATAAAAATCTCAGCATATTTCTTCACCAACCAAGAGTGGGGCCCACCAATTCTAGAATTTTCTACCAAAATGATAAATTCTGAAACTTTAACAATTTCTGAATCAGTCATCTCGTAAAATTCATAATAAATCATACGTTCATTTTTAACGGTTCAAAATTTGTGGACATATACTCAACTTATATATGTATAACATATCCAAATATTACCACGATCCAACGGTCGGATTAAAAATTATAACCCTCGCAAAATATCTTAAAAACCCTAATTTGATTTTCAATACCTCCGTTCCGACAAAAATATAGATAAAACACCTCAACATTAACTCCTTCATTTTTAACCACAAAAATATATCCCTCATTTATATCCACATAAAATAAATATTTCCTTATCATATGAATCAATAATTAATTATTTACAAATAATATTACAGAATCACATTTATGACAACCAGACCGTTCCCAAGAAAGAGGGGGCTTTCCAATAAGAATTTCTCCTTATTGGCGCGCAATTAGATGACCAAACCTCTCCTTAGACAGAACTTTCTAGACATTGCCAATAATGTTATCTAATAATATTATTTAAATAATATGAATTATTGATCTGATAAAGGAAAATACTGTGCAGCAACAATTATTGAAACAACAATAATATAAAATATCAACGCAGTAATTATTGAATCAATAAAATAAAATATTGAACAGTAACTACTATAACAATTATTGAGTAGTGCCTTCCTTCGTAAGAATCAATAATTCTAAAATACTGTGCAATCCGTGTGCTACTGTGCAACCACGCGTATTACTGTATTTTAACCACCGGGTATTCCAACAGTGTTAACGGTAACAGCTACGCCGTTATTTATAAAAACTCAATTTTTGTCGTTATCTTCATCCAATCGTTTTTCGTTATGGGGCCCACAAATAGCTGCGCCGTCGTACAAATATTCTCCGACAGAAAGAATATTCTACGACCAAACGAATATTCCCCGACAAAATGAATATTTTATAACCACTTGTTTATTTGAAATATTTGTGCATTTTACCCATAACTAACCACATTAATCAAATCAACCCTTTCTATTTCAAAATAATAAATAGAGGAAATTTAATTTCATTTATTAATAAGTTGGGGTCTTACATAGGGTTAGTAATCTGTACAGTATTAATATAATTTAGAAACATTCTTACTCATGTCCATTGAATAAAAAAATGCAAAGGTAAGATACTTGCCTGGTACGCTGCTTACAATTTACAACTTAGTTTTATCTTTTATATAACACCTATCAGTAATAAGATCATTTTATTGATTAGAATAGCATATCTCAACACATAACACTGCTTATTGCAGTCAACACATAACCTAGTCACATTGTGATACCCCCAAATCCGGGTACTTCGATTCCACAGGATTTGGTGTTCACTGTACAAGCATCATCTATCTATCTACCCATAAATAATATCAAACCATACAATAGATAGAAATCATAATAAAATCTCTTCCCTTAAGGGTTACATCAACTGAAACATAAATAAATCCCAGGTTACTCTAACCTTAAAACATCTGTGCGGAATTCTAAACAAATAAGTCTTAACATCAACATAACTTAAGTCTTAAACAAATACATCAGTTAATAAATAACAGGTCTTCATCATTTGCTAACTTTGCCCTTACCCTTACTAGTTTCATTCTTAACTGCAATGTTATTGTTAAGCAAGAGTGAGCACAAATGCCCACAAGTATAAAAAAATGAAACAACATTATAATAACATGCGAATAATCGACGACATCTGAATAAAGCTCAACTTTTGAATCAAGAATAAATAACATGAATCAAAAGAATACTGAGGGTCATAAGACCTTGAACTATGTCCTAGGTTAACAAGGGTTATACTTGAAACCTTTAACAGTCATAAGACTATGGACCTTCTTCTCGTACTTAGGGGGATCAGCCCTTAGTACCATACTGTGCACAATATCTTAATGCTTACGCATAAGTGAATCCCTTTTCAGGGTTGTTCTTCTCAGCTTGACATTCGAGTCCGCACCAAAAGAAGTTTGGTTTGGATAATTCAATAAGGGTTCTAAAATTTAGAACGTTCATCAACTATGGACTAGTTGAATCAATAAGGTTCACTAGTCTAATAAGGTTCAACAATAATTGATATTTGATTTGAATAAAAATCTCAAAAGTATACAATAGGACAATTATTGTATAACTGAATCATGCTTGAACTTGAATAATAACAAGGATAATTTATTCAAGGTAAATAATAAACTTGATCAATAATGACAAGTAGGGTTAGGGAAACTTGCTCGACATAAAAGTAACGTTTAAGTTTAAATAAACTTGCTCAATAGAATAGAGTTAGGGATAGGATGCTTGCCTCGTGCGTAGATTACACTTTAACTAAGCACGTTCTTTGAATTAAATCCTACATACCATTCATATACACAATGCCAGTTAATTATAAATTAACTGTTCATCAAAAACTCATTCTCTTTGTCTACTTTGATTTATTGACTATACTTAATCACTTTATCACATTTACTGCCACATAATACCACTTCATGAATAATAATCTAATTATGTAATCAATAATTTAATCCACATGTAATTATGTTATTTACATGTTATACAACTATTTTATCATCACATTATTCTTCTAACATGTTTACATGTTCATTACAATAATCCACTAACACATTGTTAGACTTAAACATTTTTAAAATCTCATTTCTGAGTTTTTCTAGGGAGTGGCGCTGCGGCGCCACGTTTGTACTAAGGCTTTGCGCTGCGGCGCGATGGCGCTGCGGCCGGACACTTGGAGCTGCGGCGTCGTGGCGCTGTGGCTCGAGTTATGGCGCTACGGCACGGGGGCGCTGCGGCGCGGGAAATGAACTGGTAGCCGGCGCTGCGGCGCGGCATACCAGACACAGAAATGGCTGTTCACGAAAAATCGCAGAACATGCCAATTTCTCCCAATTTCTTATTTTCTACTCAAAATTAGACATACCCACAAGTTATAGTTCATGTATATTCATAATACAACATCTATAAAGTGATTTTAACCCATTAAAACATATAATCACATATTTAAATCATGTAAAATTGGACTGTTCTTGATGTTCTTGAAGTTTTTGAACAAAACACATAATTTAGCCGTACGGATTCGTTATAACACCGAATCCGTCCGTTTAAGGCTTGATCTCTTCGTATTAACATGCTCAATAATATAAGGGTGTAAATTTTAGGGATAATATATAATCAATACATCAATTATCACATATATGGTCATATGGCCATATCACGTACTCTGTTTATTTTGAAATAACATATGTACGACATGTTTTCACAATACTGATGTTATGGTTTGCAAACTAAATGTAATAAAATACGATTTGATATGCCATACATAAACAAAACCCATAATCATTATTCCTATCCCAATTACAGACGTTAAACCAAACTTTGAAAGCCATTTTATAAAAACTAAATGACGTAAAATAGAAATTAGGTTTGAGAAGATTACCCAAGCGTAGAATGTAAAGATAATAACTTCCTCCCTGTCTCAACCACAGAGTTTCTCCTACACTTTACTCTAATTTTCTCAACTCTCTCTGCTTAATATTAGTCTTAGAAGAAAAAAATTGAAAGAAAAGGAAAGGAAGGCGTATAATATAGAAATCAACTGACGCGTTGGTGGTCAGTTACCCAGTCATGGGTAACTGCCATCAACTTCCCATAGTGCCATGTTTGGCTAGTTAGAAAATGTTTTAAAAGTCATTTAATTAAATAAACCTCTTATACTATAGTTTAAATCATGTCACACCCACTTGCACAATAATTTATATATTTTATTTAATATAAATATAATATAATAACTTCTCATAATTTCACATAGTCATATAATTAATTATTTCATTAATAAATAATGTCAATTTATTAAATCTCTAATTAATAATTAAATTAATTAAAGTAACATCATGCTTAATTAAATAATTTATTTAATTCATTAAGCTCACATAATTACAAACTTTGATCATAAAAATTCTCTACATTAATTTAATAAATGTAACACATATAATTAAATTAATCTACCATAATTGCATCAATTAATTATTAAATCTAATAATTAAATCATCGAAAATATTTATTTAATTCAATAAATATTAAAATTAATTTACAAAATTCTCGTTCGTCACAACTTTCCCCCCTTAAAAGGATTCTGTCCCCAGAATCACGACTCAATAATTTCGACCCGTTACATTCTCCCCCCCCCCCCCTTACAAAGATTCTGTCCCCAGAATCGCATACACATAATTACGTAAATAAATGAGGGTAATTCTTCATCATATTCTCTTCGAGTTCCCACGTAGCTTCTTCAGTGTTGTGGTTCCTCCAAATTACCTTAACAGAAGGTATAACTTTATTTCTGAGAACTTGTTCTTTTCGTTCGACAATCTGGACAGGAATTTCTTCGTAAGATAAGTCTTTCTCAAAATGCAGGGGTTCGTATTCAATTACATGCTTGTAATCAGGTTTGTAAGGTCGTAACACAGAAACATGGAAGACGTTATGGATATTCTCGAGTGCTGGAGGTAAGGCTACCTCGTACGCAACTTCTCCAATTCTTCGCAGTACCTCAAAGGGTCTAATAAATCTTGGGCTCAATTTTCCTTTCTTTCCGAACCAGATCTTTCCCTTCCAGGGAGAGACCTTCAAGAAGATATAACTACCTGGTTCAAACTCGATATTTTTACGATGTGGATCAGCGTATTTCTTCTGTCGATCTTGAGCTGCTACCAGTCGTGCTCGGATCACTTTGACTATTTCTGCCGTTTGCTGTACTAATTCTGGTCCTAACAATTGTCTTTCACCAACTTCATCCCAATAAAGCGGAGTTCTGCACTTTCTGCCGTATAACGCTTCGTAAGGCGGCATACCAATACTAGCGTGGTAACTGTTGTTGTAGCCGAACTCTACCAACGGTAGGTGATCATCCCAATTTCCTTTGAAGTCCATTACACAGGCTCGTAACATATCTTCCAGTGTTTGAATCGTTCGTTCGCTCTGTCCGTCTGTTTGAGGGTGGTAAGCTGTACTCATTCGCAGTTGTGTACCCATGCATTCCTGAAGACGTTTCCAGAAATTTGATGTGAAGCGCGGATCCCTATCGAAAACAATAGACACCGGCACTCCGTGCCTCGAAACAATCTCTTTCATGTATAATCTTGCCAACTGATCTAAGTTAAATCTGATTTTGATAGGAAGGAAGTGAGCGGATTTCGTCAGTCGGTCAACGATAACCCATACTGCGTCGTAGCCTTTCTGAGTCGTCGGAAGGCCAACCACGAAGTCCATCGTAATATGTTCTCATTTCCATTCTGGGATCTCTAACGGTTGTAGCAATCCACTCGGTCTCTGATGTTCTGCTTTAACTTTCTGACATGTCAGGCATTTGGCAACACATTCTGCAACATCACGTTTCAAATTCGGCCACCAAAAATGTTGTCGAAGATTTTGGTACATTTTTGTACTACCAGGGTGAATCGAATATCTTGAACTATGAGCCTCACTCAAAATTTCTTCCTTAATTTCTTGTACTGGCGGAACCCAAATTCTGCTTTCAAATCTCAATATTCCTTCCTTATCCATCTTAAATCTTGGTTCGGTTCCTTCAGATATCTTCGTTGTTACCTTTTTGCATTCATCATCCTGAAGCTGAGCCTCCTTCACTCTATCTAGTAGAGTTGTACCAGATTGCATCTGAAATAGCTTCTCATCAATCTCCATAGGATACTTCACTTCTAACTCCAGTTTCTCCATATCTGCAATTAGCTCCTACTGAGCAGTCAACATCATCAATTTCTCACGACCCTTTCTACTTAAGGAATCGGCAACCACATTAGCCTTACCCGGATGGTATAAAATCTCACAGTCATAATCCTTGATTAATTCCAACCATTTTCTTTGACGCATATTCAAATCTTTCTGTGTAAAAATATATTTCAGACTCTTGTGGTCCGTATATATTTCACACTTCTCCCCGTATAGATAGTGCCTCCAAATTTTCAAAGCAAAAACAACTGCAGCTAACTCCAAATCATGGGTTGGGTAACCCTTCTCGTAATCCTTCAACTGTCGTGATGCATACGCAATGACTTTGCCGTTTTGCATCAGCACACAGCCAAGTCCTTTATGCGACTCATCGCTAAAAACAACAAAATTTCCTATATCATCCGGAAGAGATAACACAGGCGCTGTACTCAACCTCTTCTTTAATTCTTGAAAACTCTCCTCACACTTCTCCGTCCAAACAAATTTCACATCTTTTCGAGTTAAATTCGTTAACGGAGTTGCGATCTTAGAAAAATCTTGTATGAATCTTCTATAATATCCTGCTAATCCAAGAAAACTTCTTACTTCTGACAGCGTTCTCGGCTGATCCCAGTTAATCACAGCTTCTACTTTGGATGGATCTACCGAAATTCCATCTTTATCGATTACGTGACCAAGAAATTGTACTCTCTCGATCCAGAATTCGCATTTCAAAAATTTAGCATACAACTTCTCCCTTCTCAATACTTCCAACGTTAACCTCAAGTGTTCTTCATGTTCCTCTTTGGTTTTAGAATATACCAACATGTCGTCTATAAACACCACCACGAATTTGTCCAAAAACGGCTTGAATACACCATTCATTAGTCCCATAAATGCTGCAGGAGCATTCGTAAGACCAAACGACATTACTAAAAACTCATAATGACCATATCGCGTTCGAAACGCTGTCTTCGGTACATCCTCTGGCCTCACCTTCAGTTGGTGATAACCACTCCTCAAGTCAATCTTGGAAAAGTATTTTGCTCCCTTCAATTGATCAAACAGATCATCGATCCTTGGTAATGGATATCTGTTCTTAATCGTGACCTTATTTAATTCTCTGTAGTCAATGCAGAGCCTCATCGATCTGTCCTTCTTTTTCACGAACAACACTGGCGCTCCCCACGGCGATACGCTCGGTTGAATGTACTTTTTGTCCAACAATTCTTGTAGTTGTACCATTAATTCCTTCATCTCTACTGGCACCATTCGGTATGGTGCCTTCGATATTGGAGCAGTTCCGGGCGCCAAATCAATCACAAAGTCTACTTCTCTATCTGGTGGAAGTCCTGGCAAATCGTCTGGAAATACATCGACGAAGTCTCTCACAATCGGTATCTCCTCTACCTTCGGGTTCTCTTTTCGACTGTCGACTATGTAAGCTAAATATCCTACACAGCCTTGTCTTAATAACTTCCTGGCCTGCAACATCGTCAGACAACTCGCTTGTCTAGGCGACTTGCTACCATAAAACATAACCTTTGACGGAGTCATAAGGTTAATACGCTTCTTTTGGCAGTCAATTACAGCCCCATAATTGGATAGCCAATCCATACCCAATATAACGTCGAATTCCCCCAATCGAATAGGGATAAGATCTACATTCATGATATTACCCTTAATATCCACCCTACAGTTTTTAAACACGTACTTAACAGGGATTATTTCTCTATTCGCAATTTCTATGTTCATGGGGTAATCCAATTCATCCATAAGCAAATCTAAACTATTAGCAAAGTCTTCGGATATAAAGGAACAAGTAGCACCCGAATCAAACAAAACATAAGCATTAATTTCATTGATCGGAATGATACCTGACACCACCTCACGAGACTGGATTGCATCCTGCACCGTCATATTGAAAGTTCTGGCGGTTGGTCGGTTTGTTGTAGGTGGTCCGGTGATGGTTAAGGTATTTCCACTGCTATTTCCCCGGTTTCCTCCTTGTCCTGATCCTCCCGATCCCTTCTTGGGACAGTTTCTTGCTAAATGATCTTTCGAACCACAGTTGAAACAAGCACCCTTCTTTGGGTTTGGACAATTTGGTGCTATGTGGCCTTCCTGACCACAATTGTAGCACACTCTCTTTCCCTTCAAACAAACTCCTAGATGTGCCTTGCCGCAAGTCGGACATGCTTCTATCTTCTTTTTCTGCCCTCCGTGTTGACTTCTAGCTTTCGAGTTATCCGTCCACTTCCTCTTCTGATTATTATTATTCCCAGTATTACTTCCACCAGGTTTGTTATTACCTTCATTCTCACTCTTTTTCTTTTTCTGTTCTTGGTTGTACTTAGTCACTGCATCACTTCCTCCTTCCGCGAGAATGGCCTTTTCCAAAACTCCTGCAAACGTGTTAAGTTGAAACATTGATACCTTGCTGTATACCCAAGGCTTCAGTCCTTGTTCGAATCGTCTGGCTTTCCTCTCGTCAGTGTGTACTTGATACGGGGCAAACCTTGCCAACTCATCGAATTTAGCCGCGTATTCAGGCACGCTCATGTTTCCCTGTTTCAGTTCCAGAAATTGCACCTCCATCTGATTCTGCGAACTAGCTGAGAAATACATTTCGAAAAACATCTCTTTGAATCTCTCCCACGTAATTACACCTTCACCTCCTCGCATCTTGTTTGCCTGCCACCAGTAGCTAGCCTCAGACTTCAGCATAAATGTCGCAAAAACGGTCTTCTGATCTTCTCGAACCCTAGCAACGTCGAAAACCTTCTCCATTTCCATCACCCACGTTTGAGCCTCGATCGGGTTTCTGGAACCTTTGAACTCTGGCGGTCCCACCGCCTTAAAATCTTTAAACATTGTGCTAGGTGGAGCTTGCGATTGGTTATTCATGACTCCAGTTAGTAAATTAACTAGCTGTTGAACTGGATTAACGTTGGCATTATCGTTATTGTTGGTTGACCCTTCCTGAGCCGGTTGACGTTGTTATCTTCTCCTTGGTGGCATTTTTCTGTTAAATAAGCGTTTATTAGAACTTTATTTATTTCTCTACATAGTTAAGACATTACTCAACACTTTAACATATCACTTAACACATCATCTCAAACAACTTGATGTCTTTTCATTCAATTAAAAAGTTTTAACATTAAACTATAGCATACTGCTATTTACATCTTCTATCCTGGGATAAAGAATCCACAGGATTTAAAACATTCAAATATTAACATATTTCTTAGTTCATAAACACATCGGAATTTACATAAAACTATATAAGTCTTTCACATAAATAAACAGATTCTATTCCTGTCTTCCAAGGTGCTCAATAGCCTTGCCACGCTCCTCATTCATGATACGAGACATCGTCCTGCGATCCAACATATACGATGGAAGTCCTTCAAACTGGATGGGGTACCTTAACACTCGCTCTTGAACCTCATCCATCGCATGATTAAGTGTGGCGTACGTGTCTTCAAGCTTTGCCTTCTTTGCACGACTATCATCTTCTGCACGATCAGCTCAATGTGATTCTCTTACCCATCCTTCCTCTGCTATTTTCAGTCTTCCGGAGGTTTCCTTATGTTCCTTCTTCAGCTTCTCTATCTCCTCGGTCTTATCTTCGGTTTGACCCTTCTCATGAACCAGATCCCACTCCACGTTTCCTAAACGTGTATAAAGGGTCACAATCTCTCTATCCTTCTCCTCTAAAGTAGACTGCTGAACAGTCGCTCGCTCAGTCAATTCCTAAACCTCATCTTGTAACTCCACGTTACGATCATATAGTGTGTCATACATCTCAGCATCAACAGTGTACCGTGGTAGCTCCTCTTCTTCTTCCTCATCAAACTCCTCCTCAGGATCAGTCTCGGGCTCATGCTCCTGACCAACAACGGTGATCAATGGAGATGACTCCCTCTGAACTAACTGTTCCCTAACAACATGTATGTCTCGGGTCTCCTCCTCTGTAGGTACTATAGGTAAATGGGGTCCCCCCTCAGCTTGACTAGCTTCACCATCATTCGTCATCCTGACAACAAAATTTTAAGTTTTAGTTACTAAGTCATACTATATAACGCATACTTAACACATAAACACATAATATATTTTATTATCTTCAATGAATTACAAAAATTCATTTCTTAGAACTCAATAAGAGTTTTCAATTTCTATCTTCTTCTATAAGGCTACTACCTAAGGTTGTTTCCCCCACCTAAGGTTCATAACCTACAGCTCTGATACCAACCTGTGACACCCCCAAATCCGGGTACTTCGATTCCACGGGATTTGGTGTTCACTGTACAAGCATCATCTATCTATCTACCCATAAATAATATCAAACCATACAATAGATAGAAATCATAATAAAATCTCTTCCCTTAAGGGTTACATCAACTGAAACATAAATAAATTCCAGGTTACTCTAACCTTAAAATATCTGTGCGGAATTCTAAACAAATAAGTCTTAACATCAACATAACTCAAGTCTTAAACAAATACATCAGTTAATAAATAACAGGTCTTCATCATTTGCTAACTTTGCCTTTGCCCTTACTAGTGGAGGGTTCATCGCTTCTTTCATTCTTAACTGCAATGTTATTGTTAAGCAAGAGTGAGCACAAATGCCCACAAGTATAAAAAAATGAAACAACATTATAATAACATGCGAATAATCAACGACATCTGAATAAAGCTCAACTTTTGAATCAAGAATAAATAACATGAATCAAAAGAATACTGAGGGTCATAAGACCTTGAACTATGTCCTAGGTTAACAAGGGTTATACTTGAAACCTTTAACAGTCATAAGACTATGGACCTTCTTCTCGTACTTAGGGGGATCAGCCCTTAGAACCATACTGTGCACAATATCTTAACGCTTACGCATAAGTGAATCCCTTTTCAGGGTTGTTCTTCTCAGCTTGACATTCGAGTCCGCACCAAAGGAAGTTTGGTTTGGATAATTCAATAAGGGTTCTGAAATTTAGAACGTTCATCAACTATGAACTAGTTGAATCAATAAGGTTCACTAGTCTAATAAGGTTCAACAATAATTGATATTTGATTTGAATAAAAATCTCAAAAGTATACAATAGGACAATTATTGTATAACTGAATCATGCTTTGGAAAGATAATTAATCTTTAATATCATGCTTGAACTTGAATAATAACAAGGATAATTTATTCAAGGTAAATAATAAACTTGATCAATAATGACAAGTAGGGTTAGGGAAACTTGCTCGACATAAAAGTAACGTTTAAGTTTAAATAAACTTGCTCAATAGAATAGAGTTAGGGATAGGATACTTGCCTCGTGCGTAGATTACACTTTAACTAAGCACGTTCTTTGAATTAAATCCTACATACCATTCATATACACAATGCTAGTTAATTATAAATTAACTGTTCATCAAAAACTCATTCTCTTTGTCTACTTTGATTTATTGACTATACTTAATCACTTTATCACATTTACTGCCACATAATACCACTTCATGAATAATAATCTAATTATGTAATCAATAATTTAATCCACATGTAATTATGTTATTTACATGTTATACAACTATTTTATCATCACATTATTCTTATAACATGTTTACATGTTCATTACAATAATCCACTAACACATTGTTAGACTTAAACATTTTTAAAATCTCATTTCTGAGTTTTTCTGGGGAGTGGCGCTGCGGCGCCACGTTTGTACTAAGGCTTCGCGCTGCGGCGCGATGGCGCTGCGGCCGGACACTTGGAGCTGCGGCACCGTGGCGCTGTGGCTCGAGTTATGGCGCTACGGCACGGGGGCGCTGCGGCGCGGGAAATGAACTGGTAGCCGGCGCTGCGGCGCGGCATACCAGACACAGAAATGGCTGTTCGCGAAAAATCGCAGAACATGCCAATTTCTCCCAATTTCTTATTTTCTACTCAAAATTAGACATACCCACAAGTTATAGTTCATGTATATTCATAATACAACATCTATAAAGTGATTTTAACCCATTAAAACATATAATCACATATTTAAATCATGTAAAATTGGACTGTTCTTGATGTTCTTGAAGTTTTTGAACAAAACACATAATTTAGCCGTACGGATTCGTTATAACACCGAATCCGTCCGTTTAAGGCTTGATCTCTTCGTATTAACATGCTCAATAATGTAAGGGTGTAAATTTTAGGGATAATATATAATCAATACATCAATTATCACATATATGGCCATATCACGTACTCTGTTTATTTTGAAATAACATATGTACGACATGTTTTCACAATACTGATGTTATGGTTTGCAAACTAAATGTAATAAAATACGATTTGATATGCCATACATAAACAAAACCCATAATCATTATTCCTATCCCAATTACAGACGTTAAACCAAACTTTGAAAGCCATTTTATAAAAACTAAATGACGTAAAATAGAAATTAGGTTTGAGAAGATTACCCAAGCGTAGAATGTAAAGATAATAACTTCCTCCCTGTCTCAACCACAGAGTTTCTCCTACACTTTACTCTAATTTTCTCAACTCTCTCTGCTTAATATTAGTCTTAGAAGAAAAAAATTGAAAGAAAAGGAAAGGAAGGCATATAATATAGAAATCAACTGACGCGTTGGTGGTCAGTTACCCAGTCATGGGTAACTGCCATCAACTTCCCATAGTGCCATGTTTGGCTAGTTAGAAAAGGTTTTAAAAGTCATTTAATTAAATAAACCTCTTATACTATAGTTTAAATCATGTCACACCCACTTGCACAATAATTTATATATTTTATTTAATATAAATAAAATATAATAACTTCTCATAATTTTACATAGTCATATAATTAATTATTTCATTAATAAATAATGTCAATTTATTAAATCTCTAATTAATAATTAAATTAATTAAAGTAACATCATGCTTAATTAAATAATTCATTTAATTCATTAAGCTCACATAATTACAAACTTTGATCATAAAAATTCTCTACATTAATTTAATAAATGTAACACATATAATTAAATTAATCTACCACAATTGCATCAATTAATTATTAAATTTAATAATTAAATCATCGAAAATATTTATTTAAATCAATAAATATTAAAATTAATTTACAAAATTCTCGTTCCCCACACACATTATCACATATATTTAACAACCATTGAATCACAAATAAACACATACCTAATTAAATTATCTAAGTCCAAATCAATTTCTGAAATATGTCGGTGTACCGACGACTTTAACGGGTAATTATCGTGTCTAAGACTTTATTCTGTAACTCAATATCTTCAAGTATCAGTCATATTATTTTTAAATGACTTATAATAATTTTTAAACATTTATTATAATTTATCATGAATTTTCAAACACTTGAATCATTTTTAAATAATTTAAATATTAAATAATTCTATTATCATTAATATTTAATTAATATTAAACTATTAATGAAATCATTTCTAAAATGTTAAAGTTATTTATAATAACTCAAAATACTTTTAAAGTATTAATATTACCCTTAAATGATTTTTAAAACAATTAAAATCATTTTTAAATAATTACCACTAATATTTAAATATTAATATACTATTTATCGAAATATTAAAAGTCATTAATTATAACTTAAAATATTTTTAATTCATTTATATCCTTTCTAAATAATTTTTAAATTAATAAAACCATTTTTAAACTATTTATTATTAAATAAATTTAATATCATTAATAATTAATAATCATTAATATCAAATTATTAATGAAATTATCATTTAAATATTAAAAGTTATATTTTATAACTTAAAATATCTTTAAACACTTTATTTTCATTTAAAATGATTTTTATAATAATAAAATCATTTTTAAACTAATTTATTTAATATAATTATTAAATAACCTTAATGTCATTAATAATAATTAATTAATGAAATTTACCTTTAAATATTGAAAGTTATATTTTATAACTTAAAATATTTTTAAACTCTTTATTTTCATTTAAAATCATTTTTCTAATATTAAAATCATTTTTAAATTAATTTAAGTAATATAATTATTAAATAAATCTCATATTATTAATATTAAATAATTAATAAAATTTACTTTAAAATATTAAAAGTTATATTTTATAACTTAAAATATTTTTAAATAACTTATTATCATTTAAAATGATTTTTAATATATTAAAATCATTTTTAATTAATTAATTTAATGCATTTAATAAATAAATTAATTATCAATAATATTTAAATAAATACTAATATTTATGAAAAATATTTCAAATTATTAAAAGTTAATTTTTTATAACTTTAAATAATTTTTAAAATTATTTTTGTAATTTTTGGAAATTAATTACTATTTTTAAATAATTTTTGGAATTTAAATAATTTAATTTTAATAAAAGTGTCGGTAAAGACTGCCTATAGCGGCAGAACCGTCGCTATAGGTGTTCTTCGTGTTCTTGGCTAAACCCAGAATATTTATGCCAATTTTCAAGTAAGCAACTTTGACTATTGATTAAACACTGCTCAATTTGTTTCTGGACATGTTGATGGTCAGATCATGTAGTACAAGTACAAGACTACACGATCCAACAATAAACATCATCAAAACATGCATAACCAACGAGATCTGGAGCTTTGAACAAGCTGTCAGAGCTATTCTTCATTTTCTGGGTTACCCAAAAATGAAGAACAGTTCGACTGGCTAGTTTTGGGCTTCCACAACTTGCTAATCTTGTGTTGTTTTTATGATCTATAAGCTGCAGTGTGTAGTCAATATGTAAAGGAAGATATCTAACACCAAATATCAACAAAACATCAAAAGAATCAATAGATCTGGACCAGTCAATGCATGTCAGAAACTGTGTTCTTAGGTTTTCTGACCCAGAAAACCATCTTTGTGCTTGACCCTGCTAGTTTGACTGGTCACTAAATCCAGTGTATTTGATATCTAGATGTACTAAAAGCATGGATCGAGAGTTAAACTAACATACTATAACATGGATTCAACAATAAACATAAACCAACAATAAACTGACAGATCTAAAGGCTTCAATTAACTGTCAGACGTTGTTTCCCTGTTTCTAGGTTGCTTAGAAATGGGACGGTCAATGTCGGTCAACGACTTTTGACCGGTTATAACTTACAATTTACACATCCAATGACCCTGATTCCACTTTCAGACTAAAGAACACATACATAACTACAACTACAAGCTTTCAAAACACAAAAATCTTTACATATCACAAAGATATATGGACTGACATTCGTTGTCAGAGGACGAAAATTTATTTTCCCAGATTTTGTAAAATGCCTAATCCGAGCCTCTAGATGTTATGAATCTAACATCTAGCAACCCAGATCATCATTATACACTAGATTTAACATGTTTAACACAAGAAAAACAACATCAAACCACAGATCGATGGACAGATTTCTTGGCTAGGGTTTATACCTTCTTTGATCAGTTTTGATTTCTGGCTTCTGATTTGGTTATGGTGTTCGTGGGGCTTTGATTTGGGACTGATTTACAAGTTGAATTCGTATGTTAGAAAGAGAGAGGGACTTGATGGAGTGTGGGTGAGTAAATAAGCAAAATGAACACTTTTTCTCTTTCCAATTCTATTTATAGTGCTTGTATACATTGTATGTTGCTGATCTAGAGGCTGGTCTGCTGAGATTTGTTACATGGGGTGGTTGGGCTTGGTTCACCAACTAAACCTAATGTCAAAACCTACATATTAGCCTCAATAATGCAAGGGGTATAATGGTCATTTGGCTTGGAAATTTAATGGCCATTTTTAATCTTGCCAACCCTTAGGGTTTGACCCTTAGGGTTTAGCACAAATCAATTATAGGATATCCAATTTAGGGTTTACACAAAAAAATAAAATTAAATAAATTTTAGTTTCTAAAACTTTGAGATTAGGGTTTCCTAATTATGATAACTTTTCTAATTACACTATATATGAACATTAGTGTTTTAGTGTCCACTAATTAGCATTGAGCATACAATTAACAAATTAGGGTTACCAAATTTTAGAATTAGGGTTTCTAGTTAATTAGAGTTTCCAAAATTTATTAGGGTTTTCCTAATTAACAATTATAATTCTAATACTTGTTAATTAATCACATTAATACAATTACAACCAATCTCGAACTCTAATTTGAGTTTCAAATTAGGGTTTTTCACAGTAAAACTAGGGCTTAACCAATTAATATTAGAGTTTTGAAATTATACACCATAATTGACTAACCATCATCAATACGTACATACAGTACATATTTATAGCACTGAAAAATTAAAATATAATTAATATTATATTATTATTCTCATCCCTAGATAAAAATCCAATATTAGGATTTGGATTCCATATCTGATTTATTCTTCCATATTTAACCTTAATCATTAAGGTAAAATAATTAACTTAATAATCTGTACAAAAATTCATATAATAAAATAATTATTATAACTATTCTAAAAATCACTCCATATATTATTTAAATAATATATGATTATATTTTCATTAATAAAAATATTTCTGCTATAAATTAATTATTATAAAAATATACTTTATAAAAATCAATAATTCTAAAATAAAATTATTTGTAAATATTCATATAATAAACATATTTTTATTTATCACATAATTACATATACACATTATCTTGTACAAATCATCATCCTTTAAAAAAATTTATACGCAAAATTTCTGATTTATTTATATGGAGTACTATTCACATAAAAATGAAATTTTCTCTTCTTTGTCCAAGATGTATATTATGGTTACTATCTTTGATTGTTTCTATGTTTTGATCTTTATTTTGAATTCTGCTCCACAATTGATTATTATGGAGTATTTTTGAACTTGAATAAACTGTAGTACGAATCCCTAATATTTGTCCTTTTGTCTCACTGGATTCGTTTTTTTAAGATATTTTTCATCATCCTCAATCCTAAATGATGATATTAATAAATATCTTTGGCCTGTAGTGCAAAGATGAATGATCAACTGATGAATATCTTTGGCCCGTAGTGCAAAGATAAATAGGTGTTTAGATGAACATGACCAACCGGTGATACAAATGAATATCTTTGGCCTGTAGTGCAAAGATAAATATTTGATTCAAGATATATATTGATTGATGTTACAGGGATAAAATATTGATGATGGACTTTTAAATCTTTGAAGATATTAGAATTTATTCTCTACTTAACTCTTCTAATGGATTAATGTTTCCGCTGCAGTTGTTGATCTAAAACTTATTGTCTATTATATTTTATCAAATTTTTTCCTGTTGAAGACTAATGATAATTTGTTGTATATTATCTTAGTCATAATATTCTTTACTAGGTTAGTTGAGCTCATCCTTTTCCTTTTTGTTCCATTTTTCTTAGGAGGCGAGAATATAGCGGGAACTAGTCGGGGTGTGGAGTGATGTTTCCAGTCAGTTGTGTTAGCAGTCCTCACTATTTTGTAAAATAGTGTTTCAATAATTGTAATGAGAATTTATTTGAGTGTGGATATTGTCTAGAAGACAATATTTATATTTAAACTCACAGTTTATATGTTGTCGTATTTTGTACGATAATTGTAGTAATGATGTTGTAGTTGTTTCTGTACCATGTATTTGGCGACTCAGAATAGGTGATGTATACCTATTTTGGGGGCGTCACAGGTTGTATCAGAGCTTAGAGATATGGTCTCTGGCGGAGATCGGGGAATAGAACTAGGATGGGAAAGACGAGTAAATCCTTCGCTAGTGTGTCCTACCTAAGCTTATTTGTTGGTCGGTCATAATATAGGGGTATTATGTGGTATGTCAATTTCTTTAATTAACCCTTATTTTATGGAAAAATTTGAGAATGGTAGCTTAGAATGTTAACAATGGAGTGAATGAGACCGTGGAGACACCTTTAATCACCAACCAGGAAAACGTGCAACAGAAAGGCAATATTCCTCCTGTAAACAACACTACCGAACAAATGGTGAATGATGGAATGTTTAGAAGCTTTTTGCAGTTAATGCAAAATCAGACGAGGGAGACTCGTGTACAAAATACGGGTGGAAATGATAGCAACGCGCGGCTTGTCACAGCCAAGCAGTTCAAAGAGTTGGGACCACCAAAATCTACGGGAAAGCCGGATCCAATCAAGGCGGAGACGCGGGGTTAAACAAATTACCAAGATATTTGATGTCTTGGGATGCACGGAAGAACAGAAAGTTCCATTCACCACCTTTATGTTCCGTGGTGAGGCAGATTACTGGTATGAATTTGTGAAGCATACCCAGCCTGCCATACTCAGCCTGTCTTGGAAAACGTTTCAGAAACTGTTCAATGATAAGCACTTTCCTGAAAGTATTCGTCATATGAAGGAGGTAGAGTTTATTAGACTGGAACAGAACAACATGACTGTGCCCCAGTACGAGGCTAAGTTTGCAGAGTTATTCAGGTTTGCACCTCATTTAGTAGAGAATGAGGAACGAATGACGATGATATTTCTGAGAGGTCTAAAACCCGAGATTCAGCAATATCTTATATCTCACAAATTTTCTTTATATTCAGATGTTGTAAACAGGGCTCAATTATTAGAGCGAGATAATGAGTATGTTCAACCAAGGGACCACAACCAAGGTCATACCAGTGGCAGCAGTCATTGGAGCAATGACAACCAGCGGGGAGGAAAACATTCGGACAAAAGCGGTAACCACTCTGGTGGTAATCATGGCCATGATGGTAGAAGAAGCGAGTCGGGGGGAGATTTCAAAAAGAAAAGGTACAATAATGATAATGTGAAGACGTTAGCACCAGCATCAACTGTTTCTAGGGGAGGAGAACGATCACCGGTCGTTTGTTACAAATGCGGAAAAGAGGGACATATCAGCCCAAACTGCCCACAATAATCCAAGGTGTGTTATAACTATGAAAAGGAAGGTCATATAGCTAGAGATTGTCTTGTACCTACACCAAGTCCAGCGGGAATGGTGACTCCGAAGGCTGTTTCGGACAAGTCAAAGTCGGTGGTTCCTGGAAGGGCGTTTGTCGTGACTGCCCAAAACGCGAGGAACCCGAACGAGGTGATCACGGGTAAGCTAATCATAAACTCTTGCGAAGTTTATACCTTATTAGATACCGGTTCTACCCATTCTTTTATCTCTCCTGCTTGTGCTCAACGTTTGAACTTGACTCGGGAGAAATTAGACTTTGACTTATCTGTTGAGACTCCGTTAGGAGAAACTTTCATTACATCTACTGTTTATAAATCTTGCTTGATCCAAGTTGGTACCATCACATTACCTGTCGATCTTATTTCTTTGAAAATATTTGCATTTGATGTGATTTTAGGGATTGATTGGTTAACTATTCATCATGCCAAAATTGATTGTTTTCGTAAGGTTGTTAGTTTTCATATTCCTAACCAACCTGTTATGCAAATTCAAGCTACCAAACCACTAAAGTAAATTACTATCATATCAAGCCATAAAGTTATTCGTATATTGAAAAATGGATGTCAAGCTTTCTTAGCCCATGTCACGAACTTGAACAAAAATACGTCAGATTTGAATAATATTTCTATTGTTAGTGAATTTCCTGACGTATTTCCTGAAGAACTTCCCGGTCTACCCCCAGAACGTGAAGTTAAATTCTTTATAGACCTTAAACCTGGTACAAAGCCTATTTCTAAAACCCCATATCGAATGGCTCCTATTGAACTTCAGGAGTTAAAGGTATAACTACAGGAGTTGTTAGACATCGGTTTCATTCGTCCTAGTACATCTCCTTGGGGTGCTCCTGTTTTATTCGTGAAGAAGAAAGACAAGAGTATGCGACTTTGTATTGACTACCGAGAATTGAACCATGTCACCATCAAGAATAGGTATCCATTACCTCGCATTGATGACCTGTTTGACCAGTTGAAAGGAGCACAATTCTTTTCAAAGATCAATCTTCGTTCTGGATATCATCAGCTGAAGATTAAAACTGAGGATATTCCGAAGACTGCCTTCAGAACTCAGTACGGGCATTATGAATTCTTAGTCATGTCTTTTGGATTGATTAATGCTCCTGCTGCTTTCATGGATATGATGTACCGTGTGCTCAAGGAATACTTGGATCAGTTCGTTGTTGTCTTTATTGATGATATCCTCATCTATTCCAAAAGTCGTGAAGATCATAAGCACCATTTGAAGCTAGTACTTCAAAGGCTTCGCGATAACAAGCTATATGCCAAGCTGAAGAAATGCGAGTTTTGGCTTGAGGAAGTAGCATTCATTGGTCACGTGGTGTCAAAACATGGAGTATCTGTTAACCCGTCGAAGATTGAATCCATACAAAGTTGGGAGCAACCGAAGTCGATGACCGAAGTACGTAGTTTTCTGGGCTTAGCTGGTTATTATCGGAGATTTGTGGAAGAATTTTCTTGAATCGCTACTCTGTTAACTTAGCTGACTCGGAAAGATACAAAATTCGGTTGGAGCGAAGAATGCGAGAAGAGTTTCCAAGAGCTTAAGAGGAGACTCATTTCGGCACCTGTTCTGACAATACCATCTGGTTCGGATGGATTTGTTATCTACAGCGATGCTTCAGGCAAAGGGTTAGGATGTGTTTTCATGTAGCATGGAAAAGTCATAGCCTATGCCTCGCGACAACTCAAAAAATATGAAAGGAATTATCTTACTCATGATCTGGAGTTGGCAGCAGTCGTTTTCACATTGAAGATCTGGAGACACTACCTGTATGGGGAGAAAGTGGAGATTTATATGGATCATAAGATCCTTAAATATTTCTTCACCCAAAAGGAACTCAACATACGACAACGACATTGGCTTGAGCTGTTGAAAGATTACGATCATACCATCCAATACCATCATGGAAAAGCAAACGTAGTAGCTGACACATTGAGTAGAAGATCATATGCGGGTACGAGTGCGATATTGTCAACGCAAAGGCCCATTTTGTAAGACTTGCAAAGGATGGAAATAGAGTTAAAGGCTCTAAGTACCTACGTGATGATATCAAACATACGAGTAGAACCGACTTTAATCGATAAAGTTAAAGCTGCTCAAACTACGGACCTGGAGCTGATGAGTATGAAGAAGAAAGTGCAAGAAGGTGTTGTTCCAGAAGCAAGAATCGATGAAGAAGGAATAATTCGAGTCAACTCCAGACTTTGTGTTCCTAACGATTCTGACTTGAAGCATAGAATCATGATAGAGGCACACAACACACCGTTTTTAATCCATCCTAGGAGTACCAAAATGTATCATGATCTTCGACATACATTTTGGTGGAGCAATATGAAGAGAGAGATCGCGAAGTTTATCTCGAGGTGTTTAACTTGTCAATGTGTAAAGGTGGAGCATCAAGTGTCAAAGGGTCCATTGCAACCACTTGAGATTCCAAAATGGAAGTGGGAACACATTACTATGGATTTCGTTACGGGTCTTTCCAAGGTTTCTCAAGGCATAAATGCGATTTGGGTTATTGTTGATAGATTAACCAAGTCTGCTCATTTCTTGCCGATACAAGAGACTTATTCCCTTGAACGTCTTGCTCGTATGTACGTGAATGAGATTGTGAGATTTCATGGCATGCCAGTATCCATAGTTTCGGATCGTGACTTGGACCCAAGATTCACTTCACGATTTTGGGTTAGCTTGCAGAAAGCTATGGGCACGGATTTACGATTCAGTTCAGCATACCATCCTCAAACGGATGGGCAATCAGAAAGGACTATTCAAACTCTTGAAGATCTATTAAGACTCTGTGTCCTAGATTTCAAAGGGAATTGAGATAAGTACCTACTATTGGTGGAATTCTCCTACAACAACAGTTATCAAACAAGTATAGGCATGACACCATTCGAGGCGTTGTATGGAAGAAAATGTCGTTCTCCAGTATGCTGGGACGAGGTGGGTGAAGCAACGTTGTTGGGACCAAAATTGGTACGTATGACTACAGAGAAAATCCAAATGATCCGACAACGTATACAAACGGTACAGGATCGACAAAAGCGTTATGCAGATCTTCATCGAAAGGACGTAAAATTTAATATTGGGAATCATGTATTGTTACATATTGCACCATGGAAGGGAGTAACAAGATTTGGGAAGAGAGGAAAGCTCAATCCAAGATTTGTTGGTCCATTTGAGATTCTTAATCGAATAGGAAATGTGACCTATAGACTCGCATTACCCCCAAGCATGTCTCGTGTTCATAATGTTTTTCATATATCTATACTTCGTAAATATGTGAAAGACCCGAACCACATAATTGAGTTAGAACCAGATGAGATAGTCGAAGATTTAACGTACGAAGAGGTACTTATTAAGATCTTGGATAGGAAAGAGCATGTCTTACGAACCAAGGTTATACCACAAGTTAAGGTTTTGTGGAGGAACCATGCTATTGAAGAAATGACCTGGGAGTTGAAATCAAAAATGAAAGCGAGGTATCCTCACCTTTTCGAAACACCATGTACTTACGTCAATTTCGAGGACGAAATTTCATAAGGAGGGGAGGTTGTAATACCCCAACTTATTCATAAATAAAATCGAATTTCCTCTAATTATTATTTTGAATAATAAGGTATTAATTTTATATAATACTTTGGTTATGGGTGAAATGTGTAAATTTTATAAAATAAGCAAGTGGTTATAAAATATTCTTTGTTGTCGGGAAATATTCGTTTGGTCGTGGAATATTCTTGCTATCGGAGAAAATTCATACGATGGCGCAGTCATTTGTGGACCCTATAATGGAAAAAGGTCGGATGAAGAAAATGACAAGTTTGAGTTTTTATAAATAACGGCGCAGTTGTTACCGTTAACACTGTTGGAATACCCGGTGATTAAAATACAGTAATACACGTGGGTGCACAGTAGCACACGGTATTGCATAGTATTGTTGAATTATTGATCTTTACGTAAGAAGACACTACTCAATAATTGTTACAGTAATTACTGTTCAATATTTTATTTTATTGATTCAATAATTGCTACGTTGATATTTTATATTATTATTGTTTCAATAATTGTCACTGCACAGTATTTTTCATTATCAGATCAATAATTCATATTATTTGAATAATATTATTAGATAGCATTATTGGTAATGTCTAAGGAAGTTCTGTCTAAGGAGATGTTTGGTCACCTAACTGCACGCCAATAAGGAGAAATCCTTATCTAAAAGCCCCATCTTTCTTGGGAACGACCTGGTTGTCATAATTGTGATTCTGTAATATTATTTGTTAATAATTATATATTAATTTATATGATAATGAAATATTTATTTTATGTGAATATAAATGAAGGAATTAATGCTGAGGTATTTTATCAGTATTTTGTCAGAATAGAGGTATTAAAAATCGTCCGTATGTGAATTTCGGGCATTCTCTGTTTGGAATTTGGAAAAATTTTCTTTTACAAAATTGTAGAGAATTAAATTTTATATAGAATAGACATGAGATTTGAATTTTTCTAATAAAAGGGCTATTTATTATGAATTACTGAAGTTGCTGATTATTGTTTAAATTTTAAAATATGTTAGAAATTTCTTGAATGGGTGGACCCCACTTTTGGTTGGTGAGAAATGTGCTGAAATTTTATTTCAAAAGTGATGGGTGTAAATAGTAGCAGGTAAAGCCATCAGGTAGCAGGTTAGTCTGCTTTGGCGTTCCAGTATTTTTTTATAAATAGGGTGCTTAGTTAGAATTGAAAATCACACTAGAAATAAGTTTTCTCTCTCTTTCTCTCTATACTATAGACCGTATTTTTGTGAGTATTTAGATACTTTGAGAGTTGCTATTCAGTACAAATTTTCTTCAGTCTTATACCTGATATTCCAGCTGGAAGTACTGTTCTTTTGAGGTAATGAATGTTATTTTCTTCGTAAATGATATTATTTTCTTCAATATCATTATGCCGAAATATTGATATGAACTTTATTGTGGAATTTCTACCTTTTTATGTCGGGGTTACTATTCACGTATACGACATTATTCACAAATACGGCACTATTCATAAAAAAATAAAATTTTCTCTTCTTTGTCCAAGATGTCTATTATGGTTACTATCTTTGATTGTATCCATGTTTTGATCTTTATTTTGAATTCTGCTCCACAATTGATTATTATGGAGTATATTTAAACTTGGATAAATTGTAGTACGGATCCCTAATATTTGTCCTTTTGTCTCACTAGATTCATTTTTTTAAAGATATTTTTCATCATCCTCAGTCCTAAATGATGATATTAATGAATATCTTTGGCCTGTAGTGCAAAGATAAATGATTAACTGATGAATATCTTTGGCCCGTAGTGCAATGATAAACAGGTGTTTAGATGAACATGACCAACCGATGATACAAATGAATATATTTGGCCTGTAGTGCAAAGATGAATATTTGATTCAAGATATATATTGATTGATGTTACAGGGATAAAATATTGATGATGGACTTTTAAATCTTAGAAGATATTAGAATTTATTCTCTACTTGACTCTCCTAATGGATTATTGTTTTCGCTGCAGTTGTTGATCTAAAACTTGTTGTCTATTATATTTTATAAGATTTTTTCCTGTTGAGGACTAATGATAATTTGTTGTATATTATCTTAGTTATAATATTCTTTACTAGGCTAGTTGAGCTTACCTTTTTCCTTTTTGTTCCATTTTTCTTAGGAGGCGAGAATATAGCGGGAACTAGTCGGGGTGTGGAGTAATGTTTCTAGTCAGTTGTGTTAGCAGTCCTCACTATTTTAAAAAATTGTATTTCAATAATTGTAATGAGGACTTATTTGAGTGTGGATATTGTCTAGAAGACAATATTTGTATTTAAACTCACAGTTTATGTGTTGTCGTATTTTGCACGACAATTATAGTATTGATGTTGTAGTTATTTTTGTACCATGTATTTGGCGACTCAGAATAGGTGATGTATACCTATTTTGGGAGAGTTACATCAACAGTCCATCTTTGCACTACGGGCCAAAGATGACTTTCAGCACAATATAAGCATGAGGATGATAACAATGATATAAAGAATCAATCAAGTGAGATCAATGATAAATATTAAATATTTGTAATTTAATTTATCCAGAGTTCAAGATTATCCAAATTATCAACCTGATAACTAATTGTGGAATAAAATTCAAGAATGATATTCATGTATCAAAAATAATTTAGACAGAAAAAAATTAATTTTGTCATGAATAGTACCCCGAATGAATAGTACCTCGAGTGAATAGTACTCTATGAATAGTATCCCAAATGAATAGTATTCAGTGAATAGTACTATAAGTCCCCACCTTATTATAAATAAAATTGAATTTCCTCTATTTATTATCTTGAAATAATAAGAAGTTAATTTGATATAATGCTGTGGTTATGGGTGAAATGTGCAAATTTTACAAAATAAGCAAGTGGTTATAAAATATTCATTGTTGACGGGGAATATTCATTTAGTCGTGGAATATTTTTACTGTCGGGGAATATTCGTACGATGGCGCATCCATTTTGTGGGCCCCATAACGAAAAACGGTCGGATGAAGAAAACGATAAGTTTGAGTTTTTTTAAATAACGGCGTAGTTATTACCATTAACACTGTTGGAATACCCGATGGTTAAAGTACAATAATACTCGTGGTTGAACAGTAGCACACGGTATTGCACAGTATTATTGAATTATTGATCCTTACGTAAGAAGACACTACTTAATAATTGTTACAGTAATTACTGTTTAATATTTTATTTTATTGATTCAATAATTGCTATGTTGAAATTTTATATTGTTGTTGTTTCAATAATTATCACTGCACAGTATTTTTCATTATCAGATCAATAATTCATATTATTTGAATAATATTATTAGATAGCATTATTGGCAATGTCTAAGGAAGTTCTGTCTAAGGAGAGATTTGGTCACCTGATTGTGCGCCAGTAAGGAAAAATTCTTATCTGAAAGTCCCCTCTTTCCTGGGAACGACCTGGTTTTCATAATTGTGATTCTGTAATATTATTTGTGAATAATTAATTATTGATTTATATAATAAGGAAATATTTATTTTATGTGGATATAAATTATGGATATATTTATTTTTGTGGATATAAATGAAGGAATTAATGCTGAGGTATTTTATCAGTATTTTGTCGGAATGAAGGTATTAAAAAATCGTCCGTATGTGGATTTCGGGCATTTTCTGTTTGGAATTTGGAAAAAAATTCTTCTACAAAGTTATAGAGAACTAAATTTTCTATGAAAAAAATATGAGATTCGAATTTTTCTAATAAAAGAGCTATTTATTATGAATTATTGAAGTTTTGAAAATAAATATTTTATTAAAATTATGGGTGGGACCCACTTTTTATTTTTGGTAAAAAAATATGCTGAATTTTTGGTTCAGAATTGGAGTGTTTGATTTGGTCAAATAAATGTGCGCAAAAGAAAGAAAAAAGAAAAAGTATTATTTTATTATTTAGTCTCCTTTGGCGTTCTAAGCATTTTTCTATAAATAGGGTGCTTAAGTTAGAATTGAAAATCACACCAGAAACAAGTTTTTTCTCTCTTTATATTATTGAGCGTATTTTGTAGTATTTAGATATTTTGAGAGTTGCTATTCAGTGCAAGTTTTCTTCAGCTTTACATCCGATATTTCGATCAGAAATACTGTTATTTTGAGGTAAGGGATGTTATTTTTTTTTGTAAATGATATTATTTCCTTCAATATCATTATGCCGAAATATTGATATGAATTTTATTGTGGAATTTTTATCTTTTTGTGTCGGGATTACTATTCACGTATATGATACTATTCACGTATACGGCACTATTCACGAATACGACACTATTCACAGAAAAATAAAATTTTCCCTTCTTTGTCCAAGATGTCTATTATGGTTACTACCTTGATTGTATCCATATTTTGATCTTTATTTTTGAATTCTGTTCCACAATTGAATATTATGGAGTATTTTTGAACTTGGATAAACTATAGTACGAATCCCTAATATTTGTCCTTTTGTCTCATTGGATTCGTTTTCTTTAAGATATTTTTCATTATCCTCAGTCCTAAATGATGATATTACTGAATATCTTTGCCCTGTAGTGCAAAGATGAATGATTAACTGATGAATATCTTTGGCCCGTAGTGCAAAGATGAACAGGTGTTGAGATGAGCATGATCAACTGGTGATACAAATGAAAATCTTTGGCCTGTAGTGCAAAGATGAATATTTGATTCAAGATATATATTGATTGATGTTACAGGGATAAAATATTGATGATGGACTTTTAAATCTTAGAAGAAGGTAGAATTCATTCTCTACTTGACTCTTCTAATGGATTGTTGTTTCCGCTGCAGTTGTTGATCTAAAACTTGTTATCTATTATATTTTATCAGATTTTTTCCTGTTGAAGACTAATGATAATTTATTGTATATTATCTTAGTCATAATATTTTTTACTAGGCTAGTTGAGCTTACCCTTTTCCTTTTTGTTCTATTTTTTTTAGGAGGCGAGAATATAGCGGGAACTAGTCGGGGTGTGGAGTGATGTTTTCAGTCAGTTGTGTTAGCAATTCTCACTATTTTATAAAATAGTATTTTAATAATTGTAATGGGGACTTATTTGAGTGTGGATATTGTCTAGAAGATAATATTTATATTTAAACTCACAGTTTATGTGTTGTCGTATTTTGCACGACAATTGTAGTATTGATGTTGTAGTTATTTTTGTACCATGTATTTGACGACTCAGAATAGGTGATGTATACCTATTTTGGGGGCGTCACATCAACAGTCCATCTTTGCACTACGGGCCAAAGATGACTTTCAGCACAATATAAGCATGAGAATGATAACAATGATATAAAGAATCAATCAAGTGAGATCAATGATAAATATTAAAGATTTGTAATTTAATTTATCCAAAGTTCAAGAATATCCAAATTGTCAACACGATAACTAATTGTGGAATAAAATTCAAGAATGATATTAATGTATCAAAAATAATTTGGACAGAAAAGAAACTAATTTTTTCGTAAATAGTACCCCGAATGAATAGTACCTCGAGTGAATAGTACTCTGTGAATAGTACCCCGAATGAATAGTATTCAGTGAATAATACTGTAAGACCCCAACTTATTATAAATAAAATTGAATTTTCTCTATTCATTATCTTGAAATAATAAGGAGTTAATTTGATATAATGTTGTGGTTATGAGTGAAATGTGCAAATTTTATAAAATAAGCAAGTGGTTATAAAATATTCATTATTGACGGGAAATATTCATTTGGTCGTGGAATATTCTTGCTGTCGGGGAATATTCGTATAATGGCGCAGCCATTTTGTGGGCCCCATAATAAAAAACGGTCGGATGAAGAAAACGACAAGTTTGAGTTTTTATAAATAACGGCGCAGTTGTTACCGTTAACACTGTTGAAATACCCGGTGGTTAAAATACAGTAATATGCGTGGGTGCACAGTAGCACACAGTATTACATAGTATTGTTGAATTATTGATCTTTACGTAAGAAGGCACTACTCAATAATTGTTACAGTAATTACTGTTCAATATTTTATTTTATTGATTCAATAATTGCTACGTTGATATGTTATATTATTATTGTTTCAATAATTATCACTGTACAGTATTTCTCATTATCATATCAATAATTCATATTATTTAAATAATATTATTAGATAAAATTATTGGCAATGTCTAAAAAAATTTTGTCTGAGGAGAGGTTTGGTCACCTAATTGTGCGCCAGTAAGGAGAAATCCTTATCGAAAAGCCCCCTCTTTCCTGGGAACGACCTAGTTGTCATAATTGTGATTCTGTAATATTATTTGTAAATAATTAATTATTGATTTATATAATAAGGAAATATTTATTTTATGTGGATATAAATGATGGATATATTTATTTTTGTGGATATAAATGAATGAATTAATGCTGAGGTGTTTTATCAGTATTTTGTCGGAATGAAGCTATTAAAAAATCGTCCGTATGTGGATTTCGAGCATTTTCTGTTTGGAATTTAAAAAAAATTTCTTCTACAAAGTTGTAGAGAATTAAATTTCCTATGAAAAAATATGAGATTCGAATTTTTCTATTAAAAGAGCTATTTATTATGAATTATTGAAGTTTCGGAAATAAATATTTTATTAAAATTATGGATGGGACCCACTTTTTACTTTTGGTGAAAAAATATGCTGAATTTTTGGTTCAGAATTGGAGTGCTTGATTTGGTCAAATAAATGTGCGTAGAAGAAAGAAAAAAAATAATATTATTTTATTATTTAGTCTCCTTTGGCGTTCTAAGCATTTTTCTATAAATAGGGTGCTTAAGTTAGAATTGAAAATCACACCAGAAACAAGTTTTTTCTCTCTCTATATTATTGAGCGTATTTTGTAGTATTTAGATATTTTGAGAGTTGCTATTCAGTGCAAGTTTTTTTCAGCTTTACATCCGATATTTCGATCAGAAATACTGTTATTTTGAGGTAAGGGATGTTATTTTTTTTTGTAAATGATATTATTTCCTTCAATATCATTATGCCGAAATATTGATATGAATTTTATTGTGAAATTTCTATCTTTTTGTGTCGGGATTACTATTCACGTATATGATACTATTCACGTATACGGCACTATTCACGAATACGACACTATTCACAGAAAAATAAAATTTTCCCTTCTTTGTCCAAGATGTCTATTATGGTTACTACCTTGATTGTATCCATATTTTGATCTTTATTTTTGAATTCTGTTCCACAATTGAATATTATGGAGTATTTTTGAACTTGGATAAACTATAGTACGAATCCCTAATATTTGTCCTTTTGTCTCACTGGATTCGTTTTCTTTAAGATATTTTTCATCATCCTCAGTCCTAAATGATGATATTACTGAATATCTTTGGCATGTAGTGCAAAGATGAACGATTAACTGATGAATATCTTTGGCCCGTAGTGCAAAGATGAACAGGTGTTGAGATGAGCATGACCAACTGGTAATACAAATAAAAATCTTTGGCCTGTAGTGCAAGGATGAATATTTAATTCAAGATGTATATTGATTGATGTTACAGGGATAAAATATTGATGATGGACTTTTAAATCTTAGAAGATATTAGAATTCATTCTCTACTTGACTCTTCTAATGGATTGTTGTTTTCGCTACAGTTGTTGATCTAAAACTTGTTGTCTATTATATTCTATCAGATTTTTCCCTGTTGAAGATTAATGATAATTTGTTATATATTATCTTAGTCATAATATTCTTTACTGAGCTAGTTGAGCTTACCCTTTTTCCTTTTTGTTCCATTTTTCTTCTCAGGAGGTGAGAACATAGCAGGAACTAGCTGGGATATGGAGTGATGGTTCTAGAAAGTTGTTTTAGCAGTCCTCACTGTTTTGTAAAATAGTATTTCAATAATTGTAATGAGGACTTATTTGAGTATGGATATTGTCTAGAAGATAATACTTGTATTTAAACTCACAGTTTCTGTGTTGTCATATTTTGCACGATAATTGTAGTAATGATGTTGTAATTGTTTTTGTACCATGTATTTGGCGACTCATAATGGGTTGGGTGATGTATACCTATTTTAGGGGCGTCACAAGTACCCCCAATGAAAATATTAAAATTTCAATAAGAAAGTTCAGACCAATATTCCAATGAAATGATATTAGATGAAGCACAAACCTCAAGGAATTTCTAATCATTTCAGGTATTATAGAAGCAATACTTACCATAGTAAGTTTAGATTTAGGAATATGAAATGAAATAATATACAAAACTGCAAATGGATTTTCACCCGTCATGCGGTAATCCACGTAGACAGATCATTTCCACAACTTAATAAAAAATGAATACGAAGAGTTGTTCACCATGCATGCGGTAATCCGCGTAGACAGGTTATTCCCACATATTAATAAAGAATGAATACGAAGGGTTATTCATCAGGAATGCGGTAATCCGCGTAGACAGGTTATTCTCACATATTAATAAGAAATGGAATGACAACCCTTATGAGTATGAAAAAATAACATCATTTACGAATACGAAAGAAATAATACCCCTTACCTTAGTAGGAGATTGGATACTGCAATAGTGTAGTAACATAATACTCTTCTTCTTTCTCTCTTATTCTCTCTCTATAGTTTTCTCTTGTAAGTCTTAGTGAATTGGTGAGAATGAGAGAAGAAATAAGCTTCTATTTATAAAAAATTTCTAGCTTAGCCCTTGTAATGTGAAGAGGCGAGTGGCTTGACGACTGGTAATGTGAAAAGGCAAGTGATTTGACATCTGTAATGTGAAAAGACAAGTGGTTTA
Organism: Panax notoginseng; assembly: GCA_016801055.1. Lineage (NCBI taxonomy): Eukaryota > Viridiplantae > Streptophyta > Magnoliopsida > Apiales > Araliaceae > Panax > Panax notoginseng. The sequence goes on along the minus strand of CM029022.1, from coordinate 155,891,215 downwards.
ACGTCTGGTAAAGGCAAGTACTATTGGCGAAAGTGACTCTTAGATGATGACCTATGGGTCCCATAGAATAAACCAAACTTACAACAAACGTCTCATAACAAACCTCTTGTTTATATCAAAGATTGAATAAATAGTTATCACAATCACTTTATCTTCAATCAACACATTTTTATTCTTTCAACAATTCTTCATCAATAATATTATAACTCACAATATTGACAACCAGATCATTCCCAGAAAAGAGGAGACTTTCCGATAAGGATTTCTCCTTATTGGCGCACAATTAAATAACCTAACCTCTTTCCTCGAAAGAACTTTCTAGACATTGTTAATAATAAAAATAATAATATGAATAATTGTGTCGTCTCAATTATTGATTTAATAATATAAAATAGTGTGCAGATGATACTGTGACAATAATTGAATCAATAATATGAGATATTATGCAGCAACTACTGTTGTAATTATTGAATAAAACTGAGTGACTTCTTACGTAAGAATTAATAATCAGAGATACTGTGCAATACCGTGTGCTACTGTGCAACAACGCGTATTACTGTACTTTTATCACCGGGTATTTCAATAATTTAACGGTAAAAGTTTTACCGTTATTTTATGAAAAGGTTATTTTTGTCGTTTTCTATATTCGACAATTATTTTATTGTGGGGTTCACCAATGATTGCGCCATAGTACAAATATTCCCAGACAAAAAGAATATTTCCTGACCAAACGAATATTTTATGACAACTTGCTTACTTTGTAAAATTTTCACATATCACCTATAACTATGGCATTATATCAAATCAACACCTTATTATTCAAAATAATATTTAGAGAAAATTAAATCTTTATTCATAAAAATTGGGGTCTTACATGTTGGATTGATCTTATGAGTTGTAATAGATATGCAGAATAAAATCGTGGAGATTGCAGAAGCCAGAATCGTAGTCTGCTGAGCAAGCCTATCAGAATCATGAAGTAATTTGTCGAGTGCCTGTCAAGTTAAGTCAAAATCGTAGGCACTGCTCTAAATCGTGGAGTCCTCAAGCATCAAGATCATAATCAGTCAAGCGCTGTCAAAACTAATGCAAAATCGTAGAGTACTCTACGATTCTCATCAGAGTATGATAAGTATAAATCGCCTGCAAGCACTTATCATCAGATTACGATCGTAGTGCTCATTAGTAAGCATCAAAATAGTTGAAGATCGAGTTTGATAAACAAAAATGCCTGACATCATCAATTGACATTGAACATTGATATGATTGAGAAACCCAATGCCCTCACCAATATCCTTGGTTGAATCGAAGAATAAAAAAGTAAGAAGAAACGTGTCTACCAACTAGTGTGCTGATAGTGACGTTTCAGAGGTGTTAAGTGAGAAAGCAGACTGATGTGTAAGACAAGTCAAAAAGAAGCTTTCACATCATCCCAGGATGTCAACATCAAAGTGCTCAGAATGCCCGAAGCATTAAATGCTCAAACGAAAGCCTCTCAATGGGAAGATTTCAAAGGCTCCTATATAAGGCTAACAGATTGAAGATGTCAGATAAGCAAGAAACAAGAACGTAAAAGAAAATCACAAGGACATCTGACAAAGCTTCACTCCACGATTCAGCAAAATCTTGCTTCGCTACTAAGTTCATCAGAACTTGGGTTTAAGGCAACTTAGTAGCACAATAACAACAACCACAACTACACTCATTGCAGAGCAGCCAAACCTGCTAGGTTTGAAGAGTACTTAGTGTACTAACATTCCAAGTTTGTTAGGCTTGAAGAGTTCTTTGTGAAATAGCTTTCCAAGACTGCTGGTCTTGAAGAAACTCTGTGATTCAAAGCTTGTAAAATATCCTTAGTGGATTTCCTGCTTGTTGAAGCAGAAGAGTGGAGTAGGAGTCTTGAGTACTCTGAACCACTTAAATCACTATGTCATTTACATTTTGTCATATCTGCTATAACTGTTGTTTGATTTATAACCTTGATTTTATCTTAAGGGGGATAACTAAAACATATATTTCGTTGTGCTTAATTAATCATTTAATTAACAAATATGTTATATTACTCTTTAAAAAGAAAATTTTAAAATATCTATTCAACCCCCCCTTCTAGATAACTTTCGTGCCTCCGGGAACTAACATAATAATTATTTTAAAAATAGATATTTTTAATATTTTAAAAGAAAATATTATTTTTAAAATAATTTTTATAAATAATATTTAAAAATAAAATATTTTTTTATATAATTATTATTTTAAATATTTCAAAAGAAAATAGTATTTAAAAAAAATTTAATTTAATATTTTAATATAAAATATTTTTTTAAAATAATTTAAAAATAATAAATTTTTTTAAAAAATATTCTTTTTAAAATAAATAATATTTTATATATTTAAAATAAAATATTATTTTAAAAATAATTGTTATTTTAAGAAAAAAAAATTAGAAACTTAATTTTTTTTCAAAAATGACTAATGTTTCATAAAATATAGATTCAAAAAAAATAAAGTTAAATTTTTTTAAATCTTATTATTTTTCTGAAAATTTACACATCTTTAAAAAAAAAATTTTTGTTTTATGATAATAAAATTTTATTTTATAGAATATATATTTTATAAAACTTTACTCATTTTTAAGAAAAATAAAAAATCTTCCAATTTTTTTTCCTGAAAATAAAAAATATTTTTAAAACATTTTTATTTTAGTTTTTAAAAAAATATTGAATAATTTTTTTTATTTTACAGTTTTTTATTTTAATTTCTATTTTTAGTTTTTGTATTTAAAATTTCTAATATTAAGAATACATATAATAATGGCAAAGATATTATTATTATTTTTTGAAAATAAAGCTTTACATAAAAAAATTAAAAAATCTAATTTTTTTAAAAATAAAGTTTTATTTTCTTATTTAATATTTTTTAATCCATATTTTATTAAACTTTACTAATTTTTGAAAAAAAAAATTCTAATATTTTTTTCCTTAGAATAATAATTATTTTTATAACTTTTTTTTAAAAATATTTTATTTTTAATATAAGAAATAATTATTATTTAAAAAATAATATTTTATGTTAAAATATTAAAAAATAATAATTATTTTCAAATTATTTTTTTAAAAAATTATTTTAAAATATTAATATAATTATTATTTGAAAATATTAAAAATTATAATTATTTTAAAAAAAATTATTTTAAATTATTAAATTTAATTATTATTTTAAATTTTTAAAAAAATAATATTTTATTTCAAAATATTAAAAATAAATATTTTAAAATAATTATTTTGTTTTAAAATATTAAAAATAATAATTTTTTAAAAATTAATAATTTATTTTAAATATTAAATATAATTATTAATTAAAATTATTTTTAAAATAATTATTATATTTTAAAATATTAAAAATTGATGTTGGGTCAAAATTTGGTCAAAATGGGTCGAGTTGGGTCAAATTGGGTAAGAGGAACAGAAACGCCAAACAAATTGCACTTTAAGACTCTATTTCTCAGTTTTAGACAGAAAAAAAAATTAGAAAATTTAAATTAGAACAGAAACGAAAAGAATAGAAAACTTGAATTTTTCTTTGTGTTGTTTGTGAGTTTTTAATAGAAAATAATTGAAAATTTAAAAATGTTATTTTTTTACCTTTTTGAGTTCCAATGAAAAGAAAAAAAATATTACTTTTATAAATTTACCCTTCTATTAATTATAACTATTAAACCATGAATAAAAATATACAAGATAAATTTAATCAAAGAAAAAATCCATATTCAAATACAAATATCCAAATACATTTCCTCTCCTTTTTACTTAATTTTTTAATAAAACTTTTAATTGAATTTGCGATATATTCTTCTACAATTCTTTTAAATTTTTTAATCACACTTTATTCTATTCGTACAAGCTTATGAAAGTTTAATGTGTATATGTAAAAATGTAATCTCTTTCTTTTATAAATATATTTAAAATAAAATAAAATACTTTTAGTTCAGAAACAAATATTGAACTTATTTTGCTTGTCTATTTCTGCATCAATGGAAAATGATGGAATTGAAGGCCATAAATAAATATGGGACCATATAATATCCATGACCGAACAAAAAAAAATTGTTTCCCTTTCTTGTCACTATTGTACATTAAGTTTAGTAGATAAAAATAAATTGAGGACATGAGTTGTAATTTAAAATTTATTATAATGAAAATTAGGGATAATACGATAATTATAAAAATATTACTTATTCCAATTTCTTTTCTGTTCAAATCAAACCAATTTTGAACAGAAAATTTTGACAAGAAAAGTGGTCAGGTTTTCTATTCATTTATTTTCTTTTCCATTTATTAAAAAACTCAGAAACATAGGAATAAGAAAGAAAACTTAAATTTTCCGTTCAATTTTTTTTTGTCTATTTTAAAACTCAGAAACAGAGCTAGACTTAATTGACAAAAAATAAATTTTTATAACGACTTTAAAAATGAGTGGCAATTTAGAGGGACTAAAATGTTATTTATCCGTTTATTTAAGCTATAGACCACGTTTCCACGTTGGTAGCAATCTATACTATCCTCGTGCGGCCGTGCTGATTAAAACCTAGAGAGAGAGAAGAAGAAGAAGAAGAAGAAGAAGAAGTAGAAGTAGGAGGCCATAAAAAATGGGCAGCGGGAAGCAAGAGAAGGAGCGTTCAAAATCAGCACCAAAATTCCCAAAATCTGGAAAGCATAAGAAACTGCCTCTAGGCCCAACAGACCCAAAACCAAAAAACCCAAAAAGATTAACATATTTGAATCCAAAACCAAAACCAAAAATATAGAAATCAACAACAACAGTGCAGCAACAGCAACACCCTCTCAGCAGCTGAGTTTCTTCCTTAATCAGTACCAATCGAGCAATAGTATTCAGCTTTCTAGTCTGTAACTAGAATCAATTAAAGGTGTTTTATTTCTTAATTTATATTTATGTATGTATGTGTGTAGCTCAGTTTATGAATTTGCTGGTTTGTATTTGAAAAGGGTATGTAGAAAATTTGAAGTTGACAAGTACTTGTTCTTTAATATCAATCGGGTATTTGCTATATTTCGTTTTAATGATTGAAAGTTGATAAAATGTTGATACTCTGTATTTATTTGGTTTGGTTTTGGTAATGATTATGTGTTTTTAACTAAACTGCTAATATTAGCTGAATATATGAAACAATATAGCCGAGTTTATAAATTTTCTTATTTGTATTTGAAAAGGGTATGTAGAAATTTTAAAGTTAACAAATGCTTGTTCTTTAAAATTATTGAGAAATCAAGTTCACACAAAGACACTAGGATAACACGCACACCGAGATATAAATTAATGATACTAGAAATTTTACGTTAGATTCTAACGTGAAAAAATCACGGGGAAAGTTATCATAAATTTACTATGATAATAATATAGAGAATACAAACTCTCAACTGAGGAATAAATTAGCTGTTTAAGTTCTCTTTACACCCTCACTCTATTTGCTCTAACTGAGCTTTTCTACTCGCTTCTTGGTGTTGTGTATTTCATCTCCTGAAAATCCATCCCTTTTATAGGCAAGAGCTTTCGACAATAAGACCCAATTGACAATTTTCTGAAATGAACCGAAATAAGCTTGCAAACAACTTTTGCAATAGCCGTAATTTGACTACGTAGCTGTGATATAGAATAGGTGAGGGTGGCTATATTAATGACTTTGTAAGGCAAAAGTCTGATTCATGTAAGGGAGCATTTAATTCATGTGGGACTTATGAAGGAGAATAGGCCAACATGCAACAATCTCCACCTTGACTTATATTCTCCAATACTGCAAATTGTGAATTCTTTATGACTGTGGATATATCCCTCTATCCTTGGAAACTCCACCACGAACTCAATATTCGACAAAGTGAATTAAGTTCAAGCAATGCTTGAACTTCTCAGAAGCAACTAACTTTGTGAGTAGATATGGCATTCTCCTTTGTATGAACTTTGCGAATTACAATGTCACCATTGTTCAGCAACTCACGAATCTATATCAAACATCTATATGTTTGGTCATGACGTGGAACACCTGGTTTTTTACTAAATGAATAACACTTTGACTATCACACTATATCTAATACCGCCCTGCTTGAAGCCTAGTTCTTGAACTAGTCCCTTTAGCCACAAAACCTCCTTACCTGCATCTGTCAATGTCATATACTCGACCTCTGTTGTTGATAATGGTACTGTAGATTGCAACACTAACCTCCAACACATAGGTTCTCCATAAAAGGTGTAAACAAACCCTGTCGTAGATCTCCTTGAATCTAGGTCTCCAGCGTAATCCGAATCAACAAACCCGGTAACCTCACTCCTTGTTGTATCACGATCAAACATAAGACTGTAATTGGTTGTACCTGTTGGATAATGAAAAATCTATTTGACAGCATTCCAATACTCTTTCCCTGAATTTACCGTATACCTGCTAGCCACATTGACTGCATGTGAGATATATTGTCTTGTACATACCATGACATACATGAGACAACCCACTACATTTGCATGCGGTGCTTTGGACATAGACTCCACATCATCCTTTGTTGTGGGCTCATCTGTGAAGATAACCTGAAATGTGATGCCAAACGGTGCATGTTCAACCTCTCCAATACCTTCTGCACATATCCTTTCTGTGTTGACCACAATATTTTTGTTTGACGATCTATGTAAATTTCCATATCTAGGATCTTTTTGGTTTCATCCTTAATGTCAAATCCGCTGCTCAACAATTTCTTGAACTGGAGAATGTCTGACTTTCTCTTTGCAGCTATCAACATGTCATCTACATATAACGTCAGCAATAATTGAGAACCATTATCGAGCGATCTAAACTATACACATGGATTATACTCACAATGAGAGTAACCATGAGCCACCATGAAGTTGTTTAACCTCACGTACCATTGTTTTAGGGACTGCTTCAAACCATAGAGACTTCTTCAAACTGCAAACCATAGTTGTCACGGCGCCACAGCAAGTCATGACAGTAGCTGACTGCCTGGAAGCCTAGGCGACAAGGCGATCGCCATGCCATTCGTATGGCGACAAGTCGTTTACAATGTGTAATTTATATATTATTTATTTTACTTAACAAGTAAATTGGCAATAAAATTTCATATACATTAAAACTCAAAACATAACACTATGGAATAACATTAAATATATTTTTAAATCTCATTTATAGTGTTATATAATATATATAGTGTATTATTAAATTAATAATTATGTGTATATAGTATTTATTTTCAAATTATTTCATGCAACTATCCTACATATTAAATATATTTATATTTTAAAATTAAAATATACATAGTTAATTAAATATTATATTTTATTTAAAATATTATATATAGTTAATAGTTAAGTGTATATAGTATTTATTTTTAGTTATTATCATAGTTATTTTTTATGTATTTATTTCATTATCATTAAAATTATTTTTTAGTATTTATTTTATTTTTATTATTTTTGTTTATTTAAATATATGTATATAATATTATTTTATTTTATCTTATTTTTTACATTATCATAATTATTTAATTAATTAATTATTTAATTAATAACTATAGAAATTTTATATAAATTTAATTATTTTTAACATATTATTTGTTGTTTATTTAAATATATTTTAATTTCTTTTTAATATATATGATATATATTAAATATAATATTTTTTAATTTTATTTTTTTATTATATATATATATATAAATAAATTTATACATATATAAATTTATTTATATATAGAGACCCATCAACAAAGCAAAAAGGCTAATAAAACAAAATTCTCATGTGTATGTTTTCTTCCTTATATACTATATACAGACCCAGCAACAAAGCAAAAAGGCTAATAAAAAGAAAAGGGGAAGGCAACAACAACTCAACAAGCAATAGTCAAATATTCAACTGACAAAATTCTCTCTCTCGTAGTCTCGCTATCAGCAAGCAGAAAAGGGGAAGGGGAAAAAAAGGACGACATACCTGCTGATTGATCGATTACTCGCTTTCTTCTTCGGGTCGCTTTCTTCTCTCTCGGTCGATCTTCTGAGTTCTGCGAATTATTCGATCGATCGAGCGACTCTTCTAGTTCTAGGGCTAGTTTTCTTGTTCCAGCGACGTTTTTTTAACCCAGTTCAAATTTGGGTTGATCCATACTCATAGAAACCTAGTTGCTCGATTAACCGGTTAGTCGTCCGAGTCGTCGCCGTATTATCAAAGGCGACGCCTTTTTTTTCTAGGCGCCCGCCTTTCCACTATCGACCAAGTCGTTCAGACGCCTTACCTGTTCTTTACCGACTTGGCAGGCGACACTTTAACAACTATGCTGCAAACTAAGTCCTCTTTCCCTGGTTCAATAAACCCCTCTAGTTACTTTATGTAGATCTTTTCTTCTTAATCACCATGGAGAAAAGCTGTCTTCACATCAAGATGGTCTAACTCTATATCCTGTTATGCTACAATACATATGATCAACCGAAGTGATGTGTGTTTCACAACTGATGAAAAGATCGAATCCCTTTGCCAATAACCTGACCTTGAATCTTTCACCTTCTTTATCTAACTGAGTTTCATTTTTTCCTGAATACCCACTTGCATCCTATAATTCTCGACTCCTTCGGAAGTTGAACTAACTCCCAAGTGTGGTTCTTCTGTAGAGACTTCATTTCTTTTGTCATCGCTATTGCCCATTTATCATTATCCTTGGACTGAATAGCCTCCTGATAGCTAGTTTGATCTCCACTACCAGCAATCAAGGGAAAGACAATCATGTCCTCAAACCCATATATCTACACTGGTTTGCTGACTCGTCTTTCCCGATATCTAACAAGATTATAGAACCTCTCTTGGAGATCTGAAGGATGATCATCTTCAATCTCTTCAGATTCTTGTCTTTTCAAGAAGCTCCACCTCAACTGGATATTTCTGCAATTCACTTGCTGTAGATTTTTCTTTCTTGAACTTGTTTAGCATGTGTTTCTCATTAAACACTACATCTCTGCTGACAACCTTTCTTAGATATTGGATCCCATAACCTGTATTCTTTGACTCCATCTTCATATCCAAGGAAAATACATTCCTTTGATCTTGGATCAAGTTTGGACTGTCGCTCCTCGACTGGCAGATCACATAAGTTGGACAACCAAATATTTTTATCACAGAAAAATCAATTGGCTTTTCATACCCTCAAGAATTTTATAATCTATTCCAGCTGAGGGAGATTAATTTATTAGATAACAGGTTGTGTTGACCGCCTCAACCCAAAAACTCTTGGGCAAACCTGTATTCAACCTCGTACATCTGACACGTTCCAACAGAGTTCTGTTCATCCTCCCCCCTACAACCCCATTTTGCTCTAGAGTTATTTTAACTAAAAAGTGTATGGTGATACCTGCCTCCTGACATAACTGTAGGAATGACTTATCCTTGTACTCCATGTCATTATCTGATCTGAAATACTTCAGCTTCTTTTCGGTCTAGTTTTTCACTTTAGCTTTCCACTACTTAAAGATTCTGAAAACCTCGGACTTCTGCTTCATAAAATACACCCACACTTTTTTAGAGAAGTCATCAATGAAGCTAACGAAATAATGAGCTCTACCATTTGAGTTATGCTTGATCGGACTCCACACATTTGAATGTATATAATCAAGTACATTCTTACTGGTGTGTGCTCCTGCCTTGAAGTTAACTCTTCATTGCTTTACGTACACGCAAAGCTTGCAAAATTCCAAACTACACGTTTTGACACCTTTCAACAACTGTCTTTTGTGAAGTTTTTTCATTCAATCTTTACTCAAATGACCAAGTCGCATGTGCCATAATTCAGTAAGTTGGAATTATCTTGCACATAAATTGTTGTTCCACCAACAATTGTGTTCCCTATCAACCTGTAGAGAGTGCTTTTTTTTCTGGCCCTTCATAATTTCCATTGATTCCTCGGTAATTTTCATGACACTATTTTTGACTGAGATACTACAGCCCGTAGAGCCAAGTACTCCAACCGATAGCAAGGTCTTCTTCAATTCTGGAATATAACTTTCATCACTCAATGTTTTGACAATCCCGTCAAACATTTCAACTTTGATGGTACCTTTACCAGTAACTTTGCAAACTGCATTGTTACCCAATAGCATGGTACCCATCATTGTAAGGTGTAAACGTATCAAACCCCAATCCATGTGAGGGCACATATGAAAAGAATCGGAATCCAAGTACCAAACTGTTAGGTTGCTGCTGTCTCTAACGGATAAGAGATCACTTTGAGAAGCTTCATTTTCTGTCACTATGTACAGCTCTCCGTCACTGCAACCATCTGTTTGCTCAATATCATTAGCAGAATTTTCAATTAGCTTACTTTTCTTCTCGTTCTTGTATAATGGACACTGATTTTTGGAGTGACCCTTCCCGTGGCAATGATAACACCTAACCTAAAATTTGTCCTTCTTGTCTGATCTCGACTGAGATTTTCCTCATTCTTTGTCGAAATTCTTCTTCCGATTAGGGCCCCTGCCACGTCCATCTGAAGATACAAGAAGGTTATCTCATTGATCTCTGGAAGTAGTGTACTTGAACTTATCTTGGTCCAGGACTATTGACATCACACCGTCAACTGCTAGTTTTTCCTTCCCTACAAGGAGAGTAGTCTGGAGAAATGGAGAATTGAGTATGAATTTGGTAGAGAGACCAGAAGCAATAAGGCTTTATCTTCTTCGTCCAACTTCACATCTATACTGGTCAGCTGGGTCACCAATCTATTAAAATCGTTAATATTATTGGTCAAGTCTAAACCTTCTTCCATTCGAAGCCGGTACAATTTCTTTTTCAAATATAACCGATTTGACAGAGATAGAGACTTCAACTTGTAAACTTTCTCTAGTTTCTCCCACAAGCCCTTCGAAGAGGTTTCTATCAAAACCTGATATTTAATCTGTGGTGTCAAACTCAATTTGATTGTTGCCACACCTTTGCTTCAAGATCCGTCCATTTTTCATCTTTCATATTTGTTGGTTTCTTCTCATTCCCTTCTAGTGTCTTCGTCAATCCTTGTTGAACCAATACATCTTTGACAGTACTCTGCCAACTACTGAAATTTGACTTTCAGTTAAATGGTTCAACATCGTAACTCATATTCGTATTTGTGACCTGCGAGATTTATCTTTAAACGATCGTACCAGTTGACCAGGTAAGTGAAAGTCGGGTGGGAGTCTCTTCGTGCTTTTGCAACAGTGACTAATTAAATAATCACAATTCTTAAAGGCATTGCCTTTTGAACTATTTTTCTAGACACCAACGGCGTGAACCAAAAGCTCCAACTCCAATTGTTGAGAAATCAAGCTCACACAAACACAATAAGATAACACATGCACACTCTTGTACGAGATATAAATTAACGACGCAAGAAATTTTACGTGAAAAACTCAATTGGGAAAAACCACGAGGAGAGATCTTAGAAATTCACTATGAAAATAATATAAAAAATACAAACTCTCAACTGAGAAATAAACTAACTAACTGCTTAATTTCTCTCTACACCCTCGCTCTCTATCTGCTTTAACTGAGCTTTTCTACTTGTTTCTTGGTGTTGTGTATTTCATCATCTGAAAATCCATCCCTTTTATAGGCAAGAGCGTCTGACAATAAGCCGCAGGAAGGAGACAATTTTCTGAAATGAGCCGAAATAATCTTGCAAACAACTTTTGCTATAGCCATAATTAGGCTACGTAGCTGTGATATAGAATAGGTGAGTGTGGCTATATTAATGACTTTGTAAGGCAAACGTCTTATTCATGTAAGGGAGCATTTAATTCATGTGGGACCTATGAAGGAGAATAGGCCAACTTGCAACAAAAACCAATTGGGTATTTGTTATGTTTCATTTTAATGATTGAAAGATGATAAAATGTTGATACTCTGTATTTATTTGGTTTGGTTTTGGTAATGATCCTATGTTTATAGCTGAACTGCTATTATAGCTGAAAATATGAAACAATTGTGCTAGTATTTGGATGGTATTCAAGGGTTACAATTTATTTTATCTACTTATACCAAAATTACTGTGGTGAGATTAATGTACTGTAATGCCACCACAAATGTTTAAAATTTTTAATTATTTATTTTCTCATTTTTTCCAATTACAAAGAGAATGATGGCTTTCTGTATGCTAGACTCAAGTGTAGTGTGATTTTTTTCATTTATGTTTAAACTTTTTCAAGTGCACTTTTAAATTTCCTAGGTTATTATGACATGGTTCCACAAATAAAGAAACAGGAAAAAGTAGAGGAGGCAGTTGCTGACTGCCCTTGCTTTTAATTGAATTTGCCATTTTTTTGAGTTATCAATTAGCAATAGTATTTTTTACACTTGGAATAAAGGCAGTTGCTGACACCCTTTATAAGCTTCCCGTTCTCCCTATCTGAACCTTTAGACCCTCTTGATACCTGAGTGTGTCATGCCATCTAATTGTTTGAGGACCCATTTTCTTAGACCTTTACTGTGCGGGATTGTGATTGGATTAGTTGGTGCTGCATAGATTAGTGTCGAAGCTCTTGCAGTTCTGCTTCAGCAGTCTGCAATCTGGCAAAGTGGTAGTGTGTGAGATGCTGATATTGCAATCTGGCGAAGTGGTAGTGTGTGAGATACTGATATAAATTTTGGTGGGCCTACAGAATAATAGAAGGCTTATGTTGGCGTTGAGGGGCCATCAGTTTTGGCTTTCAAGGAGTTTTTGATGTCTTTGTATAACTGACTTTTGGGGAATTCTCAGTTTGGAAGTTATCTTTTGTCAGAATGGAAAGTTTAGCTCTAGTAACTTCTTTTACTTGTGAGTTAAGGTACATAACCTCCTTTTTAGTGGTGAGTTTGGGCATTTCCAATTGTTATTTTCGTCCTCGGTTGATGTTTTTGTCTGATTCTTTTTTGATTTTTTTATCTTTAAAGTACATCTTATTCGTTCCTCCTCTGGAAAGGAAATAGTTATGTTTGTTTATTTTAATGATGCAGATACGTGCATTCTTGAGCTACCTCAGAGTCTAGCTCAAGACACTTTAGGTGAACATATGAAGACTGCTTTTGGACCATCATGGAAACAAGAGCTTTGTGAAAATCAGATTACCGAAGGGAAGATTGAACCTGGGAATCCAGCACTTCTTGTAATTAGTTTGTCTGCCTTGAGATCACTGGAACTTTTCAGGTTTGGTGCTTTTCCCATTCGTTCAACTGAAAAAGTTTTGAAGGTTTTATGGACACACACACTTATATATATATATATATATATATATATATATATATATATATGTTCGGGAGCATTTTACCGACCTTCACGTGGGCCGAAGGCCTGACATTAGAGGGGCTTTAGGAGACCACTGGGCTGAAGCCCATAGAGAGGCTGACGGGGTTTGGGTCGGTATCCGAGTGCTTTTGGGCCGGAGCCTCATTTTAGTGGATGTTCGTCGGGTTCGGCCTGCGAGCCCTTCGGGTCGGAGCCTTACCCTGTTGTGGGGTGTTCGGGGTCGGGTCTTTGAGTCCTTTGGGCCGAGACCCAGACTTGATGGTGGGATTGTTTGGGCCTGTACAGTGGGCTTTTCTGCGTGCAGAGTTCGGGGTCCTAATCATAATCGAATAAGCTAACTCCAAAGGTAGTGATTTGATTGGATTCTACTTGCACCTTTTAAGGAGATTGTGTTGGGCCCAAGTTATGGTAACTACCATGACTAGGAGTCCTAATCCGACTCGGAGAAGGATTCTAAGGTGATGAGTACTATAAATACAAGGCCAATGTTATAATTAACAGGTAATACCTACTTTTGAGCACTAAACACAGCTTTCATTGTTAAACCTTGTGATCGGCCTGTACTTATTCTCACATCGGAGCTATCCTCCGGCGGCACAAGCCGTCAAGCTTCTGTGTGATCTGTTATTGTGCAGGTTTTAGCGCGTGGATTCTGTGATTGGACGCGCAGACGAAACTTGGCGTTAACAATGGCGCTAAAAAGAGGGCCTTAGTGTTCTTACAATCACAATCCAACTTTTCCGGTAGCAAGCCATGGCGAGCAGGGAGAACAGTGCTGCTGACCAGAAAAAGGCAAAGACCCACCAAACCACGTTGGTGAGGGGGTCGGTGAAGGACAGGTTGGGTTCTCGAGTCCAGGGAGATCGAGTGGAGCCGGCTGGCTCCATCAGCCGGAGGCTCTTCCATGACAACCATCATACCCCCAACCAGGTTAGTCAGGCGGATGAGAATCATTCTCGAGCACTAGAGGTATGTGGAAAAACCCGAGGAGTGGACAGTCGAGATCAGAGGGAATTCATTTTGCAGAAAAAGATGCAACAGAATAAAGACGCCATGATGGCCCTGCGACTTCAACAGGAGGAGCTCGAATAGCAGATGGCGAAGGTGACTGGAGAGCAGGAAGCCACCTCAAAAAGGCGCAGACATAGGAGCCGATCCCGGTCACCTCAACGGGGAGAGGCCGGAAGATAAAGGAGCCGACACAGAAGTCGTTCGCGGGACAGCCGAAGCAGCAGGAGAAGTCGTTCGGTTGAAAGAGCACCAGCGCATCAAGGTCGGTCGGGACAGAGGAGGTGGGACGCGTCTCCTGAATACGGGAGGGACAGACACTGTCATCCCCTCGAAAAGAGGAGACCGACCCCCTCGCTCGAAGGGTAGCTGAATTGGAGAAGTTGCTGTCGGCCAAAAATTCGATGGGGACACATTCGGCTTGCTTAGGGTCACCTTTCTCGTCGGAGATCAATCAGGAGATGGCCGACCCCAAAAAGAAGATGCCCCCGATGGAGACCTACGACGGGATGGGAGATCCGTATGACCACTCAGACGGGTATGATAGGCTGATGACATACTATGGACACTCCGATGCTGCCAAGTGTCATATGTTCGCAACAACTTTGAAAAAGAGTGCAAAAGCTATTATGGAGGAGGTTCGGGCAGCGGACGACCACCTTTCCCGAATAAGAATGTCAACAAGGTCTACACCGCGCTCAACACCGACCTGGCCAAAATATTGGAAGAGATGCGAGACAAACCCTTCTTCGAGCCATGCCCAGAGATCCCGAAGCCTGGGAAGAGGGGTCGGGACAAATATTGTGCGTATCATCAGTGTCGGGGACATACGACGGAGGAGTGTAACAACTTGAAAGATCTGATAGAAAAGAATGTCCAGAATGGGCAGCTGGTGCAGTATGTGGTCGGACGAGAAGGTTCAGAGGCCCCCCAGGAGGTGAACAGGGAACCAGATCTGGAAGCACAGCCGCAACCGCACCCACAAGCCCGAGGGGTTATTGATGTGATTTCGGGCGAGTCGGTAGGGCGTGTAACTGGAAGGAAGCGGAGTGGACAACTCGAGGCCGTGTTGGCGGTAGCTAGTTCATCGCCCAAAAAGGATAGGGCATATTCAGGGGTATCCATCTCATTCTCGGATGAAGACTATCCCACCGATCATATCGAACCACATGACGGGGCACTGGTAATAACAGCACAGGTCGGGCAAGTAGACATGAAAAGGATGATGATCGATAATGGATCCTCGGTCGACATATTGGATACTCACGCCTACCAGAGGATGGATTTAGAAGGGAAGAAGATGGAATTAGGTGGAGAAGGCCCATTGTATGGTTTCAGCGGGGACCCGGTGCATGTTTCGGGAACCATCGAATTACCAGTCAAGTTCGGCACAACCCCTAAACAGTCAGAAATTCTGGTCAGATTTTTTGTGGTACAGGTGGACTCGGCATACAACGCTATCCTGGGGAGACCGACATTAGCAACACTGCAAGCCGTAACATCTATACCCCACTTCAAAATCAAGTTTCCGACACCGAACGGGATCGGGGAGGTAAAAGGCGATCTTGACATTGCCCGAAGGTGCTATCGGAACACCTTGATTTCTTCGGGGGTCGGGGTCACCAAACAGAAACAAACAATGGCCATCGAAATAGAGTCATTCACCGAAAGCAGTACTGAGCCGATGGCACTGCCAGCAGAAGAGACAGAAGATGTTGAGTTGATACCGGGGAACGCAGAAAAATTTATCAAGATTGGGGCAGGATTATCAGAGCCACTACGGACAGGATTGGTGGACCTGCTTCGAGTGTATGCCGATATATTTGCTTGGGAGCCCAGCGACATGCCGGGGGTAAGTGAATCGGTAGCACTACATAGGCTGCATACAGACCCGAAGAGGAAGCCAATAATACAGAAAGAAGGATTTTTGCCCCAGAGAGACGGAGGATCATAGATGAAGAGATTTCCAAACTACTGGAGGCAGGGTTCATCTTCGAGATCGACTACCCCGAATGGCTGGCGAATGTGGTATTGGTTCAGAAGCAAAATGGGAAGTGGAGGTTATGCATCGACTACACAGATCTTAATAAGACATGCCCAAAAGATTTCTATCCTCTACCCAACATAGACCAGCTGATTGATGCCACTTCGGGGTATGGCATGTTAAGTTTTATGGACGCTTTCTCGGGATACCACCAAATTTCGATGAACAAGGATGACATCCCGAAGACAAGCTTCATCACTTAGCGAGCCATATATGCGTATCGGAAGATGACCTTCGGATTGTTAAACGCGGGGGCAACTTATCAACGAATGATGAATTTTGTATTTAGAAAGCAGCTGGGGCGAAGTATGGAAGTGTACGTGGACGACATGATCGTAAAAAGCATGTCAGTCCGGGATCATCTGGAGGAGCTAGAAGACTGCTTCGAAACAGTAAGGAAACTCAAACTGAGACTGAACCCGATCAAGTGTACCTTCGGTTTGGGTTCAGGGAAGTTTCTGGGGTATTTAGTGAGCAAGAGAGGAATCGAGGCGAATCCGGAAAAAATTGCGGCGATCTTAGACATGAAATCTCCGAAGACATACAAAGATGTACAGAGGCTGACGGGCCGGATAGCTGCTCTTCGGAGATTTGTGTCGAAATCGGCCGAAAGATGTTTACCCTTCTTTGATACTTTTAAGGGACCGAAGAACGATAAGAGTTTCCAGTGGACCTCAGAATGCGAAGATGCGTTCCAAGGGATCAAGAGATACCTGAGTTCGGCACCGTTAATGAAACTGATCCCTTCGGAACCTTTATACTTGTATCTGGCAGCGAGCCCGATGGCAGTAGGAGCGGCATTGGTGAGAGACAAGGGAGGAAAACAGTTCCCAGTATACTACGTGAGCCATGTTCTTCGAGACGCAGAAACAAGATATCCGAACCTGGAAAAATTCGCGTATGCCTTGATCATTGCAAGTAGGAAACTTCGGCATTATTTCCAAGGTCGGATGGTGGTGGTGTACACGGATCAGCCACTAAAGAAAATACTGCACAAGCCTGAAGTTTCGGGTCGGCTAGCCGCATGGGCGATGGAATTAACCCAATTTGCTATAGAATATCATCCCCGAACGGCGATCAAGGGTCAGGCGTTGGCAGACTTCATTGTGGAATGCTCTTTCACGGAACCAGACGTGAATGTTGTGACCGAAACCCAACAAGGGCCAACCGCGTGGACCTTATACGTGGATGGATCGTCAACATCGGACGTCAGTGGGGCAGGGGTCATCCTGACAAGCCCCGAGGGGTTCAAAGTCCAGCAGGCAATTCGATTTCAGTTTAAGGCCACCAACAACGAAGCAGAGTACGAGGCTATCCTAGCAGGGATACGGTTGGCCCGAAGCTTGGAAGTACAGAAGTTGGTCATCTACAGTGATTCGCAGCTGGTGGTCAAGCAGCTGTCGGGAGAGAATGAGGCTCGGGGGGCAAGAATGACAAAATATCTGGTCGAGGTGAAAGACAAGCTCGCATACTTCACATCACACAGTTGTCAGGGGGTGGACCGGTCAGATAACACAGTAACAGATGCCCTAGCCAGGTTGGCAACCACCGAAGCAAGTTCATTCAACGGGTCGGTATACCTGGAGGTTTTGGAACGACCGAGTGTCTCCAGGACAGAGGTGCTGGCCTTGGACCGACTCGACTGTTGGCTCACACCTTACATCACGTATCTGGCAGATGGGACTCTACCTACAGACCGAATCCTTGCAAGAAAAGTTAAACACAGGAGTTCGAACTTCGTCCTCATAGACGGAGACGTATACAGAAGGGCCTTCAGCTCCCCACTGCTCAAATGCTTAACCCCATCAGAGGCTGATTACACTCTTCGGGAAGTACATGAAGGGATTTGTGGAGATCACATGGGAGCCAAGTCATTGGCACATAAGATTTTGAGGTAGGGGTATTACTGGCCGACTATCTACACAGAGGCCAAGGAATTCGTCAGAAGATGTCCCAAATGTCAGCTGAACAGCACCATCCCACATCAACCTCCCGTAGAGCTGTATTCGGTCTTATCCCCGATTCCCTTTGCTGTATGGAGAATCGACATCCTAGGGCCTCTGCCGAAGGCCAAGGGACAAGTTAGTTTTGTGATCGTAGCTATCGACTATATATGACGAAATGGGTCGAAGCCAAGCCATTGCAGAAGATCACCGAACAAGAATGTCTGAAATTTTTCAAAGGAGTGGTTTTCGTTTTGGTATCCCGATGGCAGTGGTTTCAGATAATGGCAGACAGTTTGTGGGGTCTAAGTTCGAAGGCTTTCTGAAAGAATTGGGAATTCAGCATCTCAAGACTTCAGTCGCTCACCCCCAGTCGAACGGTCAAGTGGAAGTGACCAACCGAACCCTGCTCAACGGGATCAAAAGAAGATTGGATGAGTTAAAGGGTCGATGGCCCGAAGAGCTACTCAGTGTTCTGTGAGCATATCGGACTACTCCGAGGACAACAACCGGAGACTCTCCGTGGCATACGGGACCGATGCACTCATACCAGTTGAAATCGGATCCCCCACCCTTCGAGTCAGTCAGTACAAAGAACTATACAATGATGGTTTGAAAACAAATTTGGATTTGCTGGAAGAAGTTCGGGACTCTGCTATGTTGAGGTTGGCTATCTATCAGCAGAGAGCAGCCCGACACTACAACCAGAAGGTGAAGCTGAGGAGGTTTGTAGTAGGCGATTTGGTTCTCCGGGAGTCGGAGGTATCAACCCCCCATAACACTGGCAAACTGATGCCTAACTGGGAGGGACCATACGAAGTAGTAGAGGTGCCGAAGCCACCGGCTTCGAGCAATGGACGGTTCGGAAGTAAAGAATACATGGCATGCTGGAAGACTTAGAAAATTTTACCAGTAATAGTTATGTCATTCTTTTCTTTATCCATGTGACCACTTCAACTTTAAATGAAATAAATGCAAGTTTTCTTTGAAGATGTCTAACTTCATTTATATAGCTCTTAATACTTGAACAGACAAACTTCGGACACCGTCCGATCAGAGGGTTCGAAAAGACACCACTGATCGAGATAAGTCACGAATATAACTGACCGAGAAAAATGTAAATTTTTTCAGATAAACTTCGGGCATGGTCCGATCAGAAGGTTCGAAAAGACACCACTGGTCGAGATAAGTCACGGGTATAACTGATTACAAAAATTTATAAACAAAAATCCTATTTCATTCATACTTTGAAATTTTTACAAAACCCGATCGCTTACGATTCGGGTGGAGTACAAGCAAAAAGGTAGGAAAAAATTATATATATATATATATATATATATGATAATAATCAAATTGAGTAGTTTGTATATCATGTTTCTTTTGCTACTACAGGGGTTTGCGACCTTTGACTAAAGAATGTCATGCTGCCAAGCTTTTCTCAAAGCATATGAAGGTTGAGGATTAGGTAGTGATATCTTTTCTCAAAACTTTTATTAGGACCGAGTACTGGAATAATATATAAGGTGAGGAGGTCTTTCAGAGCATTGATTTGTTCATAAAGTATATAGTTGTAAGGTTGGTAGTGCTAAAAAATATAAATAGTTAATATGGCTCTGGACATTCAATTTTTGGAGAAGAGAATAATTAGGCTGAGGAAGTTGATCAATCAGTTATTACAAAGAGCAATTATACTATCACCACTTCATTAACTTAATATTCCCAAATCCTTACCAACTCTTTTTTACCTATAAAAAAAGGTTTGTAAAGATCTGGAAATATTAAGTTATAATATATTATTTATTTTTGACAAGTGAAGATTAAGTTTTCATATTAGGAAAAATTTCAGCTACCTAAAATGTTTCCTTGGACATGTGCTGTTGGAGAACAAAGTTAATATAAAAGAACAAACCTAATCATTTATTATTTATAGTACTTATGTGCCATCTGAACTTTGGACTGGCACAATGTTTGCCTTATTCTTGAATTCATACCATTAAACTTCTAGAGTAACACCCGGACGGCAAGTCCACATTTTTGATTGCTTAGGATATGATTTGCTTTGTAGTCACTGTGCTCATTAGTAAACCAAAGCTGTAAGTTACTATTTTTTGATAAGCAGTCCTCAATCTAAAATCTTATTTTAGATTCAAATCTAAAACTTAAGATCTTGCTTTAAGAGCGATGAGCTAGTTGTTAGGTGACTAACCAACATGACCTTCCTCCTGTTGTTTGTCTTGCTATTTCTCGATTTTGGAGTGGACCTTAATAGTTGTTTGGTTGATGCCAGGTGTCCTTTCTAAAGAATAGAGTCAATATTGCAAGTGGCACACCAAGCAGGTATTCCTTAGACTTGATATTTTTGGCAAATGTACCTAAACAAACTCAAACATCTATAATATAAAGGAGAGCAGAGAGAGAAAATAGATAAATGTCACATCTGAATCCTACGTCAGCAGCTCTCTCTCTCACTCGTTCAAATTTCAAATCTTGTATCTCTCTCTCTTCTACCACAAACAGAGGTATCTCTCATTCCCCCAAACAACTCCGTCCCTCAAAACTCTCTTAAATCTCTTATACCCAATGCCCAGCCCTAATCTACCAGCCAGAGCATAGAGAAAGCACAAGGGTTTTATCGGTCTGTCTTTCTCTTCGGTATGGGTTTTGTCGTGGATCTGTCACTACACGAAAGACCAAGCCTAACCCATAGAAGAGGGTGGCAAAAAATCGAAGTCAGCATCAAAAGGAATCCAAAGTCAAAATAGCTAAGAAAATCATTCAAGACCGAGAGCCCCAAAACTGTGAGTGATTCTCACTTCTTATTTCTATTTCTCCTAGCGTTTGTTCTTCATTCTTCAAGCTTAGTATCCTTAAAAACCCATTACAATTTCTGCCTTATAATTCTTTATAGGTATATCTATTTATGAGCTATTAAAGTTGTAGCTTAATGATTGCCGGTTGATGCAAGATGGGTTTTGTGCATTTAATGATTACTTCTATCAAGGCTTTATGGGTTTAGGGTTTAGGAGTTTCAATACAATTTTTTGTTGTTGGAATTTTTTTATGTCTTTAGGGTTTAGGAGTTCCAATACAATTTTTTGTTGTTGGATTTTTATGGGTTTATTCTGTTAACACGGACTTAAATATGTGGAGATTTAAGAGCTTCGGAAGCCGATCAATTGTTTTTAATTTTTTTTTGTTGAGAAGCAGCTTTAAAGATTTTCAAAGTATTTTGCAGTTATATTTAAGTTTTTGTGCTGCATGCCCTAATTGATAATTGGTTTAAAGCCTAATCAAACTTTTCTGGATATACATTCAAAAAAAAACTTTTTTTGGGTATGTTTAGGAAGTCTTTATTTTGTCCTAATAGGCTAAAATTTCAGGAGATTTTGGAGTTTCAAATGTTTTCAACCTGAAATTTGGTCCCTATTATTTTTTCTGCTACTTTTCTTCTCTCTTTTTTAACAATATTTCTCAGGTTTCTTGTTGTATTTTGTACTTGGGTAGCATTTGTCCCTCAAATTAAATATTGGGGTTTTCAGCCTCACACTAAATTGCAGGGGCCATATATTTATTATTGAATCAATTATATGTCGTTATTCCCTTAAGAGGTATATTGCTCTCCTTTGAGGGGGTTGTATCATTGTTGAAGTGTCTGGATTGTGCCTGTCATATGGATAATACACACACATTTAAGTAATATGAGATTTCTTCAGAAATAGAGGTTCTAGAATCAAATGTGCATTAATGGCCATATGGCACTTTTAGCCATGCTTGGATGTATTTGCTCATATATGTGTTTTACATTTTATTTAATTATTTTTTTATATTTAATTATTTTTTTATATGGATATCAATAACCTTTTACTCTCCCCCCCCCAACAGAGTTGCTTACATAGATTTTTACATGTACAGGGCCAATGTTGATGCCATGGTCTATGTTTTGCATGTTTTTGTACTTTAATTTCTTGCATGTCTGTGTTCTTTGTTGTTGGCTTTGGACATGAACAGGGGAATAAGTGAGATAAGTGTCAAATTTTCGAGTAATACATCATTAAATCTCATTCTTCAAACATTGTGGGTAAGCATAATAGAATCGTCATTTCTAATGTTATATTGGATGTATGAAGATAAACATAAATTCAAAGTGGTTCAAGGAACTATTAGCACAACTGAAATTTACGAACAGTGACAATATTGTTTGTAATCAAGCTCTTGAAAACTACTAAGTCAACCAGTAATGGCTACAGAAATCTGCCAAGAGAATTATAACTTACAAGCACTATACTTCCAAATTGACTAATGCTAACACTTCCACAAGTTCTTCTTGCATGTGCCCAAAGTTTGCCCCTCCCCAAACCCCCACCAAAAAAATAAAATAAAAAAATATTATGAATCAAACTAATGAAATGGATTCAAGACTTACGATGGTCGATGGAACATTTCTCTATAAATGGAAATTTTGGCTGCGATCTTTCTCTAAAATGTTTGCCAACTACTTCTGCATGTAACAGTTGACACCTATTCCTATGCAGTTAGATTTAAACATCAGGGTTAGTAGATAGACTTTTCAAGGGGATTGCCTAATTTTGTGCTTTGAAACTATATAGATTGTTTTTTTAGGTTAGCCTGACAATCGTTGCACTTTTTAAAATTTATGAGTTAGTCCATATATTAGACTGTATTTTGACTTTCAACTAATTATGGACATGATCTTTCATGTGAATCACTAATAGCTAAACTAAAGCAATCTTGGTGTTGGAATCTTTATATGACATGATCTTTTAACTGATCTGAACAAAATTCAAAATGATAATTGCAATCTAAGGAAAAGTTATCTTGGTGTTGGAATCTTTATATATATGCAATATAGAAAAAGGTTTCGTAAGGTAGAAGTTTTAAATGCAGAGTTCTTGACTTGTTCTTATGATTGGTCACTGGTTTTGTGATAATTTATCTGGTTATTATATCTAGAATTTTTTGTCATAATCAGCAACACTACTATTAGCATTTCTTTAGGGTTGTTTTTCCTTGTACATGACAATTGTGTGTAGTGAATCATCATACAATCGTTAAATATGTTACTAAACTTCCACAAGTCTGAAATTTGGCATATGATGCATTTATGGGTGAACTCAATTTGGTTATGTTAAGACTTAAGATGGCAACAGATAGAAAGGTTTTATCTCATCACAAGCTAGCTTGTGCTTTAAGACTCTTTATTTTTTAAATGTTGTAGGTGCGGTTCGTCAAAATGTTTCTCAAGGCACAGTTGCAATGGAATGTCATAATTCCTGCTGAGAGTTTAGATGCCAAAGGACTGGCATTGCAGAAGTCGATAATAATTCACCTTTTGGACGAGTTTGCTGCTAAGAAAGCTACGAGCAGTCTTGGTTACTTCCTTGCAGTAACTACTTTGGACAAAATCGGAGAGGGAAGAGTTAGACAGCACTCGGGGGATGTTCTCTTTCCTGTAACCTTCATCTGCCTCACATTTAAAAATTTTAAAGGTGAGGTTCTAGAGTGGGAAGTCCACAAGATTCTGAAGCATGGTGTTTTGTTGAGGTGTGGACCGGTTGAGAACATTTATCTCTCACACCAGAAGATGCAGGGTTACAGTTATGTGCCTGGCGAAAACCCCATCTTCATGAGTGAGAAGACGGCCAAGATTGAGAAAGGTGTTAAGGTGCGAGTCATGATGGTTGGAGCTAGGTATATGGAGGCTGAAAGGGAATACCAGGCAGTTGCCAACTTGGATGGGGATTTCCTGGGGCCTGTTGAGTAGTTGAGGTCATTTGACATGGTCCATTTATCATTTTCCTATATTTTTACTTACCTTTGTCCTGTATGGAAGAAGATTCTGTTATGTATATGTTATGGTGTATATTTTGGATTTGGTGTTGCGTACTTCCTTGTGTTTATCATTAGGTAATATTGTTGTTTCTTAATAGCTATACCTTGAACAAAGTTTGCAGACTGCAGACCTTGAGATGTAATTGTGATCTTCGAGGAAAAGAGCCCCAAATAGAAGTGTGATTTTATTATTGCATTTCTCTTTCATTATTATTTTTGTAACCCTTTTTGGAAAGCTAAAGTTAATAGGAGTAATTTAGGTATAAAATCTCAGGTCAAATTTGTCTTAAACTAAGGGCCCAATAGTATCTTATTGGGTCATCTTAGTTCACCATAAACTCACCTAAAATGCCATGATTGAATGTATTATTATTAGTAATTTAATTCTTTATGCACCGACAAATTTTTCTCATATTTTTCGATGTTACTTAAATTTTCGATGTGGGATTGGAGTATTATAAACTCTCCCACTTAAGTTTCTGACATTCCCGTCAGAACCAATCACACACGATTCACATGTCTTTTTCTCTTTAGCCATTGTGGGATAATACTCTTTACCTCTTTAACTATTGTGGGATAATATCGATTGGCTTCGTATCTTTCGTGTTCCCACCTCCGGCAACCGGATATGAAACAACTTGGGTCAAATCTTGAATTCGGAACAAATCTTGGGTCAAATCTCATGTTCGAATCGAATCAAATTCATCCAAATAAGGTCAATAGTATCTTTTTTTGTCATTTCACAAGCTCACCCAAAAAGTCATAACTGATAGTACTATTGTTAGTAACTTAATACAGATAATTTTTTATAGAGTAAGTTATTACATTAGGTAAGTAAATTTCAGATATTGTATCTTTGAAATTATGAAATTATCCTTCATCTTGTGTGCTCTTTTGGCCTTTGACAAAGTGAGTTTGTCTGAATTCTTCAAACTTTTAAGACTAATAAGTTTGATTTTCATACCTAAGGGATGCTTTTGTATTTAAAAGGTAGAATGATGTGTCTAGATTTTGTTCATATTATATGTACATGATGTGTAGATATCACATGTTGCACCAAAATAACTCTCATTTCTTTTTGTGTTCATAATTTATTTTTATTTTTTTGAGAATTATACAGTGCCTTCAGGCACGGGTTATCGCTAGTCCATTATATAAAACGGCAGGGGAGAGTTGTCTCTCAATTGGTCGGACTGTCTTTATTCTTATTATTATTATTTCTTTAATAAAAACTGATGGTTACTGTAGTAACTCCCACGCATTTGGCCGAATAAGCCAAAAAGATCTCACCCAATTTTCTCTCTCCCATTATCTCATTTTATTTTATATTTTCTCTCTCCCAATCTCTCCCTTTTCTCGTTTAATCTGCTTTAAATACGCCACTATTCTTTTTAGCTGTAAACTACTATCTATAAGGTTATGAAACTGGCTTGGTTACCTAAAATTTCAAACGTATGTCTAACAAATAATTTCCTAAAATATTAAATAACTCCTTTCGAAAAGATTCAAATTAAACAGCCATACTTTCATGGATAACATTCTTGCATTTCGTTCTTTTCGAAATATTAAGATTTGTTCAAATTATAGGAATCTATCTTGCACATGCATGGCATGTGCCCAATGACTAATGCTTCTAACTAACATTTCAATATAGAAAATTTGGTCCTTAGTTCGCGAGTAATGTCTTTAATTTAGTAACGAATAAAAGTAGTGAGCTTAAATATAATGTATAAAATTGTAGGGATTCATCTGTAATTGACAAGTATAGGAGTTTAGCCTCAAAACTTGGAATAATTTTATTTTGATTGCAAAACTTTGAAGGAGTTTCACTTGTACCCTTACGCTAACAAAGAATTTTCCTAAATGTAAGCGTATAAAGTGAAACTCCTGTTCCTGGATGTGGATGTGTCCACTGGTCCCTTCTCTGCTCCTGCATGTGGATGTGTCCACTGGTCCCTTCTCTGCTCCTGCATGTGGATGTGTCTATTGGTTACATACTTGGCAATTGACGGTCTTGGCCAAAACTCCTTGGCAGCTCCAAAGAGCAATTGCCAATTTCATAAATAAATAATGATGAGTTACGATATTTGTCCTCCTCCGTGATCAGTTATTTGATCTGTTCAGTCTAATGTTTACATGATATCTTTGAATATGGTTTTAGGATTAAGAAGTTAATTGATATGGAGGCCTTGGGACTCTCACGGTTACAAGTTATCGTGCTTGACATGCACACAGATGTTAAGGGATGTTAAGGGCTATTCCTTGCTTTCACTTCCTCAAATCAGGTTTGATGATTCAAATCCACATTTACTCTATAATCGTTCTTGAGTTATACTCCCTCTTCGCTTCTAAAGTATAGGATTAATATTTACTTTTTGAAGTTTTTTTTCAATTTTAGAATTAATATAAATTAATTTAGTTGTAGACAATACAATTATTGTAAGTAATATAAATAGAACTACTAAATCACTAATTACAAGATGTATTGTTTTCAAAAGTTAAAAGAATCACATCAATTTTGAATTTGAAAATATCTCAAAGCGACTTTGAAAAGTCAAACTTGATCTTATATTTTGGAACAGAGTGTATTTTTCATCATAATTATAGTGTTATTTATTCCTTATAACAATGAATAACAGAGATGAGTTCTGGGATTTGTACAAGAGCCACTTTCACCAAAGACTAGTCCAAGGCGATCTTCGTATCTGTCTCTATGGTTCGATACCAGTTATTCCTGAGGTCAAGAAAAAAATTAGTGATGATTGAGAAAGCTTACTTTTTTCACTGAAGCAGCCAAATGCTGCACATACTCTATCCAAATTTTGTATTTTGTTATGTTTTTACTTATAATTCTAGGTATTTTGTAAAAGGAAATATTAATCAGCAAACTGTTCTTTGTATTTCAGTTTTTTTATTGTTTTGTTACATTGGCTGAATTTAAGAGAAACATCCAATTGTTGTTTATGCCTGCTGTTTGGATCAGGAAGATGAACTTTTATGTTAAGGAATTGAATGCAGGTTTTATTCAGGGCCAAGCACATCTCAATTCTTATCTATAAATATCTAATCATTCTTTTTTAATTGATGTTTTAAGAATAAACACAAATTTAAAAATGTAATTAATGTTGTTTTATTTAATTATGGTATGAAGTTTAATATTGATTTTGTGAAGTTTTTTGGAAAGAAAAATAATGTGTGTGTGTATATATATATATATATATATATATATATATATATATATGTATATGTATATGGGAAATGATCTATAGCAAGTATTTGCTATGGATGAAAATTGGGCAAATAACATCATAGCCGTCTATTCCAATAATCAAGCGCTGGGATTAAAATTGGGATACTTACCGTCCGCCAGGAAATAGCGTATTCTGAGAAATAAGGTTGTGTCTAAGTTGCCCTCGTCACTTCCGCTAGTCCTTGTCACTTCCGCTAGTTGAACTAGCAGAGGGTAATATCAGATCCAAGGATTTCATTAGCCCCCATTAGCTGCGATTTGATAGCCTAAACCCCTGCGACTGCTGCGTGCGACTAGTGCGAGTAAACCCATGCGACTGCTGATTTCTGGCACTACAATTGCTGCTGCCCCTGCAACTGGTGCCACTAAACCCTTGTGATTGCTGCGATTTCTGGCCCTGCGATTTCTGCTGCCACTTATCTACGTCCGGTCTACGTCCTATAGTTCTGCTGCGATTTAAGAGCCTAAAAACCTGCTGCGATTCATCATCTGCTGCGATGAGTAGTATACCCTCTCTACTTCGTTGAAAATCAAACCCTGCTGCGGGCCTCTCTCCTTTTTAGAGCGATTCCTCTGTCAAATCGTCAAAACCCTGATTTATTTGACCAGGTATTTTTGCTTTTGTATATGTTTTGAACAAAGGAATATAAAATAAATTGTTCATCTTTGTACATGCTTGCATATAACCTAGTGCTATGATGTTACAGAATTTCATCAACAGATTGCCCTAACATAATTTCTTCATTTTGTGTTGTTTTGGTCTTTGTTACTAGGGGCATCACTTCATTGATGTGATTTCATATTTACTTTTCATTTATAAATTGAAGGTTTACTTTGAAAGTTAAATGGTGTTGGGGTTCGGTTGGAAGTTCATCAAGTTAGAAACCATTTGTTTTGTTTTTTTAGCTGATCATGTATTAGTAGGATGATATATTTTTGAAGTTCCTATCCTTGAATTGTGTCTATTTATAGGACTTGCACCAAGAGTATTTTTTTGTACATGTACTCCTTATTTGCAAATCACATTCTATATCTGTAATGATCTCTGATACACAAAAAATTGGCTGAGCTCTTGTATACAAACATTGATAGTTTTTTCATATTCTAAATCCACCGATTCTATATATTATACGAGACATACAATTTTTATATATTATTTAATACTCGACATTTTGATGAATGTGTAGGAAACATGGATATTAATCCTGGACCTGCTAATCCTATTGTGTTATGGGACCAAGAAAATCACGTATCATCAGACTTATGACAAAATATTGTAAGTTTATTAATGTATAACAACTTTCATTTTGTTAAACATTTGTTAGAAACATTCATGTTGTGACGATTTATGTTTTTATGTTGGACGTGTAGGATAGGGGTGTGTTAGAAATTTGTCAAATGTTTGCAAAATTAACTGAATGGAACTTGACTGAACAACAAGAATATTTGCTGGAACAAGTAGGTTTTGGTATATTTTGTCATCAAGCTATAGTATCAAAGATTGATGCATCTCTTGTATCTGCTCTGGTTGAACGTTGGAGAAGTGAAACAAATACGTTTCACTTAAATTGTGGAGAGATTAGCATTTCTTTAGAGGATGTTGGATTTTTATTTGGGTTACCCGTATTAGGAAAAGCTTTAACTTGCGGAGAATTAGAAAATCCCAAAACCTATTTTATAAGGGTTTTTGGGCAACAAGTTGTAGTAGATGAGTGGGAACAATGATATAAAAGGGGGGGCATAAGTTTGCCCTGGTTAAGACAGAGATATGGTCAAGTACCTGGTGATGCTACTCCAGATAATGTCGTAAAACACACTAAGGCATATATGTTGTACTTGTGTGGCGCTATTTTGTTTCCAACCAAGAGTAAAAATGTTGTGCATCCTAGATATTTGTTGTTATTGGAAAGATTGGAAGACGTAGTTACATATGCTTGAGGGGCGGCAGTTTTAAGGCATTTGTATAGGGGTTTGCATGAGGCTACCCGCAAAATAACGGAAAAATTCGCAGGTTGTGCAACCCTTCTTATGATGTGGGCTCATGAACGGTTCAACATTGGTCGTCCTACCCCTAAGCCTATGTCCCAGAAGTTGGTACCTAGGGCATTATCCTGGGCATACTCCTCTTTTGATCCTAATTCAAAACTATATCAGCACCTTAAAAATTCACATCATCTTCTATTTTACCGTGGAAAGTTCGATAATATGTTGGAAACAGATGGGGTGTGGCGTCCATATCAGTTATTTGATAGACATTTGTCTTGGAATTTTTTTGAGGCTAGGTGGAGCCGCTCGTATACCATTGATACATTACGATATTGTTGAGTTCCAAATGCCTGACAGATTTATGAGGCAATTTGGATATTTGCAGTCGTATCCGTCTAATGCTAAAAATATGGTGGAATTGCGGAAGGAACATAAATTATTTGAGAGAATAAATTTTGAAAACCATAGGGCCAACTATATTCGATTGTGGGATGCATACATGGAGAGTTTAGAACGACAAGTGTTGGAGGCTTTGCGGCATATATCTACTGAGGATTATATGACATGGTATAGAGAAATTACTCGACGACGGATACACCATACTCGACCCTTTAGGCATAAAGGGGAAGATTATGAGCCACGGGTATTCATTGACCAATATGTGGCTGTAAACACTGTAAGTAGATCAATTTATAATATTTATTAATGTTTTTGTTTTTTTAACTGATTATCTTGTTTTATTAATATAATTTTTTTATTTAATTGTAGATTGAGAGTGCGAAAGCTATATTTGAAACGTTGTTGTCAATTGGACATCCACCTGAGTTAAGAACCATGTATGACACATGGTTCAATACATTATACCAGCCGTTCATGAATGACTATAGAGGGGCTCCAATTAATCCAAATCCAACGCAACCTCAAGTTGGGCAGATGGAGATTGACATGACAGGATCCCAACCTACAGTTCAAGAGACTCAGCCTAGCGTTGGCCCTTCTACTCGACATAGTAAGAAAGTTCCAGCTAGAAGGAAGGAGGGAACAAAGCACACTCACTTTTTCAAGTACTTAAAGATGGAAAAAATCAATTGGCTAAATCATCATTGGTTTAGTCCAACTCACGACTCATCAGACTTTCCTCATAGTCATCCAGAAGGTCTATACAATTTTGAATTTAAAGATGTTAACTGTTTGAGACCCAATGGTTGGTTATGGGAACATGTCTTGGATGCTTATTTGTTGTTTTTGCGAGACAGAGAAGCTAAAATGTGTAAAGAAGGTATCCAAAGATGGGCTTGATTTTATTTCATGCCAACGTACTTTGCGTTGCTAGGTACCCAAAACTTACCAAGTGTCGGAGTAGACATGTCCACCATACAAAAATTTCAAAGTTACATCAATCCTACAGTTGGTGTCCCAATACATGAGTGTGATTACATATTCGTTCCAGTCTTCAGCGAAACCAACAGTAATTTTTGCTTGTTTATTTGGAGTGTCAACAAGTGGAAAGTAATGCTACTTAACCCACTTTATGATGACAAACCATTAATGTCATTGTCACAATTATACCAAAATTTCTTTGCGGTTGTGGTGAGTTCATTAATATATTTCTTGTTTTTCATGTCATTATACAGACATGTAATTTCTTCTACTTCGGACTTGTAAGTAATGGATTTCTGGTTTATAGGTGGAGTTAATACCTTTGCTGCTTCGTCTGGCAAATCCTACATCAAAGTGGCCAAAATCAAAGCCGAAAGTTGATGTCTGTGTGAATAGACCAAGACAATGGAACGCAGATGATTGTGGCATATATGTTGCAAAGTACGTGAATTTCTTTTTGCACCGTATAAGCATAATGGAGGAACCGAGGTGGACTCTTAACGAGACTTATAATTTTAGATTTAGAATAGCACATGAGCTTAGGATGTGCAAAGCTAGCGACATTCCTGAAAAATATATTTGTAATGAACAAACTTTAGATTTGGATTCAAATGAAGATTAGTGAATGTATATTTGACTAACTTTTGTAATACGTTGATTTAGTAACTCGGTTACTAGTTTCAAAATGATTCAATCTTTTGTATGTACGTTAATCTGGATGTCGTTCTAAGCAATGCATGTGTATTTAAGTTTGTGTTTTGCATTGGTTTGTATTGTTGTGTGTGTAGGTATGAATTCATCCCTTGAATCCATCCATTTCTTTTTTGGTAATTACTGAGGAATTCTGGTCTGCAACAATACAAGATGGGAGAGTACATTAAATTTCCAACTTCAGCCGGCCCTTGGTAATTACTGAATACAAGTTCTTAGTGGCGTTGGTATAAAGCATACTTACCTCTGTGCTAACTAGTTGTGCTTGGGCTGTATGGCTGTAGATATTCAGAATGCTTGGCACACCAAATGATACAATTTGGCCTGGTTTCTCTAAACTCCTTGGAGTCAAGGTGAACTTTGTCAAGCATCAGTAAGTATCCAATATATCTAAATACATTATTTACAAAATTGAGTATGATATTCATTTTCTCTTATTTGCCCCATTTAATGTTGCTCAATTGAAGTAAGTGGTCATTTAAACTTGCACAATACTGATGGCATTCATTGAGTTCAGCACTTTGGACTCTTTCCTTTTAGGATTGGTGTGCTAAATTAACTTGCTCTTTGAACCTTGTTGGCTTAGAAACACTGAATTTTCATGGTTTATCATGTAAAAATGGTTGTTACAGTTAGAATGCGGTTTTAATTATCCCTGCTTACTTCAATGACTCCCAGCGCCAAGCAACAAAGGATGCTGGGGTCATCTCAAGCCTTAATGTTATGTGAATTATCAATGAGCCTAAAGCAGCTGGACATTTCATTTGGTTTGGAGACTGCTGTAGGTGTGATGACTGTTTTGAAGGTGAAAGAACAAGAACAAGGGAGTCATTTTTCAGAAAATGCACAAGTGTTGTCTTTCTCTCTCACTTCCATTCCTTAACTTTAAGAATATCAATTATTAGAGTACAACTGTAGTATATATCACCTACTTCATTGAATGGAAAAATTAAGAAATTCAAGAATTAATGTTAGCTGGGAAAATAAGGTAAACCTTATGAAGGTTTGGTGACTGAATTTTATTCTAATATGGCATTGCCTTTTAATACTACTGCTGTAGAAGCTGTACATTTGTTAGAATTTCTTTGAGACGTGATTGAACATCAGTTATAAATATTTACAGGTTTCTTTGCTGTTATAACATCAGTTATAGAATTTCTTTGCTGTAGAAGCTGTACATCAGTTATAAATCTTTACAGGTTTCTCTTGATTGAACTTGCAGGAGCAGATAGACTCAAGTCTAGAAGCAACATTGGTTTAAAGAAAGATTTGTCTGGTGCCAAGGAATTAGTTGATGCTCAAATTGCCGCGCATACATTCTATTTTCGTTAGCTTGCAGCTGCTACTAACAATTTCATGGATTTGTCTGGTGCCAAGGATTTGGCTTGTCGAATTATGCTTGCCATGGATCATTGTAACAATTTCACAAATTCTTTTTATAATATAACATATTAATATATTCAGTAATTGTGTTTTTTTTTTCTTTTTGTAATATTATTTTCCTCGTACGACTAGTATTTGGAAATTCAAGCTCTAACTCATTCAGTAATTGTGAGTAATTCATCTTATGTCGCTTTTGGGGAATAATAAATCATGCTAATAAATCAAAATATATAAACAAAAGTAAATAGTTTTGCCATTACATAAACATAAAATCACATATTAAGATAACTTCAAACGCCCGACTTTTCTTGATCCAAAATTTTGTAGTGGTTCGGTTTATCATGATTGGTCATTATATTACGTATTGCACACTTTCTCAATTGTTTATGACTTGCAGCCTTTTCGATGCCACTCTTTATTCTTGTTGCTTTTTTTTGCCCCTTTGTTTGCAAACAAATAGGATTCAATAACGGCTCATCTTCAACGGGCTGATCATCATCTTTTTGAATATTAGGAACCTCTTTTACGCTATTTTCATCAGGGTCAAATTTCTCAACAATGGGTTGATTGTCAATGCACAATTGTATGACATGCTTAAAACCATTAATTGAGCATGATCTTGTAGAAGCTAAACTAATCGCAAGAGCAACGTCACCAAATAATTGTAACACAATGTTTGAGATTCCTCGTAGTTGGACATTTCAGTCAAAATATTTGATAATTCATCGTTCACTTTATTACCATCTCTACACCACCGCCTTAAAACATATTTATCAGGTATCTTTTTTGTACTTTTTGCAATCATATGTCTTATAATGTGTTTACAAAGTATACCAAAATATTCAAATTTTTTACAATTACAATTTATATCTCCAATTTGAACATTACTAACAACAGTAACATACCTATTTGATTCTTCGTTGTCGCTTGCCTTGCACAATGCATACGACTTTGTATCCGATGTTGTTAGATGTTGAAGCTTCTGCATTACGTACTTATGAGATTTTATTATCTCAATCTGAAAGCGTCTGAACATCTCCTTTGTATAAATATTTGCTCCATGCGTTTCCAATGGTGATTCAAGAGTCATATTTCGGGTCCGATGACAAGTTACGTAGTCAACTTTTCTCTCTCTCATGACCTGCTTCTCAAGTGCTTTTTCTATATTTACGATAAATTCCTTGATACTCGTTATCGCATTCACATATTCATCGAACAAACTGTTCATTCCCTCACTCCTAGACGTAATCGTCATTCCTGCTGCAAAAAAATTCTTTGTGTGCGCCTTGATCTATTTGTGCTTAACCTCATAAAGTGATTGGAGCCAATCATGGTCATGTAGTTCGTAATCTATCAACTTTTTCCATCGCTCCTCAAAATTCGCAATGGTCAAAGATTTATACACACAGCAGTTAAAATCATGTTTAAATGTTGGGTACTGTTCATACAATGTATGTAATTTCTCTGGAAATTTGTTGCTAATATGCCATGTGCAAAGAGCATGGTGTGTTTCTGGAAGAACCTTAGCAATCGCATTGCTCATAGCTTTGTCCTGATCAGTGATAATGGTAACCGGTGCCTTGTTGTTCATCGCTTGAAGCCAACTTTCAAAAACCCATACAAAAGTATCATCTGTTTCATCCTGAATCAGTGCAAAACAAAACAAGATGGAATGATAATGATGATTTACCCGTGAACAGAATAAACGGCATAGAATACTTATTCGTTCGATAAGTTGTATCAAATGTCACTACATCTCCAAAATTTTTGTAAGCTATCATTGATCGATAATCTATCCACAAGATACATTCTATGCTATTATCTTCATCTCGTTTGATATCGTAAAAAAATAGAGAATTTTCCGCCGAGAGTTTTTTCAAGTACTGCAATGCGGCTTGGACATCGTTTGAATCTATTGTGTCACGTCTTATATCTCGTACAACATTCCGAATATCCTTATCACTGAAACCGACATTTTCCACCCCTCCTCCTATTTCGCTAAATACATTCATCATTTTACTTGGCCCAACTCCAGCCATTGTGAAAGTTCTGATTAAACTTCGGGCAACAGGAGTTATATTTTTCTGTGTTTGAATAAAAATTTTCTTACTCGGAGTCACCAAATCATGATTGTGAGACAACTCAATTTTTGAAACTTTCCAGGTATCTTCTTTTTTTAGATGAACAACAAACATTCTAGCTTTGCACATTGTCCGACCTATAGAAACCCTTTTTCTTTTGACCTTACTACCATCAACTTCATCAATGTCTTGTTTATTTCTTTCAATTGGTTTTCTAGCTTTCTTACATGTAAAAAGTCGATTGGACAAATTGTTGGAGTGAGCATATTTATGAGTTGCCCCAATTTTTATTTCAAATCCACAACTACGTGCATTTGTTCTATAAAATTCTTTCGCCTCTTGGATAGTAGAAAAAATCTGACCCTCATATGGACTTTTTGAAACGTTGATATGCGATTGGTTCGTGTTATGAACACCAATATTATCCATGTCAATATTATCATGAGAAGAATTTAAAGAACTTGAATTAAACATATCTTCAGCCATATTTGAAAAATTACCAGGATGATTTTGACCTGCAAAGCCTTGCTTGATTAATTGTGCAATTTTCTAGCTTAATATTTTTTTGGGAGGATATTTAAAAGAAATTATAAGGAATAAATATGATAATAATATAAGGTTTATATTTTTTTACTATCGGAATTTTATGTGAGTTTTTTTTTTAGCCTGAAGGCTATTTCATATTTTATTTCCTTCTTTGATTTGGATTTAATTCTTTTTATGATTTAGACTTGATTCTTATTGTATGCGTCATTGACTGTTGCCTTATCAAATTAAAACACAATAGCGTCATTGACGGTTGCTTTATCAGATAACAACTATTGGCTGGCTTATTCACGCTATTGCCTTATTAGATTAAAACTGTTGGCTGGCACGCTATTGCCTTACTAGATTAAAACTGTTGGCTCGCGTATTCCTATTGCATGACCTGTAACGGTGTGCAAGCAATTGCATGACCTGTAACCGTGTGCTTGCTTGCTTGGGGGTAAATTGGGCAGGGAAAATTTTTTAAACCATCCGCTAGACCGTCAGGCGGATGGGCTTTAATATTTTCCGCTCCTTCGTCTGGCGGACGAGCAATGTAATGATGTTATTTGTCTAATTTTTATCCATAGCAAATACTTGCTATGGATCATTTCCCTATATATATATATATATATATATATATATATATATATTAGTGTTTAATGTTTAGGGATAATATGGGAATTAAGCATAGTATACTGATCAACGGATCCAGTTACTATAAAGTTAACTTTATGATAAGTTGGTCAAACCACTCCCCTGATCAACCATGCATGTCAGCCTCTAAATATTATTTGGAATATACTTCTCTCATTTCAAGTTATAAGATTATTATCAAAAGTTTATTTGAAATGTTTTTAAATTCAGAATTGATAAGATTTATTAAAAATTATAAAATATAAATAATATAATTAGAATTATTTTTTAGATATTTTATAATATTTATTATTATATTGATTAAAATTTAAATAAACTTATATTAATTTAAAATTTTAAATTATCTCAAATTGATTTAAGAAGTTAATAACGATTGTATATTTTGAAATGGATGAATAACTTGAATATTAAATAGCGAGATTGCATATCTCAAATTGAGTTAAGAAGTTACTCGAGTGTTAGGGCGAGATAGAGAAAAAGTAGAATACAAAAAAGCACATAACAAAAGTTATTTCTGCATTGATGATTTGATCTTAACAATAGTATAAGATTAATATTAACTTTTAAAGTTAATTTAAAATATTTTTAAATTTAAATTGTAAAAATTTATTATAAAATATGAAATAATAAGTATTATAATAATTTTAGATAGTTTGTAATAGTTATCATTATATTGACTATAATTAATAAATATATGTCAATTTTAAATAATAAAATATTAATTTAATAATAATCTTATAATTTAAAATGCAAAAAAAATATAAGAATATGTTCGTAATCAGTATGCACGTCAAAGGCTCCTAGTTGATGATGAAGAGGAAATAGCAAACGCAATGCTTAGGTATTGTATAAGTCATTTTAATTGGAATAGGTTAAAAGGGAAAGCCTCATGTGCTTTAGGATCTTGTCATTGATCACCTTTCATTAAAATAAGATTAAGATACAATTAGCATTACTTATTTGCCCATTGGTGATGGACCAAGCCTCCAACCCAATTTATTTTTAGAATTTTTTTTCTCTCTTTTTCTCTTAGGTTTTGTTTATAAGGATTATAATTTTGGTATTATTTTAAAGATTATAATCTCAAGACTACAAATTATAAGATTAAATAATTTTAATTGTATGTTTGATTAAAATAAAATTATTAATAAGACAATTTAAAATAATATCATGTTATATTTATTTTTATCTAGAATTATTTAAAAGATTAGATAAAAAATTATCATTTGAATCATTATACCCTTACAAGTATACGCAATAACAAAAAAATCGTTCGTGAATAGTATGAGTATGGATGGAAAGAATATGATAAACTAATTATTTTTTTTAAAAAAAATAGGTAAAAGTTAATTTTGTTACAAATTTTCAAGTCCCAAATAGTAGAGATTATAATATAATTTTATGTCCTTTTCTTTACCATCAATTTTAAATTTCAGAAAACCCCTAAACAATTAAAATCTGAGAGTCTAGTTATTAAGGACAAAAAAAAAAAACTATTCGTGGGACCGTTAGTATCTAAATTATAGTTATTTTTCATATTTGGTCTCTTAATTAATTTTTTGTGCATTTCGTTATCCAATTATACATATTTTTTTAATGTTAATTTCTAAAATAAAACAACTTTTCACATTAAGTTTTCGAGCTATAGTTTTGTTTTGTTTTTATTTTATTAAAGATTAGACCTCATTCTATAATTGTTTTTCATATTTAGTCTCTTTAATTGTTTTGTTTTTGTAAGGCTAATTGAGATAGTAGAAATTATAAAATTTGAAGATGAACCACGAAAAAAAATAATTAGAAGATCAAACGTAAAAAAATAGATATAGTTTAGGACTATTGAAAAGATTATCACTATATTTTATAAATAAAGATTTTTACTTTTTATAAATATATCTCCAATATTTTCTAAACATAATATTACCCATTCAACCTAAAATATAAATAATTAAATGTTAAAAAATTCATGTCATTTGTAATACATAACTGAAATATATATATAATTTTGAACCAGATTAAAAAGAAAAACGTATCCCTAATTTTGGAGTTTAGGTAATATTATAAATTAAAAGATATCCTTAAATTTGAAAATAATTTCATAACTATGGCATTATTTACATCTCCATTTATTGTAAAAAAATAAAATAAAAACAATATTTATAAAGATAAATATATAATAAAGAGTTTAAGTTTAATACGTTTAGAATTATGACACACATGATTGAAATACTATAATTTTTTCCAATATAAGTACGCCACTAATGTATGACTCCAAAATTTATGAAATGAAAATATTCAATTTTCTTATAATTATTATTCTATTTAGTAAATGGTTAAATTGATAAAATATTAAAGTTAAGGGTGATACGTGAAAATTTTACAAAGTAAGCAAGTTGTCATAAAATATTCGTTTGGTCGGGGAATATTCGTTTGGTCGGGGAATATTCGTACAACGGCACAATCATTGGTAGACCCCACAACGAAATTACTGTCGAAGTTAGAAAACGGTAGAAATAACTTTTTATAAAAATAACGGCAAAAGTTTTACCGTTAACTGTTGAAATACCCGGTGATAAAAGTACAGTAATACGTGTGGTTGCACAGTAGCACACAATATTGTACAGTATCTTTGATTATTGATGTTTACGTGAAAAATCACTCAGTTTTATTCAATAATTGTCACAGTAGTTGATGCATAGTATCTCGTATTATTGATTCAATTATTATCACAATATCATCTGCACAATATTTGATATTATTAAATCAATAATTGAGATGATAAAGTTATTCATATTATTATTTGCACTATTGACGATGTCTAGAAAGTTCTATCGAGGTAAGGGGTTTGGTCACCTAATTACGCGCCAATAAGGAGAAATCCTTATCGGAAAGCCTCCTCTTTCCTAGGAATGATCTAGTTGTTAATATTGCGAGTTATAATATTAATGATGAATAAATGTTATTAAAAATGTGTTTAGTGAAACCAAGTGAATTGAGATAAATAGAGAATTTTTTTATGAAGTATTTTGTTGTAAATTTTGCTTATTACATGGACCCCCACTTACTCATTTTTTAAAATAATCGGTAGAAAGTTATTTAGTATATATATATAATGTAAGACCCCAACTTTCATGAATAAAGATTAAATTTTTTTCGAAATATAATTTTGAATATTATGGTGTGGATTTGATATATTGTTATAGTTGTGGGTAATATTTATAAATTTTACAAAGTAAGCAAATTGTTATAAAATATTCGATTGGTTGAGGAATATTCGTTTTAACAGGGAATATTCGTACGACGACACAATTATTGGTGGACCCCACAACGAAATTATTTTCGAAATTAGAAAACGACATAAATATCTTTTTATAAAAATAACGGCGAAAATTTTACCGTTAACTGTTGAAATACCCGATGATAAAAGTATAGTAATACGCGTGGTTGCATAGTAGCACAATGTATTGATTATTGATACTTACGTGAGAAGTCGCTCAGTTATACTCAATTATATTGCTACAATAATTGCTGCATAATATCTCACATTATTGATTCTATTATTGTCACAGTATCATCTGCACAATATTTTATATTATTAAATTAATAATTGAGATGACAAGTTATTCATATTATTGTTTGTATTATTGACAATGTCTAGAAAGTTCTGTCGAGAAAAGAGGTTTAGTCACCTAATTGCGCGCCAATAGGGAGAAATTCTTATCAAAAAATCCCTTCTTTCCTGGGAATGATATGGTTGTTAATATTGCAAGTTATATCATTGATGAATAAATATTGTTAAAAATATTGAGGGGATATTTATGAATTATTTGTTATAAATTTGGCTTATTATATGGACCCTCACTTACCCATTTTTCAAAATTATCAGGAGAAAGTGATCTCAATTTTGTTTATATATATATATATATATATATATGTGTGTGTGTGTGTGTGTGTGTGTGTGTGTGTGTGTGTGTGTGTGTGTATATATATCATATTATAAGTTTTGTTTTTTTATGAAAAATAGAATATATTATATTTTATTATGTATAGTGTTTGCATAGTAAAATCAAAATTTTTCGTCAAAATCGTCCATGAACTTCGCCCGTGAATCTTTCCTACTGTGCATCCAAATAGTGCCCTGCCATTCTCCTATAAATAGGATGTTTTGTTTAGAAATAAAAATCACACCAGAATCAAAGAATTCTTATTCTATAATATTGAGCGTATTTCTTTTGAGTTTAAGAAAGTTTTGAGCGTAGAAAACAGTATAAATTTTCTTCAAGAATATCCCCGCCCTACCAGTCAGAAGTACTCTCTTTTTAAGGTGAGGAATGTTATTTTTGTTCAATATTCGTATGAAATAATATTTTCTTCCATACTCTATAGTATGTAAGTAATATTATTTCATTTCAGATTCCGAATTCTACACTCGTTTTGTTAAAGTATTGCTTCTATACTCCGTGAAATTAGTAGAATATCCTTAAAATTTGCAGTTCATCTAATATCTTTTCACAGAAATATTATTCTGAACATTCTTGATAAGTTTTAACCTTTTCATGTCGGAGTACTATTCATGGGATACTATTCCCGAAGTACTATTCACGGTATATTATTCACTTGGGTACTATTCACCCGGGGTACTATTCATGACAAAAATTAATTTCTTTTCGGTCCAAATTATTTTTGATACAATATATATCTTAAATTTTATTCCACAAAGCAGTATCATTTTGACAATTTGGACAATTATTGAAATCTAGATAAATTGAAT
Organism: Panax notoginseng; assembly: GCA_016801055.1. Classification (NCBI taxonomy): domain Eukaryota; kingdom Viridiplantae; phylum Streptophyta; class Magnoliopsida; order Apiales; family Araliaceae; genus Panax; species Panax notoginseng. The sequence continues at coordinate 155,850,319 of CM029022.1, read as the reverse complement.
TATAAATATTTAAAATTTGTCCTTACTCTCATTTAATTGAATTCTTATATCATTGTCATCATCATCATGCTTATATTGTGATGAAAGTCATCTTTGGCCCGTAGTGCATAGATGGACTGTTGATTGGTATGATTATGACCAGAAATTATTTGGTATAATCATGACCTGTAATGTTACAAATGATGAGGTAAATGTCCTCATTGGCCCGTAGTGCATTGATGGACAGTTGTTGGTATAATCAAGACCATTGGTGATAACACGAATATCTTTTGCCCGTAGTGCATGGATAATTCGTGGATGTGATACTAATGAATATCATTGGCCCATAGTGCATGGATAATTCAGTGATGTGGATTATTTATTGAGCTGAGTCTCAGCGATAAAATTGATGATAAACTTTTTAAATCATAGAAGATAGTAGATATCATGCTCTACTTGACTCTTTTAATGGATTGCTTGTTCTGCTGCAGTTAAACTTGTTGTTTATTAGTTTAACATTGTTGAAGGCTAACGATAACTAACGATAATTTATTCTACATTATCTTAGTCATAATATTTCTTACTAGGTTAGTTGAGCTCACCCTTTTCTTTCATTGTTCTCTTCAGGAAATGAGAACGTAGCCGGGACGAGTCGGGGAATGGAGTGATGGTCCAGGATAGGTGGCTATAGTAGTCCTCACTATTCTATGAAATAGTATGATAATAAATGTAATGAGGATTCCATTTGAGTTTGAATACTGCCTATGAGATAATATTCGTGTAAAAACTCTCAGCTACGCTTTTGTCGTATTGTATAATTAAGTTTGTATTTAAATTCTCTACCATGTATTTGGCGACTCAAAATGGGTGATGTATACCTATTTTGGGGGTGTCACAGTTGGTATCAAAGCCAGGTTATATGATCCCTGACTGAGATGTGAGGCTAGAACTAGGAGGGGAGAGACGGGTAAATCCTTCGCTAGTATAACCTACCTAAGCTTATTTGTTATTTAATTGGTCGGTCAGAATATAGGGATAATATGTGGTATATCAATTAACCCTTGTTTTGTGGTAGTGTTTGAAAATGACATCCTAGAATGTTGAGATAAGCAATAGAGCACATGAGACCGTTGAGTCACCAACTATCAATATCCAGGATAATGTGCATCAGGAAGGCAATAATCCTCAAGAAAATAACAACACTGACCAAATGATGAATGGTGGAATGTTCAAAGGCTTTATACAATTCATGCAACATCAGGCGAGAGCGACTCCTGTTCAAAATACAGGTGAAAACACTGGCAACTCACGGATGGTTACCGCTAAGCAGTTCAAGGAGCTGGGACCACCGGAGTTTTTGGAAAAGCCAGAACCACTTAAGGTAGAGACGTGGATAAAGCAGATCACCAAGATATTTGATGTATTGGGATGCTCCGAGCAGCAAAAGGTTCCCTTTGCCACCTTCATGTTAAGAGGAGAGACAGATTACTGGTGGGAATCTGTAAAGCGTACTCAACCTACCGCACTGAAGATGTCTTGGGAGAAGTTCCAAGAACTGTTCAACGACAAGTACTTTCCCGAAAGTATTCGTCACATGAAGGATTGAGGTGGAGTTCATCAACCTAGAGCAAAACAATATAATCGTGTCGCGGTACGATGCTAAGTTTGCTGAGTTATCCCGATTTTCATCCCACTTAGTTGATAATGAGGAGAGAATGACGCGAATGTTTCTGTGAGGTTTGAAACCTGAAATACGTCAATACCTCATTTCTCACAAACTGTGTTTATATTCAGATGTTGTAAATAGGGCTCAGTTATTGGAGCGCGATAATGAGTCAACCCAACCAAGAGAGAGCAGCCGACAAAATGATAATACTAGTGGTAGCAGTCATCGAAGTGGTGACAACAAACGTGAATGGAATCAACATGCCAGAAATGGTAACCATTTCATTGGTAATCATGGCCAAGAAAATAAAAGTAGAAATTTCAAGAAAAGGAGATTCACTAATGATGGAAAGACGTCAACACCAGCAACAGAACCCGTTTTCAAAGAAGGAGAACAACCACCGATCGTATGCTTCAAGTGCGGAGGGGATGGACACATCAGTCCAAACTGCACGATGCAGTCCAAAGCGTGTTACAATTGCGGAAGAGAAAGTCACCTAGCTCAATTTTTTCGTGCAGTGACGCCAAGTCCAGTTGGGATGATGAGACCAAATGTCGTCCCAGATAAGTCAAAGCCAGTAGTTTAAAGGAGAGCTGTGATGCCCTCAAAATAGGTATACATCATCCATTCTGAGTCGCCAAATATATGGTACATAAATCAAATACAAACTTCTTTTATACAATACGACAACAACGTAGCTTAGAGTTTTTACACTAATATTGTCTCATAGACAGTATTCAAACTTAAATGAAGTCCTCATTACATTTATTATCACACTATTTCATAGAATAATGAGGACTACTATAGACACCATCTCGGACCGTCACTCTGTTCCCCGACTAGTACCACCTATATTCTCATTTCCTGAAAAGAACAATGAAATCAAAAGGGTGAGCTCAACTGGCCCAGTAAAAAATATTATGACTAAGATAATGCAGAATAAATTATCGTTAGCCTTAAATAGTGTTAAACTGATAAAATACAATAAACATCAAGTTTAACTGCAGCGGAACAAGCAATCCATTAGAAGAGTCAAGTAGAGCATGATAACTACTATCTTCTATGATTGAAAAAGTTTTTTATCAACTTTATTGCTGAGACTCAGCTTAATAAATAGACCACATCATCGAATCATCCCTGCACTACGGGCCAAGGATATTCATGTAATCATCAATGGTCATGATCAAATCAACAACTGTCCATCAATGCACTACGGGCTAATGAGGACTTTTACCACATCATTTGTAACATTACGGTCATGATTATACCGAATAATCCCTAGTCATAATCATACCAATCAATAGTACATCTATGCACGTAAGCCACATATGACTTTTATCACAATATAAGCATGAGGATGATGACAATGATATAAGAATTCAATCAAACGAGATCAAGGATAAAAATTAAAGACTTTAAATTTATCCAGAGCTTAAAAATATCTAAATTGTCAATATAATACTGCTTTATGGAGTAAAATTCAAGAATAATATTGTATCAAAAATGACTTAGACTGAAAAAAAATTAATTTTTGTCATGAATAGTACTCTAGGTGAATAGTACCTAAGTGAATAGTAACTTGTGAATAGTAACTCGGTATGAAGAGTACCCCGAATCCTCGGGTGAATAATATTCAAGTGAATAGTAACTGAGTGAATAGTAATCTGTGAATAGTAACTCAGTATGAAAAGTACCCCGAATCCTCGGGTGAATAATATTCGAGTGAATAGTAATTCGGGTGAAAATATTGATATTTAATAAGAAAGTTCATATCAATATTCTAATGAAACGATACTGGATGAAGCGCAAAACTCAAGGTTATTCCACTAATTTTAGAAATTATAGAAGCAATACTTACCATAGTAAGTTTAGATTTAAGAATATGAAAAGAAATAATATACGAAACAACAAATGGATTTTCACCTGTCATGCGGTAGTCCGCGTAGACTGATCATTTTCATAATTTAATAACAATTGAATAGGAAGGGTTATTCACCAGGCATGCGGTAGTCCGTGTAGACAGGTTATTCCCACAGAATAATAAAGAATAGAATAACAAAAGGATTTCACCATGCATGCGGTAGTCCGCGTAGACAGGTTATTCCAACAGAATAATAAAGAATGGAATAACAACCCTTACGAGTATTGAAAAAAAATAATTCTCTTCATGAATACGAAAGAAATAATACCCCTTATGGATACAACAAATAATATCCCTTACGAATATTGAACGAAGATAATATTTCTTATGAATACGAAAAATAATATCGTAAGTGAATATGAAATAAATAACACCCCTTACCGTAGTAGAAGATTGAATATTAAAGTAGGGTAGTAGCAGAATACTCATCTTCTTTCTCTCTATAGTTTCTCTCTCTAGAGTTTCAGTGAATTCGTAAGAAATAATGAAGGAATAAGCTTCTATTTATAGGAAAAAGGACTGAATAGTAACTAATTCATGAACGACCCATATTAATTTACTTTTAAACGAGCGGTTCATATTGATTTACTATTAAAACTTAAAGCAACGGTCCATACTGATTTATTATTAAAACTTTAAACCAGCGATCCATATTGATTTACTATTATAACTTTCCACCAGCGGTTCATATTGATTTACTATTATAACATTCCACTAGCGGTCCATATTGATTTACTATTATATCTTCAACCAACGATCAATATTGATTTACTATTATAACTTCAACTAACGGTCTGAAAAATTAGCATATCTCCTCATGAAATAATAAGTCAAACTTATAACAAACACATCATAACAAACCCCTCTATATATATCAAAAATTGAATAAATAATTACCACAAATCATTTATCTTTAATCAACACATTTTTAATCTATTAATAATTATTCAACATTAATATTATAACTCACAATATTTAACAACCAGATCATTCCCAGGAAAGAGGGGGCTTTCCGATAAGAATTTCTCCCTATTGACGCGCAATTAGGTGACCAAACCTCTCCTCTACAGAACTTTCTAGACATTGTCAATATTACAAATAATAATATGAATAACTTTATCGTCTCAATTATTGATTTACTAATAATAAATATTATGTCAATGATACTGTGACAATAATTGAATCAATAATATGAGAGATATTATGCAGCAACTACTGTAGCAATAATTAAATAAATTAAGTGTCTTCTTACGTAAGTATCAATAATCAATATCGTGTTCTACTATGCAACCACGCGTATTACTGTTCTTTTACCATTGGGTATTTCAACAGTTTAACGGTAAAACTTTCGCCGTTATTTTATAAAAATATATTTATGTCGTTTTCTAACTCTGACAGTTATTCCCTTATGGGGTCCATCAATGATGGTGTCGTCGTACGGATATTCCCCTACAAAAAGAATATTCTATATCAACTTGCTTACTTTGAAAATTTTTCACATATCACCCTTAACTTTAACCCTTCATCAACTTAACCATTTATTAAATAGAATAATAGTTATAAGAAAATTGAATACTTTAATTTCATAAAATTCGGGGTCATACGATCTCCCCTCCTTATGAAATTACGCCCTCGAAATTTATGTACGTACCTGGTATGCCGAAGAGGCGATGATACCTTGTTTAGATTCTAACTCTTGAGGTATAACCTTTGAGTGTCGAATATGATCCTTCTTATCTAAGATTTTAACACGTATCTCCTCATACGTTAAATCTTCTGCTATCTCGTCTAGTTCTAATTCAATAATGTGGTTCAGGTCATCCACATATTTATGTAACATCGATACGTAAAAAATGTTATGAACACGCAACATACTTGGCAGTAAAGCGAGTCTATATGCCACAGTTCCTACTCGATCGAGGATTTTAAATGGGCCAATAAAATTGAGGGTTGAGATTTCCTCTCTTCGTTGATTTTTGCTTTTAGAATAACACCCTCTTAAACCTTCTTCTTCACATTCATCAGCTCCGGGTGTGTAGCTTGAGCGGCTTTAACTTTATAAATTAGCGTCGATTCTACTCGTATTATTTGACATCATCACGTGGATCCCTAGAGTCTGTAACTCTATCTCTATCATTTATAAGTCATATGAAATGGGTCTTTGTATTAACAATATCACACTCGTAAACGCATACGATCTTCTACTTAATGCGTCAGCTACCATGTTCGCTTTTTTAGGATGGTAATGAATCGTATTACCGTAATCTCCAACAGCTCGAGCCGACGTCTTCGGCACATGTTACGTTCGTTCTGGGTGAAAAAATATTAGAAGGTTTTAGAATGGGTTCAAGGTCAATATAAAATTCTATTTCACGCTCTGGGGTAGGCTAGGAAGTTCTTCGGAGAATACGTCAGGAAATTTATTAACAATAGAAATATCATTCAAATCTGACGTATTTTTGTTTAAATCTGTGACATAGGCTAAGAAAGCTTGACATCCATTTTTTAATAAACGAATGACTTTATGGCTTGATATGAAAGTGATTGACTTTAGTGGTTTGGTTACTTGAATTCGCATAACAGGTTGGTTAGGAATATGAAAGCTAACAACCTTGCGAAAATAATCGATTTTAGCATGATGAGTAGTTAACCAATCAATCCTTAAAATCGCATCAAATGCAAGTATTTTCAAAGAGATAAGATTGACAGGTAACGTTAAAGTGTCGATTTAAATTAAATAGGATTTATAAACAGTGGATGTAACGAAGGTTTCTTCCAACGGAGTTTCAACAGATAAGTCAAAGTCTAATTTCTCCAGAGTTAAATTTAAACGTTGAGCGCAAGTAGGAGGAAAAAAAGAATGGGTAGAACTGGTATCTAATAGGGTATAGACTTCGCAAGAATTTATAATTAACTAATCTGTGCTAACTTCGTTTGGGTTACTCGCTCTTTTTTTTTGAGAAGTCACGAAAAACACTCTTCCTGAAATCACCGACTTTGTTTTGTCCGTATCCGCCTTTAGTGCCACTATCCCAGCTGGACTTGATTTCGCTACAGGACAAAATCGAGCTATGTGATCGTCTTTTCCACAACTAAAACATACCTTGGAAGGCTGTGAATAGTTTGGACTTATGTGTCCCTCCTCTCTGCATTTGTAGCATCTAACTAGCGGTCGTTCTCCTCCCCTAGAATTTGTTACTGGCGCTGGTGCTGCTGCCGACGTCTTCACATCATCGTTAAATCTTCTTTTCTTGAATTTTCCACTTGAATCATTTCTTCTATTATCTTGGCTATGATTACCACCGACGTGGTTACCATTTCTGGCATGATAATTTCCTCCACGATGGTTATCATTGTTTCGATGGTCATTGCCACCAGTACGATTATTATTGTGTTGTTGGTCATTACCTTTTGGTTGGGTTGACTCATTATCGCACTCCAATAACTGGGCCCTATTCACAACATCGGAATATAAACAAAGTTTGTGAGAAATGAGGTATTGACGTATTTCGAGTTTTAAACCTCTTAGAAACATCCGCATCTTTCTTTTCTCATTATCAACTAAGTGGGACGCAAACCAAGACAACTCGAAAAACTTAGCTTCGTACTGCGGCACGGTCATATTGTTTTGCTCCAGCTTGATAAACTCTACCTCCTTCATGTGACAAATACTTTCGGGAAAGTACTTGTCGTTGAACAGTTCTTGAAACTCCTCCCAAGACATCTTCAGTGCGGCAGTCTGAGTACGTTTTACTGATTCCCACCAGTAATCTGCCTCTCCTCGCAACATGAAGGTGGCAAAGGGAACCATTTACTCCTCGGAGCATCCCAAGACATCAAGTATCTTGGTGATCTGCTTTATCCACGTCTCCGCCTTAAGTGGTTTTGGCTTTCCCACAAACTCCGGTGGTCCCAGCTCCTTGAACTGCTTAGCGGTGACCATCCGAGAGTTGCCAGTATTTCCACCAGTTTTTTGGACAGGAGTCTCTCTCGCCTGATGTTGCATGAATTGTAGAAAGCCTCTGAACATCCCATCGTTCATCATCTGGTTGGTGTTGTTGTTTATCTGAGGATTATTGTCTTCCTGATGCACAATATCCTGGGTATTGATCGTTGGTGACTCAACGGTCTCATGTGCTTCATTGCTTATCTAAATATTTTCATATGCCATTTTCAAACACTACCACAAAACAAGGGTTAATTGACATACCACATATTATTCCTATACTTTGACCGACCAAATAAATACCACATAAGCTTAGATAGGTCATACTAGCGAAGGAATTTTCCGTCTCTCCCCTCCTAGTTCTAGTCTCACATCTCAGGCAGTGATCATATCTCTAAGCTTTGATACCAACTGTGACGTCCCCAAAATAAGTATACATCACCCATTCTTAGTCGCCAAATACATGGTACATAAATCAAATACAAACTTCTTTTATACAATACGACAACAACGTAGCTTAGAGTTTTTACACTAATATTGTCTCATAGACAGTATTCAAACTCAAATGAAGTCCTCATTATATTTATTATCACACTATTTCATAGAATAATGAGGACTACTATAAACACCATCTCGGACCGTCACTCTGTTCCCCGACTAGTACCACCTATATTCTCATTTCCTGAAAAGAACAATGAAAGCAAAAGGGCGAGCTCAACTGGCCCAGTAAAAAATATTATGACTAAGATAATACATAATAAATTATCGTTAGCCTTCAACAGTGTTAAACTGGTAAAATACAATAAACATCAAGTTTAATTGCTGCGGAACAAGCAATCCATTAGAAGAGTCAAGTAGAACATGATAATTACTCTCTTTTATGATTTAAAAAGTTTTTTATCAACTTTATCGCTGAGACTCAGCTTAATAAATAAACCAAATCATCGAATCATCCCTGCACTACGGGCCAAGGATATTCATGTAATCATCAATGGTCATGATCAAATCAACAACTGTCCAAAAATGCACTACGGGCAAATGAGGACTTTTACCACATCATTTGTAACATTACGATCATGATTATACCGAATAATCTCTAGTCATAATCATACCAATCAATAGTACATTTATGCACGTAAGCCACATATGACTTTTATCACAATATAAGCATGAGGATGATGACAATGATATAAGAATTCAATCAAACGAGATCAAGGATAAATATTAAAGACTTTAAATTTATCCAGAGCTTAAAAATATTCAAATTGTCAACATAATACTGCTTTGTGGAGTAAAATTCAAGAATAATATTGTATCAAAAATGACTTGAATTGAAAAGAAATTAATTTTTGTCATGAATAGTACTCCAGGTGAATAGTACCCGAGTGAATAGTAACCTGTGAATAGTAACTCGGTATGAAAAGTACCCCGAATCCTCGGGTGAATAAAATTTGAGTGAATAGTAATTGAGTGAATAGTAACTCGTGAATAGTAACCCGTGAATAGTAACTCGGTATGAAAAGTACCCCGAATCCTCGGGTGAATAATATTCGAGTGAATAGTAATCGAGTGAATAGTAACTCAGGTGAAAATATTGATATTTAATAAGAAAGTTCAGATCAATATTCCAAAGAAACAATACTGGATGAAACGCAAAACTCAAGGATATTCCACTAATTTCAGAAATTATAGAAGCAATACTTACCATAGTAAGTTTAGATTTAAGAATATGAAAAGAAATAATATACGAAAGTACAAATGGATTTTCACCTGTCACGCGGTAGTCCGCGTAGACAGATCATTTCTATAATTTAATAACAATTGAATAGGAAGGGTTATTCACCAGGCATGCGTTAGTCCGCGTAGACAGGTTATTCCCACAGAATAATAAAGAATGGAACAACAACCCTTACGAGTATTGAAAGAAAATAATTCCCTTCATGAATACGAAAGAAATAATACCCCTTACGGATACAATAAATAATATCCCTTACGAATATTGAACGAAGATAATATTTCTTATGAATACGAAAAATAATATCGTAAGTGAATATGAAATAAATAACACCCCTTACCTTAGTAGAAGATTGAATATTAAAGTAGGGTAGTAGCAGAATACTCCTCTTTTTTCTCTCTATAGTTTCTCTCTCTAGAGTTTCAGTGAATCCGTAAGAAATAATGAAGGAATAAGCTTCTATTTATAGGAAAAAGGACTGAATAGTAACTAATTCATGAACGGCCCATATTAATTTACTTTTAAACGGGCGGTCCATATTGATTTACTATTAAAACTTAAAGCAACGGTCCATACTGATTTACTATTAAAACTTTAAACCAGCGATCCATATTGATTTACTATTATAACTTTCCACCGGCGGTTCATATTGATTTACTATTATAACATTCCACCAGCCGTCCATATTGATTTACTATTATATCTTCAACCAACGATCAATATTGATTTACTATTATAACTTCAACCAACGGTCTGAAAAATTAGCATATCTCCTCATGAAATAATAAGTCAAACTTATAACAAACACCTCATAACAAACCCCTCTATATATATCAAAAATTGAATAAATAATTACCACAAATCATTTATCTTTAATCAACACATTTTTAATCTATTAACAATTATTCATCATTAATATTATAACTCATAATATTTAACAACCAGATCATTCCCAAGAAAGAGGGGGCTTTCCGATAAGGATTTCTCCATATTGACGCGCAATTAGGTGACCAAACCCTCCTCGACAAAACTTTCTAGAAATTGTCAATATTACAAATAATAATATGAATAACTTTGTCATCTCAATTATTGATTTACTAATAATAAATATTATGTAAATGACATTATGACAATAATTAAATCAGTAATATGAGATATATTATGCAGCAACTATTGTAGTTGAATAAATTGAGTGGCTTCATACGTAAGTATCAATAATCAATACCGTGTTCTACTATGCAACCACGCGTATTGTTGTTCTTTTACCACAGGGTATTTCAACAGTTTAATGGTAAAACTTTCATCGTTATTTTATAAAAGATATTTATGTCATTTTCTAACTTTGACAGTTATTCTCTTGTGGGGTCCACCAATGATGGTGTCGTCGTACGGATATTCTCCGACAAAAAGAATATTCTATATCAACTTGCTTACTTTGAAAAATTTTCACATATCACCCTTAACTTTAACCCTTCATCAACTTAACCATTTATTAAATAGAATAATAATTATAAAAAATTTGAATACTTTCATTTCATAAAATTCGAGGTCTTATAATCTCCCCTCCTTATGAAATTTTGCCCTCAACATTTACGTACGTACCTGGTATGCCGAAGAGGTGAGGATACCTTGTTTAGATTCTAACTCTTGAGGTATAACCTTTGAGTGTCAAATATGATCCTTCTTATCCAAGATTTTAACACGTATCTCCTCATACGTTAATTCTTCTGCTATCTCGTCTAGTTCTAATTCAATAATGTGGTTCGGGTCGTCCACATATTTACGTAACATCAATACGTGAAAAATGTTATGAACACGCGACATACTTAGCGGTAAAGCAAGTCTATAGGCCACAGTTCCTACTCGATCAAGGACTTCAAATGGGCCAATAAAATTGAGGGTCGAGATTTTCTCTCTTCGTCGATTCTTACTTTTAGAATAACGCCCTCTTGAACCTTCTTCTTCACATTCATCAGCTCCGGGTGTGTAGCTTTAGCGGCTTTAACTTTATAGATTAACGTCAATTCTACTCGTATTATTTGACATCATCACGTGGGTCCCTAGAGTCTTTAACTCTATCTCTATCATTTGTAAGTCATATGAAATGAGTCTTTGTGTTAACAATATCTCACTCATAAACACATACGATCTTCTACTCAATGCGTCAGCTACCACGTTCGCTTTTTTAGGATTGTAAGACCCCAACTTATTAATGAATAAAATCAAATTTCCTCTAATTATTATTGTGAATAATAAGGTGTTAATTTGATATAATATTTTGATTATGGGTAAAATGTGCAAATTTTACAAAATAAACAAGTGGTTATAAAATATTCATTGTTGTCGGGGAATATTCGTTTGGTCGTGGAATATTCTTTCTGTCGGGGAATATTCGTACGACGGCACAGCCATTTGTGGGCTTCATAACAGAATAACTGTCTGATGAAGAAAATGACAAAATTGAGTTTTTATAAATAACGGCGTAGTTGTTATCGTTAGCACTGTTAGAATACCCGGTGGTTAAAATACAGTAATACGCGTGGTTGCATAGTAGTACATGGTTTTGCACAGCATTTTTGAATTATTGATCCTTACGTAAGAAGGCACTACTCAATAATTGTTATAGTAGTTACTGTTTAATATTTTATTTTATTGATTCAATAATTGCTGCGTTGATATTTTATATTATTGTTGTTTCAATAATTGTTACTGCACAGTATTTCTCATTATCAGATCAATAATTCATATTATTTGAATAATATTATTAGATAACATTATTGGCAATGTCTAAAAAGTTCTGTCTAAGGAGAGGTTTGGTCATCTAATTGCGCGTCAGTAAGGAGAAATCCTTATTGGAAAGCCCCTCTTTCCTGGAAACGACCTGGTTGTCATAAATGTGTTTCTGTAATATTATTTACGAATAATTAATTATTGATTCATATGATAAGGAAATATTTATTTTATGTGGATATAAATGAGGGATATATTTTTGTGGTTAAAAATGAAGGAGTTAATGTTGAGATTTTTATCAGTATTTTTGTCGGAATGGAGGTATTAAAAATCAGGATTTTTGAGATATTTTACGGGGGTTATAATTTTTAATCCGACTGTTGGATCGTGGTAATTTTTGGATATGTTATACATATATAAGTTGAGTATATGTCCACAAATTTTGAACCATTAAAAATAAACGTATGATTTATTATGAATTTTACGAGATGACTGGTTCAAAAATTGTTGTATTTTCGGAGTTTATCATTTTGGTAAAAAATTCTAGAATTGGTGGGCCCCACTCTTGGTTGATGAAGAAATGTGCTGAGATTTTTATTCAAATGTGGTAGGCTTGAATAGTAGCAGGTAAAGCCATCAGGTTGCAGGTTAAGTCTGCTTCGGCGTGCTAACATTTTCCTATAAATAGAGGGCTAAGTTAGAATTGAAAAACACACCAGAAACAAGTTTTCTCTCTTTCTCTCTCTAGATTATTGAGTGTATTTTGTGAGTATTTAGATACTTTGAGAGTTTATATTCATCAGAGCAAGTTTCTTTCAGCCTTATACCGGTATTCCGACCAGAAGTACTGATATTTTGAGGTAAGGGATATTATCTTCTTCTTAAATGATATTTTCTTCAATATCATTATGCCGAAATATTGATATGAACTTTTTATCAAATTTGGAACTTTTTGTGTCGGGGTTACTATTCACGCATACGTTACTATTCACGTATACGACACTATTCACGAATACGGCACTATTCACCAAAAAATAAAATTTTCTTCTTTTTGTCCAAGTTGTCTATTATGGTTACTATCTTTGATTGTATCCATGTTTTGATCTTTATTTTTGAATTTTGCTTCAAAATTTGTTATTATGGGGTATTATTGAACTTGGATAAACTGTAATACGAATCCCTAATATTTGTTCTTTTATCTCACTGGATTCGTTTTCTTTAAAATATTTTTCATCATCCTCAGTCCCAAATGATGATACTACTGAATATCTTTGGTCTGTAGTGTAAAGATGTATGATTACCTGATGAATATCTTTGGCCTGTAGTGCAAAGATGAACATGTGTTGAGATGAACATGACTGACTGGTGATACAAATGAATATCTTTGGCCTGTAGTGCAAAGATGAATATTTGGTTAAAGATGATTATTAATTGATGCTACAGGGATAAAATATTGATGATGGACTTTTAAATCTTAGAAGATAGTAGAATTCATTCTCTACTTGACTCTTCTAATGGTTTGCTGTTTCCGCTGCAGTTGTTGATCTAAAACTTGTTGTCGATTATATTATATCAGATTTTTCCCTGTTGAATACTAATAATAATTTATTGTATATTATCTTAGTCATAATATTCTTTACTGGGCTAGTTGAGCTCATCCATTTCCTTTTTGTTCTATTTTTCTTCTCAGGAGGTGAGAACATAGCAGGAACTAGTCGGGGTATGGAGTGATAGTTCTAGAAAGATGTTTTAGTAGTCCTCACTATTTTTATAAAATAGTGTTTGAATAATTGTAATGAAGACTTATTTGAGTGTGGATATTGTCTAGAAGACAATATTTGTATTTAAACTCACATTATGTGTTGTCGTATTTTGCACAATAATTGTATTATTGAAGTTGTAGTTTACTTTTTGTACCATGTATTTGGCGACTCATAATGGGTGTTGTATACCTATTTTGGGGGTGTCACAAGGATGGTATTGAATCGTATTATCCTAATCTTCAACAGCTCGGGCCAACGTCTTCAGCACATGTTACGTTCGTTCTGGGTGAAAAAATATTTGAGGGTTTTAGAATGGGTTTAAGGTCAATACAAAATTCTATTTCACGCTCTGGGGTAGGCTAGGAAGTTCTTTGAGGAATACGTCAGGAAATTTATTAACAATAGAAATATTATTCAAATCTGACGTATTTTTGTTTAAATCTGTGACATAGGCTAAGAAAGCTTGACATCCATTTTTCAATAAACGAATGACTTTATGGCTTGATATGAAAGTGTTTGACTTTAGTGATTTGGTTACTTGAATTCGCATAATAGGTTGGTTAGGAATATGAAAGCTAACAACCTTACGAAAGTAATCGATTTTAGCATGATGAGTAGTTAACCAATCAGTCCTTAAAATCATATCAAATGCAAGTATTTTTAAAGAGATAAGATCAACGGGTAACGTTAAAGTGTCGATTTGAATCAAATAGGATTTATAAATAGTGGATGTAATGAAGGTTTCTTCCAACGGAGTTTCAATAGATAAGTCAAAGTCTAATTTTTGCAGAGTTAAATTTAAACGTTGAGCGCAAGTAGGTGAAATAAAAGAATGGGTAGAATCGGTATCTAATAAGGTATAGACTTTGCAAGAATTTATAATTAACTAACTCGTGCTAACTTCGTTTGGGTTACTCATTTTTTTGAGAAGTCACGAAAAACGCTCTTTCTGAAACCACCGACTTTGTTTTGTCCGTATCTGCCTTTGGTGCCACTGTCCCAGCTGGACTTGATTTCGCTACAGAACAAAATCGAGCTATGTGACCGTCTTTTCCATAACTAAAACATACCTTGAAAGGCTGTGAAAAGTTTGGACTTATGTGTCCCTCCTCTCCGCATCTATAGCATCTAACTGGCGGTCGTTCTCCTCTCCTAAAATTTGTTGCTGGCGCTGGTGCTGCTGCCGATGTCTTCCCATCATCGTTTACTACTCATCATGCTAAAATTGATTGTTTTCGTAAGGTTGTTAGCTTTTATATTCCTAACCAACCTATTATGCGAATTCAAGCAACCAAACCACTAAAGTCAATCACTGTCATATCAAGCCATAAAGTTATTCGTTTATTGAAAAACGGATGTCAAGCTTTTTAGCCCATGTCACAGATTTAAACAAAAATACGTCAAATTTGAATGATATTTCTATTATTAATAAATTTCCTGACGTTTTCCCTGAAGAACTTCCTGGCCTACTCCCAGAGCATGAAATCGAATTTGATATTGACCTTGAACCTGATTCAAAATCTATTTCCAAAGCCCCATATCAAATGGCTCCTATTGAACTTCAGGAGTTAAAAACTTAACTACAGGAATTGTTAGACATCAGTTTCATTCGTCCTAGTACGTCTCCTTGAGGCGCTCCTGTTCTATTCGTAAAGAAGAAAGATGGAAGTATGCGACTTTGTATTGATTATCGGGAGTTGAATCATGTTACCGTTAAAAATAGGTATCCATTGCCTCGCATTGATGACCTGTTTGACCAGTTACAAGGCGCTAAATTCTTTTTAAAGATCGATCTTCATTCTGGATATCACCAGTTAAAGATTAAAACTGATGATCATCAAAAGACTGCTTTTAGAACTCGGTACGGGCATTACGAATTCCTAGTCATGTCTTTTGAATTGACTAATGCTCCTGCTGCCTTCATGGATATGATGAACTGAGTATTCAAAGAATATTTGGATCATTTTGTGGTTGTCTTTATTGATGACATCCTCATATACTCCAAAAGCTGTGAAGATCATGAATAACACTTGAGGCTGATACTCCAAAAGCTTCGTGAAAACAAGCTATATGCCAAGTTGAAGAAATACGAGTTCTGGCTTGAGGAAGTAACATTCCTTGGGCACATGATATCAAATCACGGAATATCTGTTGACCAAACGAAGATTAAAGCAATACAAAGCTGGGAGCAACCTAAGTCAGTAACCGAAGTACATAGCTTTTTGGGCTTAGCTGGTTATTATCGGAGATTCGTGGAAGGATTTTCTCGAATCGCTACTCTATTAACTCAGCTGACTAGAAAAGATACAAAATTCGGTTGGAGTAAGGAATGTGAGAAGAGTTTTCAAGAACCCAAGAGGAGACTCATTTCAGCACCTGTTTTGACAATACTATTTGATTCGGAGGGATTTATCATCTACATCGATGCTTCAGGCAGAGGGTTAGGATGTGTTCTCATGCAACATGGGAAAATCATAGCCTATGCCTCATGACAACTCAAAGAATATAAGAGAAATTATCCTACTCATGATGTAGAGTTGGCAGCTGTCATTTTCGCACTTAAAATCTGGAGGCATTACCTATATGGGGAGAAGGTGGAGATCTATACAGATCATAAAAGCCTCAAATATTTCTTCACCCAAAAGGAACTCAACATGTGGCAACGACGTTGGCTCGAGCTGTTGAAATATTACGATCATACCATTAAATACCATACTAGAAAAGCAAACGTGGTAGCTGATGCGTTGAGTAGAAGATCATATGCGGGTACGAATGTGATATTGTCAACGCATAGGCCCATTTTGTATGACTTACAAAGGATGGAGATAGAGTTAAAGACTCCAGGACCCACGTGATGATGGAAAATATACGAGTAGAACCGACTTTAATCGATAAAGTTAAAGCTGCTCAAGCTACAGACCTGGAGTTAATGCGTATGAAGAAGAAAGTGAAAGAAGGTGCTATTCCAGAAGTAAGAATCGTTGAAGAAAGAATATTTCGAGTCAACTCCAGACTTTGTGTTCCTAACAACTCTGATTTGAAGTATAAAATCATGATGGAGGCGCACAATACACCGTTTGCAATCCATCCTGGGAGTATCAAAATGTATCGTGATCTTTGACATACATTTTGGTGGAGCAATATGAAGAGAGAGATAGCGGAGTTTATCTCAAAGTGTCTAACTTGTCAACGAGTCAAGGCGGAGTATCAAGTGCCAAAAGGTCCATTGCAACTACTTGAAATTTCAAAATGGAAGTGGGAGCACATTACAATAGATTTCGTTACTGGTTTTCCCAAGGTTTCTCAAGGCATAGATGCAATTTGGGTCATTGTTGTTAGATTGACCAAATTTTCTCATTTCTTAACTATACGAGAAACTTATTTACTTGCACGTCTTGCTCGTATATACATAAATGAGATTGTAAGACTGCATGGTATGCCAGTATCCATAGTTTCTGATCGAGGCCCAAGAGTCACTTCACGATTTTGGGTTAGTTTGTAAAAAGCTATGGGCACGAATTTATAATTCAGTTCGGCATACCATTCTCAAACGAACGGACAGTCGGAGAGGACTATTCAAACTCTTAAAGATCTATTAAGACTCTGTGTCCTTGATTTCAAAGGAAGTTGGGACAAGTTCTTTCCATTGGTAGAATTCTCCTACAACAACAGTTATCAAGTAAGTATTGGCATGACTCTATTTGAGGCGTTGTATGGACACAATTGTCGTTCTCTAGTATGTTGGGATGAGGTGGGTGAAACAACGTTGTTGGGATCGAAATTGGTACGCATGACAACGGAAAAGATTCAAATGATCCGGCAACGTATAAAAATCTCACAAGATCTACAAAAGAGTTATGATGATCTTCATCGAAGGGACGTGGAATTCAATGTTGGAGAGCATGTGTTGTTACATGTTGCTCCATGAAAAGGAGTTACAAGATTTGAAAAGAGAGGAAAGCTCAATCCTCGATTCATTGACCCATTTGAAATCCTCGATCGAGTAGGAACTGTGGTCTATAGACTCGCCTTACCGCTAAGTATGTCTCATGTTCATAACGTTTTTCACATATCCATGTTATGTAAATATGTGGAAGACCCGAACTACATTATTGAGTTAGAACCGAATGAGATAGCGGAAGATTTAACGTATAAAGAGGTACATGTCTTGGATAAGAAGGAATATATTCTACACTCCAAGGTTATACCTCAAGTCAAAGTTTTGTGGAGAAAGCACGATATTGAGGAAATGACCTAGGAGTTAGAATCTGAAACGAAATCAAGGTATCCTCACCTCTTCTACATACCAGGTACGTACCCTAATTTCGAGGATGAAATTTCATAAGAAGGGGAGATTGTAAGACCCTAACTTTCATGAATAAAGATTAAATTTTTCTCGAAATATATTTTTGAATATTATGGTGTGGATTTGATATAATGTTATAGTTGTGGGTAATATTTATAAATTTTACAAAGTAAGCAAGTTGTTATAAAATATTCGATTGGTTGGAGAATATTCGTTTTAACAGGGAATATTCGTACGACGGCACAATCATTGGTGGACCTCACAACGAAATTGTTGTCGGAGTTAGAAAACGACAGAAATATCTTTTTATAAAAATAACGGTGAAAGTTTTACCGTTAACTGTTGAAATACCCGGTGATAAAAGTACAGTAATACGCGTGGTTGCATAGTAGCACACGATATTGATTATTGATGCTTACGTGAGAAGTCACTCAGTTATTGTTACAGTAATTGCTGCATAATATCTCATATTATTGATTCTATTATTATCACAGTATTATTTGCACAATACTTTATATTATTAAATCAATAATTGAGATGACAAATTATTCATATTATTGTTTGTATTATTGACAATGTCTAGAAAGTTCTGTCGAAGAAAGAGGTTTGGTCACCTAATTGCACGCTAATAGGGAGAAATTCTTATCGGAAAGCCCCCTCTTTTCTGGGAATGATATGGTTGTTAATATTGCAAGTTATATCATTGATGAATAAATGTTGTTAAAAATATTGAAGAAATTTTTATGAATTATTTGTTGTAAATTTGGCTTATTATATGAACCCCCACTTACCCATTTTTCAAAACTGTCGGGAGAAAGTTATCTTAATTTTGTTTATATATATATTATATAAGTTAATATATATATATATATATATATATATATATAATATATATTATAAGTTTTGTTTTTTATGAAAAGTAGAATATATTATATTTTATTATGCATAGTATTTGCATAGTAAAATCAAAAATTTTCATCGAAATCGTTCGTGAACTTCACCCGTGAACCTTTCCTACTATGCATCCAAATAGTGTCATGCCATTTTCCTATAAATAGGATGCTTAGTTTAGAAATGAAAATCACACCAGAATCATAGAATTATTCTTCTATAATATTGAGCGTATTTCTTTTGAGTTTAAGAAAGCTTTGAGCCTAGAAAACAGTATAAGTTTTCTTCAAGAATATCATCGCCCTACCAGTCAGAAGTACTCTCTTTTTAATGTAAGGGATGTTATTTTTGTTCAATATTTGTATAAAATAATATTTTCTTCCATACTCTGTAGTATGTAAGTAATATTAATTCGTTTCAGATTCCGAATTCTACACTCGTTTTGTTAAAGTATTTTTTCTATACTCTGTGAAATTAGTAGAATATCCTTGAAATTTGCACTTCATCTAGTATCTTTTCACGAAAATATTATTTTAAACATTCTTGATAGGTTTTAACCTTTTTATGTCGGAGTACTATTCACGGGATACTATTCCCGAAGTACTATTCACGGGATACTATTCACCCGGGATACTATTCATGACAAAAAATAATTTTTTTTCGGTCCAAATCATTTTTGATACAATATATTTCTTAGATTTTACTCCACAAAGCAGTATCATGTTGATAATTTGGACAATTATTGAATTCGGGATAAATTAAATTATAAATTTTTAAAATTTATCCTTGCTCTCATTTAATTGAATTCTTATATCATTATCATCATCCTCATGCTTATATTGTGATGAGAGTCATCTTTGGCCCATAGTGCATATATAGACTGTTGATTGGTATGATTATGATCATGGATTATTCGGTATAATCATGACTTATAATATTACAAATGATGTGATAAATGTTCTCATTGGCCCGTAGTGCATTGATGGACAATTGTTGGCATAATCATGACCATTGGCGATAACACGAATATCCTTGGCCCATAGTGCATGGATAATTCGTGGATGTGATACTAATGAATATCCTTGGCCCGTAGTGCATGGATAATTCAGTGATGTGAATTATTTATTGAGCTAAGTCTCAGCGATAAAATTGATGATAAACTTTTTAAATCATAGAAGATAATAGATATCATGCTCTACTTGATTCTTCTAATGGATTGTTTATTCCGCTGCAGTTAAACTTGTTGTTTATTAGTTTAACACTGTTGAAGGCTAACGATAATTTATTCTGCATTATCTTAGTCATAATATTTCTTACTGGGCTAGTTGAGCTCACCATTTTCTTTCATTGTTCTCTTCAGGAAATAAGAACGTAGCCGGGACGAGTCGGGGAATGGAGTGATGGTCCAGGATAGGTGGCTATAGTAGTCTTCGCTATTCTATGAAATAGTGTGATAATAAATGTATTGAGGACTCCATTTGAGTTTGGATACTGTCTATGAGATAATATTCGTGTAAAAACTCTCAGCTACGCTTTTGTCGTATTGTATAATTAAGTTTGTATTTAAATTATATACCATATATTTGGCGACTCAGAATGAGTGATGCATACCTATTTTGGGGGCATCACATATAATATATGTGTGTGTGGGTGCCATGTTGTCGTGGTAGTGTGTGATATATATATATATATAT
Source organism: Panax notoginseng (assembly GCA_016801055.1). Taxonomy (NCBI): domain Eukaryota; kingdom Viridiplantae; phylum Streptophyta; class Magnoliopsida; order Apiales; family Araliaceae; genus Panax; species Panax notoginseng. Next base: position 155,829,688 of record CM029022.1, on the reverse strand, counting down.
ATATATATATATATATATATATATATTATAAAGTTTTATTTTTTATGTAAAATAGAATATATTATATTTTATTTTTGTGCATATTACTGCATAGTATTGCATAGTACTGCATAGTGTTGGCATAGTGCATCATAGTAAAATCAAAATTTTCAATCAGCCGTATTCACCCGTGAAGAAGTACTGTGCAGTCCGTGATTTCTTTTCCTAAATAATATCTTGCCATTCTCCTATAAATAGGATGCTCAGTTTAGAAATGAAAATCACACCAGAATCAGAGAATTCTTCTTCTATAATATTGAGCGTATTTTTTTGAGTTAAGGAAGCTTTGAGTGTAGAAAATAATATAAGTTTTTTTCAAGAATATCTCCGCTATACCAATCAGAATTACTCTTCTTTTAAGGTGAAGACAGATGATGAGAGTTCTCTTTGTCTTGGGTATAACAAAGAACTGTTGATGAGTATTACATGAATGAAATATTAACGATGGACTTTTAATTTGGAGAGGATAGTAAACATTATGTTCTACTTGACTCTTCTAATGGATTGTTGATTCCGCTGCAATTATGGTTGAAAATTTTTATCATCTATCATATGTTCTAAATATCTGATTTATTACTGATGAAGACTGTTGATAAATTAATTATCTTAGTCATAATATTCTTTACTGGGCTATTTGTGCTCACCCTTTTGCTTCACAATTCTTTTCAGGTATTAAGAGTGTAGCTGGGTCGAGCGAAGATAACAGGGAAATAATGTGATGGTTCGAGACTGTGGAAGTTTTTCAATAAATTATAAAACTGCATGACATATAATATATAATTATATTGAGGACCTAAGATTGGTGTGTCGTATATTGTACGTCACTTAATAATTGATTTTGATGAACAATAATAGGGTGATGAGAACCCAACTTTGGAAGCGTAAAAAATGCACTCCATTAGAATGAGGATGACAAAATTCTTCTCGTGTCCCTTTGGAGACTTGAAATATTTGCTGTTGTACTTTATATGGCATTGTAATAATTTGAGTATGAATATTGTCGTATTATATACGTAACAATATTTGTATTGAAACTCACAGCTTATGTGTTGTCATATTTTGCACGACAGTTCAACAGTTGTATAAAAGAAGTTTGTATTTGAATTTTGTATCGTGTATCTGACGACTCAGAATGGGTTGTGTATACCTATTTTGGGGGTGTCACAATTAATGATGCGTCTTAATTCTAACACAGCTAATATATACTCTCTACATTCTATAATATATGACCTTTTAGAGTTGTATATAAAAATTAAAAAAATAATTGTATAAGATTAAATATAGTACTCCCTCTGTCCTATAATATATGACATTTTAGATGTCTGCATAAGAATTAAAGAAATAATTATATAGCATTAAATATAGTATGAATTGTCTATAATACTCTTTACTATACTTATCAGTTATCTCATATTCTCTCTCTCATTTGTAACATTTTTTCTATAAGGGTAATTTTAGAAAGATTGTGGTTACTTCTCCTAGATTATATAAAACGTCAAATAATTTGAGGAAAATAAAATTATCTAAAACGTCATATATTACGAGACAGAGGGAGTATCAATTGTCTATAATACCATTTACCATACTTATCTCATACTCTCTCTCATCTATAACATTTTCTCACGAGAAGTAATTTTAGAAAGATTATGGCTAATTCTCATAGATCATATAAAACGTCAAATAATTTGAAAAAAATAAAATCATCTAAAACGTTATATATTATGGGACAAAGGGAGTACACTGATAATGTATTAAACTTTAACTCATAATAATAAAATTAATGCTATGATAACAAAAGATGAGTATAAAAAATTAAATATAAAATAATGTGTCAAATAATAATTAATTGATATTCCACGGGTCAGTCGAATAAATATAATCAATAACTACCTTTTCGTATATAATCTTTTTGTTACCAAAACGTTATTAAAGTAATAAAAATACATTCTTATTATTTAATTTGTGTAGTATAGTTATGTACTTTTTTTTAACAGAAATTATTCTTTTCTTTTTATTTTTTCCAAAAACCCCTGCCTCCCATCATGATTACAAGAATCTGACGTCATCCTCCCATCATGCTTATATAAAGATGACGTTATAATATGATTGGTCCAAGAAGCATTCGTAGGTCCCACTAAATTTTTCCTCACTCCTCTAATAGTTGGGCAGCTAGGCTTGGTGGCTTACAATATCCAGACAAACAGCCCATAATATATGTACAAATACCATACACCGTATATATATATGAATAAGTCTTGCCAGACATGAAAGTTGGACAGGTTTATTGGACATTTTACAAAATTTTTTTTTTTTGCTAGTGACCCTTAAAAAATATATAGTATTTATTTCAACAGAATTTTTTTATAAAATATAGTGTTTTAGGTGTAATTTGGATACATAGTCTGTATAACCCTGTATTTATATATGTATCCCAATTACACCTAAAACACTATATTTTGTAAAAAAAATTTGTTAGAATAAATACTATACATTTTTTAAGGGTCACTAGCAAAAAAAAAATAAAAAAAAATTATAAAATGTCCAATAAACCTGTCCAGCTTTCCTGTCTGCGTATCATTGCTCTATATATATTCATAAAAATCTGCTCCAAATATATATATATATATATATATATATATATATATATATATATATATATATATATATATATATATATATATATATATATATATATATATATATGAAAAAGTTTATATGAGAGCTATAGTTCATAGACTTCTATTCAATTCATACCCAACAGCCATAAGAAACCAAAGCAATAAAAGAACTGTTCCATTCACAATCAATAAAATCACCATGTCTTTTACATCAGATCAAACACCTAATTTTGAAAATCTCAGAATGGTTCTATAAAGATTTGGATAATCAAATTCCTTACTGAGCTCAAGCTCAGCTCAATTTATGGAGATTTGTGACTTAGAAGAGATTTAGAGAGAGAGAGAGGGAGTTCAGAAGAAGTAGAGAGAAGTTCAGAAGGAAGAACAATTCATTTCATACCCCAACTGATTACAGATAGTTTTTTTTATACACAATAAAATGAACACTACGAAAATGAACATAAGGGAAATGAACACCACAATAACCAACCGACTCAATTATTACACAAAGACTATTATACCCTTAATGAATATTTATCGTAGAAGTATTATCGTAGTGTAATAGCTGGGTTCCTTACAATCCATCCCCCTTAAAAAATCACTTGTCCTCAAGGAGTAAAATCAAGAAATTTAGCATGCAAATCAGACCACAATTCCTAAGTTGCCTCTGAAGGTAGAGTGTTAATCCATTGAACCAAAACTTCAACCTCAACTGCATTGTTTTTCTTAACCATTTTCCGATCCAGCACGGCAAGAGGTTCAATAGCAAACTGGCCATGAGCATCAACTGGAGGTAGAACTGGGGAAACTTGAGCAGAAACACCAAGTTTTTTCTTCAATTAAGACACATGAAACACTAAGTGTATTTTAACAGCAGAGGGCAGTAATAATTTGTAAGCAACAGAGCCTATCTTGTCCAACACTGAAAAGGGACCATAATATTTGGAGTCCAACTTGGAATATTTAGATTGTGTCATAGAATGTTGTTTATAAGGTCGAACCTTCAAATAGACCAAATCTCTCACATTGAAGACCCTTTCCTGTCTGTTGGCATCAACATAATTCTTCATACGACACTGAGCTTTGGAGAGATTGTGCTTCAAAAGTTGTAACAACTGGTTTCCAGACTGGCAAAACAATCTAGTTGTAGGATCAGAAATAGTACTATATTAATGATAAGAAACATGTGGAGCTGCATATCCATACAAGGCTTGGAAAGGTGTTAACTATGTTCCACTATAGTAATGAGTATTATACCACCACTCAGCAAGCGATAGCCATTCACTCCATGATTTAGGTCTTTGACTGCATATACATCTCAGATAAGCCTCCAAGCACTGATTAAGTCTTTCAGATTGGCCATCACTCTGTGGGTGATAGGCTGTACTAAGTTAAAGTTTAGTACCCAAGAATTTGAATAAGGATTGCCAGAAATGTCCTATGAAAATTCTATCCCTATCTGAGACTATAGAACTAGGTAGCCCATACAGCTTATGAATATGATTAAGGAACAAGGTAGCAACATTAGTGGCAGTAAAAAGGTGCTTTAAAATCAAAAAATGTGCATATTTAGTGTGAGATCCCAAATTTTATAAAATGAAAGTATTCAATTTTTTTATAATTATTATTTTATTTCGTAAATGGTTAAATTGATAAAAGGTTAAAGTTAAGGGTGATATTTAAAAATTTTTTTTTGTAAAATAAGCAAGTTGTTATAAAATATTTATTTGGTCGGGGAATATTCTTTTTGTCAGGGAATATCCGTATGACGGTACAATCATTGATGGACCCCCGCAACGGAATTATTGTCGGATTGAGAAAACGATAAAAATATTTTATGAAAATAACGGCGGAAGTTTTACCGTTAATACTGTTGAACTACTCGGTAGTAAAAGTACAGTAATACGCGTGGTTGCATAGTAGCACACAGTATTGATTATTGATGTTTACGTGATAAGTCACTCAGTTTTGTTTTATTGATATTATTAATGTAATAAAACAGAAAAGCTTTTTATATAAAACAGAATACTTTTATAAAGTTATTCTATAAATAGAATATATTATATTCTATTATGCATAGTGTTTTACATAGTAAAATCTTTTTATATAAAACAGAATACTTTTATAAAGTTATTCTATAAATAGAATATATTATATTTTGTTATGCATAGTGTTGCATAGTGCCTGCATAGTGTTTTGCATAGTAAAATCTTTTTATATAAAACAGAATACTTTTATAAAGTTATTCGTTTTATTAGATTATAAATAGAATATATTTTATTTTATTTAAAAGATTTTGCTTTAAATGTGGATCGTCCGATTAAAAGTAAATCAATCTGGATCGTTCTTGAATTAGTTACTATGCAGTCCATTCTTCTATAAATAGAAGCTCATTCCTTCATTATTTCTTACGAATTCACTGAAACTCTAGAGAGAGAAACTATAGATAGAAAGAAAAAAAGTGTTCTGCTACTTCACTACTCCTATATCCAGTACTCTTCTTTCTAAGGTAAGGGATATTATTTGTTGTACTCGTAAGGGATATTATTTGTTGTACCCGTAAGGGGTATTATTTCTTTTGTATTCATGAAGAGAATTTCTGTTATTCCATTATTTATTATTCTGTTGGAATAACCTGTATACGCGGGCTACCCTATACTTGGTGAAATTCTTGTGTTATTACATTCTTTATTATTCTGTTGGAATATCCTGTCTGTGCGTTTTACGTCGGACCTGGTTCCGTCTTTATTATTCTGTTAGAATATCATGTCTATGCATTTTACATCGGACCTAGTTCTGTCTTTATTATTCTGTTGGAATATCCTATCTGTGCGTGTTACGCCGGTCCTGGTTCTATTATTTATTATTATGTCAGAATATCCTGTCGGTGCGTTTACGCATGACCTGGTTCCATTATTTATTTTTCTGTTGGAATAACCTGTCTGTGCGGTCTATTGCATGCCTGATGAATTCTTTTGTTATTCCATTCTTTATTATACTCAGTTGGTTAAAGTTTTGACTTCTATACTCCATGAAATTAGTGAAATATCCTTGATATTTCCGCTTCATCTAGTATCTTTTCATAAAAATATTCTTCTGAGCATTCTTGAATTTTACTCTACAAAGAAGTATCATGTTGACAATTTGGACGTTATTAGTTCTTGGATAAATTAATTCTTGAAATTATTTTATTGAACTCTTATATCATTGTCATCATCTTTATGTTTATATTATGTTGAAAGTCATCTGTGACCTGTAGTACATAGATGGACTTGGTATGATTATGACAAGGGTTTATTCGGTGTAATCATGACCGTAATGTTACAAATGATGTGGTAAAAGTCCTCATTGGCCCGTAGTACATTGATGAACAGTTTTTGGTATGATTATGACTATGGATTCTCTTCGGCCAAGGGTGCAAAGCTGAATTATTTTCTGGCATGATCAGGACCGTTGATGAAAACACGATTATCTTTGGCCCGTAGTGTGACGCCCCCAAAATTAGGTATACATCACCCATCTTGGGTCGTCAGATACATGGTACAGAATACAAATACAACTTACTAATACAACTATCGTGCACAATACGACAAAACATAAACTGTGAGTTTGAATACAAATATTGTCTTCTAGAGAGTATTCATACTCAAAAGGAGTCCTCATTACAATTATTATCACACTATTACATAGAATAGTGAGGACTACTAATACTATCATCTGGTCCATCACTCCGTTCCTCGACTCGTCCCAGCTATATTCTCATTTCCTGAAGAGAACAGTGAAAGAAAGGGTAAGCTTAACTAGCCCAGTAAGAAATATTATGACTAAGATAATGCAGAATAAATTATCATTAGCCTTAAACAGTGTTAAACTGATAAAATATAATGAACATCAAGTTTAACTGCAGCGGAACAAGCAATCCATTAAAAGAGTCAAGCAGAAAATAAAATCTATTATCTTCTATGATTTAAAAGGTTTTTCAACACTGTTATCGCTGGGACTCAGCTTAATAAAATAATCCACATCATCGAATCACCCCTGCACTACGACCAAGGATATTCGTGTATTCATTAATGGTCATGATCATGCCAACAACTGTCCATCAATGCACTACGGGCTAATGAGGACTTTTACCACATCATTTGTAACATTACGGTCATGATTATACCGAATAATCCCTGGTCATAATCATACCAAGTTCATCTGTGCACTACAGGCCACAGATGACTTTCAACATTTTATAAACATGAGGATGATGACAATGATATAAGAATTCAATAAAACAAGTTCAAGAATTAATTTATCCAAGAATTAACAACGTCCAAATTGTCAACATGATACTGCTTTGTGGAGTAAAATTCAAGAATGCTTAGAAGAATATTTTCATGAAAAGATACTGGATGAAACGCAACTATCAAGGATATTTCACAAATTTTATGAAGTATAGAAGTCAAAACTTAACCAACTGAGTATAATAAATAATGGAATAACAAAAGAAATCACCATGCATGCGATAGACCGCACAGACAGGTTATTCCAACAGAATAATAATTAATGGAACCAGGTCTGACGTAAAACGCACAGACATGATATTCCAACAGAATAATAATAAAGACGGAACCAGGTCCGGTGTAAAACACACAGACAAGATGTTCCAACAGAATAATAATAAAGACGGAACCAGGTCTGGTGTAAAACACACAGACAGGATGTTTCAATAGAATAATAATAAAGACGGAACCAGGTCTGGTGTAAAACACACAGACAGGATGTTCCAACAGAATAATAATAAAGACGGAACCAGGTCCGGTGTAAAACACACAGACAGGATGTTCCAACAGAATAATAGAAGAATGTCACCAAGTATAGGGTAGACCGCGTATACAGGTTATTCTAACAGAATAATAAGAAATGGAATAACAACAGTTCTCTTCATGAATAAGAAAGAATAACACCCCTTACCGTTTTAAAGAAGAACTGAAATAAGGAAGTAGTTAAGTAGCAGAATACTTTTCTTCTCTCTCTATAGTTTCTCTCTCTAGAGTTCAGTGAATTCGTAAGAAATAATGAAGGAATGAGCTGCTATTTATAGAAAAATAGAATGCATAGTAACTAATCCATGAACGGTCCAGATTGATTACTTTAATCTGACGGTCCATATTTAAAGAAAATCTTTTAAATAAAATATAATATATTCTATTTATAGAATAACTTTAATAAAGTATTCTATTTTATATAAAAATATGTTTCTGTTTTATTACATTAATAATACGAATAAAACAAAACTTTATTATCGCTAAATAATTCATATTATTAACTGATAATAATTGAATCAAACTGAGTGACTTCTCACATAAGCATTAATAATCAATACCGTGTGCTATTATGTAACCAAACGTATTACTGTACTTTTATTACCGAGTAGTTCAACAGTATCAATGGTAAAACTTCCGCCGTTATTTTTAATAAAATATTTTTGTTATTTTTTCAATCCGACAATAATTTCGTTGTGGGGTCCACCAATGATTGTGCCGTTGTACGAATATTCCCTATTAAAACGAATATTCCCCGACCAATCGAATATTATATAACAACTTGCGTACTTTCTAAAATTTATAAATATTACCCACAACTATAACATTATATCAAATTAATTTTATAATATTCAAAAATGATATTTATAGAAAATTTATCTTTATTTATAAAAGTTGGGGTCTTACAACCTCCCCTTCTTATGAAATTTCGCCCTCAAAATTAGGGTACGTACCTGGTATGTCAAAGAGGTAAGGATACCTTGACTTCATTTCAGATTCTAACTCCCAAGTCATTTCCTCAACATCGTGATTTCTCCACAAAACTTTGACTTGAGGTATAACCTTGGAGCGTAAAATATATTCCTTCTTATCCAAGATTTGAATAGGAACTTCTTCATACGTCATATCCTCCGCTATTTCGTCCGGTTCTAACTCAATAATGTGGTTCGGGTCTTCCACACATTTACGTAACATGGATATGTGAAAAATGTTATGAATACGAGACATACTTGGCGGTAAAGCGAGTCTATAAGCCACAGTTCCTACTCGATCGAGGATTAAAAATGGACCGATGAATCGAGGATTGAGCTTTTCTCTCTTTCCAAATCTCGTAACTCCTTTCCATGGAGCAACACGTAAGAACACATGATCTCCTATATCAAATTCCACGTCCTTTCGATGAAGATCAGCATAACTCTTTTGTCGATCTTGTGAGGTTTTTATACGTTGTCGGATCGTTTGAATCTTTTCTGTAGTCATACGTACCAACTCTGGTCCCAACAACGTTGCTTCACCCACCTCATCTCAGCATACTGGAGAACGATACTTTCTTCCATACAACGCTTCGAATGGAGCTATGCCAATATTTGCTTGATAACTGTTGTTGTAGGAAAACTCCACCAATGGTAAGAACTTGTCCCAACTTCTCTTGAAATCAAGGACACAGAGTCTTAATAGATATTCAAGAGTTTGAATAGTCCTCTCTGATTGTCCGTCCGTCTGAGGATGATATGCCGAACTAAATCGTAAATCCGTGCCCATAGCTTTTTGTAAACTAACCCAAAATCGTGAAGTGAATCTTGGGTCTCGATCAAAAACTATGGATACTGGCATACCATGCAGTCTTACAATCTCGTTTACGTACATACGAGCAAGACGTTTAAGTGTATAAGTTTCTCGTATCGGTAAGAAATGAGCAGACTTGGTCAATCTATCAACAATGACCCAAATCGCATCTATACCTTGAGAAACCTTAGGAAGACCGGTAACGAAATCCATGGTAATGTGCTCCCACTTCCATTCTGGAATTTTAAGTGGTTGCAATGGACCTTTTGGTACTTGATGCTCTGCTTTGACTCGTTGACAAGTTAGACACCTTGAGATAAACAACGCTATCTCTCTCTTCATATTTCTCCACCAAAATGTATGACGAAGATCATGATACATTTTGGTACTTCCAGGATGGATTGCAAACGGTGTGTTGTGCGCCTCCATCATGATTTCATACTTTAAATCAGGGTTGTTAGGAACACAAAGTCTGGAGTTGACTCGAAATGTTTCTTCTTCATCGATTCTTGCTTTCGGCATAGCACCTTCTTGCACTTTCTTCCTCATATGCATCAGCTCCAGGTCTGTAGCTTGAGTAGCTTTAACTTTATTGATTAAAGTTAGTTTTACTCGTATATTTGCCATCATCACATGGGTCCCTGGAGTCTTTAACTCTATCTCCATCCTTTACAAGTCACACAAAATGGGCCTTTGTGTTGACAATATCGCACTCGTACTTGCATATGATCTTCTACTCAATGCGTCAGCTACCACGTTAGCTTTTCCAGGATGGTATTGAATGGTATGATCATAATCTTTCAACAGTTCAAGCCAACGTCGTTGTCGCATGTTGAGTTCCTTTTGAGTGAAGAAATATTTGAGGCTTTTATGATCCGTAAAGATCTCCACCTTCTCCCCATACAAGTAATGCCTCCAAATTTTAAGTGCAAAGACAACAGCTACCAACTCTAAATCATGAGTAGGATAATTCCTCTCATATTCCTTGAGTTGTCTTGATGCATAGGCTATGACTTTTCTATATTGCATGAGAACGCATCCCAACCCTTTGCTCGAAGCATCACTTTAGATGACAAATCCCTCCGAGCCAGATGGTATTGTTAGAACAGGTGCTGAAATGAGTCTTCTCTTGAGTTCTTGAAAACTCTTCTCACATTCTTCGCTCCAACCGAACTTTGTATCTTTCCGAGTCAGCTGAGTTAATGGAGTAGCGATTCGAGAAAATCCTTCCACGAATCTCCTATATTAACTAGCTAAACCAAGAAAGCTACGTACTTCGGTCACTGATTTAGGTTGCTCCCAGCTTTGAATAGCTTCAATCTTTGCCGGGTCAACAGATATTTCACGACTTGATACTACGTGCCCAAGGAATGCTACCTCCTCCAGCCAGAACTCGCATTTTTTCAACTTGGCATAAAGCTTATATTCACGAAGCTTTTGGAGTACCAGCCTCAAGTGTTGCTCATGATCTTCACGGCTTTTGGAATAAATAAGGATGACATCAATAAAGACGACCACAAAGTGTTCCAAATATTTCTTGAATACCCGGTTCATCATATCCATAAAGGCAGTAGGAGCATTAGTCAATCCAAAGGACATGACTAGGAATTCATAATACCCGTACCGAGTTCTGAAAGCCGTTTTTGAAATATCCTCAGTTCTAACCTTCAGCTGATGATATCCAGAACAAAGATTGATCTTTGAAAAGAATTGTGCTCCTTGCAACTGGTCAAACAGGTCATCAATACATGGCAATGGGTACCTGTTTTTGATGGTGACATGATTTAACTCCCGATAATCAACACAAAGTCACATACTTCCATCTTTCTTCTTCACGAATAGCACAGGAGCACCCCAAGGAGAAGTACTAGGACGAATAAAGCCAATGTCTAACAATTCCTGCAGTTGGATCTTTAACTCCTGAAGTTCAATAGGAGCCATTCGATATGGAGCTTTGAAAATGGGTTTTGTACCGGGTTCAAGGTCGATACAAAATTCAATTTCACGCTCTGGGGGTAGGCCAGGAAGTTCTTCAGGGAATACGTCAGGGAATTTATTAACAATAGAAATATCATTCAAAACTGACGTATTTTTGTTTAAATCCGTGACATGAGCTAAGAAAGCTTGACATCCGTTTTTCAATAAACGAATAGCTTTATGGCTTGAGATGATAGCGATTGATTTTAATGGTTTGGTTGCTTGAATTCGCATAATAGGTCGATTAGGAATATGAAAGCTAACAACCTTACGAAAATAATCAATTTTTGCATGATGAGTAGTTAACCAATCAATCCCTAGAATCACGTCAAATGCAAGTATTTTTAATGAAATCAGATTGACAGGTAATGTGTGGGTACCAACTTGAACCAAACAAGACTTATAAACCGTGGATGTAATGAAGGTTTCTCCCAATGGAGTTTCAACAGATAAGTCAAAGTCTAATTTCTCCGGAGTCAAATTTAATCGATGAGCGCAAGTAGGAGAAATAAAAGAATGGGTAGAACCGGTATCAAATAAAGTATAGACTTCGTTAGAGTTTATGATAAGCTTACCCGTGATGACCTCATTCGGGTTCCTTGCTTTCTGGGAGGTCACAACAAACGCTCTCTCTTGCACTACCGATTTTGACTTTTCTGGGACGACCTTTGGTGTCTCCATCTTGGCTGAACTTGTTTTTGGTAAACGACAAAATCGAGCTAAATGACCTTCTCTTCCACAATTATAACATGCTTTAGATGGCATCACGCAGTTTGGACTGATGTGCCCCTCCCCTCTGCATTTGAAACATATGATAGGTGGTCGTTCTCCTTCCTTAACAACGGGTGCTGGTGCTGACGTCTTTTCATCATTGTTGAATCTCCTCTTCTTGAAATGACCATTTTTATTGTTTTGGCCCTGATTACCACCGAAGTGGTTACCATTTCTGGCCTGTTGATTCCCTCCACGCTTGTTGTCACCGCTTCGATGACTGCTCTCATTGGTATTATCATTTTGCCGACTGCTCTCTTTTGGTTACGTTGACTCATTATCGCGCTCCACTAACTGAGCCATATTCACAATATCTGAATACAAACACAGTTTATGAGAAATAAGATGTTGACGAATCTCAGGTTTCAAACCTCACAAAAATATTCGCGTCATTCGCTCTTCATTATCCACCAAGTGGGACGCAAACCAGGACAACTCAGCAAATTTAGCCTCATACTGCGACACGGTCATATTATTCTGCTCAAATTTGATGAACTCCACCTCCTTCATGTGACGAACACTTTTGGGAAAGTATTTGTCATTGAACAGCTGTTGGAACTTCTCCCAAGACATCTTCAGTGCGGCAGGTTGAGTACGCTTAATCGATTCCCACCAGTAATTTGCCTCTCCTCGCAACATAAAGGCGGCAAAAGGGAACCTTTTGTTCCTCGGAGCATCCCAAGACATCAAATATCTTGGTGATCTACTTTATCCATGTTTCCGCTATAAGTGATTTTGGCTCTCCCTTAAACTCCGGTGGTCCCAGCTCCTTGAACTGTTTAGCGGTGACCGTCCGAGAGTTTTCAGTGTTTCCACCTATATTTTGGACAGGAGCCGCTCTCGCCTGCTGTTGCATGAACTGCATAAAGCTTCTGAACATTCCATCATTCATCATCTGGTCAGTGTTATTTGCATGAAGATTGTCACCTTCCTGATGCACATTATCCTGATTATTGATATGTGGTGAATCAACAGTCGCCTGTGCTCCATTGCTATTCTCAACATTCTCAGATGCCATTTTCAGATACTGCCACAAACAAAAGTTAATTGATATGTCATATATTATCCTTATATTCTGACCGACCAATTAAATACTATGCAAATAAACTTAGGTAGGTCATACTAGCGAAGGAATTTCCCGTCTCTCCCCTCCTAGTTCTATTCTCACATCTTAGTCAGGGATCATATTCCTAAGCTCTGATACCAACTGTAAAGCCCCCAAAATTAGGTATACATCACCCATCTTGGGTCGTCAGATACATGGTACAGACTACAAATACAACTTACTAATACAACTATCGTGTACAATACGACGAAACATAAACTGTGAGTTTGAATACAAATATTGTCTTCTAGAGAGTATTCATACTCAAAAGGAGTCCTCATTACAATTATTATCACACTATTACATAGAATAGTGAGGACTACTAATACTATCATCTGGTCCATCACTCTGTTCCCTGACTCGTCCCAGCTATATTTTCATTTCCTGAAGAGAACAGTGAAAGAAAGGGTGAGCTCAACTAGCCTAGTAAGAAATATTATGACTAAGATAATGCAGAATAAATTATCATTAGCCTTAAACAGTGTTAAACTGATAAAATATAACGAACATCAAGTTTAACTGCAGCAGAACAAGCAATCCATTAAAAGAGTCAAGTAGAAAATAAAATCTATTATCTTCTATGATTTAAAAGGTTTTTCAACACTGTTATCGCTGGGACTCAGCTTAATAAAATAATCCACATCATCGAATCACCCCTGCACTACGGCCAAGGATATTCGTGTATTCATTAATGGTCATGATCATGCCAACAACTGTCCATCAATGCACTACGGGCCAATGAGGACTTTTACCACATCATTTGTAACATTACGGTCATGATTATACCGAATAATTTCTGGTCATAATCATACCAAGTCCATCTATGCACTACAGGCCACAGATGACTTTTAACATTTTATAAACATAAGGATGACGACAATGATATAAGAATTCAATAAAACAAGTTCAAGAATTAATTTATCCAAGAATTAACAACGTCCAAATTATCAACATGATACTGCTTTGTGGAGTAAAATTGAAGAATGCTTAGAAGAATATTTTCACGAAAAGATACTGGATGAAACGCAACTATCAAGGATATTCCACAAATTTCATAAAGTATAGAAGTCAAAACTTAACCAACTGAGTATAATAAAGAATGGAATAACAAAAGAAATCACCATGCATGCGATAGACCGCACAGACAGGTTATTCTAACAGAATAATAATTAATAGAACCAGGTCCGGCATAAAATGCACAGACATGATATTCCAACAGAATAATAATAAAGACGGAATCAGGTCCGGTGTAAAACACACAGACAGGATGTTCCAACAGAATAATAATAAAGACGGAACTAGGTCTGGTGTAAAACACACAGACATGATGTTCCAACAGAATAATAATAAAGACGGAACCAGGTCTGGTGTAAAACACACAGACAGGATGTTCCAACAGAATAATAATAAAGACGGAACCAGGTCCGGTGTAAAACACATAGACAGGATGTTCCAACATAATAATAATAAAGACGGAACCAGGTCTGGTGTAAAACACACAGACAGGATGTTCCAACAGAATAATAGAAGAATATCACCAAATATAGGGTAGACCACGTATACAGGTTATTCCAACAGAATAATAAGAAATGAAATAACAACAGTTCTCTTCATGAATAAGAAAGAATAACACCCCTTACCGTTTTAAAGAAGAACTGAAATAATGAAGTAGTTAAGTAGCAGAATACTTTTCTTCTCTCTCTATAGTTTCTCTCTATAGTTTCTCTCTTTAGAGTTCAGTGAATTCGTAAGAAATAATGAAGGAATGAGCTGCTATTTATAGAAAAATGGAATGCATAGTAACTAATCCATGAACGGTCCAGATTGATTACTTTAATCTGACGGTCCATATTTAAAGAAAAATCTTTTAAATAAAATAAAATATATTCTATTTATAGAATAACTTTAATAAAGTATTCTGTTTTATATAAAAAGATGTTTCTGTTTTATTACGTTAATAATACAAATAAAATAAAACTTCATTATCGCTAAATAATTCATATTATTAACTGATAATAATTGAATCAAACTGAGTGACTTCTCACATAAGCATTAATAATTAATACCGTGTGCTACTATGCAACCACACGTATTACTGTACTTTTACTACTGAGTAGTTCAACAGTATCAATGGTAAAACTTCCGCTGTTATTTTTAATAAAATATTTTTGTCGTTTTCTTAATCCGACAATAATTCTGTTGTGGGGTCCACCAATGATTGTGTCGTTGTACGAATATTCCCTGTTAAAACGAATATTCCCCGACCAATCGAATATTATATAACAACTTGCGTACTTTACAAAATTTATAAATATTACCCACAACTATAACATTATATCAAATTAACTCCATAATATTCAAAAATGATATTTATAGAAAATTCATCTTTATTTATAAAAGTTGGGGTCTTACATGTAGTGCATGGATAATTCGTGGTCATGATACTAAAGAATATCCTTGACCTGTAGTGTAGGGATGATTCGATGATGTGGATTAATTATTGAGCTGAGTCTCAGCAATGAAATATTAATTCATGGATGTGATAATAATGAATATCTTTGGCCATAGTGCAAAGATGATTTAATTAATATGATTATAAGCAGAAATTATGATTTGGTATAACCATGATTTTTGATGTTTCAGGTGAAGATTGGTGATGAAAATTATCTTCGTCCTGGGTGCGAAAAAGAATTCAGAATCACAATTATGATTATGAGTTATTCATATGATTGTGGACAGGAATTATTGATTGATGTTACAGGGATAAAATATTATTGGTGGACTTTTAACATGGATAAGATAATAGACCTGATGGTCTATTTGACTCTTTTAATGGATTGCTCGTTCCGCTGCAACTATGGTTGAAAAGTTTTATCATCTACCATATGTTCTAAATCTCTGAGTTATTATTGATGAAAGCTATTGATAATGTAATTATCTTTAGTCATGATATTCTTTACTGGGCTAGTTGTGTTCACCCTTTTGCTTCACAATTCCTTTCAGGTAATAAAAGTGTAGCTGGGTCGAGTGGGGTATGAAGAGGATTAGAACGGTGATATCTAGCTGTGGAGGTTCTCCCTAAGCAGTATAAAAAAGTTCATTTAGTAATTATATTTGATGAATCTAATATGTTTAATGACATACAACCTCGTGTTATCATAAGACAGGGTTGTGCACATCCACTTGTTGGGTATATCTACGAGCACTACCTATATGATCTTGGAGTTTATTTGAAATATAATTTTCACTTGGAGACAGCGGAGATAATTATATGTCAAGAGAAGACTCACCATTAGAAAGAAGATGATAGTAATCTTCTCGTTTTTCTTTGGGGTCTATTAGGTCAACCAAGGATAATTCTGTGGACATATGATATCTATCATAACCTAGACGCATGGCCTCCCATGTACGAAGGTTTCCTTGAGCACTTCCCAAAGATTTTAATTTTTAAAACAATTATTGACTGTACATTTATGTAAGATAACATTGTAAAGTCTTGTGGTCAAGGCACCACGAGAGTATTATATATATTTGTATTAAAACTCACAGCTTATCTATTGTCGTGCTTTGCACGATAGTTCAACAGTTGTATAAATGAAGTTTGTATTTGATTTTTATAGTATGATATCTGGCGACTCAGAATGGGTCGTGTTGACCTATTTTGGGGACGTCACATTTAGTGAGTCTATCTATAACTACCAAGATGGAGTTGTAACCATGAGAAGTAGGTAATCCGTCAATGAAGTCCATAACAATATCCTTCTAAGGAATATCAAGAATAGGAAGTGGTTGCAACAGCCCTGGCACCACAGCAGTTTCATTTTTGCTCAGTTGACAGATGTCACATTCCTTAACAAAGCTTATTACATCCTTCCTCAGAGATGACCAATAGAAAAACTTTGAAATCCTTTCAAAAGTCCCTCTTCGTCCTGAGTGACCTCCCACAGGAGAAGTATGAAATTCGTGTAAAAGCTTAGTTTTCATAGCTGGAACATGACCAACAACTAATCTATTCTTGTATTTAAGTCTGCCATTAACAAAAGAAAATATGGTAAGGAAGTAGGATCTAATGCAAGTTGAGTTATCACCTGCTGAAATTCAGGATCAGTTTCCCAAGTCTGAGCTAGCTCTTGAATCCAAGTAGGAGTAACTGAGGTAATAGCCAAATAATGGGAGACATTACTGCTACCTTCCTGAGACTCATGATGAAGTTGCCTAGACAAACCATCAGCTGCTAAATTTTCCTTTCCTTTCCTGTAACAGATTTCATAGTCCAGTTCCATTAACCTTGTGATCCATTTCTGTTGATTAGTAGTAGTTATTCTTTGATCCAACAGATATTTGAGACTTGGGTGATCTGTTTTGATAATAAACTTGTTTCCCATTAAGTAATGCCTCCATTTCTGCACAGAGTAAATGACAACCATAAACTCTTTCTCATAAGATGACAAGCCTAAATGTTTTGAAGCAATAGCCTTACTTAAGAAAGCAATAGGCTTGCCATTTTACATTAATACTGCTCCAATTCCAGTAGCACTAGCATCAGTTTCTAATACAAATGGAATGCTAAAATTAGGCAAAGCCAACACAGGAGAAGAAACCATAGCTCCTTTGAGCTTAACAAAAGCCTCTTTAGCTTCAACATTCCAATGGAACTGATCTTTTTTTAGCATATCAGTCAGTGGTTTACTTATTAAACCATATTGTCTAATGAACTTCCTGTAATAACCTGTGAGACCCAGAAATCCCCTCAAACCCTTAAGGTTCTTAGGCTTTGGCCACCGCACCATACACTCTATCTTTAAAGGATCAGTAGAGACTCCTTCAGGTGTAATGATATGACCAAGATACTGAACTTGTTGTGCAGCAAAAATACATTTGGATAATTTGACATACAACTGATGTTGCCTCAACAGCTGTAATGTTATTTCCAAATGCTATAAATGAGTCTCATATGTGGGACTGTAAACTAAGATATCATAAAAAAAACTAAGATGAAATTCCTTAGATAAGGGGCAAAGACAGTGTTCATTAAGCTCTGAAAGGTAACTGGAGCATTGGTTAGCCCAAAAGGCATAACCTTAAACTCATAATGCCCTGAATGAGTCCTAAAAGCTGTCTTACGAATGTCAAGTAGGTGTACTCTTATTTAATGATACCAGACCTGAGATCCAACTTTGAAAACCAGCTTGAACCATTAAGTTCATCCAACAACTCATCTATTACAGGTATAGGAAATTTATCTTTAATAGTAGCATCATTGAGTGCTCTATAATCAATACACATTCTCCAAGTATTATCATGTTTCTTTACTAACAATACTGGAATGGCAAAAGGACTGTTACTATTCTGAATAACCCCACTATTTAGCAACTCAGTCACTATTTTCCCAATTTCAGATTTTTGGACATATGGATATCTATAAGGTCTCAAATTCATAGGTTTGCTACCTTCCTGCAAATTAACATGATGGTCATGAGATCTTTAGGTGGCATACCTCTAGGTTCTTCAAAGACATCTGAGAATGATTTCAGAAACTCTTTAAGTTTTGGACAGGTAGGTTCTAAGGGTGGACAGTCTTCACATTCCAAGATTCCATATAAGCATCCAAAAAAACCATGAGATGTTGTTTGCAACTAGTTCTGGAACTCACTAGATTCCATTAGTTGTGTTGTTGGAGTGACATTAATGTCTTCCCCTTTCATCAACACTGTCTCCCCATTTTGCACAAATTGGAGCTGCATTTTATTGAAGTCAAAAGTTACAAGACTTACTGTCCTCAACCACTGGACCCCTAGAACAGCATCAACACCTCCCAAGGGCAGAATTCTCATCAATGTAGTGTAATCTCTACCATGCACCTGCCATTGGAACTCTGAACACACTTGTTCACTCTGCACCTTAA
Source organism: Panax notoginseng (assembly GCA_016801055.1). Classification (NCBI taxonomy): domain Eukaryota; kingdom Viridiplantae; phylum Streptophyta; class Magnoliopsida; order Apiales; family Araliaceae; genus Panax; species Panax notoginseng. Next base: position 155,810,674 of record CM029022.1, on the reverse strand, counting down.
AACCATCTACAACTGAGACCGTCACTGGTGAAGTATTTGTTAGCTTAACCTTTAGTTTCTTAGAAGCGTGAGGATCTAAGAAATTTCCAGTGCTACCACTGTCAATTAATATGCTAACTGATCTGCCCCCCACTGACCCGTGTACTCTGATGGTATTGTTAGCATTATGTCCAGATAAAGCATGCAATGTTATTTGTACATCATCCTTTTGATCCTCTAATAATGTCCTGTTTTGCTCTTCCTACATCTCTACTTCTGTTACACAATCTTTTTGTTCCTCAGTTTCCAAGCACATTTCCTCCTCCTCAGATGGTACCATCATGAACAAATGAGGCTGTTTGCATACATGACCAAATACATACGACTCACCACAAGAAAAACATAGGCTTTTCCTCCTTTTCTCAAGTATTTGATCTCTAGTCAAATGCTTAACTAGTATACCTCTTCTCTGCTCATTTCCAGACCAAGCAACCTTAGTTTCCCCCACATTAGGACTAGAGAATTGCATTCCATTATTGTTGACACTTTTCTGCAAGCTAGAATTCATTACTACATTCCTGCTGCTGGAATTATTAATGATAGAAGATTTTAGTACAGTTTTGCTTCTTTTGATCCATGCTTCCACTTTAGCTTCTTCAACTCTAGCCCATCGAATAGCCTCCTTAAGAGTAGTAACCCCTAACTCCTGAATACCTAACTGAATATCCTCCCTCAGTCCACCAACAAAGCAATCAATAAAAAATTCTTCATTCAACTTTGAATTTTTTATCAGTGCCCAACCTCTTAGTTTCTCAAACTTTGTTCGATATTCATCTACAGTTGTGATTTGTTGTAACTTTTTAAGTTCAGCTATAGGATTCACCTTAATCTCAAGACTAAATCTAGTTAGCAATTCATCAATTAAACCATTCCAGGTCAGGTCAATAATGTGACGCCCCCAAAATAGGTCCATTCCACCCAACCCATTTTGAGTCGCCAAATACATGGTACAGAAACAACTACAACTTTATTAATACGTTTGTCGTACAAAATACGACAACATATATACTGTGAGTTTAAATACAAATATTGTCTTCTAGACAATATCCACACTCAAATAAGTTCTCATTACAATTATTGATACATTATTTCACAAAAATGGTGAGGACTACTAAAATAACTTCTAGAACCATCATTCCATACCCCGACTAGTACTCGCTACATTCTCGCCTCCTGAGAAAAATGGAACAAAAAGGAAAAGGGTGAGCTCAACTAGCCCAGTAAAAAATATTATGACTAAGATAATACAGAACAAATTATCGTTAGTCTTCAACAGGGAAAAATCTAATAGAATACAATAGACAACAAGTTTTAAATCAATATTCATAGCAGAAAATAATAATTCATAGAAGAGTTACGTAGAGAATGAAATCTACTATTATCTATGAATTTAAAAGTCCATCATCAACATTTTATCCCTGTAACATCAATAAATAAATATCTTGAATCAAATAGTCATCTTTGCACTACAGGCCAAAGATATTCATTAGTTGGTCATGTTCATCTCAACACCTGTTCATCTTTGCACTACGGGCCAAAGATATTCATCAGAAAGCATTCATCTTTGCACTACATGCCAAAGATATTCAGTTATATCATCATTTAAGACTGAGGATGATGAAAAATATTTTTAAAAAAAGGAATCCAGTGAAACAAAAGAGTAAATATTAAGGATTCGTATTTCAGCAATTCCATGTCCAAAAATACCTCATAAATAATCATGGTGGAGTAAAATACAAGAATGATCAAAACATGGATACAATCAAAGCTAGTATCCAGAATAGATATTTTGGACAAAAAGTAAAAAAATCATTTTTCGGTGAATAGTACCGTATTTGTGAATAGTGCCGTATACGTGAATAGTGCCGTATACGTGAATAGTAACTCCGACACCAAAAAATAGAAATTTCACAAAAAATATCATTATGTTTCGTGAATAGTACTCGTGAATAGTAACTCATGAATAGTAACTCGTGAATAGTAACTCATGAATTGTAACTCCGACATGAAAAAATTTCAAATTTGATAAAAAGTTCCAACCAATATTTCGGCATAATGATATTGAAGAAATAATATCATTTACGAAGAAAATAATATCTCTTACCTCGTAAAGACAGTACTACTAGTTGAAACACCGGATATAGGCTATGACTTGAACTTGCATCGTATAGCAACACTCAAAGTATTAAAATACTCACAAGAATACGCTCACTAATATAGAGAGAGAAATAGAGAGAAAACTTTAGTTTCTGGTGTAATTTTCAATTCTAACCTAAGCACCCTATTTATAGAAAAATGCTTAGAACACCAAAGCAGAAAATTTAATAAAATATTAATATATATATATAAAATTTTCCTATGCCAACCTTTGTAGATCTGAATTTCAGCCATTTGCAACACATGGGGGGCCAACCAAAACAATAAAAACGTTTTTCTAACTATAAATATTTTAAACTTTCAAAAATCAATTATTCTGGAACCTCGAAACTTCAATAATTTATAATAAATAGCTCTTTAATCAGAAAATTCGAATCTCGCAATTTTTTATAGGAAATTCAATTCTCTACAACTTTGCAGAAGAAAGTTTTTCCAAATTCCAAACAGAAATTAACCGAAATTCATAAACGAACGATTTTACAGGTTATAATCAAATTTTAGTCAAGAAATGGGCCCACAGACATGATTAACATATTTTAAACAACTTTTGCAACAAAAATACTCTTTCTCCTCATATACTCATATATCCCACATTCATTATAAAAATATCATCATTATTATATTATTAAAATAATATATTTAAATGAATTATTTTATCAGAAAAAGATAAAATATTAATTTTTAACAATTGTCACATTTAAAAATTTTCTCCATCTATATCCACATAAAATCAATATTTTCCTCATCATATAAATCAATAATTAATTATTCACAAATAATATTACATAATCACAGTATTGGCAACCAGGCTGTTCCTAGGAAAGAGGGGGCTTTCCAATAAGGATCTCTCCTTACTGACGCGCAATTAGATGACCAAACCTCTCCTTAGACAGAACTTTCTAGACATTGCTAATAATGTTATCTAATAATATTATTCAGATAATATGAATTATTGCTCCGATAATAGAAAATACTGTGTAGTGACAATTATTAAAACAACAGTAATATAAAATATCAACGCAGCAATTATTGAATTAATAAAGTAAAATACTGAACAGTAATTACTGTAACCATTATTGAGTAGTGCCTTCTTATGTAAGAATCAATAATTGGTGCAATACCGTGTGCTACTGTGCAACAACGCGTATTACTGTGTTTTAACCACCGGGTATTCCAACAGTATTAACGGTAACAACTACGCCGTTATTTATAAACAACTTGTTTTTGTCGTTTTCTTCATCCAATCGCTTTCTGTTATAGGGCCCATACAAAGCTGCACCGTCGTACGAATATTCCCTGACAGCAAGAATATTCCACGACCAAACGAATATTCTCCGACAACAATGAATATTTTATGACCACTTGCTTATTTAAAATATTTACGCATTTTATCCATAACTAACCTCATTAATAAATTTAACTCTTACTATTTCAAAATAATAAATAGAGGAAATTAAATTTCATTTATTAATAATTTGGGGTCTTACAACCTCCCCTCCTTATGAAATTTCGTCCTCGAAATTAACGTACGTACCTGGCATTTCGAAAAGATGCGGATACCTCTCTTTCATTTCTGTTTCCAACTCCCAGATCATTTCTTCAATAGCATAGTTCCTCTACAAAACTTTAACTTGTGGTATGACCTTCGTGCGTAGGACATGCTCTTTCCTATCCAAGATCTTGACAGGTACCTCCTCGTACATTAAGTCTTCAGCTATCTCGTCCGGTTCTAACTTAATAATGTGGTTTGGGTCTTTCACATATTTTCGTAACTTCGATACGTGAAAAACGTTATGAACACGCGTCATACTTGACTGTAAAGCGAGTCTATAGGCCACAGTTCCTACTCGATCGAGCATTTCAAATGGACCAATAAATCGAAGGTTTGAGCTTTCCTCACATCGCCAATTCTCGCTTTTGGAATAACAACTTCTTGCACTTTCTTTTTCATACGCATCAGCTCCGGGTCTGTGGCTTAAGAAACTTTAACTTTATCTATTAAAGTTGATTCTACGCGTATACTTGACATCATCGCACTCGTTCCTGCATATGATCTTCTACTCAATGCGTCAGCTACCACGTTTGCTTTTCTAGGATGGTATTGGATGGTATGATCGAAATCTTTCAACAGCTCGAGCCAACGTCGGTGTCGCATGTTGAATTCTTGGAAGCTCTTCTCGCATTCCTCGGTCCATTCAAAGTTTGTATCTTTTCGAGTCAGCTGAGTTAATGGAGTAGCGATTCGAGAAAATCCTTTTACAAATCTCCGATAATAACCAGCTAAGCCTAGAAAGCTATGTATTTCGATTACTGACTTAGGTTGCTCTCAACTGTGACTCATATCCCAATCTTGGATATCACGTCACAATGGCACCTATTAGTTTACTACCGCACAAATATGGCGTCCCCTACGGAGAGTCTGGCTTCAGTGCATTCCACAAAGGAAGTCACCAGATAAAGGCTCGGGTACAAACTTCTACAGTTAGGTTTTTAACTCCTGAAGTTCAATAGGAGCCATTCGATATGAGATTTTAGAAATGGGTTTTGTACCGGGTTCAAAGTCGATACAAAATTCAATATCACACTTTGGGAGTAAGCCAAGAAATTCTTCAGAAAATACGTCAAAAATTTTATTAACAACAGAAATATCATTCAAATCTGACGTATTTTTGTTCAAGTCCATGACATGGCTAAGAAAGCTTGACATCTGTTTTTCAATAAACGAATGACTTTACGGCTTGATATGAAAGAGTTTGACTTCAATGGTTTGGTTGCTTGAATTCGAATAACAGGTTGCTTAGGAATATGAAAACTAATAACTTTACGAAAGCAATCAATTTTGGCATGATGAGTAGTTAACCTTAAAATCACATCAAAAGCAAATATCTTTAAAGAAATAAGGTCAATAGGTAATGTGATAGTGCCAACCTGAATCAAGCAAGATTTATAAACAGTGGATGTAACGAAAGTTTCTCCTAACGGAGTTTCAACAGATAAGTCAAAGTCTAATTTTCTCCGTAGTCAAGTTTAAACGTTGAGTATAAGCAGGAGAAATAAATGAATGGGTAGAACCGGTATCTAATAAGGTATAAACTTCGCAAAAAATTATAATTAACTAACCCGTGCTAACTTCATTCGGGTTCTTCGCATTCTGACCAGTCACAAAAAATGCTCTTCCAGGAACCATTGACTTTGACTTTTCTAGGACAACTTTTTGAGTCACCACCCCCGTTGGACTTGGTTTCGCTACAGTACAATCTCGAGCGATATGTCCTTCTTTTCCACAGTTATAACATACCTTAAACTGTTGTGGGCAGTTTGGGCTGATATGTCCTTCTTTTTCCGCACTTATAGCATATGACCGGTGGTCGTTCTCCTCCCTTAGAACCAGTTGTTGCTGGTGCTGACGTCTTCGTATTATCATTGTTGAATCTCCTCTTTTTAAAATCTCCTCTCGACTCGCTTCTTCTATTTTCATGGCCACGATTACCACCAGAGTGGTTGCCCTTCTTGTCTGTATTTTTCTTTCTCCGCTGGTTATCATTGTTCTGATGACTACTGTCACCGGTATGATCCTGGTTGTGGTCCCTCGATTGACCGTACTCATTATCTCGCTCTAATAATTGAGCCCTGTTGACAACATCTGAATAGAGAGAAAATTTATGAGAAATGAGATATTGACGTATGCCGGGTTTCAAACCTCTCAAAAACATCCGCGTCATACGTTCCTCATTCTCCACCAAATGAGGTGCAAACCTGGACAACTCTGTAAACTTCGCCTCGTACTGGGACACCGTCATGTTATTCTGCTCCAGTCTAATAAACTCTACCTCCTTCATATGGCGAATACTTTCAGGAAAGTATTTTTTGTTGAAAAGTTTCTGAAATGTATCCCAAGACATGCTGAGTGCGGCAGGCTGGGTCCGTTTCACAGACTCCCACCAGTAGTCTTCCTCGCCACGAAACATAAAGGTGGCGAATGGAACCTTCTGTTCCTCCGTGCATCCCAAGACATTGAATATCTTGGTAATTTGCTTGACCCACGTTTCCACCATGATCGGATCCGGCTTTCCCTTAAATTCTGGTGGTCCCAACTCTTTGAACTGCTTAGCCGTGATAAACCGTGAATTGCTATCATTTTCTCATGTATTTTGAACACGAGTCTCCTTCGTCTGATTTTGCATAAACTGCAAAAAGCTTCTAAACATCCCATCGTTCATCATCTCCTCATTGGTGTTCTTCACAGGAGGAACATTGCTAGCCTGTTGCACATTCTCCTCGTTGGTGAGTACAGGCGTCTCCACGATTTCATTTACTCCACTGTTAACATTCTCAGTCGACATTCTCAAATACTGTCATAAAACAAAGGTTAATTAAACAAATTAACAAATCACATAATACCCCTATATAATGACCGACCAACAAATAAGCTTAGGTAGGACACACTAGCGAAGGATTTACTCGTCTCTCCCCTCCCAGTTCTATTCCCCGATCTCTGCCAGAGATCATATCCCCAAGCTCTGACACCAACTATGACATTGGACACCATCATGTGTCAGCACCTCACAAGTGTACCTATCAACTTGCCACCGCAGAACGGCATCCCCTACGGAGAGTCTGGCTTCGGTGCATCCCCTATCAACAGGAAGTCACCAGCGAGAGGCTCGGGGATCTTTACTTATGGCTCTGATACCAACTGTGACGCCCCCAAAATAGGTATACATCACCCATTCTGAGTCGCCAAATACATGGTACAGAAACAACTACAACTTTATTAATACATTTGTCGTACAAAATACGACAACATATATACTGTGAGTTTAAATACAAATATTATCTTCTAGACAATATCCACACTCAAATAAGTCCTCATTACAATTATTGATACATTATTTCACAAAAATGGTGAGGACTACTAAAATAACTTCTAGAACCATCATTCCATACCCCGACTAGTACTCGCTACATTCTCGCCTCCTGAGAAAAATGGAACAAAAAGGAAAAGGGTGAGCTCAACTAGCCCAGTAAAAAATATTATGACTAAGATAATACAGAACAAATTATCGTTAGTCTTCAACAGGGAAAAATCTAATAGAATACAATAGACAACAAGTTTTAAATCAATATTCACAGCAGAAAATAATAATTCATAGAAGAGTTACGTAGAGAATGAAATCTACTATTATCTATGAATTTAAAAGTCCATCATCAACATTTTATCCCTGTAACATCAATCAATAAATATCTTGAATCAAATAGTCATCTTTGCACTACAGGCCAAAGATATTCATTAGTTGGTCATGTTCATCTCAACACCTGTTCATCTTTGCACTACGGGCCAAAGATATTCATCAGAAAGCATTCATCTTTGCACTACAGGCCAAAGATATTCAGTTATATCATCATTTAAGACTGAGGATGATGAAAAATATTTTTAAAAAAAGGAATCCAGTGAAACAAAAGAGTAAATATTAAGGATTCATATTTCAGCTATTCCATGTCCAAAAATACCTCATAAATAATCATGGTGGAGTAAAATTTAAGAATGATCAAAACATGGATACAATCAAAGCTAGTATCCAGAATAGATATTTTAGACAAAAAGAAGAAAAATCATTTTTCGGTGAATAGTACCGTATTCGTGAATAGTGCCGTATACGTGAATAGTGCCGTATACGTGAATAGTAACTCCGACACCAAAAGATAGAAATTTCACAAAAAATATCATTATGTTTCGTGAATAGTACTCGTGAATAGTAACTCATGAATAGTAACTCGTGAATAGTAACTCATGAATAGTAACCCCGACATGAAAAAATTTCAAATTTGATAAAAAGTTCCAACCAATATTTCGGCATAATGATATTGAAGAAATAATATCATTTACGAAGAAAATAATATCTCTTACCTCGTAAAGACAGTACTTCTAGTTGAAACACCGGATATAGGCTATGACTTGAACTTGCATCGTATAGCAACACTCAAAGTATTAAAATACTCACAAGAATACGCTCACTAATATAGAAAGAGAAATAGAGAGAAAACTTCAGTTTCTGGTGTGATTTTCAATTCTAACCTAAGCACCCTATTTATAGGAAAATGCTTAGAACACCAAAGCAGAAAATTTAATAAAATATTAATATATATATATTAAATTTTCCTACGCCAACCTTTGTAGATCTGAATTTCAGCCATTTGCAACACATGGGAGGCCAACCAAAACAATAAAAACGTTTTTCTAACTATAAATATTTTAAACTTCCAAAAATCAATTATTCTGGAACCTCGAAACTTCAATAATTCATAATAAATAGCTCTTTTATCAGAAAATTCGAATCTCGCGATTTTTTATAGAAAACTCAATTCTTTACAACTTTGCAGAAGAAAATTTTTCCAAATTCCAAGCAGAAATTGACCGAAATCCATATACGAACGATTTTTCAGGTTATAATCAAATTTCAGTCAAGAAATGGGCCCACAGACATGTTTAACATGTTTTAAATAACTTTTGTAACAAAAATACTCTTTCTTCTCATATACTCATATATCCCACATTCATTGTAAAAATATCATCATTATTATATTATTAAAATAATATATTTAAATGAATTATTTTATCAGAAAAAGATAAAATATTAATTTTCAACAATTGTCACATTTAAAAAATTTCTCCATCTATATCCACATAAAATCAATATTTTCCTCATCATATAAATCAATAATTAATTATTCACAAATAATATTACAGAATCACAATACTGGCAACCAGGTCGTTCCCAGGAAAGAGGGGGCTTTCCAATAAGGATCTCTCCTTACTGGCGCGCAATTAGATGACCAAATCTCTCCTTAGACAGAACTTTCTAGACATTGTCAATAATGTTATCTAATAATATTATTCAGATAATATGAATTATTGCTCCGATAATAGAAAATACTGTGTAGTAACAACTATTAAAACAACAGTAATATAAACTATCAACGAAACAATTATTGAATCAATAAAATAAAATACTGAACAGTAATTACTGTAACCATTATTGAGTAGTGCTTTCTTACGTAAGAATCAATAATCGGTGCAATACCGTGTGCTACTGTGCAACAACGCGTATTACTGTGTTTTAACCACCGGGTATTCCAACAGTATTAACGGTAACAATTACGCCGTTATTTATAAACAACTTGTTTTTGTCGTTTTCTTCATCCAATCGCTTTCCGTTATGGGGCCCACACAAAGCTGCGCCGTCGTACGAATATTCCCCGACAGCAAGAATATTTCACGACCAAACGAATATTCTCCGACAACAATGAATATTTTATGACCATTTGCTTATTTGAAATATTTGCGCATTTTACCCATAACTAACCTCATTAATCAATTTAACCCTTACTATTTCAAAATAATAAATAGAGAAAATTAAATTTTATTTATTAATAATTTGGGGTCTTACAAACAATATTTTCAACAAAGCTAGAATACCACAACTCAGCCTTTCCTTTGAGATGCATAGTTGCTAGGTATATTTTCTGATTTTCAGTAACATTATGATAAGAAAACAATTTATTGCACTTCCTAATCCAGGTCCTTAGTTAGATCCATGGAATTTAGGGAATTCAAATCTAATAGTCCTGAATATACCTTCATTTATATTGTTCTGTGTACTACCTCCCTCAAACGATCCAAGGATTGATCCAGACCTTTGTTGATTTAGATTTGGATTTGGAGGAGTTTGTTGAGTTTGTTGATTGTGGCTGTCAGGCTTTCCGTTATCTTGCTTCTGTCCTTGTGTTATCAACATTGCTTCTACTCCTTTCATTAGCTTCTCAAGCTTATCATCAAATCCTTTTTGCAGAGACTCCACTGAGGATTGCAATTGAATTTGCAAATCCTGGAGGTTAGTTTCTAGATTCGTTAATCTCCGATTGTTAGTAGCCATAACCACTGATCATAGCAAGCTCTAATACCACTTGTAAGGATTTAGATAATCAAATTCCTTACTGAGCTCAAGTTCAGCTCAATCTATGGAGATTTGTGACTTAGAAGAGATTTAGAGAGAGAGAGAGAGTTCAGAAGAAGTAGAAAGAAGTTCAGAAGGAAGAACAATTCATTTCATACCCCAACTGATTACAAATAGTTTATTTTATACACAATAAAATGAACACTACGAAAATGAACATAAGGGAAATGAACACCACGATAACCAACCGACTCAATTATTACACAAAGACTATTATACCCTTAATGAATATTTATCGTAGAAGTATTATTGTAGTGTAATAGTTGGGTTCCTTACAGGTTCTCAAGAAGGTTTTAGCCAAGGCTCAGGGTGAGGGTGCGGGTGCGGGTGCTGGTGCTGGTGCTGGTGTTAGGAGAAGCATTAGAAGGTATAAAATTGACAGATTATTGGTTTTTTTGCATAACTATTTTCTCTTAAATGTGGAAATTTCGTATGGTTTTATTTGTGTTTACTCTGTTTTTAAATCATAGGTTTTGTTTTACAACTTCAATTTACCTGGGTGTTGACTATATCCTTTAATGGATTATTCAATTTTGATTCTAGAAAACTTTTTGTTCTACTTGTTTTCCCTCTCTTATATATATTGAATTTCTTATGGGGTTACATTTGTTTAGTCTATTTTTAATCATGGATTCTTGTTTGTTGACTTCAATTTTACATGGGTCTTAACCGTTTTCTCATGGATTATTCAATTTTGATTTTAGAAACCATTTTTTGTTACTAACAAGTATTTTTTTATTGATTACATCTTCTTCCCAGTTCCCCTTTACTTGTCTGTCCATTTAAATATATGGGTTCTTGCCTTTTAGAGTTGTAGAAATCTGGGTATTGTACAATATTTGGTGGTTTTTCCCAGTTTTACTTTATGAGAAACTTTTTATTTGGGAATCTGTCTTTTGGGATGGAATGAAGGATGTTTGTTTGTGTGATTTCCATTTTGTTATGGGGTTCTTGTTTATTTTGGAGTTTTTTTGTCAGGGGTTAAATTTTTAGAAATCTGCTTTACAGGACTGAGTTGAAGTATTTGGATCCTTTCCTCATGTTGGATGAATTTGCAGGCACAATATGAATACATGATGGTAATTTAGTTTTTTGGGGGACTTTTAGTTTTTGTTTTGACTTTATTAAAACATTTGGCATCAATATTTTCTTGTTCTCGTTATTGCAGTTTCATCTCCTGTTGGATTTCCCGATCATCCACACAAAGGTTGTATTAGCCATTCCAAATCGCTCTCCAAATTGTATTTTAATGCATATGTTATAACCCTTTGTTCTAAAATACTCCATACCTTCCAAATTATAAGATTAATATTACTTTTTAAAATATAGGATCAAGTTTGACTTTTCAAAGTCAATATATTTTTAAATTCTAAATTGATATTATTCATTGAAAATTTAAAAACTAATTTGTAGTACTATCTAGATAGGTTACAATGTTCATAATTGTATTGTCAAAAACTAAATTAACTCGTATCAATTTTGAATTTGAAAATATCTCAAATTAACTTCAAAATTCAATATTGATCATATATTTTGGGATGGAGTAAGTTACATTCTTTAGCTTATAATGTTTATATTTCCACCCCTTTCCTTACAGGTTTTGAGACTGTCACATACATGATGCAGGTACACTTTTATCACATATATTTGGTTGAGGTTTGACCATTTGAAGTTGTTAGAGACTAACAAAACTCTAATTTATTTTTTTTAAATTAGGGAGCTGTCACTCATCAAGATTTCTCTGGGCATAAAGGCACAATTCGAGCCTGGGGATGTGCAGGTAGGATATCATGCATGATACCAACCTTTTCTGATTGTATTTCTTATCAGGATTAGAAATGTGTAGTGAAGAATTTATGATACGATCCTGCGTTTTTTTTCCAGTGGATGACAGCAGGTAAAGGGATAATTCACTCGGAAATGCCTGCAGGAGAAGGTACTCAAACTGGTTTGCAACTGTGGATCAATCTTTCCTCAAAGGACAAAATGTAAGAATTCTATGTTTGCATTGCACACAACGGAAAGATTCAAGAATGTATTTTTGTCTGACTAGAGTACGGTGAATTGAAATGCAGGGTTGAACCAAATTATCAAGAACTGCTAAGTAAGGATATCAAAAAGGCAGAAAATGATGGGGTTGAAGTCAGAATTATAGCAGGAGAATCAATGGGAGTTCAATCTTCCGTGTATACTCGAACTCCAACAATGTTTCTTGATTTTACTCTACAATCCTCGGCTCAAATGCATCCAAGAATTCCAGAATCTTGAAATTCGTTTGTGTATGTAATTGAAGGGGAAGGGGTTTTTGGCTCATAAAAACGTCTCCTACAACAGCTCACCATGTCCTGGTTCTAAGTACAGGGGATGGTTTAAGTGCATGGAATAAGTCTTCAAAGCAACTGAGATTTGTGTTGATTGCGGAGCAGCCGTTGAACGAACCGGTGACTCAATACGGGCCTTTTGTGATGAATACACAAGCTTAGATTGATCAGACTTTTGAGGATTATCAGTATTGCAAGAATGGGTTTGAAATGGCTAAATATTGGAGATCTCACCAATAAGAGAAATATAGGTCAGCAGCATCTTTAATCTATCACTATCTTTAACCACATTGAACAATTAGGCTTCTAGAAAATTGAAAAAGTAGCTGTTTTTCTACTAAAGTCATCATGTGTTGATCTTCCGTTGAAGCTTGAATTTCTATTATTTGTTTTTCCATTTTTGGTTGTATTTCATTATGTAGAAGTTAATTTTATTGTATTTCACTGTTTTAAATGTTTTGGTGATAATAGTTGATAAATGTGGGAATTGTTGTGGGATTGGCCTATTTTTGAGTTGGGTTCTTAACCATACAAATAAGACATGACCCCCAGCTAGAATGTAATTGCTGAACCACTTATACGACACAGAGGATTTTGATATTGGATGCACAGGTTGATTTGGCAATGAGTGAGGGTTCTTTTGTTGATGGGATTATGTTCTACATATCGCTAGTTTTGATCTTTAGGTATTGAAAGATTTTAAGGCCAAAGTTTGGTCAAGGGGCTGCAAAATATTTTTAGCAGAATGGCAAGTCACCTCTCTAACTATTGAAGAAAGTATAAAATTATCTTAAATTATCCTTCTCTATGAACATATCCTGAAAACAACAACAATGACTACAAGAACATGTTTACAACGGGCATATATATCCCAGGAAAACAATGACAGAGGGAAAGCAAAAGAAGGCCAAATCCCTTCCAAAAATCAAACAAAGGTTCTGCCAAAACAAAAAATGAATTAGAAATTGAAAATATGCAACCTGGTGACAAATTGAATATAGAACGAAAACAGCCTAATCCAGCTTAGCACTAAGCCAAGGATAAGGAGATAATACACCACCAATACCTAACTACCAAATATGAACCTATTGAAAACCCAACCAATTTATGAAAACATGTAGAAGTGAATGATAGCAGAAGCTGTAAGAAGAAACAGCTACAAAAGGTAGCAGCAAGCCAGCACAAACAAAAGAGCCAAAGAAAGAGCAGCAACTATAATAAGCAGTAGTAGAAAACAACCAGCTAGTAATAAAAGCGAGAACCACTTTGACTCATGTTTTCCAGCTCAAGAACAAAGTGGTCATATATGATTCTTTTATTATTTTTTCCCATGGATGTAAAAACTAAATAGCAAGTACTGGGTATAACACTCCTAGAATGTCAATGATAAGAGTATATCAAAGGCTCAACAAATAAAGGTGCTAGATAATTAAGCTACTGCTACAACTACTACTACTAGTACTAATACTACTATTTTAGAAAACAAGCCCAAATCAGTGGAAGCATATGCATATTTGTTAGCTTCTTGATAGATGTACTTAAACTGAACTACAATGTCGCCTCAGAAGGCATCTATTTACCTCATGGTAAATATGGTGAAAAGGCTTTATCCTAGACAGGGGAGTGAAACATACTGACGGTGCTAGGCTGCTAGCCGACCGAAAATGCCAACAAGTAAAGAGTAATAGAGTACTCAAGTACAAAACAGAGTCAGCACCAATCATTTCACAAATATCCATTTGCCAATAAGAGGAAAGACAACTGAGAAGTGAAAATTAAACCCATAATTGCAAGGCATAGGGGTAGTCGTCAAGGAAGATATTTTTTTTGAGGGAGGATGGGCAATCAATGCAATAGAGGATGATTGTGACATGAAGTAGAAGGTCTCTCGCAGAATGACATTGAATACTAACAAACTAGGGAATAGTAATCCATGACACGTAGGGCTAAACAACAAAAATAAAAACACTGTGGCAAGGCCATAACAAGTAACTCCTTGCTACGAATTTACCATCCATGCTAAGTGCAAAGATCCACCATCCATGGTAAGCAAACTTTTCAGTTAGCAAATTTATCTTTGTTACACAAAGGTGACTTGTTTCTGTCACCAAACTTAGAACTGGTTTTGGTTAGTGTTATGGATCTACTCAAGCAATTAAGTTATTTCATGAGAACCAAGGCTCTGATACCACTTGTTATTCTCAAAGGCACAAAGAGATCTAGAAGGGGAAGGGAGGTTAAATAGATCTTTTAAAAAAATTGGTTTACAGAATTATTCCCAATGTTAAATTAAACAAGTTAATTTATCTATTATGCACAATAGAATTATGTTTTGAAAAATCCCTTCAAAGATTAATAAGAAATCATAGTTTTAAATTTAGTGTAACAAAGTGTAGATAAGTCACATGGATAAAGCGTAGAGAGACTTGTATGAAAAATGTAGAATGCAAAAAGTAAATGACACGAAGATTTTTAAGAAGTTCGGAGCACAAAAGTCTCCTAGTCCTCTCTTATACTTTGAGAGTAGGGAATTTTCACTATGGAAGGGTAATCACTCAGATTACAGTTCACTAAGAACTGATTTACAATTGATTAACTAAGAATTCATCAAGTCACACAGACTTGTAATATACACAGATTAAGATTGAATCACACATAAATTGAAAGATTTGAGGCACTACTAAGTAATGTTCAGCTTCTTGATCACAACACTTGGCAGCAGTTGAGATTTCTAAGTCGTAGAGTGAGTAGACTATGAGCTCAGACATGCATCACTTCGACTTGATAAATTCTTATCTCTGTATCTTCTTTGTTTGTTTGAGGATGCTCTTCTTTTATAGATTCACCTTGGAATCTTCTCGTTATGATTTGACCGTTAATCCATTATGTCTTGGACATCTGTCAATTTTTAACTATTCGACTTTCAAATGTTGTCGGCTAGTACCACTTCAGGTCGCTTTCATCGTACTCTGTCAAGTGCAGATGTAGCAGTGTTTTTTTCTCCTTAGCAAATATGTTGTTAGACATAATTTCAAAAGTGCCTTATCCTTATTGACAACCATTGGGAGGATCATACTTTAGCTCTTTTAAAAAAATTGGTTTACAAAATTATTACCAATGTTAAATTAAACAAGTTAATTTATCTATTATGAACAACAGAATTATGTTTTGAAAAATCCCTTCAAAGATTAATAAGAAATCATAGTTTTAAATTTAGTGTAACAAAGTGTAGATAAGTCGCATGGATAAAGCGTAGAGAGACTTGAATGCAAAATGTAAATGACATGGAGATTTTTAAGAAGTTCGGAGCATAAAAGTCTCCTAGTCCTCTCTTATACTTTGAGAGTAGGGAATTTTCACTAAGGAAGTGTAATCACTCATATTACAGTTCACTAACAACTGATTTACAATTGATTCACTAAGAATTCTTCAAGTCACACAGACTTGTAATATACACAGATTAAGATTGAATCACACATAAATTGAAAGATTTGAGGCACTGCTAAGTAATGTTCAGCTTCTTGATCACAACACTTGGCAACAGTTGAGATTTCTAAGTCGTAGAGTGAGTAGACTATGAGCTCAAACATGCATCACTTCGACTTGATAAATTCTTATCTCTGTATCTTCTTTGTTTGTTTGAGGATGCTCTTCTTTTATAGATTCACCTTGGAATCTTCTCGTTATGATTTGACCGTTAATCCATTATGTCTTGGACATCTGTCAATTTTTAACTATTCGACTTTCAAATGTTGTCGGCTAGTACCACTTCAGGTCGCTTTCATCGTACTCTGTCAAGTGCAGATGTAGCAGTGTTTTTTTCTCCTTAGCAAATATGTTGTTAGACATAATTTCAAAAGTGCCTTATCCTTATTGACAACCATTGGGAGGATCATACTTTAGCTCTTTTAAAAAAATTGGTTTACAAAATTATTACCAATGTTAAATTAAACAAGTTAATTTATCTATTATGAACAACAGAATTATGTTTTGAAAAATCCCTTCAAAGATTAATAAGAAATCATAGTTTTAAATTTAGTGTAACAAAGTGTAGATAAGTCGCATGGATAAAGCGTAGAGAGACTTGAATGCAAAATGTAGAATGCAAAAAGTAAATGACACGGAGATTTTTAAGAAGTTCGGAGCACAAAAGTCTCCTAGTCCTCTCTTATACTTTGAGAGTAAGGAATTTTCACTAAGGAAGGGTAATATCAGATTACAGTTCACTAAGAACTGATTTACAATTGATTCACTAAGAATTCATCAAGTCACACAGACTTGTAATATACACAGATTAAGATTGAATCACACATAAATTGAAAGATTTGAGGCACTGCTAAGTAATGTTCAGCTTCTTGATCACAACACTTGGCATCAGTTGAGATTTCTAAGTCGTAGAGTGAGTAGACTATGAGCTCAAACATGCATCACTTCAACTTGATAAATTCTTATCTCTGTATCTTCTTTGTTTGTTTGAGGATGCTCTTCTTTTATAGATTCACCTTGGAATCTTCTCGTTGTGATTTGACCGTTAATCCATTATGTCTTGGACATCTGTCAATTTTCAACTATTCGACTTTCAAATGTTGTCGGGTAGTACCACTTCAGGTTGCTTTCATCGTACTCTGTCAAGTGCAGATGTAGCAGTGTTTTTTTCTCGTTAGCAAATATGTTGTTAGACATAATTTCAGAAGTGCCTTATCCTTATCGACAACCTTTGGGAGGATCATCCTTGAGATCTTTTTAAAAAATTGGTTTACATAATTATTACCAATGTTAAATTAAACAAGTTAATTTATCTTTTATGCACAATAGAATTATGTTTCGAAAAATCCCTTCAAAGATTAATAAGAAATCATACTTTTTAAATTTAGTGCAATAAAGTGTAGATAAGTCACATGGATAAAGCGTAGAGAGACTTAAATGCAAAATGTAGAATGCAAAAAGTAAATGACACGGAGATTTTTAAGAAGTTCGGAGCACAAAAGTCTCCTAGTCCTCTCTTATACTTTGAGAGTAGAGAATTTTCACCAAGGAAGGGTAATCACTTAGATTACAGTTCACTAAGAACTGATTTACAATTGATTCACTAAGAATTCTTCAAGTCACACAGACTTGTAATATACACAGATTAAGATTGAATCACACATAAATTGAAAGATTGGAGGCACTGCTAAGTAATGTTCAGCTTCTTGATCACAACACTTGGCATCAGTTGAGATTTCTAAGTCGTAGAGTGAGTAGACTATGAGCTCAAACATGCATCACTTCAACTTGATAAATTCTTATCTCTGTATCTTCTTTGTTTGTTTGAGGATGCTCTTCTTTTATAGATTCACCTTGGAATCTTCTCGTTGTGATTTGACTGTTAATCCATTATGTCTTGGACATCTGTCAATTTTCAACTATTCGACTTTCAAATGTTGTCGGGTAGTACCACTTCAGGTTGCTTTCATCGTACTCTGTCAAGTGCAGATGTAGCAGTGTTTTTTTCTCCTTAGCAAATATGTTGTTAGACATAATTTCAAAAGTGCCTTATCCTTATTGACAACCTTTGGGAGGATCATACTTGAGCTCTTTTTAAAAAAATGGTTTACAGAATTATTACCAATGTTAAATTAAACAAGTTAATTTATCTATTATGCACAACAGAATTATGTTTTGAAAAATCTATTCAGAGATTAATAAGAAATCATAGTTTTAAATTTAGTGTAACAAAGTGTAGATAAGTCACATGGATAAAGCGTAGAGAGACTTAAATGCAAAATGTAGAATGCAAAAAGTAAATGACACGGAGATTTTTAAGAAGTTTGGAGCACAAAAGTCTCCTAGTCCTCTCTTATACTTTGAGAGTAGGGAATTTTCACTAAGGAAGGGTAATCACTCAGATTACAGTTCACTAAGAACTGATTTACAATTGATTCACTAAGAATTCTTCAAGTCACACAGACTTGTAATATACACAGATTAATATTGAATCACACATAAATTGAAAGATTTGAGGCACTGCTAAGTAATGTTCAGCTTCTTGATCACAACACTTGGCAGCAGTTGAGATTTCTAAGTCGTAGAGTGAGTAGACTATGAGCTCAGACATGCATCACTTCGACTTGATAAATTCTTATCTCTGTATCTTCTTTGTTTGTTTGAGGATGCTCTTCTTTTATAGATTCACCTTGGAATCTTCTCGTTGTGATTTGACCGTTAATCCATTATGTCTTGGACATCTGTCAATTTTTAACTATTCGACTTTCAAATGTTGTCGGGTAGTACCACTTCAGGTTGCTTTCATCGTACTCTGTCAAGTGCAGATGTAGCAGTGTTTTTTTCTCCTTAGCAAATATGTTGTTAGACACAATTTCAAAAGTGCTTTATCCTTATCGACAACCTTTGGGAGGATCATCCTTGAGATCTTCAGTCCTAGGTGTATGACATTGTCATAATTTGTCAGAAGAAATGAACTCTACGATTCTGCTTAATCTTAGAGTTATTTGTCCAATAGTAGAGTGACTTGCCCTGAAGGCTTGACTTTACGATCGGTTTCCATGCTCTATGATCTTTATGAGTACACTGAATGCTCTACGCTCTCAGAATGCTCTACACTCTCAGAATGCTTCGTGGTCTTCAACTTAGTCTTTAGACTTGGCTTTTGAACAATACATTTACATTAAGGAATGGATCAACCTATCAAATTTGATCTCTACACCAAGTCCTTTTACATAATTTGTCTTTTTAAGGACTTTACAAAAGTTACTAGTTTTACAAATATACATTAATTTCTTATTTTATCATCAGATCAAACATGTGCATAAATTTGAGTACTAACAGGATCCATGGAGGGGACTTGCTATCTGGGATTGTTAGGAAGGGAGTATGATTATCTGTTATATACTTTGTTTAGTTGAATCGATGATGATAAAGTGGGTCTTTTATTTTGTTTATAGTTGTTTAATATATAGTTATTTGAGGTGTGAAATCTTGACGAATTGTGAAATTATTTTATGTTTATATTATGTTTGATATTACTTTTATTGGGGGATATTTTGAGTATCAAAGAAGTTGTGTATTTTAAAATATTTTTCTGGGCATTTTTTTGCACAAAATCACTATGGCCCATGATTGATAGATCCCCAGAATTCTGTGATAGGAGTGGAGGTCACGGGAGAAGGTTTTCTTGGTTAACAACTAGAATATATGTAAGTAGTAACATTCATATATTCAGCAGTATATAACATATTGGAAAATAACACCCTTCTTCAATTTCTTTTAGTAAAATGGATTTTCTCTTGATCACTTTGCATGGTATAGTATTGTGAATATTTGTAGCAATTTGACATTATGTGAATGCGATTACATTCTCAATGTTTGATATCCATTTATTTGTTAATTTAGGAGAGGAGAACCGGAATAAGTGGGAAATTGAAGAAGCTGCAGGATCTTGTCCCCATCACAGACAAGGTAATTACTTAATACTTTTTCTCACTCTCTCTCATTTGAAGTTGGTACATATCTGCCTGATTTGGCTGAATGATTTCTTCATACAATGTGCCATTTTATTCTCCTATTAAATCTGAAAGAAGAAGCTTAGTTCTTAACTGCAGCAGAGTGAAACATGGTTCTGTACCTAGTCTATCCAAAACTGAAGGATTGAATTTTTAGGAATTAGGCCATTCTCAAGATTTCACAATGATGTACCACGCAGTATTTTTTTGTGTCGCAAGATATTTTGAAAAAAAAAATGATTTCCAAAATTCCAATTATGTTCCATTTATATCCTGTGGGGTTCAAAAGTTTAAATGCCAAGTAGTCTATATTTTTCTTGGTTTAGTAGTCATGAATTCTACTGATTGAAGATATAAGTTTAATGGATATGACTAAATATAGTGAGACTATAATTGTCATCACTCATCATTGATGGCATTATTGTCTTTCTTCTCCTAATCTGTTGATTAAACCATCCTATGTCCAAGTTTGTCCGTGTATTAACAGATGGTTTAATTTTTGAAACAAGTCCATCGATAAAGTAACAATGACACCATAGAAAGTTATATTTCTTCAATTAGGTCATATATATATATATATATATATATATATATATATATATATATATATATATATATATATAACCCTGCTCTCTCCACCGAACTGGAAGGAGCGAATTAAGAGCGAACCGGCTATAACGACGGTTTTTTCTATCGCTATAGTATAAAAAACCGGCTTTCTATGCTATAGCGACGGAAAAAATCGTCGTTATAACCGGTATATTCTTAGTTCACTCCTTCCAGTTCGCTGGAGAAGCGGACTATATGTGTGTGTGTGTGTGTGTGTGTGTGTGTGTTACCATATTTAAGAACTAAACTATTAAAATTACTAATAATAATAATTAAAATAAATTACTAATAATAATAATAATATTTAAAACTATTAAAATTACTAATAATAATTGCATGAATAAAAATTAAACTATAATTATAATTATTATTATTATTATTATTATTATTATTATTATTATTATTATTTATAATATATTAACACATGAGTTTTAATAAAAGGAAACACTTAAACTATGTACTATAAGCATGCGACTGTAATTGTGTAAAGAATGAATATTAATAACGCATTGGCAGAGAGAGAAAACTAAATGAAAATAATGAAATTTCATAATTAATTTTACATTGAAGTAGGGGTGTGCAACCGGTAAATATCGGTCCGAGCTGGTTTTTATCAAATAAATACCGAAAATTAATATAATTATTATTTTTATTATTTGTTATTATTCTTATTATTATTATTATATTATTATATTATTATTATTATTATTATTGTTATTATTATTATTATTATTATTATAATCATTATTTTATTATTATTATTATTATTATTATTAATTATTTATTAATAATAAAAAAAATTAAAAAACCGGTATATACCGATACAGTTCGGTAATACCGAAGCATAAAAATTGCACCGAAAAACCGGTATATATCGATTTTTTTGTACCGAAACCGGACCGGTTCTTTTTATACCAATCCGGCCGGTTCGAAAAACCGAAAAAACCAAAAATTATGCACACCCCAACATTGAAGTAAAGATATTACTCAATCAACTTGTTCCTTCCACTTGCTGCAACGGAAGATGCAATTCAAAGAAAGAATAAAAAAAACTTTTAATAAAAAACTCTTAATCTCCCCTGGTCCCAGCCGGATACGAAGGGATGAAAAAATAAAAAATAACCCCGTCTAAAATATTAGTCCTATTTATAGAATTGTAACTTAATATAAGGTAAATTGAACTTATTTTTCTTCTTGTTCTCTTGTCCCTTTATCTTCAACTTGACTATAATCCTCCAAGAATCATTTTCAATACCTTATATATAAAGACAGCAAGGCGATCTTTTTGATTGAAAAACTCACCAAGTTACTCTTAATTAATTAATTAAGAGTTAACTCAGTACATTTGATTTATTTTTTTCGTTAATTCATCTTTTTCAAAATCAGTCGACTCCTCCTTTTCTTCAAAGACGAACAGATTCAATTTTTTTTGTTTCATTTTCCTCTTCATCTACCCATCTCTTCATCTCCTCCTCTATAAATCCACCCAAATCCTCTCTTGATCCCTCCCTCTCCACCGCAAAAACACCAATTCCAGCTCCCAACGCAATTTGAAGGCAGTTTTGTCATAAGTCCATTAGCCTCGATCTTCGGATCTCAGATATTCGCTGCTTGCACCAACATATATTCCCAAATCCTTTAAATTTTTCCCCCTTTCAATAAATTCAATTGCACTGAAACCGGCCCTCCGATTCGCCGGACTATCTTGAAGGAAGCAGGCGTGGAGAAGATGATGAGAGAAAAAACTTTAGATATATTAACATCAAAATGAGTGTATTTACTACATTTTTATTACAATAGTAATAAATCCTTTCCCAAGTTCTGTAACCAAATACATTCTTCATTTGTCATATTATAATTCATACAAATATATTAGTCTATTACAGGATAAACTACTTATCCATTTTAGTTTTGCCTTTATCCTTATTGGAACCCTCGGCCTTAGCTGCAAGCCTGCAATCATATAATTCAAGCAAGAAGTGAGCATAACTAGCTCAGCAAGTCTAGCAATATAAAATACAAATACCACATCGAGAATTATATGATTATTCTTCATTAACTGAATAAATAGCTATGAAACATGGAAATAAAACTTTTCATTCTTATAAAACAATTCCAAAGTACATACAGTAACTTAGGAACTCTGAGTAGGTCAAAAGACCATGAACATTCCTTCTGATTTCCATTCATGAAAAGGACAACCCGGTATTAAGTCCGTAAGTCCGATATATCTTACAAGCACTTCTAGGTGATCAGCCTATAGTACTCTATGTTGATCAACACTCATCCATTAAACGTATCTACGTTTAAGTTTTGGCAACCTCACGTGCCCATCGAATAATCGATGTAAAATACTTTTGTTTATTCATACTCAGGCTTACCTTTGTATCCGTACCAAATAATTGGCATAGGATAGCGTTATAAATACTATATCGAGAGACTTGTAAATAAATCAATCAAGCTCTTAAAGTTTGTCTAGCCGAGTTAAAACTGTCATCGACTCTTTCGTAAAACAATTCATGCATAGTATAACATGAATCACAGAAACTTGGATAACACGAAGGTTAGATAAGCGTTAAGGAAACTTGCCTTCAAGCGTCTTCAATTAAAATTCAACAGTTCTTGGTCTTTACAGTTTCTACATGATATATTCACATAGCATACTAGAATTAGCTACCAAACAATATAATCACATTGTTTTTACCAACTTCTTTCTTTTTTATAACTTAACTGAATTTATTTCATTTATAATATTCGTTTTGAGTTACTTATCCTTCATTACGGCTTATTAACATTCCTATGTCATTAAACCGACACTCAACAACCATCGGTTAAGTATAATATTAGTTGAAACCCTAATTGATTCGTTAACTCAGATAAATTCTTCTCGGATTACTGATATCGGACTCCATATAGTACGTACATAGGTTTTATCTTTATTTCTTGTTATTCACTTACTACGCACATCAATTACATAATGTATAACACTAGGACGCGCGTTAAACTCGAATACGATTTACGATTTACGTTCTCGCACTTTATGTTCTTCGTTTAATTACTTTTAAATAACGTTAGATTCCTAAGATCATCGCTATACATGTTATTTAGGAATTGTCTTTTCATATTTATTAAGTATATACATGCCCCATAGTTATTATGTAAACAGTTGGGTTCATAAATAACAGAGTCAGACTTTTTCCCCTTACCGGCGCTGCGGCGCCAGTTTCAAGTACATAAGCTGCGCTACAGCACAACTCTCCAGTATCTTCTCCCCCGTAACGGCGCTGCGGCGTCACTTTCTTAGGCCCTGAGCCTTTAAATTTTTTTTAAGTTTTTCATTTCAATTCTTTCCGGGCTCGTAACTTGATCGTTATAAGTCGAAATTGGCTCATTCAAAAGCCGTTATCTCACATATCTCACACACTTCGATTTTGGATAGAAGTAGTTTTTAAATCCGTTAACAATGAATTTACTGTTTAAATTTTCTATTATGCATTCGTTTAACGTTCGTGAACATTCATAACTCTTTTCTTTGTTTTAAGTCGGAATTCGATCATTCTTGAGTCCACGACTCTTAAACATGTTGTTCTACGTTACACCATCAAAAACTAAAGTTTCTGAGTTAAACGACAACTTTTGACTACCAATCTGGGAATTCTACGATTTTGACGATTATCGTCTAATCTCGTAAATTTTGCCATAACTTCGTTACTCGATATTTGTACTCCAAACCAAATGGAATCAATCCATTGATCAATTATCTATAACCTAAACAAGCAATTTACATATTAATTATATTCTATGGTTTTCAATTTGTCCATCAACAACCAATTCAACGTTTTAATGGTTTTCTTCAATTAAAGATTAATTAGTCGCTTATGATTCTTATTTATACATGGCTAATTAATGTTTTAATTCACTAATAGCCATCCTTATTACTCTGGAAGAGACATGCTCCACCAATTCATACTTCTCTATGAAAAATAAATAGAAAAGAATCGAAGGCTAAAGTTTACGTATTGTTACCTTAGTGTTCTTCGCGTTCTTGACTTAAGCCTGGTTACTTTGCTTTAATTCCTCTCGATTACTTGTTAGTGCTCTTCTCTCTCTCTTAATATATTGTTCAATGTTGGTTAAACTAACAAATGAACCAACATAGGCTTCCTTATATAGAAAACCAAATAGAGGGCAAAATGGTTAAAAGGGCCACCTCCTTACTATTCAATTCTTCCTCACTAAGCTTTCTCCCTTTCTTGACCATCAAGTAGCCACCCCACTTGCCCCTTGGGGGACCCACATGGGTTGCCCCATGGGTTTTACCCATCTGGTGATCCATCGGTTCGACCCACGGTTTCGGTTCTTGGTTTGGGCTTAGAATTAATTCATATCGGGCCTATCTTGGGCTTGATTTAATTTAACATTGGGCTTGACAAAGTCTAAGTCTAATTACTAAAGTCTATTAAGAACTAATCGTATTCTACTCGTATAATTCTAGTATTCCTTTCGTATATACCACGTACGATGTTCGTATTATACGTCGTACTAATATTCATACTATACTCGTATAATAACTAGTATCATACTCGTATTTCTCACGTATAATAACTATACTCATTATACATAGTTATTTAATTCTCGAAACTCACTTTTCCTAACACTTAGGTTTTAAGTCCGCATGCGAAAACTTCGTTTGCCATAATTGAATTATTATTAGATATTCTATTTCGCCTTAGAATTGTATCATTACGCGGTTCTCAGAAATTCAAAATTTATTCCCGAGCAGAAACATATGAATAGTATTTTTACAGAAATTTCTCGGAAAACTTTTATTTCCATCTTTAAAATTCAAAATAATTAAACCTAGCACATAGCCAGAATCCTAACCACATCCGCACATTATAGGTCATAGAATGACCTTTCAACAGTTTACTCACGTAAATAAATAATTAAATTCATTTAATTCAAATAATTAAATAAAAAATTAATTCACATAAAATTCGATTTTTCTCGGGCGTTACATTCTTCCCCCTTATAAGGATTCTGTCCCCAGAATCTCGATACAATTACTTAAATAAATGGGGAAAAATTTCCTTCATTTTACTCTCGAGTTCCCACGTTACTTCTTCGGTATTGTGGTTCCTCCAAATTACCTTTACCGAAGGAATTATCTTATTCCTTAAGACTTGTTCCTTCCTATCAACAATCTGAATTGGAAGTTCTTCATACGTTAAGTCTTTTTCTACTTGAATAGATTCATAATCTATTACGTGTTTGTAGTTCGGTTTATAAGGACGTAGCACTGACACGTGAAACACATTATGCATTCGTTCCATCTCTGGAGGTAAAGCTACTTTATACGCTACCTCTCCTACCCTCCTTAAAATTTTAAAAGGTCCTATAAACCTTGGACTTAACTTCCCTTTCTTTCCAAAATGTATCTTCCCTTTCCAAGGTGACACCTTCAGAAAGACATACGAACCACCCTCAAACTCCCTCTTCTCACGGTGAGGATCCACATGCTTCTTTTGTCTATCTTGAGCCGCTACTAATCGAATACGTATTAACTTCACTATGTTTGCTGTTTGTTGTACCATTTCAGGTCCCAACATTCGACGTTCAACTACTTCATCCCAGAACAATAGAGTTCTGCACTTCCTTCCATATAACGCTTCGTAAGGCGGTATGCCTATACTAGCGTGAAAACTATTGTTGTAAGCGAATTCCACCAAAAGAAGATGTTCGTCCCAACTCCCCTTGAAATTCATAACGCAATATCTTAACATATCTTCTAACGTTTGAATTGTTCGTTCACTTTCTCCATCAGTCTGAGGATGATATGATGTACTCAACCTCAACTGCGTTCCCATTTGCTCTTGTAAACTCCTCTAGAAATTTGATGTGAATTGTGAATCACGATTTGACACAATCGAAACAGGTACTCCATGTCTTGAAATGATTTCTTTGACATAAAGTTTAGCCAATTGCTCTAGGTTATACCTAACTCCTATCGGCAAAAAGTGAGCCGATTTCGTCAAACGATCTACTATTACCCAGATACCGTCGTATCCCTTCCTCGTCGTTGGAAGTCCCACCACAAAGTCCATCATGATATGCTCCCACTTTCACTCTGGAATCTCTAGCGATTGCAATAATCCACTCGGTCGTTGACGTTCGGCCTTAACTTTCTGACAAGTTAAGCACTTACTAACTTATTCTGCTATCTCTCTCTTCATGTTTGGCCACCAAAAGTTCTGTCGAAGGTCCTGATACATCTTGGTACTACCTGGATGTATCAAGTATCTCGAACTATGGGCCTCTCCCATTTTCTCTTCTTTTAATTCCGCATCACACGGAACCCAAATTCTTCCTTCAAAACGAAGTAATCCTTCTTTATCAAGGTTATACTTAGTCTTCTCTTCATCCTCCACTCTTTTCTTCATTCGTTTGCACTCCTCGTTACTTAGTTGTACTTCCTTAATTCGGTCCACTATCGTTGGTCGAGTCTCCATTGTGAATAAACATCTCTATCGATTCACTCAGTAACTTAACTTATATCTCTATTCTTGCCATTTTCGTTACTAACTCATTTTGAGTCGTTAACATTGATAGCTTTTCTCTACCCTTCCTACTTAACGCACCGGCCACCACGTTTTCTTTCACCAGATGATATAGATATCACAAACGTAATCTTTTATCAATTCTAACCACCTTTTCTGCCTCATATTTAACTCCCTCTGCGTGAAGATATTTTTTAGACTTTTATGGTCCGTGTATATCTCACACTTCTCCCCGTATAGATAGTGTCTCCATATCTTTAATGCAAAAACTACTGCTACCAATTCTAGGTCATGAGTAGGATAAACCTTCTCATAAACCTTCAACTAGCGTGACGCATACGCAATGACCTTGCCATGCTGCATGAGCACGCAACCCAGTCCTCTATGCGAAGCATCGCTATAAACTATAAAATTTCCCGTATCATCTGATAATGATAATACAGGTGCCTCACTTAACCTCCTCTTTAGTTCTTGAAAGCTATTCTCACACTTCTCAGTCCATACATACTTTACAGACTTCCTCGTCAAATTCGTCAATGGAATAGCTATTTTAGAAAAGTCCTGGATGAACCTTTGATAGTATCCCGCTAACCCCAGAAAACTTCAGACCTCGGTTGGTATTTTCGGTTGTTCCCAATTATTAACTGCTCATACCTTTGCTGGATCCACTGAAATGTCATCTTTATCAATAACTTGTCCTAAAAACTGCACTCTTTCAAGCCAAAATTCACACTTAGTGAATTTTGCATACAACTTTTCCTTCCGTAGTGTTTCCAACACTATCCTCAAATGTTCAGCGTGATCTTCTGATGTCTTGGAATAGACTAGAATATCATCAATGAACACTACGACAAACTTGTCCAAATATTGTTTGAACACTCTGTTCATCATATCCATAAATGCGGTTGACGCATTAGTCAACCCAAACGACATAACCAGAAACTCGTAATGACCATAACGAGTTTTGAACGCCGTCTTAAGTACATCCTCCTTCCTCACTTTCATCTGATGGTACCCCGTACACAAATCTATCTTAGAAAAATACTTTGCCCCTTTCAACTGATCAAATAGATCATCGATCCTAGGAAATGGGTATTTATTCTTAATTGTTAACTTGTTCAACTCACGATAGTCGATGCAGAGTCGTAATGATCCATCCTTCTTCTTTATAAATAATACCGGTGCTCCCCACGGAGAAACACTCGATTGAATGTACTTCTTGTAGTTGAACCATTAACTCTTTCATCTCTACTGGCGCCATCCTATATGGTGCCCTAGAAACTGGTGCCGTACCCGGTAACACATCAATCACAAATTCGACCTCCCTATCCGGTGGAAGACCTGGTAACTCATCTGGAAATATATCCGTGAATTCTTGTACTATAGGTATCTGTTCCAATGATGCTCCCACTCTCTGGGTTTCAACAACATGGCACAGGTATCCTATACATCCCTTCCTCAACATCTTCCTAGCTTGTGTCATGGTTAGACAACAAGAGCATCCCGGTGATTTACTACCGTAGAACACTACCTTGGGTTTCTTAGAAATCCGAAGGTTCATACTTTTTATTTGATAATCTATTATAGCCCTATGGTTAATCAACCAATCCATACTGAGAATTATATCAAATTCTCCCAACCTTATCGATATAAGATCAACCGATAATTTGTTACCGCTAATATCCATGCAACAATTTCTATGAATATGTTTAACGGAAATTATCTCTTCATTCGCTACCTTAATGTTTAAAGGTACTTCTAATCTTTTCGGGAATAATCCTAATCGCTAAGCAAATTCACATGCTATAAAAGAACAAGTAGCACCCGAATCAAACAACATGTAAGCATTTATCTCATTGAGTGGAATAATACCTGCTACTACATTCGCCGATGCAACCGCATCTTGGACAGTCATATTAAAAGTACGGGCCGTGGGTCTACCCGGTGGTGTTGGTCCAGTAATGGCTAATTTACCACTACTAGCACCCTTGCTACCCTCTGACCCCTTTGAGCAATTTCTTGCCATGTGGTCCATTGACCCAAATACAAAATAGCCCTGGTTCTTCTTAGGGTTAGGACAATTAGGTGATATATGACCCTCCTGCCCACAATTATAACAAACCGACTTCCCCTTAAGACAGACTCCTAGATGAGCCTTTCCGTATATCGTGCATGCTTCGATCCTACGCTTAGGATCCCCTTGTTTTACTCCAGTATTCCCGGAGTTAAAACCCTTCCTCTTGGGCATACTTCCACTGCCACCAGCTCCTTCCGCCTTAGATACTCCCTCTCCTTTGCTCTTATTCTTTCTCTCTTTGTGGTATTAACTTAAAGCCTCACTACCACCCTCGACAATAATTACCTTATCCAGAATGGTTCCATATGAAGCACTCTGAAACATAGAAATCCTACTATAGAGCCAGGGTTTCAGTCCCTGCTCAAACCTACGAGCCTTCCTTTCCTTGGTGTCCACTTGATATGGAGCAAATCTTGCCAATTCATTGAACTTGGCTGCATACTGGGGAACCGTCATGGCCCCTTGCTTAAGTTCTAAGAACTTAATCTCCATCCTACCCTGCATGCATGTAGGAAAATAGTTCTCGAAGAAGACCTTCTTGAACTGTTCCCACGTAATAGCATCGGGTCCAGCCCCACCCTGGTGAGCCTCCCACCAGAAGTTGGCTTCTCCCTTCATCATATAGGTCGCAAAAAAGTCTTTTGTGCTTCCCAGACGTTTGCGAATACAAAAGCCTTCTCAATTTTCCTTACCCATGTCTGGGCCTCAATAGGGTCCGTGGTTCCTCTGAACTCCGGCGGACCTATACTTTTAAATTCCTTAAAGGTAGTCGTTCTAGATACCTCAGGGACTACAAGTGCTCTACCCCCAGCTTGATTAAATGCAGCCGTTAATAAATTAACAAACTTCTGCATAGGGTTGTTCTGACCCCCTTTGTTATCTTTATGGGATTCAGCTTCCTGATTACATTGTCTTCTTCTTGGCGGCATTTTTCTGATTAAATAAATAAAGTTTCGTTATTATTTATTCATTCTTGTTTACTTAGTTATTATTCGTCAAACAATAACTCATACCACAATAAAGCACATTTGTTAAAAATCTCATTATATTAATATGCTTCTTCATAATTCGAACTATTTACAGATTGATTCCATAGTCAGAGCTATTATATTTCTATCCCGCGATTGAAGTTCACAAAAATTGGGATTTACAAAAAGACTACCCTTTAATTATACAAAAGAGGGTTTTACGTCACTACACAAAATATTTACCGATCTAGACTTTCTCAATCTACTACTAATATTGCATAACAGCATTCTCGTGCTTCTGATTCACAAGAATTGACACAATATCCCGACTAATAGTATGACGAGTTTGCCTTGACTCAATGGAATAACAAGAAATTTTCAATTTGAAATCCTCATGAGCACACTCATGGATGTAAAATATCCATGCTATCTTCTAGTTCCTCTCCCCCAGTTCTTTATGAAGCTCAACAACCTCATTCTTAAAATACATCACCTTATCCTTCATGAGAACCTTCTCATCATGCTCTATCTCAAAATCTGCTTCTGCATACTCCTTGGCTTCATAGAGGTCACTAACCTCCTTCCTCAGGTTCTGCACAATAGTGCGCAGTTGCATATTCCAGTCAAGCACCGCCAGATACAATGCCCACATTGCCTTTGGGGGTGTTGGCTCTATTGCAGGTATCACCGTATCAAACGATGCTACAGCCATATCCTCGTCCACATTGACCACCACATCGAAATATGATGCCGATCCCAAGTTTTCCAAGTCCCCATCTGGATAGTCCTCCTCTGGTTCAGACTCATCTATGTTCACCATTGGTATTTTTGCCATTGGCACTGGTACTGGCTCTATCATGTTTACTGACTCTTCACTCACCACGTGTATGTCCTTATACATAAAGCTATCGATGGACATCTATAGTAACACATAACATGTTGATTAGTACATAATACATAATAATATAAGGACAAATCACATTTAGTTTATTTATTGTTAATTTTCATCTTTTAATTCTTTTGGTAATGAGTTTCCTCAATACTCAATTAACAAATTCTACTAGGATTCATTTGCTTCAGACTTCTAATTTTACTAACGAGGTTATTAGCCTAAGGTTCTTCCCCCCCTTAAGTTCTATAACCTAATGCTTTGATACCAACCTATGACGCCCCCAAATCTAGGTACTTTCAACCCACAGATATGGTGCTACACGTTACTACTAACTATACATTTATTCCATCGAAATAACATCAAAATGAGTGTATTTACTACATTCTTAATACAATAGTAATAAATCCTTTCCCAGGTTCTGTAACTAAATACATTCTTTATTTGTCATAGTATAATTCATACAAATATACTAGTCTATTACAGGATAAACTACTTATCCATTTTAGCTTTGCCTTTATCCTTATTGGAACTCTCGGTTCGCTCGGCCTTAGTTGCAATCATATAATTCAAGCAAGAAGTGAGCATAACTAGCTCAGCAAGTCTAGCAATATATAATACAAATACTAGATCGAGAATTATATGATTATTCTTCATTAACTAAACAAATAGCTATGAAGTACAATGAAACATGGAAATAACACTTTTCATTCTCATAAAACAATTCCAGAGTACATACAGTAAC
Organism: Panax notoginseng; assembly: GCA_016801055.1. Classification (NCBI taxonomy): domain Eukaryota; kingdom Viridiplantae; phylum Streptophyta; class Magnoliopsida; order Apiales; family Araliaceae; genus Panax; species Panax notoginseng. Next base: position 155,778,795 of record CM029022.1, on the reverse strand, counting down.
TTAGGGACTCTGAGTAGGTCAAAAGGCCATGAACATTCCTTTTGATTTCCATTCACGAAAAGGATAACCCGACACTAAGTTCGTAAGTCCGATATATCTTACAAGCACTTCTAGGTAATCAGCCTATAGTACTCTATGTTGATCAACACTCATCCATTAAGCGTATCTACGTTTAAGTTTTGGCAACCTCACGTGCCCATCGAATAATCGATGTAAAATACTTTTGTTTATTCATACTTAGGCTTACCTTTGAATCTATACCAAATAATTGGAATATGATAGCGTTATAAATACTATATCGAAAGACTTGTAAACAAATCAATCAAGCTCTTAAAGTTTATCTAGCCGAGTTAAAACTGGCATCAAGTCTTTCGTAAAACAATTCATGCATAGTATAAGATGAATCACATAAACTTGGCTAACACGAAGGTTAGACAAGCGTTAAGAAAACATGCCTTCAGGTGTCTTCAATTAAAGTTTAACAGTTCTTGGTCTTTACAGTTTCTACATAATATATTCACATAGCATACTAGAATTAGCTACCAAACAATATAATTACATTATTTTTACCAACTTCTTTCTCTTCTACAACTTAACTGAATTTATTTCATTCATAATATTCGTTTTGAGTTACTTATCCTTCATTTCGGCGTATTAACATTCCTATGTCATTAAACCGACACCCAACAACCATTGGTTAAGTATAATATTAGTTGAAACCCTAATTGATTCGTTAACTCAGATCAATTCTTCTCGAATTACTGATATCGGACTCCGTATAGTACGTACATAGGTTTTATCTTTATTTCTTGTTATTCACTTACTATGCACATCAATTACATAATGTATAACACTAGGACGCGCGTTAAACTCGAATACGATTTACGATTTACGTTCTCGCACTTTATGTTCTTCGTTTAATTACTTTTAAACAACGTTAGATTCCTAAGATCATCGCTATACATGTTATTTAGGAACTGCCTTTTCATATTTATTAAGTATATACATGCCCCATAGTTATTATGTAAACAGTTGGGTTCATAAATAATAGAGTCAAACTTTTTCCCCTTACCGGCGCTGCGGCGCCAGTTTCAAGTACATAAGCTGTGCTACAGCGCAACTCTCTAGCATCTTCTCCCCCATAACGGCGCTGCGTCGTCACTTTCTTAGGCCTTGAGCCTTTGAATTTTTTTAAGTTTTTCATTTCAATTCTTTCCGGGCTCATAACTTGATCGTTATAAGTCGAAATTGGCTCATTCAAAAGCCGTTATCTCACATATCTCGTACAATTCGATTTCATTTGGATAGAAGTAGTTTTTAAATCCGTTAACAATGAATTTACTGTTTAAATTTTTTATTACACGTTCGTTTAACGTTCGTGAACGTTCATAACTCTTTTCTTTGTTTTAAGTCGGAATTCGACCATTCTTGAGTCCACGACTCTTAAACATGTTGTTCTACGTTACGCCATCGAAAACTAAAGTTTCTGAGTTAAACGACAACTTTTGACTACCAATCCAGGAATTATATTGTAATATTGTAATGTGAATGATTTTAAATGATGTATATAATATTTTTTATGTTTTATTTTATATTGTTGCAATAAACAAAAGAAAAGGCAACATTTATATTGTTGCAAATCATAACAACTTTTGTTGCATAGAAAAAGCAAAAGACAACGTATAATGTCGTTGCTAATTGACAACTTTCGTTGCTCTCGAAAAACAATCAGCTTCGAATAGTATCGTTGCTAATTGATCATAATTATCCATAACAAAACCAATGGCAACGAAAAAATTCGTTGCAAATTAATATATGACCGGTTTATTTTGTACATTCAGTAACAAATATCGTTACCAAAAAGTATACAATTAGCAGCGAAAATCAATTAAGGCAACAATTTCTATATTGTTCAGTAACGACAAACTTCGTTGGCAAATGTGTATCAAATGCAACAAATTTTATTTTCGTTGGCAAATAAAAAGATTATTTTCGTTGCCAATTAGGCGTATTTTGCAACGAAAATTATTTTTCAGTAACAATTTCTTAATAAATTTGCTACAAAATATTTTGTTGCTAAATGATTTATGATTTTACACGAAAACAACATTTGCGAAATATATTACTTTTTGCAACGGGAAAAAAAATTTGTTGCTAGACAATTAGCAACGCTCATTGCGCAACGAAATGTCCAACGACTGAAAAATCATTGCAAATGGCATTTGGCAACGAAATTTCGCACATTTAGCAACAAAAACTGTTTGTTGCACAATCACCATTTTTTTGTAGTGTACAATGTAATAAGGGATTGAAGCATAAAAGCCAGCTGCTACATGTTGTAGCGGCATGACATTATTTACCCGGAGTAATATAATAATTATAAGGAGACCTTTAGTAATTGCACGAGCTGTCACAAGTGTTTTTAATGCCGCTACAACTTGTAGCGGCTGAGATATTTTTTTTCAATCTCAGCCATTAAATATGTTGATCAACGGTGAAGATGATGGTTGCTGGAATAGTTCTCCTAGCAACTGGTTTTCAAAGATTAGAGCCCATATATATATATATATATTACCTCCATCCATAAAATTAAAGATTAAATACACTTCTGTCATACTAAATATTATTAAATTTATAATTCAGTCTCCAAAGTAATTTTACTTACAATTTATTAAATAAATTACCTAATTGCATACAATGTCCACCTCGAAATCAATTTTCGGTAAAAATGGACCGAAATACCTGATTTTCTGGCAATTCAAATTATTTTATATTGTTTGGCCGTATCCAGGTATGGTTTGACTTCATTAAGAAAATTGATTATAGAAAAAAAAGACATATTAACAAATATTACAACCGTGTTATTAAAAATTTAAAAAATTAATAGCAAAATTTAAACTCGAAATCAATTTTCGGTAAAAATAGACAAAAATACCTGATTTTCTGGCAATTCAAATTATTTTATATTGTTTGGCCGTATTCAGGTACGGTTTGACTTCATTAAGAAAATTGATTATAGAAAAAAAGACATCTTAACAAATATTACAACCGTGTTATTAAAAATTTAAAAAATTAATAGCAAAATTTAAATGTTAAAATTTTACAAATTAAATGAAATACAAAGTAAATACAGAGGATTATCTATCTAAAGTTCTAAACTATACTTATTTATTTTAAAAAAGAAAGAAAAAGAAAAAGGATAAAGGAATCTATATAACTTAATTATCGATCACTTCTTATAATGATCGAGAATTTTGTAATAATTTTAAAATATTTATGAAATTAAATAAATATTTTAATTAATTTATTTATTGAATAAAATAAATAGTTGATAAAAATTGTTGTGGAATAATTTAATTAAGTTTAATTAAATTGATGATAAATAATGTTATAGTTTGATGTTTTAATTTAGTCAGATAATTAAATTAAAAGAATAAGTGAATTGTTATATAATTACAAAGTTGTGTAATAGGATGTTCTAATTTAATTGAATAATTAAATTAGAGATTTAATGATTTGTTAAATAATTTTAATGGCTAAATGGAAATTATAATTATATGGCAATTTGGTTTAGTGAGTTAATATTAATATAATTAATTATTTAAAGGTGTGACAAATGAACTATATAATAAAAGAGTTAATAAAATAATTTAAAAAGAGTTTTTTGGGTCTAGCCAAACATGGCATTGTGACTCTTGATGTTTGTAACTGCTAAAACCTTTGTTTTCTTACGTGATAGCTTAGGTGCGCGCAATGTTTTTATCAGTTTAAGTTTTTACGTGTTTTATTCCTACCCCCATTAGCCTATTTACAAAACACCGAGTTTGTGAAGGGAGAGAGAGAATTGAGAAAAGAACACTGTGAAAATTTAAGAGCTTAACTTGGAAATCAAAGGAGGAAGAGATTGAACAAGCCATTCTCATCATCTAATTAAGCTTAAGGAGAAATCAAAAAGGTAAATAATTTAACTTCAAACTCTAGTTTATGTTTTCTTGAGGTTTCTTAAAAAATTAGATTTCTATGGATGAATGGTTGAGTTGTTGATTATATATATTTATAAGTATGCTTAATCTGTTATATAACATCTATAAATGGTTTTGGAGTTATCAAATTCATATAAACATGTTTTAAAATGAAGAATTGAGTTATGTGATAATTAATTTGTGTATTTTGGTCTAGTTTGAGATAAAAATTGGTTAGGAGTTCATGATATAATCTGTAAATTGATGATTGTTATTGTTAATACATTGAGTTACGAAAAAATGCAAGTTGAATGGACTGATTTGGTTGAGAAACGAATCTGTGGTGAGATAATTCGCTAAATATATTGAAATATGAGTTTTGAGCATGAACATGGTTTTAATTCTTCTAACTTGCTTGTTTATGTTGTTTTATTGATTAGAATCATGTTAAGCATGCTTGATGTTGTTGGGTAAAATCTAGTTACGCACAACACGTAAGTATACATGGTCAACAAGTAATAAAGTGAAAGTAGAGTATCATTCCCACGAGGAATTATTTAATAAAAATTACCAAGTACTAATTCGTAACCAACTTAATCTTGTTTCAACAATTAAGCTAATATTGTAAATTTAAGAAATTAAAATATTTGGTTAAACTAATTCTAAATACCACTAGCTTAAAACCAGATTATGGAGATTTAAGATCACCACTTCACTTATTGTTTTACTTAGATTAATACAATCCTCATTAATTATGCTCACTATTCCAAATTTTTAATCAAGAACACATCAATATCTATGTCCATCTCTCGATGCACCATAAACAAATCAAATTAAATCCATAATAGATAGACTTAAGAAGAACACCCTAATTAACTAATCCACTATATCTCTATGTGAATTACAATTAAAGAGGATTTAAAGCCCAAATTCTTATTTAGATTACATATGGTGTATAGGTATATCTCTATCCTAAACACCAATTATGAATTTCATCGCCATGTAGAAAACACAATCACATACTATTATGATCAAATCTAAATCTATATTTCATCTCCCGAATTCATATAGATTATCATGGTAATTGTTAACTAAGCAATTAAATAATTCAACACAAATCATAATAGACAATTCCATGAATAGATCACCGTAATTAATAGAAAAACATATTAAAATAAGTTATACAATAAGATCCGTTGTAATCCCAAACAAGAAATTAGTTCATTGTCATTGAATTAAAATCAAGAATCCACAACTGAATAAACATTAAAAGATAAAGTAAGATTAGAGAAGAGAATATAATCTATTGTCCATAAATCTCTTGCTCCCTCTTGCTCGTACATTGAATTTTCAATGGTCTCTAAGTTGCTTCAATCTCCAATCCAAGCCCAACTAGGGTTTTTCCTAATCTACTCTACTCTAATCTAATGGAACGGAATCCCCCTAATCCTTGTGAATACTCCTCCTTTTATATCTCTTCATGTGTCTTTAAGTCCTCCTTAAAGTCCTTCAAACCATTAACCCGAACCAATCCTTCTTGGACTTAACTTCTGAAAACTCTATTTTTTTTCCAACAACTTCGTCCCGACGCAAATTTTACACTAGGAAAACTCGCCCCGACACATGAACAGTGTCAGAAATTATAAAAATGCCATTAAGCTCTATTTTTCATGTTTTGACCCTCTGAAGTCGTTTCCTACAACACAATCACAAAAACAAGTGAAATGACACTAAAAATACTTAAAATTAACAACGAATTAAGCCTAAAAAGTATCTAAATTGTAGGTATAAAACCTACTCATCAGGTGTTAATTCTATGAGGTTTATATGGTATGGGTATGTGTATTTTTCTGTTTGTATGAAGTTTGGGGTTTTTGGTTTGGAACATAGAAGAAGCAGTCTACAGAGTTCCTGTCTGTGCACCAAAGCAGTTGCGTTGGTGCTAATACCAGAAATGACGCAGCTGCGTCCTCCCATGGAAAGAAACAGTTTGTTGTGTTGTTTTTTCAGTCCATAAAAACCTAAGCTAACCTAGTCTAATGAACATGATAATGTGTTAGACATATAACAAGATGCTATAACAGATTGTTAACATGTATATGATGGTTTCAAGTTGTAAATTAACAAGTTGTATGTGGACTTAAACTTGTTGTCCGTGAGGTTTGGTTATGTTGTTTAAGAGCTAAGACTTATGTGGTATGTTTGTAGTGAGTTCAATTTCGTGCTATGTGATTTATTTAGGAAGTTCAAATCATGAACTAAGTTACTAAGTTATATTAAAGTGGGAAGTTTAACAGTTAAACATAGTTGTAATGGAACTAATGGATATTGTGATCCTAATGGAATATGTAGGACTTTTGGTGAACATGAGTAGTAATTATTTAACTAACGCATGAGGTAAGTTCTTTATCCATACCTTGTTTATAATTACGCAAGTTCTTAAATCCTACTTTTACATTGTGCAAGTTATAAGCCCTTGATTCTTTATTTTAATCAACGTTTCTTTGGTTATTCAAAGTTACACCCCTTCTTGGAAGCATTACGTCGTTATAAATGTTTATTCAATTATGAATCGTTATTGTTGATCCTTGATCGTAAATATCATTGTTCAATCTTATATTATTGTATCAAACTCTTAAGTGGTTAGTGAACACTTGTTGATTCGACTAGTTCATAGTTGACGAGCATTCTAAAATTCTAGAACTTTTGTTAAAGCTATTCCAAACCAAACTTCTTTTAGTGCGGATTCTAATGTCAAAGATGAGATGAACAATCCTATTATAGGGGATTATACTACGCGATAACGTTAAGATGTTTATGCATAATACATTATACGAAGGGCTGATCTCCCTAAGTACAAGAAGAAAGGTCCATATAGTCTTATGACTGTTAAAGGTTTAAGTAGAGATACTTGATAACCTAGGACATAGTTCATGATCTTCTGACCCTCAGATGTACTTTTAATATTATTTTCTAATCTTGATTCAAAAGCCGAGTTCTTTATTAAGCTTCCAGCTCTTGAATATTATTGACATGAAAGACTATATTATTCAGTTGAGTTTTATTCATTGTTTATTCATATTCTGTTATTATTGTTGTTCTTGTGGGCAATTATTTGCTCACCCTTGCATAAAACATTACAGCTAAAGTTGAAAAGTCCGACGAGTTGTCCATTAGTAAGGGCAAAGGCAAGATAAATAAATGATGAAGATTAAATAGTTGTTATTTGATAAAGTTTTTGTAATGAGACTCATTTATTATTATGTTTTATTTCAGCAAAAGATGTATTGAAGGTTAGATAACCTGGGATTTATTTTGGAATATGTAACCCTTTAAGGGGATGATTATTTATCAAGTTTGTGAGTTTTAATTGTATCCTTTATTCACGAATAGATAGCTGTGATTTTTATTGGACAATGAACACCAAGTCTGTGGGGTTGAGGTACCCAGATTTGGGGGTGTCATACTTCTCATTCCGCACCTCCATCATTTTTTCTTCCTCCACTCGTCAATTAATTATCCTTCCTCTCTTCCTTTATTTATTTTCGATCACCTTTCCAGATGTCCCCTTATCTCCCATGTTTGTTCCTTGTCCCCGATTGCTTTCCCCCACCCTCTTTTGCTTTCACTGTCGTAGTCACTACCTCTGACATCCCGCCTCCCAACCCCTGCCTCCTGCCCTGATCAGATCTTTCTCCATGATAAACAAAACAAATAAACATAAGCCATAGTCTATTCAGTTAGAATGATATTTACATTTTTTGAAATGCAGTTGAGGATTTTATTTTCATAGATTTATGCTTTCAAATCCTTGTTTACAGATCTATGTTTTAAATGTGAAAAATTTAATAATTTTGTTGTGATTGTGCAATTTGAAATAAAGTTAGTGTTTAGGAAAGAATGGGTGTTCGATGATTGTTATGGAGTTAAAGATGGTGGTGGTAATGGTTGTTGGGAAAAGTACACCTAAAACTTGTCTCAATCCCAGGAATTCCTTTTCCCTCTTCGTGCAATTAAATAGGAAATCAGCAAAACTTATTATGAGAACGAAAATAACAAATAAACATCCACAAGCAAGACACAATATTTAACGTGGAAAACCCTTAAAGGGAAAAATCACAAGTCAAACTCTGAATCTCCAATATATCACTAATAACGGGCTTACAATAATTCTCCCAAGTTTTATGCCTTAAAAATTGAGGTTACACAATAAATTGATAGAGTAAAAATTAACCTTTAATTAGGTTGAGAAACCTAATTAACTTCACCACCCAAAAATACTCTAAGCAATAAAGTTTTTAAGCTTTCAATTGAACGGAGATGGCAGTAGATACCCACGACAACAAACTGTAATTCTCTCAATTTATTCTTTTGGTTACCTTTTAGCTACCAAGACTCTCTCATGTATAAAATAAGACTCCCTCATAGCCTTATTTATAGTAATCTTTCTAATCCATTCCTATTATGGATTAGAAACAATTTATTCTCCTAATCAAATTAGGAATCACATCTCCTTGTCTTAGTCACCAACCAATCTAACAAGTAAATCATTTTTCAACTTGGATTCCTTTTATGGGTGAGGACCCACACCCAACAATCTCCCCCTCCGAACCCATGAGAGGAGGGATCACTAACCACAACTCTTCACTCGGAGTTAATTCCAAATAAATCTTTGCTCAACTCAAGTTTTTTGGAACTTTAAACTTTTTTCATGTCCAGCTTTGTCTCATCGACATGGTTCTTCTCAATGGGAGGATCTAACTCAAACTCGATAGATTTTTGCTTGCTAAATTCATTCACAACCGTTTTGTATCCTGGTTGCGAGCTGTCACTTTCCTTCTTCACTTTTGATACCCATTTAAAGCGAAGAGCTTTCTTCTCGTGGTTCTCATGGAAGGATTTTCTTCCATTTCCCACGGCTTTGTCCCATACCTTTTTCTGCCTAACTCCCCCATCTTCAATATCTCTCACATGCACCTGCATCGTGTAAAGAGAGTCTACCTTCTTACCTCTAGTCACCACTAGAGACCCTTTAGTGAGCTTCCACTAACCTTCACCAAACTAACTTTTATAACCATTCCCATCAAACTTACCACTAGAGATTAAATTAAGACGAATATCCAGAACATGGTCTGACTTCTCTCAGCATCAACCTGCAACCACTGTTAGTTTCCAAAAAATATCTCCAATGCTTATAATCTTGGATGCACTTCCGTTTCCTATCCGTACATAACCAAAATAACCACTAGTGTAGGATGTGAATATCTCACCACGCGAAGTAGCATGGAACGAAGCACCCAAATCAATAATCCAATCATTAACATGACACTTGATTTTATCATCACAAACAATGGCTACCTCAACATCGGATAGATACACAATCGAATCTTTATCCTCATTTTTTCCTTAGATTGCTCATTCTTTAAAAATATGCACTTTCGCCTTATGTGACCCGACTTCTGACAGTGAAAACAAATTACCTCTTTTTGATCTCTCATTCATCTCCTGAATTTGTCATCTTTAGGAGAGTTTCTCTATTTCTGCCCCTACTTTATGCGACAAAAACTTGTGACTCAGCACTAGTCACTACGGTATCTCTTTGCCTATGTTCTTTGTTAAATAAACTATCCTTGACTATATCCATGGTCAACATACCATTGGGAGCGAAGTTACTCAGTGATAAAACCAATGTCTCCCAGCTATCAGGCAAAGAGCTCAACAACAACAAAGCCTACATCTCATCGTCAATAACCATCTTCGTCGTACTCAACTGATTTATCAAACTTTGCAAATCACTTAAGTGTTTTGCAACGAAGTTTCCATCTTTGAACTCAGAATTCACAAGCTTCCTAATCACAAAAGCTTTATTTTGCGCTATCTTCCTTTCATACATGAACTCTAATTTCTGCCAGAGAACATTGGCTTTAGTTTCCGTGGCAACATGATGAAACACACTTTGATCAATCCACGATCTGATCAGACCAATAGTCTTCCTGTTCATCTTGTTCTACTGTGCGTCACTCTTGTTTGTGAGCTTAACTCCATCATTCTCAAGTGGCTCGTACAAATCTTTACAGTAAAGTAAATCCTCCATTCTTGGTTTCAAATTCTTATTTTTATAGATCTATGCTTTCAAATCCTTGTTTCCAGATCTGTGTTTTAAATGTGAAAAATTTAATAATTTTTTTGTGATTGTGCAATTTGAAATAAAGTTAGGGTTTAGGAAAGAATGGTTGTAGTAACGGCGTGGGCACGCGGCGGCTGACTTTGGCTGGGCGACGCGATTTTGACATCCAAAACTAAAACGAGCATAACTTTTGCATACGAAGTCCAAATTGAGCAATTCAAGATGTTTTGGAAAGCTTAAAGATAGTACTACAACTTAATTTAATAAAAATTAAAATTTGAGATTTTGGGCAAAGGTTAAAATGGGCTGTTTTTGAAATTGTTACTCAACCGGATGCGAACGAAAGGTGTCGAGCTTGCGTTTTATGAACCTTAAAGCATTCCGAACCTACTAATCACCGTTTTAAGTATTACAAGGTGTGAATCTTGAATAGTGAAGTAAGGATTACCCATTATGGGTGGTATTTTTTTTTTAAAAAAGGTTTAAATACTTAACTACATGTAAGTATAACTTGAAGAAGTAAAGCGAAAGCTTGATTAAGGTTTATTTAATTTATTTAGATTAATCTAATGTACATCCAAAATGATGTGGAGACATATGAAAAGGACTTAGCTACATGTTAAGTATTAATAGGAAAGATTAGGAGATGTGGAGTAGAGTTTACATTACAATTACTATGTGTTGTTGTGTGACTAATAGTTGATATGCGTGATTATATAATTGTGTAGGGCACGTGAAGTGAAGATAACTGTAAGCTGTTAATCTATTGTTGGTAAACAACGATCAAGGCAAGTCTTTCGGTTCCTATTTTCTACGTGGACTTGATGAACTATTTTAAATTGCATGATATGTTATGCATGTTGAAATCATGAAATGTTAAAGTCAATATATGACTGCATTATTTTGGCTAAGTAATGATGATTGAGTAAGGAACTCAATCTTTATATTTGTTATGTGAATTAAAAGCATGTATGCCATGTTACTTTAATGAGATGTATGTCGAGCATGTTATTATGTGATATATGATGCATGAAAACTGTTAGACTTTGCTGGGCTGTCGAGCTCACTCTTGCAAATAACCACTTTTGCAGGTACAAACTTTAAGGTAAAGATACGTGCTATGTGAGTTATAGAGATCTATATTCACGAAGATTACTTATGTTTTATGCGAAATGTATTTCCTATTTTGAACGTAAGATGTTGTTAAATGTAAGTTGAGCTATCTAATGTATATGGATATTTATTTATGATGCAAGACTTTGTATAGTTATTTTGTTGTAACGATTCATGACATAAGATTGAATCAAAGAGATGTAATGTAATGGTTGCGATTCAGGGCAAGGAAGAAGGAAATGTATAAAAGTTTTAAATATTCCGCAATTTTATTAAGTTTAACATCGAATAATGATGTATTATTTAGAGATTGAATGTATGGTTAACGACCGGAGTCAGGATTTAAATGGTATGAATTTTGGGGTCGTTATAGTTGGTATCAAAGCTGTAGGTTATAAACCTTAGGTAGGAGTACCGTAGGCAATAACCTTAGAGAAGAGAGGTGAAGATAAAGAACGAATAAGCTCAAATAGAGTTTGAACAATAAGGGATTAAAACTTGCGTGAAAGAATTCAAAGAAGAATCTCGCAGAGTTATAAGAAATATGAATGTGGGGTTACCTAACTCCAGTAATAAGGATGTAATGTGATAATAAATAGACAGTGTCTATAAGAAGAGTGATAAAGAAGTTATGAATAGAGAGTTATGTCTAAGTGTGGTACAATTGTACTCTTTAATAATTGATGTATGGTATCTGGGCTAAACGATTCCTTCATGGAGCGGAGGTATATACGAACTAGCAACTCGGAACCTAGTTTGTTGGTTGTTTGTGGGAAACCACTCAGCGTACCATATTGAAACTGTTAGAGACTCGATGTGTACCAAGTGTATAACTCGAATGAAATTTTGAGCGATGTAAATGAAGTTAGAAAGTTAGAAATTCTTAAAGGAAGAATTGTTATATAAACAAGAAGATTCAAAGAAGAATCTTGAAAAGATATAAAGATAAGAAATTGGAGTTTCCTAACTCCAATAACCAAGATAACGAATAATGTCGTAAATAATGAAAAAGAGAAAGAATGAGGATCGTAAAACAAAATGATCACGAGTTAACAAAAGAATTTTAAGAAAGATGATTATAGAATAAGGTCAAGACGTGATCTGTTTAAGTTATAAAAGAAAGATGGTCTGTAATGTTTGAATGATTATAGCTTGATGCTATGAAGATAATGTACTATGAAATAGTACGAGATAACTCATGAGGAGTTATAGATGATGTGATACGAGGAATTCGTATCAAGCAAAGAGCAAGTTAAAAGAAAGATAGAGTTAGGTGGGATTTCAATTGAGAACCCATGTGATGGCTGAGTTGTACAAACCTTTGTATGGGCGAGGGTTTTGTGCTTGCACTCAGTTTATCACAATGATAATCATTGGAATGTTTGTGTCGCGCTATTTGCTATATGCATGTTGAGAAGGTGATTCTTTTCTCATGTGTATAACAGATAGGTAGAGTATAGTTAGAGAATATTATAAGGTAAGTGCGAGTTCTTAAAACTCATACTTATGGTAGGTTCGTGACTCATAGTTATATGATATGTTTTTGAACCCCTCAGCGAATGGACGCCTATGGTCTGACTAGGATAAGTTCTTAAACTCATATGATTGTGGCAAGTTCCTGAACTCATAACGTGTGGTAAGTTTGATGAACTAGGGTATAATTAAGTATGAATGGAGTATTGAGGATGATATGAATAGATAGACCTATTAAGCAATGGATCATTATAGAAAGTGGAGTTGATGGTGGAAGCATAGGTATTCTAAATCTACTAGCTATGCTAGACTTTCGAAATTTATTGACTTCGTGCTGATGTTTACACTTTTATTTTCTTGAAAAATATTGGATCAAATGATGGAACCAATGAGTTTTAACAACAAATACTATTATTCGTATGTCTATGCTAATTACTTCGGCTAGACAAAAATGATTTGCAATATATCAAAATGTATTTTATATCATTAATGCATCATGTAACCTGGTGCAAAGATGATAAAAACGATGGAGTCATCAATGCAGTATTACCTAGTGTTGGATGTGATCTAAGGATCGTTAGCCCACTATGGTATGATGTAGTATGATAAAGTCACCAAATGACGGAATCCTCAACGGACTGTAAATACAGTGCGGTATCATAACGTCATAAAAAGATTTTTGAGATTTCTTTAATATATGAGAATACATATGTATGTATATATATGTATATTTCGGTTAATGTCCGAGTTATTGTAGAGGTCTATGTTATTTGATTCAGCTAGACAAATATTAAAAGATGTTCATGAAATTCAAGAGTTTCTTGAGAAGTTATGCCAACCCAAATTGTTTTGGTGCGGATTCAGATGTTGAAAAGCTGAGATGAACAACCCTTTTATAGGGGATTACGCAGAGGCGTTGAGATGTTTGTGCACAATACATTGTACGAAGGGCTGATCACCCTAAGTACGAGGAGTCCCTATAGTCTTATGACTGTTAAAGTTTAAGTTGAAAGATTACTTATAACTATGGACATATGCATAGCGTTTAAATATTTGTGCACAATACATCGTACGAAGGGCTTAACACCCTAAGTACGGGGGTCCTTATAGTCTTATGACTGTTAAAGTTGAAGTTGAAAGATTACTTGCAACTGTGGACATAGTTCGTGGCCTTATGACCCTCAGTGTGACAACCCCAAAATAGGTTCATTCCACCCAACCCATTCTGAGTCGTCAAATACATGGTACAGAAAACAACTACAACTTTATTACAACAATTGTCGTGCAAAATACAACAACACATATGCTGTGAGTTTGGATACAAATATATACCAAATGTGACTCATGTTCCAACCGTGGACATCACCTCACAATAACACCTTACATAAAGGTATAGTCAAAAACTGTTTTAGAAATTAGAATCTTTGGGAAGTGCTCAAGGAAACCTTCGTACATGGGAGGCCACGCGTCTAGGTTATGATAGATATCATATGGCCACAGAATTATCCTTGGTTGACCCAATAGACCCCAAACAAAAACGAGAAGATTACTATCATATTCTTCCCAATGGTGAGTCTTCTCTTGACTTATCATTATCTCCACTGTATCTAGCTGAGAATTATACTTTAAACAAACACCAAGATTATATAGGTAGTGCTTGTAGATATACTCGGCAAGCGGATGTGCACAATCATGTCTTATGATGACACGAGGTTGTATGTCGTTAGACATCTTGTATGATAGTGGCAAAACACCCTTCCAACGTTGGGTTCGCCTCACCCTATTTTCTTCACCAAATATAACTACTAAATGATGACCACCGTTCTATTCCCTTGTTACCCTCGCTCGACCCAGCTACACTATTATTACCTGAAAGGAATTGTGAAGCAAAAGGGTGAGCACAACTAGCTCAGTAAAGAATATCATGACTAAAGATAATTAAATTATCAATAGCCTTCATCAATAATAAATTAGAGATTTAGAACATATGGTAAATGATAAAAATTTCAACCATAGTTGCAGCGGAACATGCAATCCATTAGAAGAGTCAAATAGACTATAAAGTCTATTATCTTCTCCATGTTAAAAATCCACCAACAATGTTTTATCCCTGTAACATCAATCAACAGTTCTGGTCCACAATCATATAAATAACTCATAATCATAATTGTGACAATAAATTTTTCTTCGCACCCAGGACGAAGAATATTTTCATCACCTGTCTTTACCTGAAACATTAAAGATCATGGTTATACCAAATCACAGTTCCTGTTTATAATCATACTAACAAATCCATCTTTGCACTACGGGCCAAAGATATTCATCAACAAACCATCTTTGCACTACGGGCCAAAGATATTCAACAACAGTTCATCTTTGTACTACAGGCCAAAGATATTCATCAACAGGCCATCTTTGCACTACATGCCAAAGATATTCATCAACAATTCATATTTGCACTACAGGCCAAATATATTCATATCTCAAAGAAATATATAATCATTTCAGAATTTATATAAACAATAATTATAACCATGTTGATCAATTCACCTTTGCACTTAAGCTTAAGATATTCAATTATAAATTCAATGGTCATGATCATACCAGTTACAATTCAACTTTACACTACAGGCCAAAGAGAACCCTAGTCATGATCATACCAATAATCTACCCATCTTTACACTCCAGTGAAAGAGAATTTCAACATCAGGGTTATAAAAATGTTATATATGATGATAAAAATAATATGATCAACATATAGTTTTAATCTCAAGAGTAATATTCGTAACTCATGAATAGTAAATCGTGAATAGTAACTCATAAATAGTAAACTCGACACAAAAAGGTAGAAATTTCACAATAAAATCCATACCAATATTTTGGTATAATGATATTGAAAGAATAATATTTCTTAAGCTTATAAACAATTTATTTAAATTGTTTACACTTTACTAAATAATGCATTTAATCATCATAAAATGCCGACTCTTACAATTTCATCATCAATAACCAAAACCCTCATCAAAAATCTGCATATACCTCATATAGGATTCTCAAGCCATAAGATCCTATTTTCCAATTTTCTTTCTTCACAAAACATATTTAATTCATTTTCTCATAACTAGACTATTTTCATGAAAAATACCAAATCCGTTCCAAAAATATTTCTTTTCTGGAATTTAGCATAATATAGTCCCATAGTGAACATATATTTTTCTCAGAATTTTTAAAAGTCATTTACTATTTTTCATATGGCCAAAATAGCCGAATATTTAGACATTTATCAAAAATTGTACTTTTGTCCAAAAATTCTGAAATTTACAGAGTATACTTCTATCATATACATGTACTCCCAATAAAAATTTCATCAATTTTGGAATTAACCACAAGGAATTATAAGCTGTTACTTTTAAAATAGTCTTTTCTCATAAAATTCATAACTCTCAATCTATACATCCAAAAATCACCATTTTTGGACACAATCAAGAAAACTCATCAAAATATCATTTCAAATTTTTCCAGAATTTTTGAAGATCAGAAAAATTACGAAACTGAAAATCATAACAACCCTTAAAATCCCTTAATATCCCTTACAATCCCTTACTATCCCTTACCTCAAAAGAGCAGTACTTCTGACTGGATATCGGATATGATGCTGAAGGAAACTTACACTGATGAATAGCAACTCACCAAGTATCTAAAAACTCACAAAATATGCTTCATAATATAGAGAGAGAAAGAGAGAAATCTTATGTTTCTGGTGTGATTTTCAATTCTAACTCAGCCCTCTATTTATAGGAAAATTTTGGTAGGTTTGACCTGCAACCTGATGGCTTTACCTGCTACTATTTTCACCCACCACATTTGAAATATAATTCAGCACATTTCTTCACCAACCACAAGTGGGGCCCACCAATTCTAGAATTTTCCACCAAAATGATAAACTCCGAAAATTCAATAATTTCTGAACCAGTCATCTCGTAAAATTCATAATAAATCATACGTTCATTTTTAACGGTTCAAAATTTGTGGACATATACTCAACTTATATATGTATAACATATCCAAATATTACCACGATCCAACGGTCGGATTAAAAATTATAACCCTCGCAAAATATCTCAAAAATTCTAATTTTTAATACCTCCATTCCGACAAAAATACTGATAAAAACCTCAATATTAACTCCATTTTTAACCACAAAAATATATCCCTCATTTATATCCACATAAAATAAATATTTCCTTATCATATGAATCAATAATTAATTATTCACAAATAATATTACAGAATCACATTTATGACAACCAGGCTGTTCCCAGGAAAGAGGGGGCTTTCCAATAAGGATTTCTCCTTACTGGCGCGCAATTAGATGACCAAGCCTCTCCTTAGACAGAACTTTCTAGACATTGCCAATAATGCTATCTAATAATACTATTCAAATAATATGAATTATTGATCTGATAATGGGAAATACTGTGCAGCAACAATTATTGAACAACAATAATACAAAATTTCAACGTAGCAATTATTGAATCAATAAAATAAAATATTGAACAGTAATTACTGTAACAATTATTGAGTGTTGCCTTCTTACGTAAGAATCAATAATTTCAAAAATACTATGCAATACCGTGTGCTACTGTGCAATAACGCGTATTACTGTATTTTAACCACCGGGTATTCCAACAGTGTTAACGGTAACAATTACGCCGTTATTTGTAAAAACTCAAATTTGTCATTTTCTTCACCCGACAGTTATTCTGTTATGGGGCCCACAAATGGCTGCGCCGTCGTACGAATATTTCCCGACAGAAAGAATATTCCACGACCAAACGAATATTCCCCGACAACAATGATTATTTTATAACCACTTGCTTATTTTGAAAAAAAAATCATATTTCACTCATAACTTTAAACTTTTATCAATTTAACCATTTACTGAATAGTAATTATAAGAAAAATTGAATACTTTTATTTCATAAAATTCGGGGTCTTACACTCAGCATGACTTGGAATCTATTAAATTCCTGTTATTCATATCGCTTCCCAATTATTGAGCAATTGTGAAAGATTCTTGGTATTCTAAAAGATGAATGTGGTAAGGATGATATTCTTTAGAAAGAAGTGAGTCATAGAATACGACTCTGAATGATGAATATGTTGAATAGGTGAGAAAAGAGATTTTGAAGTGAGAAGGATGTGAGTTATCAAAGAATAATGTGAAATTTTTAATAGAAAAGTTTAATAATTGTAGAATGATCTTTGTGGAAAAGAAGTGGTTATAGAATCCAATGAATGAATAAGGTATTAACGTAAAATCTATTCTGATAGATTGAATGAATAAAGATTAATTAATAAAAATTTCGAGGACGAAATTTTTACAAGAAAGGGTGAATGTAATGTCCCGAGAGTTTGATCATATAATATATGATAATGATCCTTAGAGAAAGATAATGAACGGGTCAAAGAATATATAATACTCAAATATAATTGAGTCTAAGTAAATGTTATGAAATAAAACTTATAAGAATTTATTATCAAGAATGGTGAGAGTAGAAAATATAAAACCTATATAAAGATAATGTGTTGAAGTTATTCAATGAATAGATTTGAGGAAAACCTGAGTAAGGTAGGGTTTCGGTGATTCTGGGGACAGAATCTTTGTAAGTAGGGAAGAATGTAACGAATAATTTATTTGAATTGTAATTCTAAGGACAGAATCCTTGTAAGGAGGGAATGATGTAACATTTCATAATTTTAAAGCGTGATATTAAATATTTATTGATTTATTTAAGTATTTAATGGATATGTTATTGTTGAATAAATAATTGTTCAATTTGAGTGATGTGGTTTATTTAATTATTTGTTGAATAAATAATTAAATATTAAATATTAAATATTTATTGGCAATATTAAATATTTATTGAATTATATGGCAATTTGAGTTGATGTGATTTAATTATTTGTTGAGTAAATAATTAAGGAGCTAAGTAAATTAATTGTTATGAGATTATATAATAATATAATTTAATAAGTAAGCTAGAGAGCTTATGGTAATTTAAATAAGTTATAATATTTTAAATGGGAAATTATAATTTAAAATATTTGTTGGTTAAATAAAATTATAATTATAAAAGAAATTATAATTATGTGATAATGATTTATGTGTTAAAGTAATTTAATAGATTAATGTTTTAATTGATTTATTAATTTAATAAAAGTGTGATTAATAACCTTGCTATAAAGGAGTTATTAAAATAAATAAAAAGAGTTTAATTTGGTTTTTCTAAACATGTCTTATTGCATAATAAGTCTTTAATTTAATGATGTTTTATCAAACAAGGTATAAGGATTAATCTATTTGTTTTAGTTAGATTTGCCAAACAAGGTGTAAGGATTTAATGGGTTATTTTTATTAAGCTTAGCCAAACAAGCCGATGTGACATCCCAAATTTTTAAGAATTAATAAATGAGAATTTAATAAATAAAATTCTTATTTTAAGATGCTTAAGTACATGTATAAGATTAAGTAAATATATATTTTGAATATGTATGTTTATGGATTGTGTGGAGTGTAATGAAAGAAACTATATAACCTAATATATTATATATTGGGAATGAAGATTAAATAACCGAAGAGTTATAGTTATTTAAAAAGCATAGTGTTTGATCTATGTGATTTATGTGGCACGTCTGAACATATTAAATTATGTTGAGAAATATATAGAATCAATATGAGAGATAAATGAATAGCAATCTTATGGGATTGTATATATTTGTTGATAAACAAATAATAGAAAGTATTGTAAATTAATCTTTATATACTATGTATGAGGATTAATAATAACGAATGAAGTGTGGTAGTATAATAACGTGAGAAATTTATTTTGGTATATCTCAGTTATTATTTATTTTTAACTTAATTAAAGAAAGTTTAATTTAGTTATATAAATAAATAGTTATTTGAATTCCAAATTTAGTGGGATAGAAATCCTAATTAAATATTAGGATAAGATAATTATGTGCGTGAATTATGTTATTTCATAACCCAAAAAGGATTTAATTAAATGAATAATAAGGAATGGAAAAATAATAATAATAATAATAATAATAATAATAATAATAATAATAATAATAATAATAATAATAATAATATATGTATTTCATTTTGCTCTCCATCTCTCACTCTCAGATAAACCGAAGAAAGGAGAGAGAGACGGAGAGAGAGCGAGAGAGAGGGAGAGGGAGAGAGAGAGAGGGAAGGCTTGGGCATGGATGGAGGAAGAAGAAAGCATAGGAAGGTAACCATGGAAGAAGTTCCATGGAAGGAAAGAAAGAAAAATGAAGAGCAAAGGTATAAAACTCAAACTTTGTCAATTTTTGTTGTATTTTAATTTGGATCTAGTGTTGGTTTGTTGATTATTGGACTTGATAATGGGAAATCTTCATAATATATGATGATTCATGGTTAGATCTAGAGGTTTTATGGGTTATTAAGCTTGGGTTTTAGAAATAGTCTCTAAAAAAAAAAAACTCAAAATCTGTCATTTTCCTCTTTGATGCTCAGATCCGTATAGTGGGTATGGTTGAATTTTTTTTATTTTCTTATATGTTGTAATATTATGAGTTAGGAGTTCATAGAACTTGAAATCATCTTATTTGGATGTGTAAAACTCAAAATATGAAAATCGGTAGGAGATTGGGTCTGAAAGTCGCGACTGGGCTGGCGCGGGCGCGCGGCGGCTGACTTTGGCTGGGCGACGCGATTTTGACATCCAAAACTAAAACGAGCATAACTTTTGCATACGAAGTCCAAACTGAGCAATTCAAGATGTTTTGGAAAGCTTAAAGATAGTACTACAACTTAATTTAATAAAAATTAAAATTTGAGATTTTGGGCAAAGGTTAAAATGGGCGGTTTTTGAAATTGTTACTCAACCGGATGCGAACGAAAGGTGTCGAGCTTGCGTTTTATGAACCTTAAAGCATTCCGAACCTACTAATCACCGTTTTAAGTATTACAAGGTGTGAATCTTGAATAGTGAAGTAAGGATTACCCATTATGGGTGGTATTTTTTTTGAAAAAAAGGTTTAAATACTTAACTACATGTAAGTATAACTTGAAGAAGTAAAGCGAAAGCTTGATTAAGGTTTATTTAATTTATTTAGATTAATCTAATGTACATCCAAAATGATGTGGAGACATATAAAAAGGACTTAGCTACATGTTAAGTATTAATAGGAAAGATTAGGAGATGTGGAGTAGAGTTTATATTACAATTACTATGTGTTGTTGTGTGACTAATAGTTGATATGCGTGATTATATAATTGTGTAGGGCACGTGAAGTGAAGATAACTGTAAGCTGTTAATCTATTGTTGGTAAACAACGATCAAGGCAAGTCTTTCGGTTCCTATTTTCTACGTGGACTTGATGAACTGTTTTAAATTGCATGATATGTTATGCATGTTGAAATCATGAAATGTTAAAGTCAATATATGACTGCATTATTTTGGCTAAGTAATGATGATTGAGTAAGGAACTCAATCTTTATATTTGTTATGTGAATTAAAAGCATGTATGCCATGTTACTTTAATGAGATGTATGTCGAGCGTGTTATTATGTGATATATGATGCATGAAAACTGTTAGACTTTGCTGGGCTGTCGAGCTCACTCTTGCAAATAACCACTTTTGCAGGTACAAACTTTAAGGTAAAGATACGTGCTATGTGAGTTATAGAGATCTATATTCACGAAGATTACTTATGTTTTATGCGAAATGTATTTCCTATTTTGAACGTAAGATGTTGTTAAATGTAAGTTGAGCTATCTAATGTATATGGATATTTAGTTATGATGCAAGACTTTGTATAGTTATTTTGTTGTAACGATTCATGACATAAGATTGAATCAAATAGATGTAATGTAATGGTTGCGATTCAGGGCAAGAAAGAAGGAAATGTATAAAAGTTTTAAATATTCCGCAATTTTATTAAGTTTAACATCGAATAATGATGTATTATTTAGAGATTGAATGTATGGTTAACGACCGAAGTCAGGATTTAAATGGTATGAATTTTGGGGTCGTTACATTTATAACCCCATTAGACTTGATTTAATTTAGTTATAAAAATTAATTAGTTGAGAGGTATAAAATAAATCTCTTAAGTAAATTTACTAGTATGTAATTTAAATACTAAAAATCTCAAATAATGATAACACTTAGGTTAATTAATTCTTATACCTAATATATAAAAATTAGGTTATAAGGCTTCCAATTTGTAGAAATTCAAGACCAAGGGCAAAATGGTTTTTAACCATTACTAAGGAAAGGCAAGATGGTATTTAATTCATCTCAAGGAAATAAATTTCCTAGAAATTTCCTTACAGGACACATTGGTTATATTCAATTTTCTTTGAGGACAAAATTATCATCTAATTATAATTAGGAAATTTCTTAGAAATTTCCTTTAAGGATGCCATGATCATTACTAAATTTCTCTTGGGGCAAAATAGTCACTTTCCCATTACTAGGAAACTTCCTAGCAATTTTTTTCCTAGGGCACAAAAGTCATTACCAATTTTCTTTTGGGCAAAATAGTCATTTCTCCACTTTTAGGAAATTTCCTAACCATCATCACCAATTATCACACACTAGTGGGGCCCACCATCCTTGACTTCTCCCAATTTATTATTTTTGGGTTCTATTAAATTACCCTTCAAAGTATAATTTTACAAGCTTCTATAATTAAGTTTTTCATTTATTCTTATATGATTAATTTAATTAATCATTCATCTTTGCTAAAATATAAATATCACATCCTTAAGTATATATGTATTTATACATATACACATTTTTTAACCTTTTAATATCTCTTCAATTGAAATTTATTTCCTTAATAAAAAATTTCCATATACATAATCCCTTTCTTACTTTTCAAAATTTCTACCATTCTCATTTAATTTCTTTACATTGCTTAAAAATTCAAATCAAACCATATAGGTTCCTTAAATTTTTAATTAATCCTCTATTTCCCATCTAGGTTTTATTTTTTAACCTTTATTTTAATCATTCAAGATTTTCTAAATTTTCGGGTTGTCACATTCACCCCTTCTTTTAAAAATTTCTTCCTCAAAATTACAGTCCACTAATCTTTACTTCTTCTATTCACTGAAAATAGGTTTTCAATTTAACTTTTACATTTTTCTCCTTTGAGAATTTCTTTTCTATCATCTCATTCAACCATTGCTACCCTTTTTAAGGAGTTATAAACTCTTCATATTATGCTGAGGGGTCATATAGATCATGAACTCTCAGGTTTAATGGTATTCACCGCAACCAATTCTGTAAATATGTTGTACTAGGTGATCAGCCTAGTACAGATACAAGTACGTTAGGTGATCAACCTATCGTACCCTACGCCGTGCACAACATATCAATCTTGTTTAGCAACTATTTGCGCTACTAGATTGGATTATTTTATCCATTTGGGGTTGTTCACCTCAGACTTAACATAAGAGTCCGTACCAAAATAATTTGGTTCAGTATAACTTCTCAAAGAGATACTTGAATTTTCATAAACATTTGTCTAGTTGAATCAAATAGCTTAGACTTATAACAATAATTCGAATATCAATCGAACTATGTGTCTGGTCAAATTCAATTTACAATAAATTATCTTTAAAATTTTAAAAATCATTTTATGACGTTATGATACTGCATTGTATTTACTGTCTGTTTGAGGATTCCGTCATTTGGTGACTTTTTCATACTACATCATACCATAGTGGTCGGACTGACGATCCTTAGATCACATCCAACACTAGGTAATTCTGCATTGATAACTCCATTATTTTTATCATATTTGCACCAGGTTCAATGATGGATTGAAGATACATAAAATATATTTTGATATTTCAAATCATTTTTGTCTAGACGAAATAATTAGCTTAGACACATGAATAGTAGAATTTTTTTTAAAACTCATTGGTTCAGTAATTCGACCCAATATTTTTTAAAAATGCTTTTATTAGCACAATGTCAATAAATTCGAAATCTATCATATCTAGAAGATTTGGAATACATACGCTTCCTTCATCCACTCTAATTTATCTCTAATGTTTTATTACTTAATAATTCTATCTATTTTTATCATCCTTAAAACTTACTATACTGAAAAATCCTCAGTTCACCATCCATAACCTTCCTATACCCCAGTATAGTTCATCAAACATATAACACATTATGAGTTCAGAAACTTTTCACAATAATAGGAGTTTAGAAACTTGTCCTATTAATATGTAGTCCAAGAACATATCAAGGACTGTTCATACGCTTAGGAGTTCAAAAACATATCATACGATTATGAGTCACAAACTTACCATAAGTATGAGTTTTAAGAACTCACACCTAATCTTATATTCTCTAACTATCAAATATAATTATGAGAAAAGAATTAATCACCTTCTCGTCATAGGTATATCGATAGTGCGACACCATTATTTCAATGATTATCAATGTGATAACTAAGTAGTCGTTAGACCAAGCACAAAACCCCTACCCATACAAAGGTTTGTACAACTCAGCTATCACATGAGTCCTCAATTGAAATCCCTCATAATCCTTGCTTCCTCTTTGCTCACTACGAATTTTCTTTATTCCGTTTATCATCCTTTTCATCTCCTTTGAGTTTAACTCGTACTATTTCATATTACCTTCTCCTTATAGCGTCAGGCTATATCTTCTTAATCGTTTAACATGTCATATGTTATTCAACCATTCAATCTGATCACGTCATGATCTTATTTTATGCTCGTTTTATTCTACGATCTTCTTATTCTTTTCTTTAATCATATTATATTATGATTTTATTTACACTTTTCATAGTTAATACTGGAGTCAGATAACTCCAGATTCTTAGCTTTATAACTCTTCAAGATTCTTCTTTGAATCTTATTTTTCTTCTTCTTATCTTAATGATGAATTTCCTAAATTCATCTCTTATCATTTAAACTCGATCTGAGTTTATTATTTATCCTCACCTCTGTGGTTATAGCCTAAGGTAACCCTACATAAGGTTTATAACCTACAGCTTTGATACCAACTGTAGCACCCCCACATCCAAGTTCCTGAAACCTCACACCTGGTGCGTCACGATACATTCTCTTTATACTTTTTCTATTACTATTACAGAATATTCACAACTACATTATTCATTTTTAAATAATTATACATCATTGCCCAAGGTTTCTAACATTAACTTACATACATACCTTTAGATTCACAAAAGGTTTACATAAATATCTTACAACTGATAACTAAATAGTTAACATGCATAGCAATCTACTTTTGTACTTTGATCTTATCTTTATCCTTCTTCGAACATTCGTCTTAATCTGAAATTGTTATCATGATATAGTAAGAGTGAGCAACTACTTTGCTCAACAAGTTTAAATACGAAATGGATATATCATGATTGAAAAGGAATAAGCTTTCAAGTTTTCAACAATGTAAATAATTATGAAAGTGCATGAATAAAAATTTTAATAATTGAATGACTGAACCAATAATGTTGGGTGGTCAATAATGACTATGAACAAATTTAACTGAACCTTATGATAATAAAGGTGATCAGCCTTTCATACCTGATGAGCATATGCAATTTGTACTAAGTGTGAATCAAAAATCAAATATGTGGGATAATTGTAAATAATTAAATCACTAGCATGTTTGAAACATAATAACTCGAGTTGAGTTAGAAGAAACGTGCCTCGTTTGTAGTCTACTGCTACGCGATTTAATTTATCTGCTTAAGCAATTTAACTTACATCCATCGAAAAGAACCTATCATTGATCTTTCAATTAGTATATCATATATTTACTTAAAATATCATTACTCTATAATAAATTGTCTAACATTTAGTTACATAGTTAAAATATTAGACTTTACATTAAAGTCTTTGTAAGACCCCAACTTTTCATAAATGAAATTGAATTTCCTCTATTTTTTATTTTGAAATATTAACGGTTGATTTGATTAATGTGGTAAGTTATGGGTAAAATACGCAAATATCTTAAATAAGCAAGTGGTTATAAAATATTCTTGTTGTCGGGGAATATTCGTTTGGTCGTGGAATATTCTTACTGTCGGAAAATATTTGTACGACAGCGCAGCCTTATGTGGGTCCCATAACGGAAAGCGATTGGATGAAAAAATGACAAGTATGAGTTTTTTTTAGAAATAACGGCGTAGTTGTTACCGTTAATACTGTTGGAATACCTGGTAGTTAAAACACAGTAATACGCGGTGTTGCACAGTAGCACACTGTATTGCACCAATTATTAATTCTTACGTAAGAAGGAACTACTCAATAATTGTTACAGTAATTACTGTTCAATATTTTATTTTATTGATTCAATAATTGTTACGTTGATATTTTATATTATTGTTGTTTCAATAATTATCACTGCACAGTATTTCTATTATCAGATCAATAAATCATATTATTTTAATAATATTATTAGATATCATTATTGACAATGTCTAGAAAGTTCTGTCTAAGGAGAGGTTTGGTCATCTAATTGCGCGCCAGTAAGGAGAAATACTTATTGAAAAGCCCCCTCTTTCCTGGGAACGGCCTGGTTGTTAGTATTGTGATTCTGTAATATTATTTGTGAATAATTAATTATTGATTTATATGATAAGGAAAATATTTATTTATGTGGATATAAATGGAGGAATTTTTTAAAAAGTGACAATTGTTGAAAATTGATATTTTATCTTTTCTGATAAAATAATTTATTTAAATATATTATTATATTTTAATAATATAATAATAATGATATTTTTACGATGAATGTGTGATATATGAATAAATGAGGAGGAAGAGTATTTTTGTCGCAATAAATGATAAAAATATGTTAAACATGTCGGTGGGCCCAATTTGTGACTGAAATTTGATTATAGCCTGTAAAATCGTCCGTATATGGATTTCGGTCAATTTCTGCTTGGAATTTGGAAAAACTTAAACTTTCAAAGTTGTAGAGAATTAAATTTCCTATGGAATGAACATAAGATTTAAATTTTTCTGATAAAATGGCTATTTATTATAAATTATTGAAGTTCCGGAATAATTGATTTTGAAGTTTTAATTATTTTTTTTAAGAAAAATGTTTTTTTTTATTTTGGTGAGGGGGGCCTACTTGTGTGGCTGATGTTTTGGATCAAAGGAAGTGTGCGAAAGAATTTATAAAAAATATATTAATATTTTATTAAATTTTCTGATTTGGTGTTCTAAGCATTTTTTTATAAATAGGGTGCTTAGGTTAGAATTGAAAATCACACCAGAAACTGAAGTTTTCTCTCTCTATATTATCGAGCGTATTTTTGTGAATATTTTGATACTTTGAGTGTTGCTATACGGTGCAAGTTTCCTTCAGCACTATATCCAGTATTCTAGTCAGAAGCACTGTCCTTTTTAGGTAAGGGATGTTATTTTTTTTATAAATGATATTATTCCTTCTAATATCATTATGCCGAAATATTGATATGAATTTTATTATGGAATTTCTACCTTTTTGTGTCGGGATTACTATTCACTTATACGATACTATTCACGTATACGGCACTATTCACGAATACGACACTATTCACCGAAAAATGAATTTTTCTCTTCTTTATCTCAGATGTCTATTTTTGTTACTATCTTTGATTGTATCCATGTTTTGATCTTTATTCTTAAATTTTACTCCACTACGGTATATTATGGATTGTTTTTGAACATAGATAAACCGAAGTACGAATCCCTTATATTTGTTCTTTTGTCTCATTGGATCCGTTTTCTTTAAAATATTTTTCATCATCCTCAGTCCTAAATGATGATATTACTGAATATCTTTGGCCTGTAGTGCAAAGATGAGTGATTAACTGATGAATATCTTTGGCCCATAGTACAAAGATGAACATGTGTTTAGATGAACATGAACAACTGGTGATACAAATGAATATCTTTGGCCTGTAGTGCAAAGATGAATATTTGATTCAAGATATATATTGATTGATGTTACAGGGATAAAATATCGATGATGGACTTTTAAATCTTAGAAGATAATAGAATTCATTCTCTACTTAACTCTTCTAATGGATTGTTGTTTCTGTTGCAGTTGTTGATCTAAAATTTGTTGTCTATTATATTCTATTAGATTTTTCCCTGTTGAAGACTCACGATAATTTGTTCTATATTATCTTAGTCATAATATTCTTTACTGGGCTAGTTGAGCTCACCCTTTTTCTTTTTGTTCCAATTTTCTTCTCAAGAAGCGAGAGTATAACGGGAAGTAGTCGGGGTGTGGAGTGATGTTCCAAGGCAGTTGTTATAGTAGTCCTCACTATTTTGTAAATAGTGTATCAATAATTATAATGAGGACTTATTTGAGTGTGAATATTGTCTAGAAGACAATATTTATTTTTAAACTCACAGTTTATTTGTTGTCGTATTTTGCACGATAATAGTATTAATAAAGTTGTAGTTATTTCTGTACCATGTATTTGGCCACTCAGAATGGGTGATGTATACCATTTTGGGGGCGTCACAGTTGGTATCAGAGCTTAAGGATATGGTCTCTGGCAGAAATCGGGGAATAGAACTAGGATGAGAGAGACGAGTAAATCCTTCGCTAGTGTGTCCTACCTAAGCTTATTTGTTGATTGGTCAGAATATAGGGATGTTATGTGATATGTTAATTTCTTTAATTAACCCTTATTTTGTGGCTGTATTTAAGAATGGCAGCTGAAAATATTAATGATGGAGTAAATGAGACCGTAGAGACACCATTAATCACCAACGAGGTGAACGTGCAACAGGCCGACAATGTTCCTCCTGTAAACAACACTGAGCAGACGATGAACAATGAGATGTTTAGAAGCTTTTTGCGGTTCATACAAAACCAGACGAGGGAGACTCCTGTTCAAAATACAGGTAGAAACAATGGCAACGCACAGCTGGTCATTGCCAAGCAGTTCAAAGAGTTGGGACCACCAGAATTTTGGAAAAAGTCGGATCCGATTAAGGCAGAAATGTGGGTCAAGCAAATTACCAAGATATTCGATGTCTTGGGATGCACGGAGGAACAGAAGGTTCCATTCGCCACCTTTATGTTCCGTGGTGAGGCAGATTATTGGTGGGAATCTGTGAAGCATACCCAGCCTGCTGCACTCAATATGTCTTGGGAAACGTTTTAGAAACTATTCAATGATAAGTACTTTGCTGAAAGTATTCGTCATATGAAGGAGGTGGAGTTTATTAGACTGGAACAGAACAACATGACTGTGTCCCAGTACGAGGCGAAGTTCGCGGAGTTATCTAGGTTTGCACCTCATTTGGTGGAGAATGAGAAACGTATGACGCGAATGTTTCTGAGATGTTTGAAACCCAACATACGTCAATATCTCATTTCTCATAAATTTTCTCTATATTCAGATGTTGTCAACAAGGCTCAATTATTAGAGCGAGATAATGAATATGTTCAACCGAGGGACCATAACCAGGGTCATACCGGTGACAGCAGTCATCGGAGCAATGATAACCAATGGCGAGGAAAAAATACAGACAAAAGCGGTAACCACTTTGGTGGTAATCGTGGCCATGATAATAGGAGAGGCGAGTCAAGTGGAAATTTCAAAAAGAGGAGATTCAACAATGACAATGTGAATGCGTTAGCACCAGTATCAACTGTTTCTAAGGGAGGAGAACGACCACTGGTCGTATGCTATAAATGTGGAAAAGAGGGACACATCAGCCCAAACTGTCCACAACAGTTCAAGGTATGTTATAATTGTGGAAAAGAAGGACATATCGCTCGATATTGTATTGTAGCAAAACCAAGTCCAGCGGAGATGGTGACTCAAAAGGCTGTCCCAGACAAGGTAAAGTCAGCGGTTCCTGGAAGAGTGTTTGTCGTGTCTGGCCAAAATACGAGGAACCCAAACGAGGTGATCACGGGTAAGCTAATCATAAACTCTTGCGAAGTTTATACCTTACTAGATACCGGTTCTACCCATTCATTTATCTCTCCTGCTTGTGCTCAACGTTTAAACTTGACTCCGGAGAAATTAGACTTTGATTTATCTGTGGAGACTCTGTTAGGAGAAACTTTCATTACATCAATTGTTTATAAATCTTATTTGATCCAAGTTGACACCATCACATTACCTGTTGATCTTATCTCTTTAAAGATACTTGCTTTTGACGTGATTTTAGGGATTGATTGGTTAACTACTCATCATGCCAAAATTGATTATTTTCGTAAGGTTGTTAGTTTTCATATTCCTAACCAACCTATTATGCGAATTCAAGCAACTAAACCACTAAAATTAATTACTGTCATATCAAGCCATAAAGCCATTCGTTTATTAAAAAATGGATGTCAAGCTTTCTTAGCCCATGTTATGGATTTGAATAAAGACACGTCAGATTTGAATAATATTTCTGTTGTTAGTGAATTTCTTGATGTATTTCCTGAAGAACTTCCCGGTCTACCCCCAGAATGTGAAGTTGAATTCTTTATTTACCTTGAACCTGGTACAAAGCCCATTTCTAAAACCCCATATCGAATGGCTCCTATTAAACTTCAGGAGTTAAAGGTCCAACTACAGGAGTTGTTGGACATCAGTTTCATTCGTCCTAGTACATCTCCTTAGGGTGCTCCTATTTTATTCGTAAAGAAGAAAGACGGGAGTATGCAACTTTGCATTGACTACCGGGAATTAAACCATGTCACCATTAAGAATAGGTATTCGCTACCTCGCATTGATGACCTATTTGACCATTTGCAAGGAGCACAATTCTTTTCAAAGATCGATCTTCGTTCTGGATATCATCAGCTGCAGATTAAAACTGAGGATATTCTGAAGACTACTTTTAGAACTCGGTATGGGCATTTTGAATTCTTAATCATGTCTTTTGGATTGACTAATGCTCTTGCGGCTTTCATGGATATGATGAACCGAGTATTCAAGAAATATTTGGATCAGTTCATTGTTGTCTTTATTGATGACATCCTCATCTATTCTAAAAGCCGTGAAGATCATGAGCACCATTTGAAGCTGGTACTCCAAAGGCTTCGTAAAAACAAGCTATATGCTATGTTGAAGAAATGCGAGTTTTGGCTTGAGGAAGTAGCATTCCTTGGGCACGTGGTGTCAAAACATAGAGTATCTGTTGACCCGGCGATGATTGAAGTAATACAAACTTGGGAGCAACTGAAGTCGGTGACCGAAGTACGTAGCTTTTTGGGCTTAGCTGGTTATTATCGAAGATTCGTGGAAAGATTTTCTCGAATCGCTACTCCGTTAACTCAGCTGACTTGAAAAGATACAAAATTCGTATGGAGTGAGGAATGCGAGAAAAGTTTTCAAGAGCTTAAGAGGAGACTCATTTCCGCACCTGTTCTGACAATACCATCTGGTTCGGATGGATTTGTTATTTACAGCGATGCTTCAGGCAAAGGGTTAAGATGTGTTCTCATGCAACATGGGAAGGTCATAGCCTATACCTCGCGACAATTCAAAGAATATGAGAGGAATTACCCTCCTCATGATCTAGAGTTGGCAGCATTCGTTTTCGAGTTAAAAATTTGGAGGCACTATTTATATGGGAAGAAAGTGGAGATATATTCGGATCATAAAAGCTTCAAATATTTCTTCACCCAAAAAGAACTCAATATGTGGCAACGACGTTGGCTCGAGCTGTTGAAAGATTACGACCATACCATTCAATACCATCCTGGAAAAGCGAACATAGTTGCTGACGCATTGAGTAGAAGATCATATACGGGAACAAGTGTGATGTTGTCAACATAAAGGCCCATTTTGTGTGATTTATAAAAGATGAAGATAGAATTCAAGACTCCGGGGACCCATGCGATGATGTCAAGTATATGCATAGAACCAACTTTAATCGATAAAGTTAAAGTTGCTCAAGCCACAGACCCAGAGCTGATGCATATGAAGAAGAAAGTACAAGAAGGTGTTATCCCAGAAGCAAGAATCGATGAAGAAGGAATATTTCGAGCCAACTCTAGACTTTGTGTTCCTAACGACTTTGATTTGAAGTACAAGATTATGATGGAGGCACACAACACACTGTTTGCAATTCACCCTAGAAGTACCAAAATGTATCGTGATCTTCGACATATATTTTGGTGGAACAATATGAAGAGAGAGATCGCAAAGTTTATCTCGAAGTGTTTAACTTGTCAATGTGTGAAGGCGGAGCATCAAGTGCCAAAGGGTCCATTGCAACCACTTGAGATTCTGAAATGGAAAAGGGAGCACATTATCATGGATTTCGTTACTAATCTTCCCAAGGTTTCTCAAGGCATATATACGATTTGGGTTATTGTTGATAGATTAACCAAGTCTGCTCATTTCTTGCTGATATGGGAGACTTATTCCCTTGAACGTCTTGCTCTTATGTACATGAATGAGATTGTGAGGTTGCATGGCATGCCAGTATCCATAGTTTCAAATCGTGACCCAAGATTCACTTCACGATTTTGGGTTAGCTTGCAAAAAGCTATGGGCACGGATTTACGATTCAGTTCGGCATACCATCCTCAAACGGACGGACAATCAGAGAGGACTATTCAAACTCTTGAAGATCTATTAAGACTCTGTGTCCTAGACTTCAAAGGGAGTTGGGATAAATATTTACCATTGGTGGAATTCTCCTACAACAATAGTTATCAAGCAAGTATATGTGTGGTTCCATTCGAAGCATTGTATGGACGAAAGTGTCGCTCTCCAGTATGTTGGAAAGAGGTGGGTGAAGCAACATTGTTGGGACCAGAGTTGGTACGTATGACTATAGAAAAGATCCAAATAATTCGACAACGTATACAAATGGCACAAGATTGACAAAAAATTTGTGCGGATCTTCATCGAAAGGACGTGGAATTTAGTATTGGGGATCATGTATTGTTGCGTGTTGCTCCATGGAAGGGAGTTACAAGATTTGGGAATAGAGGAAAGCTCAATCTACGATTTATTGGTCCATTTCAAATTCTTGACCAGATAGGAAATATGGCCTATAGACTCGTGTTACCTCCAAGCATGTCTCGTGTTCATAATATTTTTCATATATTTGTGCTTCGTAAATATGTGAAAGACCCAAACCACATTATTGAGTTAGAACCAGACAAAATAGCTGAAGACTTAACATACGAGGAGGTACCTGTTAAGATCTTGGATAGGAAAGAGCATGTCCTACGCACAAAGGTCATACCACAAGTCAAAGTTTTGTGGAGGAACCATGCTATTGAAGAAATGACCTGGGAATTAGAAACGAAAATAAAAGCAAGGTATCCTCACCTTTTCGAAACACCGGGTACGTACGTCAATTTTGAGGACGAAATTTCATAAGGAGGGGAGGTTGTAAGACCCCAACTTTTCATAAATGAAATTGAATTTTCTATATTTTTTATTTTGAAATATTAAGGGTTGATTTGATTAATATGGTAAGTTATGGGTAAAATACGCAAATATCTTAAATAAGCAAATGGTTATAAAATATTCTTGTTGTCGGGGAATATTCGTTTGGTCGTGGAATATTCTTACTGTCGGGGAATATTCGTACGACGGCGCAGCCTTGTGTGGGCCCTATAACGGAAAGCGATTAGATAAAAAAAACGATAAGTATGAGTTTTTTTTATAAATAACGGCGTAGTTGTTATCGTTAACACTGTTGGGATACCCGGTGGTTAAAATACAGTAATACGCAGTGTTGCACAGTAGCACACGGTATTGTACCAATTATTAATTCTTACGTAAGAAGGTACTACTCAATAATTGTTACAATAATTACTGTTCAATATTTTATTTTATTGATTCAATAATTGCTACGTTGATATTTTATATTATTTTTGTTTCAATAATTATCACTGCACAGTATTTCCATTATCAGATCAATAAATTATATTATTTTAATAATATTATTAGATAGTATTATTGGCAATGTCTATAAAGTTCTGTCTAAGGAGAGGTTTGGTCACCTAATTGCGCGCCAGTAAGGAGAAATTCTTATTGAAAAGTCCCCTCTTTCCTGGGAACGACCTGATTGTCAATATTGTGATTCTGTAATATTATTTGTGAATAATTATTTATTGATTTATATGACAAGAAAAATATTTATTTGTGTGGATATAAATGGAGAAATTTTTAAAAAAGTGACAATTGTTGAAAATTGATATTTTATCTTTTCTGATAAAATAATTTATTTAAATATATTATTATATTTTAATAATATAATAATAATGATATTTTTACGATGAATGTGTGATATATGAATAAATGAGGAGGAAGAGTATTTTTGTTGCAATAAATGATAAAAACATGTTAAACATGTCGGTGGGCCCAATTTTTTTACTGAAATTTGATTATAGCTTGTAAAATCATCCGTATGTAAATTTCGGTCAATTTCTGCTTGAAATTTGGAAAAACTTAAACTTTCAAAGTTGTAGAGAATTGAATTTCCTATGAAATGGACATAAGATTCAAATTTTTCTGATAAAATGGCTATTTATTATGAATTATTGAAGTTCCAGAATAAATGATTTTTAAAGTTTTAATTATTTTTTTTAAGAAAAACATTTTTTTTATTTTGGTGAGGGGGCCTACTTGTGTGGCTGATGTTTTGGATCAAAGAAAGTGTGCGTAGGAATTTATAAAAAATATATTAATATTTTATTAAATTTTCTGCTTTGGTGTTCTACGCATTTTCCTATAAATAAGGTGCTTAGGTTAGAATTGAAAATCACACTAGAAATTGAAGTTTTCTCTCTCTATATTATCGAGCGTATTTTTGTGAGTATTTTGATACTTTGAGTGTTGCTATACGGTGCAAGTTTTCTTCAGCACTATATTCAGTATTCCAGTCAGAAGCACTGTCTTTTTGAGGTAAGAGATGTTATTTTTTTTGTAAATGATATTATTCCTTCTAATATCATTATGCCAAAATATTGATATGAATTTTATTGTGGAATTTCTACCTTTTTGTGTCGGGGTTACTATTCACGTATACGACACTATTCACCAAAAAATAAAATTTTCTCTTATTTGTCCCAGATGTCTATTTTTGTTACTATCTTTGATTGTATCCATGTTTTAATCTTTATTCTTGAAATTTACTCCACTATGATATATTATGGGTTGTTTTTGAATATGGATAAACCGAAGTACGAATCCCTAATATTTGTTCTTTTGTCTCACTGGATTCGTTTTCTTTAAAATATTTTTCATCATCCTCAGTCCTAAATGATGATATTACTGAATATCTTTGGCCTGTAGTGCAAAGATGAATGATTAACTGATGAATATCTTTGGCCCATAGTGCAAAGATGAACAAGTGTTTAGATGAACTTGACCAACTGATGATACAAATTAATATCTTTGGCCTGTAGTGCAAAGATGAATATTTGATTCAAGATGTATATTGATTGATATTACAGGGATAAATATTGATGATGGACTTTTAAATCTTAGAAGATAGTAGAATTCATTCTCTACTTAACTCTTCTAATGGATTGTTGTTTCCGCTGCAGTTGTTGATCTAAAATTTGTTGTCTATTATATTCTATTAGATTTTTTCCTGTTGAAGACTAACGATAATTTGTTCTATATTATCTTAGTCATAATATTCTTTACTGGGCTAGCTGAGCTCACCCTTTTCTTTTTGTTCTATTTTTCTTCTCAGGAAGCGAGAGTATAGCGGGAAGTAGTCGGGGTTGGACTGATGTTCCAAGGCAGTTGTTATAGTAGTCCTCACTATTTTATAAATAGTGTATCAATAATTATAATGAGGACTTATTTGAGTGTGGATATTGTCTAGAAGACAATATTTATTTTTAAACTCACAGTTTATATATTATCGTATTTTGCATGACAATAGTATTAATAAAGTTGTAGTCGTTTCTGTATCATGTATTTGGCGACTCAGAATGGGTGATGTATACTATTTTGGGGGCGTCACAGTCTTAGTATTATCATCTCTTGACAATATCACTATCAAATAATTATTATCTTAAATGCTCATATAATATTGTTATTCTTTAATAATATTTTATTCATTTCTTAGCATTATTAATTAGTTAATAATACTTTAATCAAACACTAATATTATTAATCACTTAATAATATTTTAATCTTTTAGTAATATTATAAATCACTTAATAATATTTTACTAATTTAATAATACTTTACTTCTTTACTAATATTATTAACTATTTAATAATATTTTAATCATTAACTAATATTATTAATTACTTAATAATATTTTAATTTGATTTTAATCTAATATTATTATTCATTTAATAATATTTCAATATAATATTATTAATTACTTAATAATATTTTATTTTAACTTTAATCTAATATTATTAATTATTTAATAATATATTAAATTATTATCCAATATTATTAATTATTTAATAATATTTTAATTCATTATCTAATATTATTAATTATATAATAATATTTTAATTTAACTTTAATCTAATAATATTTTAAATAATTATCTAATATTATTAATCATTTATTAATATTTTAATCTAACATTAATCTAATAATATTAATCTTTTAATAATATTTTAAATCATTATCTAATATTATTAATCATTTAATAATATTTTTATCTAAAATTTATTAATAACATGTTAATCTAATATTATTAATTATTTAATAATATTTTTATCATGTATTAAACTTATAAACAATTTATTTTAATTGTTTACTCTTTACTATTTAATTTATTTAACACACATAAAATGCAATACACATAAAATATTTTAATATATTATATTAAGGATCTTTAAGCCATAATTTCTCATTTTTACAATTTTTAACATTACATAACTTACTTTATTCATAAATCCATAACTCAAACACATCCATGAAAAATACCAAAAAAGTTTCGAAAGTTCTTCTTTTATGAGAAAAATTATTATATATTACCCTTATGAACATAATTTTTCTGGAATATTTTAGTTTCGTTTATTATGATTATAATGGTCAAAACAGTTGGATCTTGCAACAATTTTCATGAACTGAGTTTTTGTCCAAAACTTCCAAAACTTTCAGGGGATGTTTCTGTTATGTATATGTACTTCTAGTAAAAATTTAACAATATTTGGACAAACACACTAAGAGTTATTCCCTTTTACTTTTTTAAATAGTCCTTCCTTGCAAAATCCATAACATTCATTGTACACATCAAAAATAGCCATCTTTGGACTGGATCTAGATAACTTATCATATTATAATACCAATTTTTTTTTCCAGAATTTTTAAAGTACATAAAATTGACGAAAATACCCCTGCAAAAACAAGCCAGAAATTTTCTTTTCAAGATTTTTGTTTATTCCGGACAGTTTTTACATAAACAGCTGCCAAGGATTGAAAAATCATCATTTTCGAGTGCTACCACTTGGGTTTAATAGTTAACTTACATATTTAGCATCCCTCTTTGACGGATCACAAAAAGAAGGTGTAGATCTTAAATGGTAGCTTTTCAAACTAGAGAAAAGTTAACATTTTGAACTAATTTTCTTTCTTTTCTTTTGATCAAACTTTTGATACCCAAAATGGTTAGATCTACAAATAAAACACTCATAAACATGTAGATCAAGAGTTTTTAAGTTTAGAAACATAAGCTCATGATTTAACAAAACAATCACATAAACTAATTAAAGTTTTGTGTTTAATGGTTTTTATACCTTGATTTAAGAGAAACTTTCCTTTTCTTCCCAAAGTAGTTGATAAATTTTTTGAAGCAAGAAGATCAAAAACTCTTCTTTCTTCACGAAGACCACTGTTTTCTCTCTCTTTTTTTATCTTTCTATATTTCTTTTCTTTTGGAAGTTTAGGAAGAGAATGAAGTAAAGATTTTAATTGGAATGAAAGGAGGGGGTTTTATATAGGCTAGTTTAATGTGTAGATATAATATTATATATCTATATTAAATCTTATAACATATTTTGCAAATCTCTTCCATACTCTCTCTCTCTAATCTCTTAAAATCTAGCAAATCAAATGAAATAATAATAAGGCTTGAATTGGAAAGTGACACATGAGAGAGTTGGTGAACAACTTTGACAACCAAATAAAACACGTGCTCCCTTTCTTCCTCTAAATAGCTGGGTGAGTCCCCCCTAAATGCCCCATTTTGTTTTAATTTTATTGCTTTTATTTTGCTTATTAAATGACCAAAAAGTCCCTTAACAAATGGGCTAAAAATTGGGCCACTTAATTTAATGTTTGGCCTTTTAAAATAATTTGTTTGGGTCATGTAAAATAGCATGGCCCAATACCTAAATTTTATCTCACCCTAATTACTTAATTAGGGTTTCTATTCCACTCATTTTGGAATTTAGATAATTACTCACGTACATTTAATTTTTATAGCCCCATTAGACTTGATTCGATTAAGTTATAAAAATTAATTAGTTGAGAGTTATAAAATAAATCTCTTAAGTAAATTTACTAGTATGTAATTTAAATACTAAAAATCTCAAATAATGATAACATTTAGGTTAATTAATTCTTATACCTAATATATAAAAATTAGGTTATAAGGCTTCCAATTTGTAAGAATTCAAGACCAATGGCAAAATGGTCTTTAACCATTACTAGGGAAGGGCAAGATGATCTTTAAGTCATCTCAAGGAAATAAATCTCCTAGAAATTTCCTTATAGGACACATTGGTCATAATCAATTTTCTTTAAGGATAAAATTGTCATCTAACTATAATTAGGAAATTTCCTTGAAATTTTCTTCAAGGACTCCATGGTCATTACCAAATTTCTCTTGGGGCAAAATAGTCACTTCCCCATTACTAGGAAACTTCCTAGCAATTTTCTTCCTAAGGCACAAAAGTCATTAATAATTTTCTTTTGGGCAAAATAGTCATTTCCCCAGGAAATTTCCTAACCATCATCACCAATTATCACACCCTAGTGGGGCTCACCATCCTTAACTTCTCCCAATTTAATATTTTTGGGTTCTATTAAATTATCCTTCAAAGCATAATTTTCACAAGCTTATATAATTAAAATTTTCATTTATTGTTGTATGATTAATTTAATTAATCATTCATCTTGACTAAAATATAAATATCACATCCTTAAGTATATATGTATCTATACATATACACATTTTCTTTAACCTTTTAATATCTCTTCATTTGAAATTTATTTCCTTAATAAAATTTTTCCACATACATAATCCATTTCTTACTTTTCAAAATTTCTATCATTCTCATTTAATTTCTTTATATTGCTTAAAAATTCAAAGCAAACCATATAGGTTCCTTAAAATTTTTAATTAATCCTCTATTTCACATCTAGGTTTTATTCTTTAATCTTTATTTTAATCATTCAAGATCCTCTAAATTTTTTGGTTGTCACAATGGTTGTGGTCCGACTGTGGTGGAGCGGTGACAGTGTTGGTGTGGGGCGGTGATGGTAAGGATATTTGGTGGTGAGTTTTTTTTTTTCATTTTTTGTGATTTAATTTTTTTTCAACATTGTTTTGTATAATTTTTAACATTATATTTTTAAAATCAACATTATACGAGGTTAATTGTATTTAGAAATATTTTAATTAGATGTTAGTTGTATTTTAGAAGTATTATAATTTGGAGTTAATTATATTTACAAGTATTTTAAGTTTTTAATGAAATCAAACCGTATCTGAATACCGTTAATTCGTATAAAAGCAATTGGACCTAATTAGGTTACCGACCGGGTCAAGTATTCCAGTCAATTTTTGTTGAAAATTAATTTTGAGGTAGCTATTGTATGCAATTAAGTAGTTTATATACTAAATTGTAAACTCAATTATTTTGGGGGCCAAATTATGAATTTGGTGGTACTTGATGTAAAAGTACTGTATTTAGTCCTAAAATTAATACTAATGTTCAAAGTACAACTTTTATATAAATTAAAAAGGGCTTGCAAAGACTATATTAAACTGCTAATTGTAAATATATCTCATCATTCGATAAAATTTTGAACGAATGATCTGTTGTAAAATTATGTAATTATTTATAAAACTATAATTATGGATCTTTTTTATACTTAAGAGAATCGTTCTCAACTAAACAAAAGCATGCCATGTTTACGTAATTGATATGCTTTTAATTTAATTCTAGGGCTCGAGCCTGAGTTTTAGTCTTACATTAATAAAGTGTAATTAATCCTATATTAATTAACTCTAGGGCTCAAGCCTGAGTTCTAGTCTTCCATGAATAAAGTGAATAGATTATGTTATCATGCAGATCTATGAAGGACCATTCACCCATTGATTGCTAAAAGTTGTTAAAAAGATTATATATGGTTATGATTATAATTAGGTGATTAATTAACATTACACAGAGTAATATTAAACAAATCTCTCTCCAAAAATTGTGATCAAACCACTTAAAATATTAAAGTAAAATGGTTACTATTAAAATTATACTTCGATCAAATTTAGTGGGTTGACTTTCAATTAGTCAATGTTTCCGTCCCGATGTCAGTAACTATTCTATTTATTACTCCCTAAATTCTTTTTTACATGTGGTTTTGTAGATTAAATTTTGTTCTTTTTTACTTCTTGTTTGTAGATTTCAAAAAAGTATTTCTCTTTTTTTAAATAATAACGTATTTCTCTTTCATTTTTTTCAATGAATTTTGGAAGGGTAATATTAAGTGTAGACACTTGAAATTTTGCATTCATGTTACTAACCATGCAGGAAGGCAGAATCGTCTTTCATCTTCCAAAGACGACCCTGAAAGTCAAATCATCAAATTTTACCCTGGAGATAACCCCAGAAGACAAAGTTCAAACACCAGAGACAACCCCGGGAGATTAAATCTAAGCCCCGGAGACATCCCTAGGAAATCAAATCCAACCCCGGTGATAACCCAGGGAGATTAAATAAAGCCCCGGGAGATCAAATCCAAGCCCCGGAGATAACCCCAGGAAATCAAGTTCAAAGCCCGGAGACAACCCCGGGAAATCAAACCAACCTCAGAGAAAACCCTGAGGACTGACAAAAGTCAAAATCAAACCATCCTCAGAGACAACCCTAAGGACTATCAAAAGTTAACATCAGTCCAATCTCGGAGACAACCTTGAGAAAATACAGCTACAACTGCATCAAGCCCGAAACCAACCTGGGAGGGATAAAATAGTAATTTTTCCAACTCAATATCAATTCAGCCCAAATCACTGTAAAAGAAGTCATGCCGAACCATAACATCATCCCCGAGTGAAAACATCACAAAATAACTCAACGGACGAATTGCGAAGACTCGAAGATCTGGTCATGGACCCATCTTCCTGGATTTGAAAAATGTCAAATCCTATGTCATTATGTAGCTCTCGTCAAGGGCTTTCAGAAAGGTATAGCACGCCTCCATCTGATTCCTGGATTGAAAGTTATGAAGGTTCGAGCGGATAACGCGTTGGCCTGAGTGCACGTACTTCGAGACAATAGGACCCACGGGGCCCAAGCCCACCCGGGCAGCCGTAGGTACACCCGTGGCTACATTGGTCTATAAATAGACCCCTCCATCAGCCTAAAAGAAAAAAAAATAAAAAAAATAAAACTCTGTCCATTTCAGCTCTTAACCCCTCCTATAGTGTTCCAAACTTCAATATTCTTCTTTCTAAACACTTGTATACATATATACTACGACATATCAAATTTTAACCTGTGAAAATTGAGTTTTCAAGCTCCAAAAGCAGTTTGATGCCTTCTTTGCAGCACACTATAAGATTTTTTCAGATCTAAAGTTTTTTACTGCTTTAACACACACACACACACACACACACACACACACACACACACACACACACACACACACATATATATATATATATATATATATATATATATATATTAACTGGTTACTGCGTTTAAATATCTGTTTTAACTGCTCATTCAATGTCAATCCATAATATGTAAATCTGTAGACTAGATTTATATAAATCTAGCCATATATTACTTTTAACCATTTCAAAAGTTATAAAACTGGAAACGTTGAGCTAGAATAACTAAGATTTATTTAAATCTTGTTTTTTGTACGTACTAAGCAACCATGTGAGTCTAGGAGCCACGGGATCTAAGATCTAGCTGGCGGATCTAGATCTGGTTCCCATGATGGACCTTTTTCAGCTGTACAACTAGCTTTTAAATTATTTATGGTGTTTGCACATCCTTAAATGGCTTTCATGCCCATAAAGAGCCCGACACTTCTATGTATATTATTTTGTCGAAGATGTTTTGCATCTCGAAAATAAAATCAAATCAAGCCAAATATGGAATAAAATGGAAATATCAAAGGCCTCAATTACTATGTGAACATAAGGGTTTGAAAACTTGTTTTCAAAACATCATTTCTGCACATATTGTTTAAAATTAAACTTTTATACAAGTCAAACCCTTTGTATATAGGTGCAAACGAGGCATAACACTACTTCCAAATAATGCACTTAGGCCCAATTAACACACACTTCAAATAAATTAGGGAATTGAAAAGACGCGGTAACCGTGTTTTCACGGAAGTCGGGGGGGGGGGTGCCTAATACCTTTCCCCCGCTTAATCAAGCCCCCGAACTCTATGAATATCGGTTTTCAAGGCCTATTAAACAGAGTCCAATAATTGGTCCTTGGTGTAAACCTTTTCAAATTCGGTTGAGTTGGTATAACTATTTCAAAACTACCAACTGGCAACTCTGAATTTTTAAATTGTCAACATTTTGTGTCGGACTATTTTCAAACTCGCCCTTTCAAACAAAACTCAACACATAGAAAACATAAAGGGTAAAAAGATGAATTCCAAAGAAAAGAAATTTTTCCCGACGTCGACAAGTGGCGACTCTGCTGGGGACAGTAGAGGGCTTAAACTGCATTTCAAACTTTTCAAAAAACCCTTCTTATCTGCTT
The DNA here is from genome assembly GCA_016801055.1 of Panax notoginseng. Classification (NCBI taxonomy): domain Eukaryota; kingdom Viridiplantae; phylum Streptophyta; class Magnoliopsida; order Apiales; family Araliaceae; genus Panax; species Panax notoginseng. The sequence continues at coordinate 155,736,132 of CM029022.1, read as the reverse complement.
GTGTGTGAATGCTGCATTTACATTGAATGGATGTGAACGAATGCTTTATTTATTGCACTTTAGTGCCTCGCCGCACAATCTCTGCATTTTGTATTAGTGCTTCGCACAATGTTATCATTTCATACGATGAGACATGATGTATGTGAATGTATGTTGTGTGATTCCTCCACTAGGAGGCAAACCCGTCGGTGTTTGATTACTGGACTCAACGGAGAATAATCCCATGAGGCTCAGGAAATACACCACTCAGATCCGCTACAATTGAAAGATTGGATTAACTTCCCATCTAGTAAATTGCGATGATCTGGGAACCTTCATGCCGAAAAGCCGCGAGAGTAGCCTAAGATAGGTCAGCCTCTGATAAACCAAACGTGAAGGGGAGTCTCTTCATACCTTTCCCTTTCAATTCCATGTAAATTTTGATTCAATGTAAATTATGATTCCATGTAAATAAAAGAAAGATGTAAATATACATTTCATTCCCTATCAAAAACTGTCATGCTATCCTGTCATCAAAATAACTGACATCTGTTTTGCAGGAAAATATTAATAAAACTCCTAAAAAAACACATTGCATAGCATGTAGACTATTAATGTTTACCAAGACTAGACTACATAATCTTTTTGTAGGTAAACAATTGGTCCCGTTACCCGTTCAAAGTCTAAAAAGGAACTAAGCCCACCTTCAGACATGGCTACAAGTGCCCAACCTGAATCTACTCCTATTTCTCGAGAGGAGTTCGAGGGACTGAGAAATTAGATAGCAGAATTAGCTGTCTTTTTGAAAGAACAAAACAAACAGACTCAGGGTCAACAAATACCCACTTAAACAGAATCCTCTGCACAAGGAGGAATCTAGGGTACTGACAAGAAAGAAAAGGAAGTACAGATACCTAAACCTCAAACTCAAAAACCCAACAAAACCCCTAAAATCACCAATCTTAAAGAAGATCAAGAAACTAGTGATATTCAAAAGAAAGTCCAACAAATAGAAGAAACCATCTTGTCAATCAGAGGGACTGAAGCGTGACTTATTCAGACCTCTACATCTTTCCTGGGGTTCATTATCCAGAAAATTTCAAAACTATTGATTTTGAAAAATATGATGGATTGGGAGATCCTTACACTCATTGAAAAGTGTTCATTGGAGAACTCGGATCCTATGCCGAGGATGAAAAACTGAGAATACAATTATTTTAAAAAAGTCTGACTGAAGAGGCCAGAGCATGGTATGCCAGATTGGACAATTCCAAAATCCATAGCTGGAAAGAACTAGCCCATGCTTTTCTAAACCAATACAGTTTCCAATCACAAATGGCTTCAGATAGATATCAAATTACCAAAGTTAAAAAACATAAGACTAAGTCATTCAGAGAGTATACCCAAAGATGGAGACATTTGGTTGCTCAAGTAATCCCATCAATGACAGAAACTGAGATGGTAATGACCTTTATTGACATACAAGAAGATCCATTTTACAAGAGGGTCCTAGCAGGCATAGGAAAACCATTCTTAGAAATGATAAAACACGGATAAATGGCTGAGATGGGGTTAAAGTCTGGTACAATTAAAGACCTCACTGCTTTAGAAGTCGTGGCTGAGCACATATAAGCTAAAAATTATAGGAATAACCCTCAGAGGGTTTATAAAAAGAAAGAAGAAGATGTATCCTTAGTGCTACAAGGACAAACTCAGAAAGACAATCCAAACTTGCCCATTCAAAGAAAAAATTATTCCCCTTTTCAAGCATCTGCACAATCCTCAAATCCTCCATTGCAAAAAGTTGGTGATGTCAGGCGTCAAAGATTTTTCACATCCTTAGGGGACTCATTGGAAAATATATTCAAGCTTCTGACTGTACATAAGAAAATTTTCCATCTCCTTTCTCCAGCCAATCCAAGTGGAAAGAATTTTGATACAAGCATGAAATGTGTTTATCATTCTGGAGCTCCGGGTCATAATACCCAAGATTGCTAGTCTCTCAAACACAAAGTCTAGGATCTGATAGACAGTGGTGAGATCGTGGTAACAAAACCAGAACAACCACATGTGTAAGATAACCCTCTCTCTCAACACAAGGAAGAGAATGTCATCTAATCCAGGACATGATTGAGAACGGTGACCTAAAAATAGCAAATAATGATACTGGATTACCTGAAGAAGAGAATATATTTCCTCCAGGAACATAGAGATGGAGGGAAGTTATAGCAGTCATATCCTCAGAAGGAGATTTTTCTGCAACAACTCTTGCAATCCAAGGAATGAAGGTCAAAGGAGTAAAAAGCCTTTTGAAGATGGCTACACCAGAATCATTAGTGTTGCCATTCAGGCCGCAGTATCCCATTATCAGCCTGAAAAGAGTCCCATGGAACTATGGGGAGGATGAGGGATCAACTTCGAATCAAACTACTGCCATATTAAAGGAAAACCCATTGTACCTACCTCAGCGAGTAATGAAGCCAATCATCAAATCCAAGGGGAAAGTGCCTGAGGAGAAAGTCGAAGAATTTCTCCGCAAAATGGGACATAATGAAGCCAAAGTGGTGCAAAGATTGAAAGAAGCATCCCAACAGATATCCATTCTGAACTTGGTATTGTCCTATGAAGATCATCGCAAGGTCTTAATGAAAATGCTAGAAGAGGCTCACCTGCCAAAGACGGTGGACACTGAAGAGTTTCATCATTTGGTAGATCACATTTTCAACAACAATGTGATATCTTTCACTGATGATGACATATCACCCGAAGGGACGGCTCATGGAAAGTTATTGCACATAGCAGTGATGTCCTCAGGATATGTGGTCAGAGGTGTGTTAATAGATGGAGGATCTTCCTTGAACATCTGTCCCTATGCCACGTTGGAAAAAATAAAGATCAATCCCAATCGAGTCCGAGGCAGCCACATAGTCATAAGAGCCTTTGATGGATCTTGACGAAATGTTGTAGGATAAATTGAACTACCAGTAGAGATCGGTCCACATACCTTTTACATATCCTTTCAAGTGCTAAACATCACCACGTGATATAATTTGCTTTTGGGAAGGCCATGGATCCATATGGCAGGAGCAGTTCCATCCACCCTTCTGTAAGGTTTGTAATATTCATGAAAACAATCAAATTGCACAAAGTAAGCGGAAACGTGATAAAATAGAGTTTTAAAATTTTACAAACCATATACCCGGATCATCTTTTATGCACAATTATTAATTAAACAAAAATATGAAGAACAAGAATTATACCCTTGAAGATTCGATCTTCCTCAGGTACAAGTTCACCTCCAATCCCTTTCGCATTCAACTTGAATCCACCGGGTTTGGTTCCTTTCTTTGATCAATATTAGTCACCCAAGTGTTTAGCCTCTAGAGGTGATCCACCAAGGAAGAAGAAAGATTCAAGAAGATGGGTATTTGGCAAAATCCTAATTTTTCTATCTCTCATAGAAAAGGGTGTACTCTCCCAACTATTAGAATTACGTCTATTGTGAAAAAGTCAACAACCACCACAAACCCATAATAAGGCTCCTCTTATTTATAGATGTAGGCAACTCTCCTTAACAATTAAGGAATTAAGTTTTATTTTAATTAATTAGGCTCCCAATCTTATTAGGAATAATTAATTAGCCTTCTAATCTTATTAGGATATATGAGAGTACTTTTATTAATTAATTCCCAAACTCCTTTAGGAATTAAATAATAATAATAAATAATAATAATAATAATAATAATAATAATAATAATAATAATAATAAATAATAATAATAATAAGACTCCTCTTATTAATTTATATTTAATATTTCTAAAATATTAAATAATAAATATTAAGCTATTTAATTTATTCTATCACCATAGATTAAATTAAATATACTTAACTTATTATTATGATTATGTCATTTTCTTCTTAAATAATTATTCTTCCTTTTTTGGTGTGACCCTTTATGTTCTCCATATTAAACCGGTTGTGAATAAATCAATTAGAACAATTCTAATCTTATTTAAATAAATAAATTAAATTATTAATTTATTTAAATAAATAATATTTATTCTACAATATGGATAAGCCTCCCTAGCGATTAACGACTTTCCAAATAATATAGATTTCAACACTAATCGTAAAAGAACCTTTGAGTAAATAGTTACTGTACAATTTAATCATTCCACCATACAATGTCCCAATTAAATATAAGACATGAAATTACTGTCAAGTCTTATTTTATTTAATTATATGTATTTCGAGTCTTAAATGCACAACTCCAAATAATGTAAATTAGAAACTCCTTTCTAATTTCATTCTGCCTTAGCCAAGGACTACTAGGTTGTCATTTATCGAATCACATAGGACATTTCTCTTTTTTTACTAGAAGCGGTAAATTCTTTATTGATCATACATTATCTCCATGTATAACTTATTATACCCAAGCATACCCTTTGATATACCCTAAGGGTCTTAAGAAATAAGTTAAAATATAATTCATCATACACAAGATACTATGATGATCTCAAGTCCAAGGATCACTTGTACTACTTTCACTATAGGAATTCCTATTGACAGGCAAGTAAAACTCCATTAGGTATTCCTTAGAGAGCCACATTTAGTGAACTTATTCTCTAATAAGCACCTACACACTTGCTTTAGTGTCTCCACACAAATGATCAAGAGATCAATCATCCTCATCTAATGAGCAAGCAACGTATGTACCAATCTATCCAGATTCACTAATCCCTAATTTAGTAATCCAACGATTGGGAACTATTTTAGTTTTAAGCTTTCTAAGAATTTAGATCTCATTAGAATGATCATCATCATTATCCTAAAAGCATTGCTTAAAATTATGGGTTTATCACATATTATAAAGCAGCATCATGTAGATAATTAAAAGTCTTTAATAAATTAATACCTTTTAATAATAAATGAATAAGATTGTTATAAAGTATATGCTTTATCATCAAACATGATTGGCTTGTGTGCATACTACTTTCAATCTCCCACTTGCACTTAAGCCAATCGTCATGATATCTCATACCCTTCTTCTCTAAGTGACGATTATCCTGCTATTGGATAAGCTTTAGTTAATGGATATGTAATGTTGTTCTTGAGAGTCCACTATCTCTATAGTGATTTTTCATCTTTTAATGATTCCTATAATCAAATGAAAGTGCCACAACACATGTTTAGATCCAAGATGAGACTTAGAAACTATTCCTAGTTCTGTAATAAACTTTTCATCCAAACAATCAACTTTTAGCTTCATTTATAGCTATATACTTTGTCTTTATCACTAAACCAACAACTCTTTGCTGTTTGAAACCTTTCCAATTCACTGCACCACTGTTCAAGGTAACCCTTTACCTTAAAGTGGATTTTCTGTCGTCTTGGTCTGTCTAAAAAACTTGAGTCTATTAAGCCCTCTAGTTTTAATTTAGACCCACTATAAATTTTAATCACATCTTTAGTGCCGGTTAAGTACATTAAGATATTTTTCACTGTCTTACAATGATCTTCTCCAGAATATGACCAATCAACATCAGGTCTCGTATATTTTATTGTATATATGATTGTTACTCATGCGATCTCTGTTTTAGGAGCCTTTGGGAACTATTAAGAAAGATACACTTCAGGGCTTATCAGCATGAGACATCTCTTGGAGTTTGCCATGCTTAAATAACTTTAGCATCAAATAAATATACATTCCTTGGGTTAAGCTGAGCATCTATTTAAATCTATCTATATAGATTTATATCCCCAATTACGATACTCTTCCCAAATCATTCATGGAGGAATGTTTTGACAACTTTATCTTTACTAATTCTAGCATTGGCATGTCATTCCATATCCGTAGTATATCAACATATAATACTAGGAATGTCACGACGCTCCCACTGACCCTTTTTGTACACACTAGGTTCATTCTTATTTTTAATTAAATCAAACTCTTTTGATTCATCAAAACGAATGTTCCATTTTTGAGAAGCTTGCTTCAATCCATTTCTCTGAGTGTTTACAACTCTTACCTCATCGTATGTAATTGGATCATCATCTTCTATGATGTGTACCTCATCATCATCATCTATGATGAATCCATACCTTCCAGGTATCTTCGGTACTATTCTAGATTTACTATTCGGTTGTGGCATAATAGGTCTATCTATAAGTTCATCTTATTTGACTTATAGTATTTTGTGGTTCTTGAAATCTTCAAGATTCTATTACCCTCCCACTAGCCCCTTCAATGATAAACACCTTTATCTTAGAGGGTAGCGTGTTTTGCAACAAACACCTTTTGCTAAGTAGGATTATAGAACATATACCCTAAACTTACTTTAAGATGTCCCACAAATCTGTACTTGTTAAATCTTGTCCCAAGCTTATCCTTTGAAACCTTTTCACATAAGCTGGACAACCCCTTACCTTAACATACTTAAAATTAGGAATCCTTCTAGTCTATAACTTTTATGGAGTCTTGTGGCTGAATTTTGAGGTTACCTTTTCGTAGATATGCAGCCATTTCTAGGACATTACCCCAGAAGGATACTGAAATGTCGATTAAATCATTATGGACCGTACCATGTCCAACAAGGTACGATTTTTTCTTTTAGATACATCAATTAATTATTGCGTATCAGGAGGCGTCCATTATAAGAAAACCATTTCAGATGATCTAGAAACTTATTACACAAGTATTTATTCCTTGATCAAATCAAAGAGTCTTAATACTTTGCCAAGTTGTTTCACTTTTAAATTCTTTAAACCTTTCAAATAATTCATACTAGTATTTCATCAAATACAAACATTCAACTCTTTTAATGATCATTTCCTTTTTTTATACTAGTTTGTTCAATTTGTAAAATAAATTTTCACGTAAGTCAAGTATACAAAATCCATTAAGTAATATTTTAGTTCTATACAAAACATTATTATTATAAACAGAACAACAATTGTTCTTAAATATAATACCAAAGATTTCATTGTCCAACAACAAAATGGAAATAATATTTTTAATAAGAACTGGAATACAATAACAACTTATTGACTTAATAGATTTGCCCGTATGCATTGCTAAACTATAAATTTCTATGGCTAATGTAGCAATATTTGCTTCATTTTTCACACATAGGATTACTTATCCTTGTTTAGCTTTCTACTTCTGCTTGGTTCCTTCATAAATCTATATTTATGAGAATCAAATCCGGTATCCAATACCCAAGTAGAACCTTAACTTACAAAAAAAATTAATTTCAATCATGAATAAAATTATATTTGTAATCGAAACTTCACTAAGCTTTTTCTGGTTAGCTCTGCAAGAAGCTTCTCGCAGTTTCTTTTCCAGTGTCCGGGTTTATTATAGTGGAAGTAAACTCCTTTGCTATCCTTATCAGTTTTGTTCTTATTATCCTTTGTTTTTGCCTTTCTATTTACCTTCTTTGAATCGTTCTTCTTTTTAGAAGATCCTTTGGCCCTATCGGTATGACTTGGTCTTTATTGGTTGAAAAGTGACTCTCAGCATTTTTAACATGTTAAGCAAATCAGCGAGGCTAATATCTAGCTTGTTCATATGAAAAATTCACAACAATTGTGAGAAGGAGTCCGGGAGTAACGACAAAATCAAATCTTGGCTCAACTCTCCATCCATGACAAAACTCGTTGTCCTAATTGATCAATCAAATTGATTATGTTGAGGACTTTTATCTGTACTATAGTGTCATCGGTCATTCTAGATCAGAAGAGCTCCTTAGATATCTAATATCTATCAGTCTTACTTTCCTCACCATCAACTACTTGATGTGTAGGAGTATAGTAGGAGCATCAATAGTTTCATGCTGACGCTGAAGCTCGTTACTCATGGATGCGAGCATGATGCATTGAGCCAACTATACATCATTTTGCCACTTTTTAAAAATAGCAATCTCTTCCTCAGAGGCAATGTCTGTCGTGACGCCCCCAAAATAGGTATACATCACCTATTCTGAGTCGCCAAATACATGGTATAAAATACAAATAAAAACTTAAGTATACAACTGTCATGTAAAATACGACAAAAGATAAGCTGTGAGTTTTAATACAACATTATTGTAAGACCCCAACTTATTAATAAATGAAATTAAATTTCCTCTATTTATTATTTTGAAATAGAAAGGGTTGATTTGATTAATGTGGTTAGTTATGGGTAAAATACACAAATATTTCAAATAAGTAAGTGGTTATAAAATATTCATTTTTGGTCGATGAATATTCGTTTGGTCGTGGAATATTCTTGCTGTCGGGGAATATTCGTACGACGACGCAGCCTTGTGTGGGCTCCATAACGGAAAGTGATTGGATGAAGAAAACGACAAGTATAAGTTATTTATAAATAATGGCGTAGTTGTTACCGTTAATACTGTTAGAATATCTGGTGGTTAAAATACAGTAGCACACAATATTGCACCAATTATTGATTCTTACGTAAGAAGGCACTACTCAATAATTGTTACAGTAGTTACTGTTCAATATTTTATTTTATTGATTCAATAATTGATGCGTTGATATTTTATATTATTATTATTTCAATAATTGTTGCTGCACAGTATTTTCCATTATCAGATCAATAATTTATATTATTTGAATAATATTATTAGATAGCATTATTGGCAATGTCTAGAAAGTTTTGTCTAAGGAGAGGTTTGGTCATCTAATTGTGCGCTAGTAAGGAGAAATCCTTATTGGAAAGTCCCATCTTTCCTGGGAACGGCCTGATTGTCATAAATGTGATTCTGTAATATTATTTGTGAATAATTAATTATTGATTCATATGATAAGGAAATATTTATTCTATGTGGATATAAATGTTGGATATATTTATTGTGGTTAAAAATGAAAGAGTTAATGTTGAGGTGTTTTATCAGTATTTTTATCGGAATGGAGGTATTAAAAATCAAATCAGGATTTTTGAGAAATATTGCGGGGATTATAATTTTTAATCCGACCGTTGGATCGTAGTAATTTTTGGATATGTTATTCATATATAAGTTGAGTATATGTCCATTAATTTTGAACCGTTAAAAATGAACATATGATTTGTTATGAATTTTACGAGATGACTGGTTCAGAAATTGTAGAAGTTGCGGAATTTATCATTTTGGTGGAAAATTCTAGAATTAGTGGGCCCCACTTTTGGTTAGTGAAAATGTGCTGAGATTTTTATTCAAATGTGGTGGGTGGGAATAGTAGCAGGTAAAGCCATCAGGTTGCATGTTAAGTCTGCTTCGGCGTGCTAACATTTTCCTATAAATAGAGGGCTAAGTTAGAATTGAAAATCACACTAGAAACAAGTTTTCTTTCTTTCTTTCTCTAGATTATTGAGTGTATTTTAGGAGTATTTAGATACTTTATGAGTTTCTATTCATCAGTGCAAGTTTCCTTCAGCCTTATACCGATATTCCGATCAGAAGTACTGATATTTTGAGGTAAGGGGTGTTATATTCTTCTTAAAATGATATTTTCTTCAATATCATTATACCAAAATGTTGGTATGAACTTTTTATCAAATTTGAAACTTTTTGTGTCGGGATTACTATTCACGTGTACGTTACTATTCACATATACGGTACTATTCACATATACGGCACTATTCACGAATACGACACTATTCACCGTAAAATAATTTTTTTTCTTTTTGTCCAAGTTGTCTATTATGGTTACTATCTTTGATTGTATCCATGTTTTGATCTTTATTTTTAAATTCTGCTTCAAAATTGGTTATTATGGTGTATTATTGAACTTGAATAAATTGTAATACGAATCCCTAATATTTGTTCTTTTATCTCACTGGATTCATTTTCTTTAAAATATTTTTCATCATCCTCAGTCCTAAATGATGATACTACTGAATATCTTTGGCCTGTAGTGCAAAGATGTATGATTACCTGATGAATATCTTTGGCCTGTAGTGCAAAGATGAACTGGTGTTGAGATGAACATGACTGACTGGTGATACAAATGAATATCTTTGGCCTGTAGTGCAAAGATGAATATTTGGTTAAAGATGATTATTAATTGATGTTACAGGGATAAAATATTGATGATGGACTTTTAAATCTTAGAAGATAGTAGAATTCATTCTCTACTTGACTCTTCTAATGGTTTGCTGTTTCCGATGCAGTTGTTGATCTAAAACTTGTTGTCGATTATATTCTATCAGATTTTTCCCTGTTGAATACTAATGATAATTTGTTGTATATTATCTTAGTCATAATATTCTTTACTGGGCTAGTTGAGCTCACCCTTTTTCTTTTTGTTCCTTTTTTCTTCTCAGGAGGTGAGAACATAGCAGGATCTAGTCGGGGTATGGAGTGATGGCTCTAGAAAGATTTTTTAGCAGTCCTCACTATTTCTGTAAAATAGTGTTTGAATAATTGTAATGAGGACTTATTTGAGTGTGGATATTGTCTAGAAGATAATATTTGTATTTAAACTCACACTATGTGTTGTCGTATTTTGCATGACAATTGTATTATTGAAGTTGTAGTTTGTTTTTGTACCATGTATTTGGCGACTCAGAATGGGTGTTGTATACCTATTTTGGGGGCGTCACAATTGTCTTCTAGACAGTATTGAAAGTCAAAATAAGTCCTCAATACAATTATTGTCACACTATCTAACAGAATAGTGAGGACTACTAATGCTATCATCTGGACAGTCACTCCGGTCCCCGACTAGTCCTGGCTACATTCTCATTTCCTGAAGAGAACAGTGAAAGAAAGGGTGAGTTCAACTAGCCCAGTAAGAAATATTATGACTAAGATAATACAGAATAAATTATCATTAGCCTTAAACAGTGTTAAACTGATACAATATAACAAACATCAAGTTTAACTGCAGCGGAACAAGCAATCCATTAAAAGAGTCAAGTAGAGAACAAAATCTACTATCTTTTATGATTTAAAAGGTTTTTCATCACTTTTATCGCTGGGACTCAGCTTAATAAATAATCCACATCATCGAATCACCCCTGCACTACGGCCAATGATATTCTTTAGTATCACGACCATAATTATCCATGCACTACGGGCCAAGAATATTTGTGTATTCATTAATGGTCATGATCATGGCAACAACTGTCCATCAATGCACTACGGGCCAATGAAGACTTTTACCACATCATTTGTAACATTACGGTCATGATTACACCAAATAATCCCTGGTCATAATCATACCAAGTCCATCTATGCACTACAGGCCACAGATGACTTTCAAAATATATAAACACGAGGATGATGACAAGATATAAGAATTCAATAAAACAAGTTCAAGAATTAATTTATCTAGGAACCAATAACGTCCAAATTATCAACATGATACTGCTTTGTGGAGTAAAATTCAAGAATGCTCAGAAGAATATTTTCATGAAAATATACTGGATGAAGCGCAAATATCAAGGATATTCCACTAATTTCGTGGAGTATAAAAGCTAAAACTTTAACCAACTGAGTTTAATAAAGAATGGAATAACAAAAGAAATCACCAGGCATGCGATAGACCACACAGACATGTTATTTTAACAGAATAATAAATAACGGAATCAGGTCATGCGTAAACGCACCGACATGATATTATGACAGAATAATAAATAATGGAACCAGGTCCGGCGTAAATGCACAGACAGGATATTCTGACATAATAATAAATAATGGAACTAGGTCCGGCGTAAATGCACAGACATGATATTCTGACAGAATAATAAATAATGGAACCAGGTCCAGCGTAAACGCACAGACAGGGTATCCCAACAGAATAATAAAGACGGAACCAGGTCCGACGTAAAACGCACAGACAGGATATCCCAACAAAATAATAAAGAATGGAATAACAGAAGAATTTCACCAAGTATAGGGTAGCCCGCGTATACAGGTTATTCTAACAGAATAATAAAGAATGGAATAACAGAAGTTCTCTTGATGAATACAAAAGAAATAATACCCCTTACCGTAAAAGAAACTTGATATCGAAGTAGTGAAGTAGCAAAATACTTTTCTTCTTTCTCTCTATAGTTTATCTCTCTAGAGTTTCAATGAATTCGTAAGAAAAAATAATAAAGGAATGAGCTTCTATTTATAGAAAAATAGACTGCATAGTAACTATTTTATGAACGGTCCATATTGATTTACTTTTAATCGAACGGGCCATATTTAAAGCAAAATATTTTAAATAATATGTATATATGTGTATATATATATATATATATATATATATATATATATATATATATAATACTTTTATATATATACATATAAAACAAACCTATAATAATAATAAACTTAATAATTGAACATTTCCTTTCTCAGCATCCAACCACCCGTGACAAACACAATTTCATCCCATTTCATTTTTCAACATGTGGTCCCCCACATTTATTATATTAAATAATTTTGTACCGATTATTTTGAAAAACGGATAAGTGGGAATCCAAATAATAAGCAAAATTTACAACAATTACTATAACAATAATTGAACAAAACTGAGTGACTTCTCACGTAAGCATCAGTAATCAAAATACCGTGTGCTACTATGCAACCACGCGTATTACTGTACTTTTAACACCGGGTATTTCAACAGTATTAACGGTAAAACTTCCGCCGTTATTTTCATAAAGTATTTTTGTCGTTTTCTCAATTCGATAATAATTTCGTTGTGGGGTCCACCAATGATTGTGCCGTTGTACGAATATTTCCTGTTAAAATGAATATTCCCCGACCAATCGAATATTATATAACAACTTGTGTACTTTATAAAATTTATAAATATTACCCACAACTATAACACTATATCAAATTTACTCCATAATATTCAAAAATGATATTTATAGAAAATTAGTCTTTATTTATAAAAGTTAGGGTCTTACAACCTCCCTTTCTTATGAAATTTTACCCTCAAAATTAGGGTACGTACCTGGTATGTCGAAGAGGTAAGGATACCTTGATTTTATTTCTGATTCTAACTCCCAGGTCATTTCCTCAACATCGTGGTTTCTCCACAAAACTTTGACTTGAGGTATAACCTTGGAGCATAGAATATGTTTCTTTTTATCCAAGATTTGAACAGGAACCTCTTCATACGTTAAATCTTCTGCTATTTCTTCTGGTTCTAACTCAATAATGTGGTTCGGATCTTCCATATATTTACGTAACATTGATATGTGAAAAACGTTATGAACACGAGACATACTTGGCGGTAAAGCGAGTCTATAGGCCACAGTTCCTACTCGATCGAGGATTAAAAATGGGCCAATGAATCGAGGATTGAGCTTTCCTCTCTTTCCAAATCTCGTAACTCCTTTCTATGGAGCAACACGTAACAACACATGATCTCTAATATCGAATTTCACGTACTTTCGATGAACATCAGCATAACTCTTTTGTCGATCTTGTGAGGTTTTTATACGTTGCCGGATCGTTTGAATCTTTTCTGTAGTCATATGTACCAACTCCGGTCCCAACAACATTGCTTCACCCACCTCATACCAGCATACTGGAGAGCGACACTTTCTTCCATACAACGCCTCAAATGGAGCCACGCCTATACTTGCTTAATAACTGTTGTTGTAGGAAAACTCCACCAATGGTAAAAACTTGTCCCAACTTTCCTTGAAGTCAAGGACACAGAGTCTTAATAAATCTTCAAGATTTTGAATAGTCCTCTCTAATTATCCGTCCGTCTGAGGATGATATGCCGAACTAAATCGTAAATTCGTGCCCATAGCTTTTTGCGAACTAACCCAAAATCGTGAAGTGAATCTTGGGTCTCGATCAGAAACTATGGATACTGGCATACCATGCAATCTTACAACCTTGTTTATGTACATACGAGCAAGACGTTCAAGTGTATAAGTTTCTCGTATAGGTAAGAAGTGAGCAGACTTGGTCAATCTATCAACACTGACCCAAATTGCATCTATGCCTTGAGAAACCTTGGGAAGACCAGTAACGAAATCCATGGTAATGTGCTCCCACTTCCATTCTAGAATTTCAAGTGGTTGCAATGGACCTTTTGGTACTTGATGCTCCACTTTAACTCGTTGACAGGTTAGACACCTTGAGATAAACAACGCTATCTCTCTTTTCATATTGCTCCACCAAAATGTATGACGAAGATCATGATACATTTTGGTACTCCCAGGATGGATTGTAAACGGTGTGTTGTGCGCCTCCATCATGATTTTATACTTTAAATCAGGGTTGTTAGGAACACAAAGTATGGAGTTGACTCGAAGTATTCCTTCTTCGTCGATTCTTGCTTCCGGCATAGCACCTTCTTGTACTTTCTTCCTCATACGCATCAGTTCCAGGTCTGTAGCTTGAGTAGCTTTAACTTTATCAATTAAAGTCGATTCTACTCGTATATTTGCCATCATCACATGGGTCCTTGGAGTCTTTAACTCTATCTCCATCCTTTGTAAGTCACAAAATGGGCCTTTATGTTGACAATATCACACTCGTACTTGCATATGATCTTCTACTCAATGCGTCAGCTACCACGTTCGCTTTTCCAGAATGGTATTGAATGGTATGATCATAATCTTTCAACAGTTCAAGCCAACGTCGTTGTCGTATGTTTTGTTCCTTTTGAGCGAAGAAATATTTGAGGCTTTAATGATCCGTAAAGATCTCCACTTTCTCCCCATACAAGTAATGCCTCCAAATCTTTAGTGCGAAGACAACAGCTGCCAACTCTAGATCATGAGTAGGATAATTCCTCTAATATTCTTTGAGTTGTCGTGAGGCATAGGCTATGACTTTCCCATATTGTATGAGAACACATCCTAACCCTTTGCCCGAAGCATCACTGTAGATGACAAATCCTTCCGAACCAGATGGTATTGTCAGAACAGGTGCTGAAATGAGTCTCCTCTTGAGTTCTTGGAAACTCTTCTCACATTCCTCGCTCCAACCAAACTTTGTATCTTTCCGAGTCAGCTGAGTTAGTGGAGTAGCGATTCGAGAAAATCTTTCCACGAATCTCCGATAATAACCAGCTAAGCCGAGAAAGCTACGTACTTCGATTACTGATTTAGGTTGCTCCCAGCTTTGAATAGCTTCAATCTTTGCTGGGTCAACAGATATTCCATGACTTGATACCACGTGCCCAAGGAATGCTACTTCCTCAAGCCAGAACTCGCATTTCTTCAACTTGGCATAAAGCTTGTATTCACGAAGCTTTTGGAGTATCAGCCTCAAGTGTTGCTCATGATCTTCACGGCTTTTGGAATAAATAAGGATGTCATCAATAAAGACGACCACAAAGTGATCTAAATATTCCTTGAATACTCGGTTCATCATATCCATGAAGGCAGCAGGAGCATTAGTCAATCCAAAGGACATGACTAGGAATTCATAATGCCCGTACCGAGTTCTGAAAGCCATCTTTGGAATGTCATTGGTTCTGATCTTCAATTGGTGATATCCGAAACGAAGATCAATCTTTAAAAAGAATTTGGCTCATTATAACTGGTCAAATAGGTCATCAATACGTGGCAATGGGTACCTATTTTTGATGGTGACATGATTCAACTCCCGATAATCAATACAAAGTCGCATACTCCTATTTATCTTCTTCACGAATAGAACAGGAATACCCTAAGGAGAAGTACTAGGACTAATAAAGCCAATGTCTAATAATTCTTGCAGTTGGGTCTTTAACTCCTGAAGTTTAATAGGAGCCATTCGATATGGGGCTTTGGAAATGGGTTTTGTACTGGGTTTAAGGTCGATACAAAATTCATTTTCACGCTCTAGGGGTAGGCCAGGAAGTTCTTGAGGGAATACGTCAGGGAATTTATTAACAATAGAAATATCATTCAAAACTGACGTATTTTTGTTTAGATCCGTGACATGAGCTAAGAAAGCTTGACATCCGTTTTTTAATAAACGAATAGCTTTATGGCTTGAGATGACCGTGATTGATTTTAATGGTTTGGTCGCTTGAATTCGCATAATAGGTTGATTAAGAATATGAAAGCTAACAAACTTACAACAACAATCAATTTTTGCATGATGAGTAGTTAATAAATCAATCCCTAGAATCACATCAAATGCAAGTATTTTTAATGAAATAAGATCGACAGGTAATGTGAGGGTACCGATTTGAACCAAACAAGACTTATAAACAGTGGATGTAATGAATGTTTCTCCCAATGGAGTTTCCACAGATAAGTCAAAGTCTAATTTCTCTGGAGTCAAATTTAAACGTTGAGCGCAAGTAGGAGAAATAAAAGAATGGATACAACCGATATTAAATAAGGTATATACTTCGCTAGAGTTTATGATAAGCTTACTCGTGATGACCTCATTCGGATTCCTTACTTTCTGGGAGGTCACAACAAACACTCTCCCTTGCACTATCGGCTTTGACTTTTCTGGAACGGCCTTTGGTGCCTCCATCCTGGCTGAACTTGTCTTCAGCGAACGACAAAATCGGGCTAAGTGACCTTCTCTTCCATAATTATAACATGCTTTGGACGGCATCGCGCAGTTTGGACTGATGTGTCCCTCCCCTTCGCATTTGAAGCATATGATAGGTGGTCGTTCTCCTTCCTTAACAACAGGTGCCGGTGCTGACGTCTTTCCATTATTGTTGAATCTCCTCTTCTTGAAATGTCCATTCTTATTATTTTGGCCTTGATTACCACCAAAGTGGTTACCATTTTTGGCCTGTTGATTCCCTTCATGCTTGTTGTCACCGCTTCGATGACTGCTCTCATTGGTATTATCATTTTTTCGGCTGCTCTCTTTTGGTTTCGTCGACTCGTTATCGCGCTCTACTAACTGATCCCTATTTACAACATCTAAATACAAACACAATTTATGAAAAATAAGATGTTGACGTATCTTCGGCTTTAAACCTCTTAAAAACATTCGCGTTATTCTTTCTTCATTATCCACCAAGTGGGACGCAAACCGTGACAACTCGGCAAACTTTTCTTCGTACTGCGACACGGTCATATTATTCTGCTCCAACTTGATAAACTCCACCTCTTTCATGTGACGAATACTTTCAGGAAAGTACTTGTCGTTGAATAGCTCTTGGAACTTCTCCCAAGACATCTTGAGTGCTTCAGGCTGGGTACATTTTATAAATTCCCACCAGTAATCTGCCTCTTCATGCAACATGAAGGTGGCGAAGGGAACCTTTTACTCCTCGGAGCATCCCAAGACATCAAATATCTTGGTGATCTACTTTATCCATGCTTCTGCCTTAAGTGGTTTTAGCTCTCCAAAAAACTTCGGTGGTCCCAGCTCCTTGAACTGTTTGGCAGTGACCGTCCGAGAGTTGCCAGTATTTTCACCTGTATTTTGGACAGGAGTCGCTCTCGCCTGATGTTGCATGAATTACATAAAGCCTCTGAACATTCCATCGTTCATCATCTGGTCAGTGTTGTTGTTTGCCTGAGGATTGTCGCCTTCCTAATGCACATTATCCTGATTATTGATATGTGGAGACTCAACGGTCTCCTGTGCTCCATTGACGTTCTCAACATTCTCGGATGTCATTTTTAAATACTGCCACAAAATAAGGGTTAATTAACATATCACATATTATCCCTATACTCTGACCGACCAATTAAATACCAAATAAACTTAGGTTGGTCATACTAACGAAAGAATTCCCTGTCTCTCCCCTCCTAGTTCTTGTCTCACATCTTAGCCAAGGATCATATCCCTAGGCTCTGGTACCAACTGTGACGCCCCCAAAATAGGTATACATCACCTATTCTGAGTCGCCAAATATATGGTACAAAATATAAATAAAAACTTAATTATACAACTGTCGTGTAAAATACGATAAAATATAAGCTGTGAGTTTTAATACAACATTGTCTTCTAGACAGTATTAAAACTCAAAATAAGTCCTCAATACAATTATTGTCACACTATCTAACAGAATAGTGAGGACTACTAATGCTATTATCTGGACAATCACTCCGGTCCCCGACTATCCCGGCTACGTTCTCATTTCCTGAAGAGAACAGTGAAAGAAAGGGTGAGCTCAACTAGCCCAATAAGAAATATTATGACTAAGATAATGCAGAATAAATTATCATTAGCCTTAACCAGTGTTAAACTGATACAATATAACAAACATCAAGTTTAACTGTAGCGGAACAAGCAATCCATTAAAAGAATCAAGTAGAGAATAAAATCTACTATTTTTATGATTTAAAAGATTTTTCATCACTTTTATCGCTGGGACTCAGCTTAATAAATAATCCACATCATCGAATCACCCCTGCACTACGACCAATGATATTCTTTAGTATCACGACAACAATTATCCATGCACTATGGGCCAAGAATATTTGTGTATTCATTAATGGTCATGGTCATGCTAACAACTGTCCATCAATGCACTACGGGTCAATGAGAACTTTTACCACATTATTTGTAACATTACGGTCATGATTACACCAAATAATCCCTGGTCATAATCATACCAAGTCCATCTATGCACTACATGCCACATATGACTTTCAAAAAATATAAACATGAGGATGATGACAATGATATAAGAATTCAATAAAACAAGTTCAAGAATTAATTTATCCAGGAACCAATAACGTCCAAATTGTCAACATGATACTGCTTTGTGGAGTAAAATTCAAGAATGCTCAGAAGAATATTTTCATGAAAATATACTGGATGAAGCGTAAATATCAAGGATATTCCACTAATTTCATGGAGTATAAAAGCTAAAACTTTAACCAACTGAGTTTAATAAAGAATGGAGTAACAAAAGAAATCACCAGGCATGCGATAGACCGCATAGACATGTTATTCTAACAGAATAATAAATAACGAAATCAGGTCATGCGTAAACGCACCGACAGGATATTCTGACAAAATAATAAATAATGGAACCAGGTTCGGCGTAAACGCACAGACAGGATATTCCGACAGAATAATAAATAATGGAACCAGGTCCGGCATAAACGTACAGACAGGATATTCCAACAGAATAATAAAGACGGAACCAGGTCCGGCGTAAAATGCACAGACAGGATATCCCAACAGAATAATAAAGAATGGAATAACAGAAGAATTTCACCAAGTATAGGGTAGCCCGCGTATACAGGTTATTCCAACAGAATAATAAAGAATGGAATAACAGAAGTTCTCTTCATGAATACAAAAGAAATAATACCCCTTACCGTAAAAGAAACTTGATATCGGAGTAGTGAAGTAGCATAATACTTTTCTTCTTTCTCTCTATAGTTTATCTCTCTAGAGTTTCAATGAATTCGTAAGAAAATAATGAAGGAATGAGCTTCTATTTATAGAAAAATGGACTGCATAGTAACTATATTATGAACGGTCCAGATTGATTTACTTTTAATCGAACGGGCAATATTTAAAGCAAAATTTTTTAAATAAAATATAATATTTATATATATATATATATATATATATATATATATACATATAAAACAAACATATAATAATAATAAACTTAATAATTATACCTTTCCTTTCTCAGCATCCAACCACCCGTGACAAACACAATTTCATCCCATTTCATTTTTCAACATGTGGTCCCCCACATTTATTATATTAAATAATTTTGTACCGATTATTTTGAAAAATGGGTAAGTGAGAATCCAAATAATAAGCAAAATTTATAACAATTACTATAGCAATAATTGAACAAAACTGAGTGACTTCTCACGTAAGCATCAGTAATCAATACCGTGTGCTACTATGCAACCACGCGTATTACTGTACTTTTAACACCGGGTGTTTCAACAGTATTAACGGTAAAACTTTCGCCGTTATTTTTCATAAAGTATTTTTGTCGTTTTCTCAATTCGACAATAATTTTGTTGTGGGG
The DNA here is from genome assembly GCA_016801055.1 of Panax notoginseng. Taxonomy (NCBI): domain Eukaryota; kingdom Viridiplantae; phylum Streptophyta; class Magnoliopsida; order Apiales; family Araliaceae; genus Panax; species Panax notoginseng. The sequence continues at coordinate 155,716,281 of CM029022.1, read as the reverse complement.
TCCACCAATAATTGTGCCGTTGTACGAATATTCCCTGTTAAAACGAATATTCCTCGACCAATCGAATATTATATAACAACTTGTGTACTTTATAAAATTTATAAATATTACCCACAACTATAACATTATACCAAATTTACTCTATAATATTCAAAAATGATATTTATAGAAAATTCATCTTTATTTATAAAAGTTGGGGTCTTACATCTACAACCATTGCAGGGATAGGCGTATTAAGGACATAAGATAGCTTTTCAGCTGTGAGAACTATTCTCAAATTCCTTAACCAATCCGTTTAATTCGGTCCGATTAATTAACATCTAATATGTTTCGCAGTGATAGTAATTTAGACATTGTAAAATTATGTAAATGAATTTGTTTTTAATAACATTTTAGCATACATTCTTTTATTAATTACCAAAATAATTTAGGTCTTGTTTTAAATTGGTATCTATCACTACTTTTATCAAACTATATTACCCTCACTTATATAGTTCGGCAAAATCTAATTAAAGATTTGCTAGTGAGAATAAGGATCCCATTTCAAATGTATATAGTCTTGTGGTGACACAACAAACTATATATAAATAAATAGGTAGACAACTCTTGTCAATTACATCAATATATAACTCCTTTTATTTCGCCTCTTAGATTATTTTGATCAAGTGGTGGCACATCCGAATCAAAATTATATAAGTTAAGTCCAATCTAGCACTTTCATATATTCAAAAAAGAAAAATATTGTCCTTATGGTGACACAACAAAATAACATTGTTCAATTTTCTTTATAAGCATCAAATGTGATAAAATTAGCATATCAAAGAATTAAGATAAGCCTTGTGGTGACACAACAAACTTATAATAATTAATTGATACTCTATTATTTTTTATCATGCTAAAAGGCGACGTTCGATATTCCAAATATCTTTGAACGCTTAGGATTTAATATAAAATATTTGAGGGGTTTGTTATTAATTTGTCTCATCTTGTTTAGCGCGCATGCACACACACACACACACACACACACACACACACACACACACATATATATATATATATATATATATATATATATATATAGTATAAGCATGCACATATAGAATACTATATTTTACCTGAATTGATTATGAACTTTATTCTAGTTTGGTTCACTAGAGTCACCAAGTGAACCAAGAGGTCAAACCTAGGGTGCAAGAATTAAATTTAAATATAACTATTACATTTAAATCCAGGCTCCATTACAAACGGGTTTTCAAACGCTCCTTGTTCCTTGATCTCTAATTCTTCAAAATTAATTCTAACTATTCCTATTACAAAACTATTTTAAAATAAATAGAAATCTTGATCAGCAGTCAAGGAAAAGTACATAAGAGAGAGATAGAATTTACATTAAGAAAAATTAGAAAAGATGATGTATGCAAACCCCATTTAATAAAACTCATACATTCAACTAAAATAAAATTCAATCACATTGGTCAATAGTTCATAATCAATCCCATTTATTATCATACACATCTACATATGCATCAATAAATAAATTCATCTCATGAATAATAAACATTTAACATATATATTGATATCATTTAATGAGCAAATTTAGTTAGCAAAAAATCTAATTTTGAATCAAAATAAACTCTTTTATTTTAATCCAAATTTAAATCAAAATAAACATCTTTTATTTTAATTTATCCAATTTTGAATAAAATAAACTATTTTATTTTAATCAAAATAAACTCATTTATTTTGATTAATTATGGAATTCAATTCCAAGTCAAAATAAACTCTTTTATTTTGGATAATATAAAATCTTAATACATATCTAAATAAACTCTTTTATTTAAAGAAACATGGATTTTCTTTCCTATTCACAAATAAACTCCTTTATTTTGAATAATATGAAATCTTATTCCATATCTAAATAAACTCCTTTATTTAAGGAAACACGGATTCTCTTTCCTATTCACAAATAAACTCCTTAATTTTGAATAATATGAAATCTTATTTCATATCTAAATAAACTCCTTTATTTAAGAAAATATGGAATTCAATTTTAACTCCAATTAGTTATCATGAAATCTAATTCTAACTCTAATTAGTTAGCATGAAATCCAATTTTAAGATTAAACGAAATCCAATTTTAAGATTAAATAAAATCCAATTTTAAGATTAACTATATATTATATCCATACAGTTAATATATTAATATAATAACGAAATCATATATATATATATATATATATATATATATATATATATATATATATATATATATATAGGGAGAGGATCAAGAGTAGAACTCTTAAGTAGTAGAACTCCCTTAAATAATAGAATTGTATCAAAACGACGTAGTTTTGATAAGACGCGGTGACATTTTTGTAAATATGCGGTGGCATGATATTTACAAAAATGCCACCGCATCATATCAAAACTACGTCGTTTTGATACAATTCTATTATTTAAGGGAGTTCTACTACTTAAGAGTTCTACTCTTGATCCTTTCTGTGTGTGTGTGTATATATATATATATATATATATATATATATATATATATATATATATATATATATATAACATTCAGATTAACCACGGACACAACGAAAAAACAAAGATCGGGATTCGCGAAAGTCCTTTTTTCATAAAAAAATAATTCTATACAATAAATTATCCCCAATTAAATTGTTCTAAACACATATCAATATACATATCAAATCAAAACAATTAATAATTCGCATAAATGTTTGGCTCTGATGCCATTGTAAGGTTTGTAATATTCATGAACGCAATCAAATTGCACAAAGTAAGCGGAAACGTGATAAAATAGAGCTTTAAACATTTTACAAACCATATACCCGGATCATCCTTTATGCACAATTATTAATTAAACGAAAATATGAAAAACAAGAATTATACCCTTGAAGATTCGAGCTTCCTCAAGTACAAGTTCACCTCTAATCCATTTCGCGTTTAACTTGAATTTACCGGGTTTGGTTCCTTCCTTTGATCAATGTTAGCCACCCAAGTGTTTGGCTTCTAGAGGTGATCCACTAAGGAAGAAGAAAGATTCAAGAAGATGGATATTTGGTAAAACTCTAGTTTTTCTATCTTTCATAGAAAAGAGTTTACTCTCCCAACTATTGGAATTACGTATGTTGTGAAAAAGTCAACAACCACCACAAACCCATAATAAGACTCCTCTTATTTATAGATGTAGGCAACTCTCCTTAATAATTAAGGAATTAGGTTTTATTTTAATTAATTAGGCTCTCAATCTTATTAGGAATAATTAATTAGCCTTCTAATCTTATTAGGATATATGAGAGTACTTTTATTAATTAATTCCCAAACTCCTTTAGGAATTAAATATTAATAATAATAATAATAATAATAATAATAATAATAATAATAATAATAAGACTCATCTTATTAATTTATATTTAATATTTCTAAAATATTAAATAATAAATATTAAGCTATTTAATTTATTCTATCACCATATATTAAATTAAATATACTTAACTTATTATTACGATTATGTCATTTTCTTCTTAAATAATTATTCTTCCTTTTATGGTATGACCATTTAGGTTCTCCATATTAAACCGGTTGTGAATAAATCAATTAGAACAATTCTAATCTTATTTAAATAAATAAATTAAACTATTAATTTATTTAAATAAATAATATTTATTCTACAGTAGGGATAAGCCTCCCTAGCGATTAACGACTTTCAAAATAATATAGATTTCAACACTAATCGTAAAAGAACCTTTGAGTAAATAGTTACTGTACAATTCAATCCTTCCACCATACAATGTCCCAATTAAATATAAGACATGAAATTACTGTCAAGTCTTATTTTATTTAGTTATATGTATTTCGACTCTTAAATGCACAACACCAAATAATATAAATTAGAAACTCCTTTCTAATTTCATTCTACCTTGGCCAAGGACTACTGGGTTGTCATTTATCGAATCACATAGGATATTTCTCTTCTTTTACTAGGAGCGATAAATTCTTTATTGATCATACATTATCTCTATGTACAACTTATTATACCCAAGCATACCCTTTGATATTCCTTAAGGGTCTTAAGGAATAAGTTAAAATATAATTCATCATACACAAGATACTATGATGATCTCAAGTCCAAGGATCACTTGTACTACTTTCACTACAGGAATTCCTATTGACAGGCAAGTAAAACTCCATTAGGTATTCCTTAGTGAGTCACGTTCAGTGAACTTATTCTCTAATAAGTACCTACATACTTGCTTTAGTGTCTCCACACAAATGATCATGAGATCAATCATCCTCATTCAATGAGCAAGCAACGTATGTACCAATCTATCCAGATTTACTATTCTCCAATTTAGTAATCCAACGATTGGGAACTATTTTAGTTTTAAGCTTTTAAAGAATTTAGATCTCATTAGAATAATCATCATCATTATTCTAAAAGCATTGCTTAAAACTATGGGTTTATCACATATTATAAAGTAGCATCATGTAAATAATTAAAAGTCTTTAATAAATTAATATTTTTTATTAATAAATGAATAAGATTGTTACAAAGTATATGCTTTATCATCAAATATGGTTAGCTTGTGTGCATACTACTTTCAATCTCCCACTTGCACTAAAGTCAATCGTCATGGTATCTTATACCCTTTTTCTCTAAGTGACGATTATCTTGCTGTTGGATAAGCTTTAGTTAATGGATATGTAATGTTGTTCTTGAGAGTTCACTATCTCTATAATGATTTTCCATCTTTTAATGATTCCTATAATCAAATGAAAGTGCCACAACACATGTTTAGATCTAAGATGAGACTTAAGAACTATTCCTAGTTCTGTAATGAACTTTTCATCCAAATAATCAACTTTCAGTTTCATTTATAGCTATATACTTTGTCTTTATCACTAAACCAGCAACTCTTTGCTGTTTGAAACCTTTCTAATTCACTGCATCCTGTTCAAGGTAACCCTTTACCTTAAAGTGGATTTTACGTCATCTTGGTCTGTTTGAAAAACTTGAGACTGTTAAGCCCTCTAGTTTTAATTTAGACCCACCATAAATTTTAATCACATCCTTAGTGCCGGTTAAGTACTTTAAGATGTTTTTCACTATCTTACAGTGATCTTCTCCAGAATATGACCGATCAACATCAGGTCTCGTATATTTTATTGTATACATGATTGTTACTCATGCGATCTCTCTTTTAGGAGTCTTTGGGGACTATTAAGAGAGATACACTACAAGGCTCATCAGACATCTCTTAGAGTTTGTCATGCTAAACAACTTTAGCATCAAATAAATATGCGTTCTTAGGGTTAAGCCAAACATCCTTTTAAATCTATCTGTATAGATTTGTATCCCCAATTACGATACTCTTCCTAAATCATTCGTGGAAGAATGTTTCGATAACTTTATCTTTACTGATTCTAGCATTGGCATGTAGTTCCATATCCGTAGTATATCAACATATAATACTAGGAATATCACGACGCTCCCACAGACCCTTTTTGTATGCACTAGGATCATTCTTGTTTTTGATAAAATCAAACTCATTTGATTGTTTCATCAAAACGAATGTTCCATTTTTGAGAAGCTTGCTTCAATCCATTTCTCTGAGTGTCTACAACTCTTACCTTATCCTATGTAACTGGATCATCATCTTTTACGATGCGTACCTCATCATCATCATCTATGATGAATCCATACCTCCCAAGTATCTTCAATACTATTCCAGATTTACGATCCGGTTGTGGTACAATAGGTCTATCTACAAGTTTCTCTTATTTGACTTATAGTATTTTATGGTTCTTGAACTCTTTAAGATTCTATTACCCTCCCACTAGCCCCTTCAATGATAAACACCTTTATTTTAGAAGGTAGCGTGTTTCGCAATAGAACATATATCCTAAACTTACTTTAGGATGTTCACAAATCTGTACTTGTCAAATCTTGTCACAAGCTTATCCTTTGAAACCTTTTCGTATAAGCTGGACAACCCCTTACCTTAGCATACTTAAAATTAGGAATCCTTCATGTCTATAACTTTTATGGAGTCTTGTGGCCGGATTTTGAGGTTACCTTTTCATAGATATGCAGCCATTTCTAGGACATTACCCCAGAAGGATACTGGAATATCGGTAAAATCATTATGGACCGTACCTTGTCCAACAAGGTACGATTTTTCCTTTTAGATACATCAATCAATTATTGCGTATCACGAGGCGTCCATTATGAGAAAACTATTTGAGATGATCTAGAAAGTTATTGCACAAGTATTTATTCTTTGATCTAATCAAAGAATCTTAATACTTTTCGAATTTGTTTCACTTTTGAATTCTTCGAACCTTTTAAATAATTCATACTAGTATTAAATCAAATACAAGCATTCAACTCTTTGAATGCTCATCTCCTTTTCTTATACTAGTTTGTTCAATTTGCAAAATAATTTTTCACGTAAGTCAAGTATACAAAGTCCATTAAGTAATATTTTAGTTTTATACAAAATATTATTATTATAAATAGAACAACAATTATTCTTGAATATAATATCAAAGATTTCATTATCCAACAATAAAATGGAAATAGTGTTTCTAATAAGAACTGGAATACAATAACAACTTATTGACTTAATAGATTTACCCGTAGGCATTGCTAAACTATAAGTTTCTATGGCTAATGTAGCAACACTTGCTTCATTTTCTACACATAGGATTACATATCCTTGTTTAGCTTTCGACTTCTACTTGGTTCCTTCGTAAATCTATATTTATGAGAATCAAAGCAGGTATCCAATACACAAGTAGAACCTTAACTTACAAAAAAATTAATTTCAATCATGAACAAAACTGTATTTGTAATCAAAACTTCACTAAGCTTCTTCTGGTTAGCTCTGCAAGAAGCTTCTCGCAGTTTATTTTCCAGTGTCCAGGCTTATTGTAGTGGAAGCAAACTCCTTTGTTATCCTTATCAGTTTTGTTCTTATTATCCTCTTTTTTTTTGCCTTTCTATTTACCTTCTTTGAATCGTTCTTCTTTTCAGAAGATCCTTTGGTCCCTACCGGTAAGACTTGATCTTTCTTGGTTGAAAAGTGACTCTCAGCATTTTCAACATGTTAAGCAAATCAGCGAGGCTGATATCTAACTTGTTAATATGAAAAATTCACAACAATTGTGAGAAGGAGTCCAGGAGTAACTGCAAGATCAAATCTTGGCTCAACTCTCCATGCATGACAAAACCCGTTGTCCTAATTGATCAATCATATTGATTATGTTAAGGACTTTTATCTGTACTATAGTGTCATCGGTCATTCTAGATCGAAAAAGCTCCTTAGATATCTAATATCTATCAGTCCTACTTTCCTCACCAACAACTACTTGATGTGCATGAGTATAGTAGGAGCATCCATAGTTTCATGCTGACGCTAAAGCTCGTTACTCATGGATGCGAGCATGATGCATTGAGCCAACTATGCATCATCTTGCCACTTTTTAAAAATAGCAATCTCTTCCTCAGAGGCAATGTCTGCAACCATTGTAGGTATAGGCGTATTAAGGACATAAGATAGTTTTTCAGTTGTGAGAACTATTCTCAAATTCCTCAACCAATCCGTTTAATTCGGTCTGGTTAATTAACATCTAATATATTTTGCACTGATAGTAATTTAGACATTATAAAATTCTGTAAATAAATTTCTTCTTAACAATATTTTAGCATACATTCTTTTATTAATTACCAAAATAATTTAGGTCTTGTTTTAAATTATTATCTCCCACTATTTTCATCAAACTATATTACCCTCACTTATATAGTTCGACAAAATTTAATTAAAGATTTGCTAGTGAGAATAAGGATCTCATTCCAAATGTATATAGCCTTGTGGTGACACAACAAACTATATATAAATAAATAGGTAGACAACTCTTGTCAATTACATCATCATGTAGCTCCCTTTATTTTGCCTCTTAGATTATTTGATCAAGTGGTGGCACATCCGAATCAAAATTATCTAAGTTAAGTCCAACCTAGCACTTCTATACAAAACATTATTATTCTCAAGAGAACTTAGCAATATGGATTGGAAAGCTATAAATGTTTGGAATTCTTGAAGACTGAAGAAGCTTTAATAGATTTTATTCTTCTCTATTTATTTCCTTTGATTTTGTAATCCATAAATGTTATTTTTATTGCTACATATGTTTAGTTTAAGAGCTATGAATTAATTATTGGCTCTAAGATTATATTGGAACCCTGAGGACTGTCAAAAGTCAACAACAATTCAATCTCAGAGACAACCCTGAGAAAAGATAGCTACAACTGCATCAAGTCCGGAACCAACCCGAGAGGGGCAAAATAGTAATTTTTCCAACTCAACATCAATTCAACCCAAATAAAAAAAATCAACTAAATGAGTATTTAATTTTTAAAATCATTTTTATTACACTTAAATAAAAATAAAATATATAAAAATTATTGGTAATTAATTATGTATTTTATGATGAAAAAAAATTAAAAAAAGATATAGGTAACAAAAAATATTTTTTTAAAAAATCAAAAGAAAAAAAATAAAACAATAAATTATAGCATAATTCAAAGTCAGATTTATTTATTTTTTGGATTATAAAAAGAGAGAAAAAAAGAAAAGAAAAGAAAATAAAAGAAAAGAAAAGGAATCTCTAATTAATCAATGAGAAAAAAAATCTCATTTTCAACATATAATGTTCATCCCTGTTTTGTATATCAGAGATACAAATCAATTCCTTAATTCCTTCTACCACGCCCTTTTCATCCCATTGATTCCAGTTAGCTTTAAATTATTTCTCAAATAACTTTTCTTCAGACACAACAAATATTAATGGGTAACATATCAGTAAGAAAATTTGAAACGGGGCTCTTCATCCATGGCTCGTTCAGCGAAAACAACTGAATATTATCATTTCCAGTCATCTTTTTCATCTTCACCTTATATACCTTTTTTAAACTCTAACCAATGAACCCATCAAACCTTTACATTTAGAAACATCTCTCTCTAAGTAACTCAAATCTTGATCAATGTCGCCGATTGTAAAAGGACAAATCGACATTGATGGTTAAAGAGGAGATCAGTGAGGCAAGCAACGATACTACTTTTCTTCCACTCATCTATATTTTTCTCTTCCTTCTTTTTCTTCTTCTTCTTTTTTTGTTCTTTTTGTTAGGTTTGTATAGTACGCATACATGCAATCAAATTATATAAACAAAGGGGAAGCGCGATAAAATCGGATTTTAAAATTTTTATATAAACCATCACCATGATCATCCTTGTGCTCAATTATCAATTAAACGAAAGAGATAGAGAATAAGAATCACACCCTCATAAAACCAAGCTTCCTTATGTACGAGTTTAACTCCAAGTCCTTCGTGTTCTCCTTGAATTCACCAGTTAGATTTCTTTCTTTAATTAACGTTAGTCATCCAAGTGTTTTACCTCTAGATATGATCCACCAAGGAATAATATGTATTCAAGAAGATGGATGTTGGAAAAACCCTAGTTTTCTATTTCTAGAGAATATGTCTGTGACGCCCCCAAAATTAGGCATACATCACCCATCTTGGGTCGTCAGATACATGACACAGAATACAAATACAACTTACTAATACAACTGTCGTGTACAATACGACAAAACATAACTGTGAGTTTGAATACAATTATTGTCTACTAGAGACTATACAAACTCAAAAGGAGTCCTCATTACAATTATTGTCACACTATTTAACAGAATAGTGATGACTACTAATACTATCATCTGGTCCGTCACTCCGTTTCCCGACTCGTCCCAGCTATATTCTCATTTTCTGAAGAGAACAGTGAAAGAAAGGGTGAGCTCAACTAGCCCAGTAAGAAATATTATGACTAAGATAATGCAGAATAAATTATCATTAGCCTTCAACAGTGTTAAACTGATAAAATATGACGAACATCAAGTTTAACTGCAGCGGAACAAACAATCCATTAAAAGAGTCAAGTATAGAATAAAATCTACTATCTTCTATGATTTAAAAGGTTTTTCAACACTGTTATCGCTGGGACTCAGCTTAACAAAATAATCCACATCATCGAATCACCCCTGCACTACGGCCAAGGATATTCTTTAGTATCACGACCACAATTATCCATGCACTACGGGCCAAGAATATTTGTGTATTCATTAATGGTCATGATCATGCCAACAACTGTCCATCAATGCACTACGGGCCAATGAGGACTTTTACCACATCATTTGTAACATTACGGTCATGATTATACCGAATAATCCCTGGTCATAATCATACCAAGTCCATCTATGCACTACATGCCACAAATGACTTTCAACATTTTATAAACATGAGGATGATGACAATGATATAAGAATTCAATAAAATAAGTTCAAGAATTATTTTATCCAAGAATTAACAACGTCCAAATTGTCAACATGATACTGCTTTGTGGAGTAAAATTCAAGAATGCTTAGAATAATATTTTCATGAAAAGATACTGGATGAAACGCAATTATAAAGGATATTCCACTAATTTCATAGAGTATAGAAGTTAAAACTTAACCAACTGAGTATGATAAAGAATGGAATAACAAAAGAAATCACCCGGCATGCGATAGACCGCACAGACAGGTTATTCTAACAGAATAATAAATAATGGAACCAGGTCCGGCGTAAACGCACAGACAGGATATTCTGATAGAATAGTAAATAATAGAACCAGGTCCGACATAAACGCACAGACATGATATTCTGACAGAATAATAAATAATGGAACCAGGTCCGGTGTAAAACACACAGACAGGATGTTCCAACAGAATAATAACAAGACGGAACCAGGTCCGGTGTAAAACACACAGACAGGATGTTCGAACAGAATAATAATAAAAACGGAACCAAGTCCGATGTAAAACACACAGACAGGATGTTCCAACATAATAATAGAAGAATGTCACCAAGTATAGGGTAGACCGCGTATGCAGGTTATTCCAACAGAATAATAAGAAATAGAATAACAAAAGTTCTCTTCATGAATAAGAAAGAATAACACCCCTTACCGTTTTAAAGAAGAACTGAAATAAGAAAGTAGTTAAGTAGCAGAATACTTTTCTTCTCTCTCTATAGTTTCTCTCTATAGTTTCTCTCTCTAGAGTTCAGTGAATTCGTAAGAAATAATGAAGGAATGAGCTGCTATTTATAGAAAAATAGAATACATAGTAACTAATCCATGAACGGTCCAGATTGATTACTTTAATCTGACGGTCCATATTTAAAGAAATTTTTTTTAAATAAAATATAATATATTCTATTTATAGAATAACTTTAATAAAGTATTCTGTTTTATATAAAAAGATATTTCTGTTTTATTACGTTAATAATACGAATAAAATAAAACTTCATTATCGCTAAATAATTCATATTATTAACTGACAATAATTGAATCAAACTGAGTGACTTCTGACATAAATATTAATAATCAATACCGTGTGCTACTATGCAACCACACGTGTTACTATACTTTTATTACCGAGTAGTTCAACAGTATCAATGGCAAAACTTCCGCCGTTATTTTTAATAAAATATTTTTGTCGTTTTCTCAATCCGACAATAATTTCGTTGTGGGGTCCACCAATGATTGTGCCGTTGTACGAATATTTCCTGTTAAAACGAATATTCCCCGACTAATCGAATATTATATAACAACTTGCGTACTTTGCAAAAATTATAAATATTACCCACAACTATAGCATTATATCAAATTAACTCCATAATATTTAAAAATGATATTTATAAAAAATTCATCTTTATTTATAAAAGTTAGGGTCTTACAACCTCCCCTTCTTATGAAATTTTGCCCTCGAAATTAGGGTACGTACCTGGTATGTCGAAGAGGTAAGGATACCTTGACTTCATTTCAGATTCTAACTCCGAAGTCATTTCCTCAACATCGTGATTTCTCCACAAAACTTTGACTTGAGGTATAACCTTGGAGCGTAGAATATGTTCCTTCTTATCCAAGATTTGAACATGAACTTCTTCATACGTCAAATCCTCCGCTATTTCGTCCGGTTCTAACTCAATAATGTGGTTCGGGTCTTCCACATATTTACGTAACATGGATATGTAAAAAATGTTATGAACACGAGACATACTTGGCGGTAAAGCGAGTTTATAAACCACAGTTCCTACTCGATCGAGGATTAAAAATGGACCGATGAATCGAGGATTGAGCTTTCCTCTCTTTCCAAATCTCGTAACTCCTTTCCATGGAGCAACACGTAAGAACACATGATCTCCTATATCAAATTCCACGTCCTTTCGATGAAGATCAGCATAACTCTTTTGTCGATCTTGTGAGGTTTTTATACATTGTCGGATCGCTTGAATCTTTTCTGTAGTCATACGTACCAACTCTGGTCCCAACAACGTTTCTTCACCCACCTCATCCCAACATACCGGAGAATGACATTTTCTTCCATACAATGCTTCGAATGGAGCCATGCCAATACTTACTTGATAACTGTTGTTGTAGGAAAACTCCACCAATGGTAAGAACTTGTCCCAACTTTCCTTGAAGTCAAGGACATAGAGTCTTAATAAATCTTCTAGAGTTTGAATAGTCATCTCTGATTGTACGTCCGTCTGAGGATGATATGACGAACTAAATCGTAAATCCGTGCCCATAGCTTTTTGTAAACTAACCCAAAATCGTGAAGTGAATCTTGGGTATTGATCAGAAACTATGGATACTAGCATACCATGCAGTCTTACAATCTCGTTTATGTAAATACGAGAAAGACGTTCAAGTGTATAAGTTTCTCGTATCGGTAAGAAATGAGCAGACTTGGTCAATCTATCAACAATGACCCAAATCGCATCTATACCTTGAGAAACCTTAGGAAGACCGGTAACGAAATCCATGGTAATGTGCTCCCACTTCCGTTTTGGAATTTCAAGTGGTTGCAATGGACCTTTTGGTACTTGACGCTCCGTTTTGACTCGTTGACAAGTTAGACACCTTGAGATAAACAGCGCTATCTCTCGCTTCATATTGCTCCACCAAAATGTATGACGAAGATCCTGATACATTTTGGTACTCCCAGGATGGATTGCAAATGGTGTGTTGTGCGCCTCCATCATGATTTCAAACTTTAAATCAGAGTTGTTAGGAATACAAAGTCTGGAGTTGACTCGAAGTATTCCTTCCTCATCGATTCTTGCTTCCGGCATAGCACCTTCTTGCACTTTCTTCCTTATACGCATCAGCTCCAGGTCTGTAGCTTGAGTAGCTTTAACTTTATCGATTAAAGTTGGTTCTACTCGTATATTCGCCATCATCACATGGGTCCCTGGAGTCTTTAACTCTATCTCCATCCTTTACAAGTCACACAAAATGGGCCTTTTTGTTGACAATATCGCACTCGTACTTGCATATGATCTTCTACTCAATGCGTCAGCTACCATGTTCGCTTTTCCAAGATGGTATTGAATGGTATGATCATAATCTTTCAACAGTTCAAGCCAACGTTGTTGTCGCATGTTGAGTTCCTTTTGAGTGAAGAAATATTTGAGGCTTTTATAATCCGTAAAGATCTCCACCTTCTCCCCATACAAGAAATGCCTCCAAATTTTAAGTGCAAAGACAACAGCTGCCAACTCTAGATCATGAGCATGATAATTCCTCTCATATTCCTTGAGTTGTCTTGATGCATAGGCTATGACTTTTCTATGTTGCATGAGAATGCATCCCAACCCTTTGCTCAAAGCATCACTGTAGATGATAAATTCCTCTGAGCCAGATGGTATTGTTAGAACAGGTGCTGAAATGAGTCTCCTCTTGAGTTCTTGAAAACTCTTCTCTCATTCTTCGCTCCCACCGAACTTTGTATCTTTCTGAGTCGGCTGAGTTAATGGAGTAGCGATTCGAGAAAATCCTTCCACGAATCTCCGATAATAACCAACTAAACCAAGAAAGCTACGTACTTCGGTCACTGATTTAGGTTGCTCCCAGCTTTGAATAGCTTCAATCTTTGCCGGGTCAACAGATATCCCACGACTTGATACTACGTGCCTAAAGAATGCTACCTCCTCCAGTCAGAACTCGCATTTCTTCAACTTGGCATAAAGCTTGTATTCACGAAGCTTTTGGAGTACCAGCCTCAAGTGTTGCTCATGATCTTCACGGCTTTTGGAATAAATAAGGATGTTATCAATAAAGGCGACCACAAAGTGATCCAAATATTCTTTGAATACCTGGTTCATCATATCTATGAAGGCAGCAGGAGCATTAGTCAATCCAAAGGACATGACTAGGAATTTATAATGCCCGTACCGAGTTTTGAAAGCCGTCTTTGGAATATCCTCAGTTCTAACCTTCAGCTAATGATATCCAGAATGAAGATCGATCTTTAAAAAGAATTGTGCTCCTTGTAATTGGTCAAACAGGTCATCAATACGTGGTAATGGGTACCTATTTTTGATGGTGACATGATTCAACTCCCGATAATCAATACAAAGTAGCATACTTCCATCTTTCTTCTTCACGAATAGAACAGGAGCACCCCAAGGAGAAGTACTAGGACGAATAAAGCCAATGTCTAACAATTCCTGCAGTTGAATCTTTAACTCCTGAAGTTCAATAGGAGCCATTCGATATGGGGCTTTAAAAATGGGTTTTGTATCGGGTTCAAGGTCGACACAAAATTCAATTTCCCGCTCTGGAGGTAGGCCAGGAAGTTCTTCAGGGAATACGTCAGGAAGTTTATTAACAATAGAAATATCATTCAAAACTGACGTATTTTTGTTTAGATCCGTGACATGAGCTAAGAAAGCTTGACATTCATTTTTCAATAAACGAATAGCTTTATGGTTTGAGATGACAGCGATTGATTTTAATGGTTTGTTTGCTTGAATTCGCATAATAGGTTGATTAGGAATAAGAAAGCTAACAACCTTACGAAAATAATCAATTTTTGCATGATGAGTAGTTAACCAATCAATCCCTAGAATCACGTCAAATGCAAGTATTTTTAATGAAATAAGATCGACAGGTAATGTGTGGGTACTAACTTGAACCAAATAAGACTTATAAACCGTGGATGTAATGAAGGTTTCTCCCAATGGAGTTTCAACAGATAAGTCAAAGTCTAATTTTTCCGGAGTCAAATTTAATCGATGAGCGCAAGTAGGAGAAATAAAAGAATGGGTAGAACCGGTATCAAATAAAGTATAGGCTTCGTTAGAGTTTATGATAAGCTTACCCGTGATGACCTCATTCGGGTTCCTTGCTTTCTGGGAGGTCACAACAAACTCTCTCCCTTGCACTACCGGTTTTGACTTTTCTGGGACGGCCTTTGGTGTCTCCATCCTGGCTGAACTTGTTTTTGGTAAACGACAAAATCGAGCTAAATGACCTTCTCTTCCACAATTATAACATGCTTTAGACGACATCGCGCAGTTTGGACTGATGTGCCCCTCCCCTCCGCATTTGAAACATATGATAGGTGGCCGTTCTCCTTCCTTAACAACGGGTGCTGGTGTTGACGTCTTTCCATCATTGTTGAATCTCCTCTTCTTGAAATGACCATTCTTATTGTTTTGACCCTGATTACCACCGAAGTGGTTACCATTTCTGGCCTGTTGATTCCCTCCATGCTTGTTGTCACCACTTCGATGACTGTTCTCACTGGTATTATCATTTTGTCGACTGCTCTCTTTTGGTTGCGTTGACTCATTATCGCGCTCCACTAACTGAGCCCTATTCACAACATCTGAATACAAACACAGCTTATGAGAAATAAGATGTTGACGTATCTCAGGTTTCAAACCTCGCAAAAATATTCGCGTCATTTGTTCTTCATTATCCACCAAGTGGGACGCAAACCGGGACAACTCAGTAAATTTAGCCTCATACTGTGACACAGTCATATTATTCTGCTCTAATTTGATGAACTCCACCTCCTTCATGTGACGAACACTTTCGAGAAAGTATTTGTCATTGAACAGCTCTTGGAACTTCTCCCAAGACATCTTCAGTGCGGCAGGTTGAGTACGCTGAATCGATTTCCACCAGTAATCTGCCTCTCCTCGCAACATAAAGGCGGCAAAAGGAACCTTTTGCTCCTCAGAGCATCCCAAGACATCAAATATCTTGGTGATCTGCTTTATCCATATTTTCGCTATAAGTGGTTTTGGCTCTCCCTTAAACTCCGGTGGTCCCAGCTCCTTGAACTATTTAGCGGCGACCGTCCGAAAGTTTTTAGTGTTTTCACCTATATTTTGAACAGGAGCCGCTCTCGCCTGCTGTTGCATGAACTGCATAAAGCTTCTGAACATTTCATCATTCATCATTTGGTCAGTATTGTTGTTTGCATGAGGATTGTCGCCTTCCTGATGCACATTATCCCGATTATTGATATGTGGTGAATCAACAGTCGCCTGTGCTCCATTGCTATTCTCAACATTCTCGGATGCCATTTTCAGATACTGCCACAAAATAAAAGTTAATTGATATGTCATACATTATCCTTATATTCTGACCGACCAATTAAATACCATGCAAATAAACTTAGGTAGGTCATACTAGCGAAGGAATTTCCCGTCTCTCCCCTCCTAGTTCTATTCTCACATCTTAGCCAGGGATCATATCCCTAAGCTCTGATATCAACTGTGACACCCCCAAAATTAGGTATACATCACCCATCTTGGGTCGTCAGATACATGGTACAGAATACAAATACAACTTACTAATACAACTGTCGTGTACAATACGACAAAACATAACTGTGAGTTTGAATACAATTATTGTGTACTAGAGACTATACAAACTCAAAAGGAGTCATCATTACAATTATTGTCACACTATTTAACAGAATAGTGAGGACTACTAATACTATCATCTGGTCCATCACTCCATTCCCTGACTCGTCCCAGCTATATTCTCATTTTCTGAAGAGAACAGTGAAAGAAAGGGTGAGCTCAACTAGCCCAGTAAGAAATATTATGACTAAGATAATGCAGAATAAATTATCATTAGCCTTCAATAGTGTTAAACTGATAAAATATAACGAACATCAAGTTTAACTGTAGCGGAACAAGCAATCCATTAAAAGAGTTAAGTAGAGAATAAAATCTACTATCTTCTATGATTTAAAAGGTTTTTCAACACTGTTATCGCTGGGACTCAGCTTAACAAAATAATCCACATCATCGAATCACTCCTGCACTACGGCCAATGATATTCTTTAGTATCACGACCACAATTATCCATGCACTACGGGCCAAGAATATTTGTGTATTCATTAATGGTCATGATCATGCCAACAACTGTCCATCAATGCACTATGGGCCAATGAGGACTTTTACCACATCATTTGTAACATTATGGTCATGATTATACCGAATAATCCCTGGTCATAATCATACCAAGTCCATCTATGCACTACAGGCCACAGATGATTTTCAACATTTTATAAACATGAAGATGACGACAATGATATAAGAATTCAATAAAACAAGTTCAAGAATTAATTTATCCAAGAATTAACAACGTCCAAATTGTCAACATGATACTGCTCTGTGGAGTAAAATTCAAGAATGCTTAGAATAATATTTTCATGAAAAGATACTGGATGAAACACAATTATCAAGGATATTCCACTAATTTCATGGAGTATAGAAGTTAAAACTTAACCAACTGAGTATGATAAAGAATAGAATAACAAAAGAAATCACCCGGTATACGATAGACCGCACAGACAGGTTATTCTAACAGAATAATAAATAATGGAACCAGGTCTGGCGTAAACGCACAGACAGGATATTCCGACAGAATAATAAATAATGGAACCAGGTCCGGCGTAAACGCACAGACATGATATTCTGACAGAACAATAAATAATGGAACCAGGTCCGGTGTAAAACACACAGACAGGATGTTCTAATAGAATAATAACAAGACGGAACCAGGTCCAGTGTAAAACACACAGACATGATGTTCCAACAGAATAATAATAAAAACGAAACTAGGTCCGGTGTAAAACACACAGACAGGATGTTCCAACAGAATAATAGAAGAATTGTGAGGACCCCAAACTCAGGTACTTGAAACCCGAACTCGATTCTTCACGATACCATTTCTATGAGCGGAATAATACTAATAATAATAACAATAATATAAAGATCAACTTAATTTATATATCATCAGAGTCTAATCCCAAGTACGTAACCTTTAAACATTCATTACAACCCATGATAGATAATATATGTCATACTTGTCTTAATAATATCAAACTATTACATAACATAGTAATTCGTTCATTCAGCAACCTTTCCTTTTCCTTTGTTCTTAGCAGAGCTCTCTGGTCGTTCGCACTTAGCTGAAAACATTTAATTTTAAGCAAGGATGAGCATTTGAGTGCCCAGCAAGTAATAGAAATTATATATATATATATAATCTGAAAGAATTTAAATATTTTATTTGTACTATTCTTCTACAACAAGTCAATAGTTGTGAAGTATTCTGAACAGATAAATATAACATAACAACTCTCTTTCAAATTTTTGAAACTACATATTGACTCTAACTGGGGTTATGGTGACATGCCATGAACATTGTTTTCATTTTTGAAAAGGTTAAATAGAAATTTATCTGTAAACCGTCATAACTTACGGGCACGGGGGGTGATCAGCCCGTTATGCCCTGCATTGATCAATACTACATACAAGAACAAGGGTATCGTTCACTCTGTCCGCCTTGGGCGCATAAATGTTTTCCCGTGTAGGGATGTTCATACTTGTCTGGGTTCTAAATCAAAGGTTTTATCTTGTTCAACAATATTCTATAATGTAACATATATATATATATATATATATAAATATATATATATATATATATATATTATATATATATAATATATATATATATACGGGTAATTACAAAGGTATATCAACATGTGATTAAATACAATGATTATCCAAGTGGGGACATTTGTTTAACCATTTACAGAAATTAAACGAATAATATATATATATATATATATATATATATATCTGAATTACCATATACTAACATGTTGATAAGCAATGAGCGTATATAATATAAGGTTAATAATCTGTACAGTAATAATATAGTTTAGAAATATTCTTACTTATGTCCATTGCATAAAGAAAATGCAACGGTTAGATACTTGCCTGAAGCGCTGCTTACAGTTTGTAATTTAGATTTATTGCTTATCTCACGACCTATCATTAATAAGATCGTTCGTTCTATTAGAACAACATACTATAACACATAACACTGCTTATTGCAGTCGGCACATACCCTAATCACATTGGCACATAGATTTACCAACCATTGAATCACAAATAATCACTTATCTAATCACATTATCTAAGTCCAGATCAATTTCTGAAATATGTCAGTGTACCGACAACTTTATCGGGTAATTATCGAGTCTAGGACTCTGCACTGTAACTTAATATTAGTCATATTATTATTAAATGACTTATAATAATTTTAAAACATTTATTATGATTTATCATAAATTTTCAAACATTGGAATCGTATTTAAATGATTTAAAAACTAATCAATTCTATTTTCATTAATATTTAATTAGTATTAAACTATTAATGAAACCATTTTCAAAATATTAAAGTTATTTATAATAACTCAAAATATTTTTAAAGTTTTAATATTACCCTTAAATGATTTTTAAAACATTTAAAATCATTTCTAAATAATTACCATTAATATTAAGGTATTAATGTTCTATTTATCAAAATATTAAAAGTCATTATTCATAACTTAAAATATTTTTAATTCATTTATATCCCTTTTAAATGATTTTTAACTTAATAAAACTATTTTTAAACTATTTATTTAATATAATTATTAAATAAATTTACTATTTTTAATAATAAGTTAATAATCATTAATATTAAACTATTAATGAAATTATGCTTTAAATATTAAAAGTTATGTTTTATAACTTAAAATATCTTTAAACACTTTATTTTCATTTAAAATGATTATTATAATATTAAAATTATTTTTAAACTAAATTATTTAATATAATTATTAAATAACTTTAATATCATTAATAATAATTAATTAATAAAATTTATCTTTAAATATTAAAAGTTATATTTTATAACTTAAAATATTTTTAAATACCTTATTATTATTTGAAATGATTTTTAATATAATAAAATTATTTTTAATTAATTTATTTAGTAGATAAATTAATTACCATTAATATCAATTTATTAATGAAATTTATCACAAAATATTAAAAGTCATTAAAAATAACTTAAAATATTTTCGTATATCATAATATAATTTTTAATAATTTTTCCAATATTAAAATCATTTTTAAATAATTTATTTAATATTATA
This sequence comes from Panax notoginseng, assembly GCA_016801055.1. Lineage (NCBI taxonomy): Eukaryota > Viridiplantae > Streptophyta > Magnoliopsida > Apiales > Araliaceae > Panax > Panax notoginseng. The sequence continues at coordinate 155,695,854 of CM029022.1, read as the reverse complement.
ATTAAATAAATTAAATATTTTTAATATTTCAAAAATATTAAATATTTATGAAATATATTTAAAATATTTAAAAACTAATTTTCAGAATTTAAAATAATTTTTAATAATTTATTTTGTATTTTTAATAATTAAAAACTATTTTTTTCTATTTATTAATTAATTACAGGAAAATAATATATTATCTGTTGCTAAAGACCACCTATAGTGACAAAACTGTCGCTATAGGTGTTCTTTATGTTCTTCATACAAACCCAGAACACCAAGTCAGTGATCATGTGTCCTAGTTTGACCGCGATTTATGATCATACCAAGCTGTTTCTGGACTATCTATTGCTCACAGATTATAGAACTAATGTAGTACTACACGATACAACAACAATCATAATCAAATAATACATAACAAAGCAGATCTGACCGTCCAAAGTGGTTGTCAGAGCTGTTCTTCATTTCTGGGTTACCCAGAAATGAACAACAGTTCGTGAGACCTACTTTGGGCTTCCACAACTTGTAATACATGTAAGGTATTAGTGAAGTAATGAATTCAATATGTAGCCAGAATGACAAGGTTCAAAGTTAACACATAAAACACATATTACAACAACATAATAAGCAGATCCATGCCGGTCAACGTTTGTCAGAAATCATGCTCTTGAATTTTCTGGGTTACCCAGAAAATTCAATCCGTGAACATCTGACCAACTTTGACCAGTCACTGCAAGCAACAGGTTTGATGTTTTGGTGATATAAAGGTGTGAATGTAAGGTTCACCTACCAGACTACAACATAATTACAACAACAAAAACAAAACAACTAACAATAGAAAGATCTGGACCCATGAACTTGCTGTCAGAGCTTTCTGGGCAAGTTCATGGCTGCCCAGATTTCAGCCAGTCAATGTCGGTCAACGGGATTTGACCTTAAATATCTTTGATTTCAGACATCAAATGGCTATTCTACACTTGAATCTTAAAGACCATATACCAGGCTACATATTAAAGCTTTAAAACAACACAAACAACAAACGAGCAATGATTTATAAGGCATGACATTCATTGTCAGACCTCAAAAAAAAAATTCCAGATTTCTTTAAAACTTAAATCTAAGCCTCTAGGTGTTATGGATCCGTAAGATACCAACCCAGATCATTAAATTAGACTACAAACAACACCTTTAAACATAAAAACAGGACTTTTAACATAATATCGAAGATCAGATTTCAAGTTTAATGTTCTACCTCTTTTGAACAAATTCTTGATTCTAGCCACTGATTTGGTTATGGGTGATCGTGGGGCTTGATTCTTGACTGATATTATGAAATAATTTTGGAAGTTTGGGGCTTGAGAGAAAAGGTTTGAGTGTTGTGAAAAATGTAAGTAACAAATGTCATTCTCTCTCCTCCAATCTATTTATATATGATGTTGGATTCATGAATGCTGATAATTGAGGCTAATTGATGGCATTTGAAGTCAAGGGAGTTAGTAAGGTTAGGTCACCCACTCTTTATTAGCTTAGATTTACAAGTTACCTACTAAAAATCTAGAGAGGGGTATTTTTGTCATTGGCTTAGAAGTTTAAGGGCATACTTGTCATCCTTGTAAACCCTTAGGGTTTGACCCTTAGGGTTTAATCCTAAGGTTTATCACAAACCATATCTAGGATTTTCAATTTAGGGTTTGCTCAAAAATAAATAAAATCAAATAAAAATTAAATAAATTTTAGTTGCTAAAATTTTAAAATTAGGGTTTCCTAATTATGAATAATTATCTAATCACACTATACATGAATATTAGGGTTTAATATCATATAATTATCATTAACCTTGCTAAAATAGAAATTAGGGTCTAAGATTTTGATAATTAGGGTTACCGATTATAATTAGATTTTTCTAATTATCAAATTAGGGTTTAAAAATTTAGGGTTTCCAAAATTAACAATTGTAATTATAAAATTTGCTAATTAATCATATTAACACAATTACAACCAATCTCGAACTCTAATTTAAATTTCAAATTAGGGTTCCTCATTTCCAGAAATTATTTAGGGTTTTTAGATTATAATTAGGGTTTACCTAATTTAATCAAATCATTATAAAATACCCATCATAAAATATATAACACTGTTATAACAGTCTTAAACTCACAGTTGATTTTCAAATTAGGACTTCCCCTAGTAAAATTAGGGTTTAACCAATAATATTAGGGTTTCGAAATTAAACACCATAATTGATCAATCATCATCAATACGTAAATACAGTACATATTCATAGCACTGAAAAATCAAAATATAATTAATATTATATTATTATTATCATACCTTGACAATAATCCAAAATTAGGGTTTGGATTCCATATCTGATTTATTCTTCCTATTTAACCTTAATAATTAAGGTAAAATAATTAACTTAATAGCCTGTACTAAGATTCATATAATAAAATAATTATTATAATTATTCTAAAAATCACTCCATATATTATTTAAATAATATATGATTATATTTTCATGGAAAATAGTTAATAAATCATTTCTACTATAAATTAATTATTATAGGAATATACTTTATAAAAATCAATAATTCTAAAAGAAATTTATTTGTAAATATTTATGTAATAAATATATTTTTATTTACCACATAAATACACATACACATTATCTTGTATAAATCCTCATCCTTAAATAAATAAATAAAAAATTTATACGCAAAATTTCAAATTTATTTATGTAGAAAATATCGGGTTGTTACAAGAATGTCACCAAGTATAGGGTAGACCGCGTATACAGGTTATTCCAACAGAATAATAAGAAATTGAATAACAAAAGTTCTCTTCATGGATAAGAAAGAATAACACCCCTTACCATTTTAAAGAAGAACTGAAATAAGGAAGTAGTTAAGTAGCAGAATATTTTTCTTCTCTCTCTATAGTTTCTCTCTCTAGAGTTCAGTGAATTCGTAAGAAATAATGAAGGAATGAGCTGCTATTTATAGAAAAATGGAATGCATAGTAACTAATCCATGAACGGTCCATATTTAAAGAAAAATCTTTTAAATAAAATATAATATATTCTATTTATAGAATAATTTTAATAAAGTATTCTGTTTTATATAAAAAGATGTTTCTGTTTTATTACGTTAATAATACGAATAAAACAAAACTTCATTATCGCTAAATAATTCATATTATTAACTGACAATAATTGAATCAAACTGAGTGACTTCTCACATAAACATTAATAATTAATATCGTGTGATACTATGCAACCACACGTGTTACTGTACTTTTATTACCGAGTAGTTCAACAGTATCAATGGTAAAACTTCCGCCGTTATTTTTAATAAAATATTTTTGTCGTTTTCTCAATCCGACAATAATTCCGTTGTGGGGTCCACCAATGATTATGCCGTTGTACGAATATTTCCCGACCAATCGAATATTATATAACAACTAGCGTACTTTGCAAAATTTATAAATATTACCCACAACTATAACATTATATCAAATTAACTCCATAATATTCAAAAATGATATTTATAAAAAATTCATCTTTATTTATAAAAGTTGGGGTCTTACAATGTCAGTACTCTCCCAACAACTGAAAAACACGTTGTGTTCCTTGTAGCCATAATCCATAATAAGACTCCTCTTATTAATAAATATAGGCAACCCTCCTAAACTGTTTAGGAATATGGTTTTTGATGAGTGAGAAATATACCCAGGAATTAAGTATTTTTAGACTTAATATATTGCATGTTTTTAAGTATTTTAGGACATTTTTATTTGTTTATTTGTTATTTTGTAGGTTAGGGAAAAGCAGGGGTAATTTGGGAATTTCAGCGTCATTAATGGCAAAATTGTAATTATTCATACCAGCATAGCGCCGGGGGGCTCTAAAATAAGTCAATCCCGGCGCCAGGGCGCTGGGAGGTAGATTTGGTTTCACAAATTCTGTGCCAGGAAAAGAGAAGCAGAGCAGATTTTTATTCTAAAAAGGATTTTACTGAAGGGTTGATTTGAGAGAATAGAGATTAGATTTTAGATTAAGAGAAACCCTAGTTTAGATTAGATTAGGAGATTGAAGCAACTTGGAGATCATTGAAGATCGAGAGCAGGAGCAAGAAGAGAGCATCAGATTTGTAGACAACAAATTTCATTCTTTCCTCTACTTCTATTTTTGTCTTTTAATGTGTATTCAATTGTGGATTCTAGATTTTAATTCAATAACAATGAAATAAATCTCTTGTTTAAGATTTTAATGGATCTTATTACATAACTTAATTTATTATGCTTCTTTATTAATTATTGTGATCTATTCTAGGGATTGTCTATTATGATTTATGCATAAGTGATTAATTGTCTAATTAACAATTACTGTGATAATTTATATGAATTCGGGAGATGAAATATAGATTCAGATCTAATCATATTAGCATGTGATGGTGTTTTCTGCCTGGTGATGGGATAGGGATATACCTTTATGCCGTATGTAATCTGATAGGGAACATATGCTTTAAGTCCTTTTTAATTGTAATTCATATAGGAATATAGTGAATTAGTTAATTAGGGTATTTGATTCAATTCTATCAACTGTGGATTTGTATTAATATGATTGTGATGCATCGGAAGATGGTTATAAATACTAATAAGCTCTTGATTAATAGTCCAGAATAGTGAACATAATAACAAAAAGTGTATTGATATAAGTGAGCAATAAGTGAAGTTATGATCTTAATTCTCCGTAACCTGATTTTAATCTAGTGGTTATTTAATAGTAGTTTTATTAATTATTTTAATTCACAATCCTAAATCATTTGTTTAAATAAAATTAATTTGGTTACGAGTTAGTACTTGGCACTCTTTATTAAATACTCCCTCCGTCCCATGATAAAAGTCCTTATTACTATTTTGGGTAGTTCCATGTTAAATGTCCATTTTCTTTTACTAACCAAACTTTTACATATATTTTCCTATTATACCTGTAACATTAAATATCTCATACTTTTCTTATTCTAATTCTCTTTCCATATTTAATGACATTATTATAGACAATTTTGTCATTTCATTCATCTTCTTAATATGCGTAAAAAGTCCACGTTGCTTCAATTATTAAATTAACTCCCCGACAATGATTTAACAATCAATGATACTTTTTTTATCACTTTATTACTTGTTGATCATATATACTTGTGCGTATTCATTGATTGTTAAATCGACCAACAAGTTTTTGGTGTCGTTGTCGTAGTAAATCAATATGGACCGTCCATTTTAATAGTAAATCAATCTGGACTGTCCGTGAATCAGTTACTATTTAGTCCATTCTTTTATAAATAGAAGCTCATTTCTGCATTCTTTCTTACGAATTCACTAAAACTACAGAGAGAAAGAAGAAGAGTATTTTTGTGACACCCCCAAATCTGGGTACTTCCATTTCCACATGATTTGGTGTTCACGATACAACATCATTTATCTATCTACCCATAATAAATGCAAACCATGCAATAGATAGAAATAAATCCTCCCCTTATGGGGTTACAACATCTGAATAATAAATACATTCACAGGTCATACTAACCTTAAACATCTGTGCGGAAACATAAACAAATAATAAGTCTTAAACAACATTAACATAAGTCTTAACACTTAAATTCAACATCACATAAACAATAAATCTTCATCACTTGTTAATCTTGCCCTTGCCTTTGCTAGTAGAAGGTTTGTCTGTTCTTTCGTTCTTAACTGCAATGTTATTATTCGCAAGAGTGAGCACAATTGCCCACAAGTATAATAATGAAACTAACAATATAATAACATGCGAGTGAATCAAAGACTTCTGAAATAAAGCTCAACTTTTGAATCAAGAATGAATAACAAGAATCAAAAGAAATATGAGGGTCATAAGACCTTGAACTATGTCCTAGGTTATCAAGGGTTATACTTGAAACCTTTAACAGTCATAAGACTATGGACTCTTCTTCTCATACTTAGGGGGATCAACCCTTAGTACCATACTGTGCACAATATCTTAACGCTAATGCATAACTAATCCCTTTACAGGATTGTTCATCTCAGTTTGATATTAGAGTCCGCACCAAAGGAAGTTTAGTTTGGATAAATCAATAAGGGTTCTAAAATTTAGAACGTTCATCAACTATGGACTAGTCGAATCAATAAGGGTTCGCTAGTCTAACAAGGTTCAACAATAAATGGTATTTAAATTAATTAACAATCTCAAGAGGTATACAATAGAACAAGTATTGTATAACAGATTCATACTTTGAAAAGATAATTAATCTTTAATATAACAAATCAAACTTGATTTAATAATAACGAGGATTGCTTGAAGTAATTTACAAACTTGAATAATGATAACAAGTAGGGTTAGAAAACCTGCCTCGTGCGTACCTTGATTTAAATCCTACATATCATTTACATTCATAATACCAGTCAATTATAACGTGCTAGTCATCACAAGTTCATTCTCTTTGTCTAACTTTGATTATGACCATACTTAGTCAAATTACTACATTCATTGTCACATAATTTACATCTCACGAACATTAAGGTAACTATGCATTCAATCATTCAATTCACACGTAATTGTGTTATGGACGTGTTAAGAATTTATTTTAACATCTCATTATATGTTTAACCTAATTTTATATTCATTAGGTTGAGTTACTATTACATTTCTATACTCGAACACTAAAAAAATTTGCACTTCTGGACATTCTGCTAAGTAGCGCTGCGGCGCCACAGTTATACTGTTTCTTGGCGCTGCGGCTTGAGACCTGGCGCTGCGGTGCGGTGGTGTTGCGGCGCAAGAATTATACATGGAGTTGGCGCCGTGGCGCAAAACTCCAGTTTCTGATTTTCAGTTCGTGAAGAACACAGAATCAGGCGAATTTATCATACATGGTCACTAAATTCATTAATTTAAACATACCCATATACTAGAATTCGTACATAATCATTAATTAACCCTTCTTGCATGATTTTAACATGTTAAAATACATAATTAACAAAAATCAACACAAGTAATTTACTGTTCTTGTTGTTCTTGAAGGTTTTGAAAACAAAACATGTAAATAAGTACTACGAGTTCGTTATAACACCGAATCCATTCATTTAAAGTTTGGTCTCTTCGTATCAACATGCATAATAACATACAAGTGTGAATTTTGCAGAACAATTTATGTTTGACATATTAATTTCACGTATAAGGGCCATATGGCCATATTCTATACTCTGTAAATAACATACGTTATAATATTATGAAACTTATGATATGGGAATCTATAATATATAGTAACAACATGTTATACTAATATATTATCACATATACATTCACATAATCAATACAATCTCCAAGTACAGAGATTTTACAGAAAATTTGAGAGCCAATTTCTAAGAAAAACCTAAACGACGTAATAAAATTGGGTTTAAAGGAATTACCCAGAGCGTAGAATGTAAATTCGCAGAACATGAATTCCTTCTCAACTCTTTTTCAATCACAATTCACTTAACAATTCTCTGAATTCTCTCTGACTCTCAATTTACTCTAAAATGAAGAATACGTAGAATAATGCCAACTGAGCCTTTAAGCGCAGAGTTGAGGTCAGTTACTCCATACGTGATTTAACTACCCCCAATTCCTCTTAAGGCCTCATTTGGCTAGCCTTTAAGGCTTATATCAAATTAATTTAATAAAACCTTTATAATATAGTTTGAAAAATGTCACACCCTTTATAAAATAAATCAAATATCTAGTTTAATTCATTTTAAATAAAATAAAATAATTTCTCATTAAATTCACATAGTCGCATAATTGAATTTCTCATTCATTAATAATGTCAAATTATTAAATCTCTAATTAATTATTAAATTAATTAAAATAACATTAGGCTTAATAAATATTCTTTTTTAATTCAATAAGCTCACATAATTACCTACTTCGAATAATAATAATTCTCCACATTAATTTAATAAATATGACACATATAATTAAATTAATTTAACACAACTTCATCAATTAATTATTTAATCTAATAATTAATTCATTAAAAATATTTATTCAATCCAATAAATATTAAAAATTAAATTACAAAATGTCGGTTGTCACATCTTTCCCCCCTTAAAAGGATTATGTCCTCAGAATCACGACTCAATAATTTTGACCCATTACATTCTCCCCCCTTACAAAGATTTTGTCCCTAGAATCGCTTACACAACATTAAGTAAATAAATGAGGGTAATTCTTCATCATATTCTCTTCGAGTTCCCACGTAGCTTCTTCAGCGTTGTGGTTCCTCCAAATTACCTTAACAGAAGGTATTACTTTATTTCTTAGAACTTGCTCTTTTCGGTCGACAATTTGAACAGGAATTTTTTCGTAAGATAAGTCTTTTTCAAAATGCAGGGGTTCGTATTCAATTACATGCTTGTAATCAGGTTTGTAGGGTCGTAAAACAGAAACATGGAAGACGTTGTGGGCATTCTCAAGTGTTGGAGGTAAGGCTACCTCATACGTAACCTCTCCGATTCTTCTCAGAACTTCAAAGGGTTCAATGAATCTTGGGCTTAATTTCCCTTTCTTTCCGAACCTGGTCTTTCCCTTCCAGGGAGAGACCTTTAAGAACATATAACTACCCGGTTCAAACTCAACATTCTTACGGTGTGGATCGGTGCATTTCTTCTGCCTATCTTGAGCTGCTACCAGTCTTGTTCGAATCACTTTGACTATCTCTGCTGTCTGTTGTACCAATTCTGGGCCTAACAATTATCTTTCACCCACTTCATCCCAGTATAGCAGAGTTCTGCACTTTCTGCCATATAACGCCTCGTAAGGCGGCATGCCAATACTAGCGTGGTAACTGTTGTTGTAGTCGAACTCTACAAGCGATAGGTGATCGTCCCAATTTCCTTTAAAGTCCATTACACAGGCTCTTAGAATATCTTCTAATGTCTGAGTCATTCTCTCACTCTGTCCATCTGTTTGAGGGTGGTATGTTGTACTCATCCTCAGCTGCGTACCCATGCATTCCTGTAGACGTTTCCAGAAGTTCGATGTAAAGCGCGGATCCCTATCGGAAATAATTGACACCGGAACTCCGTGTCGTGAAATAATCTCTTTCACATATAACCTCGCCAACTGATCTAAGTTGAATCTGATTTTGATCGAAAGGAAGTGTGCGGATTTCGTCAGTCGGTCAACGATAACCCATACTGTGTCGTAGCCTTTCTGAGTCGTCGGAAGGCCAACCATGAAGTTTATTGTAATATGTTCCCATTTTCATTCTGGGATCTCCAACGGTTGCAGCAACCCACTTGGTCTCTGATATTCTACTTTCACTTTCTGACAGGTCAGACACTTGGCAACACATTCTGTAACATCACGTTTCAAATTCGACCACCAAAAATGTTGTCGAAGATTTTGATACATCTTGGTACTACCAGGGTGAATCGAATATCGTGAGCTATGAGCCTCACTCACAATGTCTTCCTTAATCTCTGGTACTGGCGGTACCCAAATTCTACTTTCAAATCTTAGTATTCCTTCCTTGTCCATCTTAAATCTCAGTTCAGTTCTTTCAGATATCTTCCTTATCACCTTTTTGCATTCATCGTCCTGAAGTTGAGCCTCCTTAACTTTATCCAGTAGGGTCGTACCAAATTGCATCTGAAACAGTTTCTCATCTATTTCTATAGGATAATTCACTTTTAAATCCAACTTCTCCATTGCTGAAATCAATTCCTTCTGAGCGGTCAACATCATCAACTTCTCCCAACCCTTTCTACTTAAGGCGTCGACAACCACGTTTTCCTTACCCGGATGGTATAAAATCTCACAATCGTAGTCCTTAATTAATTTCAATTACCTTCTTTGGCGCATATTCAGTTCTTTTTGTGTAAAAATATATTTCAGACTCTTGTGGTATGTATATATTTCACACTTCTCCCCGTAGAGATAGTGCCTCTAGATTTTCAAAGCAAAAACCACTGTAGCTAACTCCAAGTCGTGGGTCGGATACCCCTTCTCATAATCTTTCAGTTGTCGTGACGCATACACTATGACTCTACCGTTCTGCATAAGCACACAGCCAAGTCCCTTATGCGACGTATCACTATAAACCATAAAATTTCTTGTATCGTCCGGAAGAGACAACACAGGTGCTGTACTCAACCTCTTCTTCAATTCTTGAAAGCTTTCCTCACACTTCTCCGTCCAAACAAATTTCACAGCTTTTCTAGTCAAATTCGTCAACGGAGTTGTGATCTTGGAAAAATCCTGAATGAATCTTCTGTAATAACCTGCCAATCCAAGAAAACTTCTTACTTCTAACGGCGTCTTCGACTGATCCCAGTTAATCACAGCTTCGACTTTGGAGGGATCTATCGAAATTCTGTCTTTATCGATCACATGCCCAAGAAATTGTACCCGCTTGATCCAGAATTCGCATTTTGAAAACTTGGCATACAACTTCTCTCTTCTCAACACTTCCAACGTTAATCTCAAATGCTCTTCATGTTCTTCCTTGGTTTATGAGTATACCAAAATATCGTCTATAAATACCACTACGAACTTGTCCAAAAATGGCTTGAACACACCATTCATTAATCCCATAAATGCTGCAGCAGCATTCGTTAAACCAAACGACATTACTAAAAATTTATAGTGACCATATCGTGTTCTGAACGTTGTCTTCAGTACATCGTCTGGTCTCACCTTCAGTTGATGATAACCACTCCTCAAATCTATCTTGGAAAAGTTTTTCTCTCCCCTCAATTGATCAAACAGATCATCGATCCTCGGTAATGGATATCTATTCTTAATTATGACCTTATTCAGTTCTCTATAATCAATGCAAAGTCGCATCGTTTCGTCCTTCTTCTTTACAAACAACACCGGTGCTCCCCACGGCGATACACTCGGTTGAATGTACTTCTTGTCCAGTAATTCTTGTAGTTGTACCATTAATTCTTTCATTTCTACCGGCGCCATTCGGTATGGTGCCTTCGATATTGGAGTCGTTCCTGGTGCCAAATCGATCGCAAATTTGACCTCTCTATCTAGCAGAAGTCCTGGCAAATCGTCTGGAAATACGTCGGCGAAGTCTCTCACTACTGATATCTCCTCTACTTTCGAATTTTCTTTACGATTGTCGCCTATGTAAGCTAAATATCCTACACATCCTTGTCATAACAACTTCCTGGCCTGCAACATCGTCAGACAACTCGCTTGTCTAGGCGACTTGGTACCATAAAACACAACCTTTGACGGAGTCATAAGGTTAATACGCTTCTTTTGGCAATCAATTAACGCCCCGTAATTGAATAACCAGTCCATTCCCAGGATAACGACAAATTTCCCAAGTCGAATAGGGATAAGATCTACGTTCATGATATTACCCTTAATATCCAATCTACAGTTCTTATCCACGTACTTAACAAGGATTATTTTTCTATTCGCGATTTCTATGTTCATGGGGTATTCTAACTCATCCTTAGGCAATTCTAAATTTTTATCAAAGTCATCGGATATAAATGAACAAGTAGCACCCGAATCAAATAATACGTAAGCATTAACTCTATTGATCGGAATGATACCTGACACCACATCACGCGACTGCACTGCATCCTGCACCGTCATATTGAAGGTCCTGGCGGTCGGTCGATTGGTTGCGGTTGGTCCTATGATGGTCAGAGCGCTTCCACTGCTATTTCCCCGATTTCCTCCTGATCCTGCCCCTCCAGATCCTTTCTTAGGATAATTTCTTGCCAAATGATCCTTTGAGCCATAAGTGAAGCAGGAACCCTTCTTTGGGTTAGGACAGTTAGGTGCTATGTGGCCTTCCTGACCATAATTATAGCTCCCAAATGAGCTTTCCCGCAGGTCGGGCACGCTTCGATCCTTTTCTTCTGACCTCCTTGCTAGTTTCCAGTTGATGTGTTGTCAGACCACCTTCTCTTTTGATTATTATTACCTCCTCCCGTATTACTTCCACTAGCCTTGTTATTTCCTTCACTTTCATTCTTCTTCTTCTTCTGATCCTTATTGTATTTGGTTACCGCATCGCTTCCACCTTCAGCGAGTATGAATTTCTCTAGTACCCCGGCGAATGTCTTCAACTGAAACATCGACACCTTACTATACAACCACGACTTCAGTCCTTGTTCGAACCTTCTTGCTTTTCTCTCGTCCGTGTGCACTTGATATGTGGCGAACCTTGCTAATTCGTTGAATCTAGCTGCATAATCTGGTACGGACATATTTCCCTGTTTCAATTCTAGAAACTGAACCTCCAATTGGTTATGCGAGGTAGTTGGGAAATACATCTCGAAAAACATCTCCTTGAACCTCTCCCAGGTAATCATACCTTCTCCTCCACGGACCTTGTTTGCTTGCCACCAAAAACTGGCTTCAAATTTTAGCATAAACGTTGCAAAAGTGGTCTTCTGGTCCTCTCTGACTCTTGCGACCTCAAAAATCTTCTCTATCTCCATAACCCAAGTCTGAGCTTCGATCGGGTTCATGGAACCTTTATACTCTGGCAGTCCCACCGCCTTGAAATCTTTAAACATTGTATTCAGTGGAGCTTGAGGTTGATTATTCATTGCTCCAGCTAGTAAGTTCACTAATTGTTGGACGGGATTAGCATTGGCGTTATTGTTATTATTTGTTAACTCTTCCTGAGCTGGTTGACGGTTTTGTCATCTTCTCGGCGGCATATTTTTGTTAAAATATATGCTTATTAGATCTTTATTTATTTCTCTAAATAGTTAAGGACTAACTCAACAATTTAACATAATCACTTAACACATTATCTCAAACAACTTGATATATTTATTCAAATCAAAAGTTTTAACATTAAACGATAGCATCACTGCTATTTACATCAACTATCCCAAGAAAAAGAATCTACATGATTTAAAACATTAAAATATTCATTCGTTCATAAACACATCTGAATTTACATCTAAAAACCAGATAAGTTTTTCACATAATTAAACAAATACTATCACTGCATGTTAAGGCGCCGAATAGCCTTGCTACGTTCCTCTTCTATGATGCGAGACATCGTTCTGCGATCCAGCATGTACGATGGTAGACCTTTAAACTGGATTGGGTACCTCAAAACTCGATCCTGGGCTTCATCCATTGCATTATTAAGTGTAGAGTATATCTTCACAAGCTTAGCCTTCTTTACACGACGTGATTCTCTTACCCATCCCTCCTCTGCTATGATCAGCCTCTCTGAACTTTCCTTCAGTTCCTTCTTTAACTTCTCTATTTCTTCGGACTTCTCCTCGGTTTGACCCTTCTCGTGAACCAATTCCCACTCCACGTTTCCCACACGTGTGTGAAGAGTCACAATCTCCCTATCCTTCTGCTCGATGGTAATCTGCTGAATAATTGTCCGCTCAGTCAAATCCTGGACAGTGTCACTTAACTCTACGTTACGGTCATATAGCTCATCGTACATCTCAGCATCAATGGAGTTCGGTGGGAACTCCTCTTCTTCCTCTTCTTCCTCAGGATCCTCCTCTGGATCAGTCTCAGGCTCATGCTCCTAACCAACAACAGTGATCAACAGAGATGGCTCCCTCTGTATCAACTGCTCCCTGACAACATGAATGTCTCGGGGCTCCTCCTCATTAGGCACTCGGGGTTCCTCCTCCCCAGCTCGACTAGCTCCTCCAACATCCGACATCCTAACAACACAGTTTTAAGTTTTAGTTACTAAGTCATACTAGTGAGCACATAATTTAACACATAAGCACATAAAGTCTTTTATTATCTTTAATGAATTAAGAAATTCATCTCTTAGAACTCGATAAGAGTTTTCCTTCACAATGTTCTTCCTATAAGGCTATTACCTAAGGTTATTCCCCCACCTAAGGTTCATAACCTACAGCTTTGATACCAACCTATGACACCCCCAAATCCGGGTACTTCCATTCCCACATGATTTGGTGTTCACGATACAACATCATATATCTATCTACCCATAATAAATGCAAACCATGCAATAAATAGAAATATATCCTCCCCTTATGGGGTTACAACATCTGAATAATAAATATAATCCCAGGTCATACTAACCTTAAACATCTGTGCGGAAACATAAACAAATAATAAGTCTTAAACAACATTAACATAAGTCTTAACACTTAAATTCAACATCACATAAACAACAAGTCTTCATCACTTGTTAATCTTGCCCTTGCCTTTGCTAGTAGAAGGTTCGTCTGTTCTTTCGTTCTTAACTGCAATGTTATTATTCGCAAGAGTGAGCACAATTGCCCACAAGTATAATAATGAAAGTAACAATATAATAACATGCGAGTGAATCAAAGACTTCTGAAATAAAGCTCAACTTTTGAATCAAGAATGAATAACAAAAATCAAAAGAAATCTGAGGGTCATAAGACCTTGAACTATGTCCTAGGTTATCAAGGGTTATACTTGAAACCTTTAACAGTCATAAGACTATGGACTCTTCTTCTCGTACTTAGGGGGATCAACCCTTAGTACCATACTGTGTACAATATCTTAACGCTAACGCATAACTAATCCCTTTACAGGGTTGTTCATCTCAGTTTGACATTAGAGTCCGCACCAAAGGAAGTTTGGTTTAGATAAATCAATAAGGGTTCTGAAATTTAGAACATTCATCAACTATGGACTAGTCGAATCAATAAGGGTTTGCAAGTCTAACAAGGTTCAACAATAAATGGTATTTAAATTAAATAACAATCTCAAGAGGTATACAATAGAACAAGTATTGTATAAAAGATTCATACTTTGAAAAGATAATTAATCTTTAATATAACAAATCAAACTTGATTTAATAATAACGAAGATTGCTTGAAGTAATTTACAAACTTAAATAATGATAACAAGTAGGGTTAGGAAACTTGCCTCGTGCGTAGATTACACTTTAATTAAACTCGTTCCTTGATTTAAATCCTACATATCATTTACATTCATAACACCAGTCAATTATAACGTGTTAGTCATCACAAGTTCATTCTCTTTGTCTAAATTTGATTATGACCATATTTAGTCAAATTACTACATTCATTGTCACATAATTTACATCTCACGAACATTAAGGTAACTATGCATTCAATCATTCAATTCACACGTAATTGTGTTATGGACGTGTTAAGAATTTACTTTAACATCTCATTATATGTTTAACCTAATTTTATATTCATTAGGTTGAGTTACTATTACATTTTTATACTTGAACACTAAAAAAATTTGCATTTCTGGATATTCTGCTAAGTGGCGCTGTGGTGCCACAGTTATACTATTTCTTGGAGCTGCGGCGCCGTGGCGCTGTGGTGCGAGAATTATACATGGAGTTGGCGCCGCGGCGCAAAACTCCAGTTTCTGATTTCCAGTTCGCGAAGAACACATAATCAGGCGAATTTATCATACATGGTCACTAAATTCATCAATTTAAACATACCCATATACTAGAATTCATACATAATCATTAATTAACCCTTCTAGCATGATTTTAACATGTTAAAACATATAATTAACAAAAATCAACACAAGTAATTTACTGGTCTCGATGTTCTTGAAGGTTTTGAAAACAAAACATGTAAATCAGTACTACTAGTTCGTCATAACACCGAATCCATTAATTTAAAGTTTGGTTTCTTCGTATCAACATGCATAATAACATACAAGTGTAAATTTTGTAGAACAATTTATGTTTGACATATTAATTGGGTTTAAAGGAATTACCCAGAGCGTAGAATGCAAATTCACAGGAGATGAATTCCTTCTCAACTCTTCTTCAATCACAATTCACTTAATAATTCTCTGAATTTTCTCTGACTCTCAATTTGCTCTAAAATGAAGAATACCTAAAATAATGCCAACTGAGCCTTTAAGCGTAGAGTTGAGGTCAATTACTCCATACATGATTTAACTGCCCCAACTCCTCTTAAGGCCTCATTTGGCTAGCCTTTAAGGCTTATATCAAATTAATTTAATAAAACCTTTATAATATAGTTTGAAAAATGTCACACCCTTTATAAAATAAATCAAATATCTAGTTTAATTCATTTTAAATAAAATAAAAAAATTTCTCATTAAATTCACATAGTCGCATAATTGAATTTCTCATTCATTAATAATGTCAAATAATTAAATCTCTAATTAATTATTAAATTAATTAAAATAACATTAGGCTCAATAAATATTCCTTTTTAACTCAATAAGCTCACATAATTACCTACTTCGAATAATAATAATTCTCCACATTAATTTAATAAATATGACATATATAATTAAATTAATCTAACACAATTTCATCAATTAATTATTTAACCTAATAATTAATTCATCGAAAATATTTATTCAATCCAATAAATATTAAAAATTAAATTACAAAATGTCGGTTGTCACAATTTTGATACTTCACTATTGCAGTATCCAATCTCCTACTAAGGTAAGGGATATTATTTTTTCGTATTCATTCTTTATTAATCTGTGGGAGTAACCTGTCTACGCGGATTACCGCATGCATGGTGAATAACCCTTCGTACTCATTCTTTATTTGTGGAAAAGATCTCTCTACGCAGATTACCGCATGACGGGTGAAAATCTATTTGAAGTTTCGTATATTATTTCTTTTTATATTCCTAAATCTAAACTTACTATGGTAAGTATTGCTTCTATAATCCCTGAAATTAGTAGAATATCTTTGAGTTTTGTATTTCATGTAGTATCGTTTCATTGGAATATTGGTATGAACTTTCTTATTAAATTTCAATTTTTTCAGTCGAGTTACTATTCACTCGGGTACTATTCACTTGAGATACTATACACTGGATACTATTCACTCGGGTACCATTCACTCGGGGTACTATTCACTTAGGTATATTCACGGGATACTATTCACGACAAAATTAGTTTCTTTTATGTCTAAATTATTTTTGATACATGAATATCATTATTGAATTTTACTCCACAATTAATTATCATGATGACAATTTGGACATTCTTGAACTCTGGATAAATTGAATTATAAATCTCTAATATTAATCCTTGATCTCACTTGATTGATTACTTATATTATTGTCATCATCCTCACGTTTATATTGTCGTAAAAGTTATTTTTGGCCCATAGTGCATAGAAAGACTGTTGATTGGTATAAGTATGACCAAGAATTATGTATTGGTATAACCATGACCGGTAATGTTACAGACAAATATTGTGGTGAAAGTTCTTTTTGGCCCGTAGTGTATAGATGGATAGTTGGTTGGCATTATCATGACCACTGGTGATACTAATGAATATCCTTGGCCTGTAGTGCATGGATAATTTGTTGATTTGAAATATTTATTAATTGGTGTTACAATCATAAAATATTGATGACGAACTTTTAAATCATAGAAGATAGTAGACATCATGCTCTACTTGACTCTTCTAATGGATTGCTATTTCCGTTGTAGTTATTTATCTAAAACTTGTTGTCTATTGTATTCTATCAAATTTTTCCCTGTTGAGGACTAAGGATAATTTTTTCTACATTATCTTAGTCATAATATTCTTTGCTGGGCTAGTTGAGCTCACCCTTTTCCTTTTGGTTCCGTTGTTCTTCTCAGGAGGTGAGAATGTAGCTGGGACTAGTCGGGGAGTGGAGTAATGGTCCAAGTTGGTTATTTTAGTAATCCTCACTATTTTGTAAAATAGTGTGACAATAATTGAAATGAGAATTTTATTTGAGTTTGGATATTGTCTACGAGACAATATTTGTATTAAAACTCACAGCATATGTTTTGTCGTATTTTACACGACAATTAATAGTTGTATTAATGAAATTTGTATTTGAATTCTGTACCATGTATTTGTCAACTCAGAATAGGTTGTGTGGACCTATTTTAGGGGCATCAGAGTTGGTATTAGAGCTTAGGGATATAAGCTCTAGCGGAGATCTGAGGTTAGAACTAGGAGGGGAGAGACGAGTAAAACTTTCTCTAGTATGTCCTACTTAAGCTTAATTGTTATTTAATTGGTTGATCGAAATATAGGGCTAATATGTGGCATGTTAATTTCCTTAATTAACCCTTATTTTGTGGTAGTATTTGAGAATGACATCTGAAATTTTTTTAGATAAGCAATGGAGCACAGGAGACCGTTAAAATACCGCCAATCAATACCCAGGATAATGTGAATCAAGAAGGTAATAATTCTCCTGTAAATAACAATACCGACCAAATGATGAACGATGGGATATTTAGGAGCTTTCTATAATTTATGCAACACCAAACGAGAGAGACTCTTGTTCAAAATGCAGGTGAAAACAATAGAAACTCACGGTTGGTCACTGCTAAGAAATTTAAGGAGTTAGGACCGCCGAAGTTTTTGGAAAAATCAGAGCCACTTAAGGTAGAAGCATGGATTAAGCAGATCACCAAGATATTTGATGTCTTGAGATGCACAAAGGAGCAAAAGGTTCCATTCGCCACCTTTATGTTGCATGAGGAGGCAGATTAATGGTGGGAATCTATAAAGCGTACTCATCTGTCCATACTTAAGATGTCTTGGGAGAAGTTCTAAGAATTATTCAACGACAAGTATTTTCCAGAAAGTATTCGTCACATGAAGGAGGTGGAATTCATCAAACTAGAACAGAACAACATGATTGTATCGCAATACGAGAAAAAGTTTGCAGAGTTATCCCAGTTTGCATCCCATTTGGTAGATAATGAGGAGTGAATGACACAAATGTTTCTGCGAGGTTTGAAGCCTAAAATTTGTTAATACCTCATTTCTCATAAACTTTGTTTGTATTTAGATGTTGTGAATAGGGCTCAGTTATTGGAGTGCGATAATGAGTCAGCTCAACCAAAAGACAACAACCGACAACACGATGATAATCGTATCTGTGATAACGGCCATCGGAACAATGATAACCATCGTAGAGGAAATTATCATGCCAGAAATGGTAACCACTTCGGTGGTAATCATGGCCAAGACAATAGGAGAGGTGAACTAAGTGCGAATAACTTTAAGAAGAGAAGATTAAACAATGACAATGGAAAGACATCGGCAGCAGCACCCGTTTCTAAGGAAAGAGAACGACCATCGATCGTATGCTACAAATGCGGACAGGAGGGTCACATCAGTCCGAACTGTACGCAGCAACCCAAAGTGTGTTACAATTACAGAAAGGAAGGTCACTTAGCTCAATTTTGTCATGCAGTGAAGTTAAGTCCAGCTGGGATGGTGACACCAAAGGCTGTCCCAGACAAGTCAAAGTCGGTGGTTCAAGGGAGAGCATTTTTTATGACTTCCCAAAAAGCGAGGAACCCGAACGAAGTTATCACGGCTAAGTTAATCATAAACTTTTGCGAAGTCTATACCTTATTCGATACCAGTTCTACCCATTCTTTTATTTCACCTGCTTATGCTCAACATTTAAACTTGACTTCGAAAAAATTAAACTTATCGATTGAAACTCCATTGGGAGAAACCTTCGTTACATCCACCATTTATAAATCTTATTTGATTCAAATCGATACCCTCACATTACCTGTTGATCTCATCTCTTTGAAAATACTTGCATTAGATGTGATTTTAGGGATTGATTGGTTAACGACTCATCATGCTAAAATTGATTGTTTTCGTAAGGTCGTTAGCTTTCATATTTCTAACCAACCTGTTATGCGAATTCAAGCAACCAAACCACTAAAGTCAATCACTGTATAAAGTCATAAAGCCATTCTTTTATTGAAGAACTCAAGCTTTCTTAGCCCATGTCACCAATTTAAATAAAAATACGTCAGATTTGAATGATATTTCTGTTGTTAATAAACTTCCTGACGTATATCCGGAAAAACTTCCTGGCCTACCCCCAGAGTGTGAAATCGAATTTTGTATTGACCTTGAACCCGGTACAAAACCCATTTCCAAAACCCCATATCGAATGACTCCTATTGAACTTCAAGAGTTAAAAGTTGAACTAAAGGAGTTATTAGACATTGGTTTCATTCGTCCTAGTAAATCTCCTTGGGGTGCTTCTGCTTTATTCGTAAAGAAGAAAGATGAGAGTATGCAACTTTACATTGACTATCGGGAGTTGAATCATGTCACCATAAAAAATAGGTACTCGTTACCTCGCATTGATGACCTGTTTGACCAGTTACAAGGTGCTAAATTCTTCTCAAAGATCGATCTTCATTCCAGATATCATCAGTTAATGATTAAAACTGATGATATTCCAAAGACTGCTTTTAAAACTCGATACGGGCATTACAAATTCCTATTCATGTCTTTCGATTTAACCAATGCCCGTGTTGCCTACATGGATATGATGAACTGAATATTCAAGAAATATTTGGATTATTTCGTGGTTGTCTTTATTAATGACATCCTAATATACTCTAAAAGCCTCAAATATTTTATCACCCAAAAGGAACTTAACGTGTGCCAAAGACGTTGGCTCGAGTTGTGGAAAGATTACGACCATACCATTCAATACCATCCTAAAAAAGCGAACATGGTATCTGACGCATTGAGTAGAAAATTGTATGCGGGTATGAGTGCGATGTTGTTAACACGAAGACCTATTTCGTATAACTTACAAATGATGAAGATAGAGTTAAAGACTTTAGGGAACCACATGAAGATGACAAATATACGAGTAGAACCAACTTTAAATGATAAAGTTAAAGCTGCTCAAGCTACAGACCCAAAGCTGATGAATATGAAGAAGAAGGTGCAGGAAGGTGTTATTCTAGAAGCAAGAATCGACGAATAGAGGAAATCTCAACCCTCGATTTATTGTTCTATTTGAAATCCTCGATCGAGTAGGAACTGTGGCCTATAGACTCGCTTTACTACCAAGTATGTCTCGTGTTCATAACGTTTTTCACATATCTATGTTATATAAATATGTGGAAGACCCAAACTACATTATTGAATTAGAACTAGACGAGATAGCAGAAGATTTAATGTATAAAGAGGTGCCTATTAAAATCTTGGATAAGAAGGAACATATTCTACGCTCAAAGGTTATACCTCAAGTCAAAGTTTTATAGAGAAACCACAATATTGAGGAAATGGCCTGGGAGTTAGAATCTGAAATAAAAACAAGGTATCCTCACCTCTTCGACATACCGGGTACATACATCAATTTCAAGGACAAAATTTCATAAGAAAGGGAGGTTGTAAGACCCCAACTTTTTATGAATAAAGATTTAATTTTCTCTAAATATTATTTTGAATAATAAGGTGTTGATTTGATATAATGTTCAAATTTTACAAGTAAGCAAAGTGTCATAAAATACTTATTTGGTCGGGGAATATTCTTTTGTCGGGAAATATCCGTACGACTGCACAATCATTGGTGGACCCCACAATGGAATGACAATCAGATATAGAAAGCGACAAAAATAACCTTTTTATAAAAATAACGGCAAAACTTTTACCGTTAACTGTTGAAATACCGGTGATAAAAGAACAGTAATATGCGTTGTTGCACAGTAGCACACGTTATTGCACAGTATCTCTGATTATTGATGCTTACATAAGAAGTCACTCAGTTTCATTCAATAATTGCTACAGTAGTTGCTGCATAGTATCTCATATTATTGATTTAGTTATTGTCACAATAGCATCTGCACAATATTTTATATTATTAAATTAATAATTTAGACGACATAGTTATTCATATTATTATTTACATTATTGACAATGTCCAAAAAGTTCTGTCGAGGGAAGGGGTTAGGTTATTTAATTGCGCGCCAATAAGGAGAAATCCTTATCGAAAAGCCTCGTCTTTCCTAGGAACGATCTGGTTATCAATATTGTGAGTTATAATATTAATGATGAATAATTATTTGAAAGATTAAAAATGTGTTTATTGAAAATAAGTGAATTATGGTAAATATTTATTCAATTTTTGATATAAATAGAGGGGTTTGTCATGATGCGTTTTTTGTAAGTTTGACTTATTATTCCATGGGGAGATGTGCTAATTTTTCAGACCTTCGGTTGAGGTTTTAATAGTAAATCAATATGGACCGTCCGTTTTAATATTAAATCAATCTGGACTGTCCTTGAATCAGCTGCTATTTAGTCCATTCTCATATAAATAGAAGCTCATTTCTTCATTCTTTTATACGAATTCACTAAAACTATAGAGAGAGAAACTATAGAGAGAAAAAAGAAGAGTATTTTGATACTTCACTATTGCAGTATCCAATCTCCTACTAAGGTAAGGGATATTTTTTTTATTCATTTTTTATTAATCTTGCAGAGTAACTTGTCTATGCGGATTACCGCATGCATGATGAATAACCCTTCGTACTCATTCTTTATTTGTGGAAAAGATCTGTCTACGCGGATTATCGCATGGCGGGTGAAAATCCATTTGCAGTTTCATATATTATTTCTTTTCATATTCCTAAATCTAAACTTACTATGGTAAGTATTGCTTTTATAATCCCTGAAATTAGTAGAATATCCTTGAGTTTTGTACTTCATCTAGTATCGTTTCATTGGAATATTGGTCTGAAGTTTCTTATTAAATTTCAATATATTCACTCGGATACTATTCACTCGGGTACCATCCACTCGGGATACTATTCACTCGGGTACTATTCATGGGATACTATTCACGATAAAATTGGTTTCTTTTCTGTCCAAATTATTTTTGATGCATGAATATCATTATTGAATTTTACTCCACAATTAATTATTATGTTGACAATTTAGACATTCTTGAACTCTAGATAAATTGAATTATAAATCTCTAATATTTATCCTTAATCTCACTTGATTGATTTCTTATATCATTGTCATCATCCTCATATTTATATTGTGGTAAAAGTCATCTTTGGCCCGTAGTGCATAGATAGACTGTTTATTTGTATGATTATGACCAGAAATTGTGTATTAGTATAATCGTGACCTGTAATGTTAAAGACAAATATTATGGTGAAAGTCATCTTTGGCCCGTAGTGCATAGATGGATAGTTATTTGGCATGATCATGAGAATTGGTGATACTAAAGAATATCATTGGCCCGTAGTGCATGTATAATTTGTTGATTTGAAATATTTATTAATTGGTGTTACAGTGATAAAATATTGATGATGGGCTTTTAAATCATAGAAGATAGTAGACATCATGCTCTACTTGACTCATCTAATGGATTGCTATTTCTGCTGCAGTTGTTGATCTAAAACTTGTTGTCTATTGTATTATATCAGATTTTTCCTTGTTGAGGACTAAAGATAATTTTTTCTACATTATCTTAGCCATGATATTCTTTACTGGGCTAGTTGAGCTCACCTTTTTCCTTTTGGTTCCTTTGTTCTTCTCAAGAGGCGAGAATGTAGTTGGGACTAGTCGGGGAGTGGAGTAATGGTCCAAGTTGGTTATTTTAGTAATCCTCACTATTTTATAAAATAGTGTGACAATAATTGAAATGAGAATTTTATTTGAGTTTGGATATTGTCTACGAGACAATTTTTGTATTAAAACTCACAGAATATGTTTTGTCGTATTTTACACGACAATTAATAGTTGTATTAATGAAATTTGTATTTGAATTTTGTACCAAGTATGTGTCGACTCAGAATGGGTTGTGTGGACCTATTTTGGGGGTGTCACATTAATAAACATCATTAAGCAACCCTAATCATAAAAACCAAAATCCTAATCAAGATTAAGGAGGATTAGGGCATAAGTAAGCTGCTAAAGTTGGTGACCTAGCTCACAAGTAGGATTCAAGTCACCACATCAAGTCCCAATGAAGCACATGACAGGGTAACACACCCCAAGCAGCACAAGTAACAAACATCAGATCTTTAGGGAGGTAAGTTGGTGAAAAAATGACCAAAAATCCTAATTGACCAATTCTATAAATAGCAGCCCTAACTCAAGCCAAACCCACAAAAATATTAAGCCTATACACTCATATATCATACCTATACAAGCCTTGGTGATAGCAAGAATAGAATCAGAAGCCAGAAATCAAAATCACTCAAGAAAAGGTGCAAACCCTAATTTTAATCTAGATCTTTGATGCTATGTTTAATTTGTAGTTTAGTTGTTTAGATATGTGTAATAACATATTAGTAAGTATGCTAAAATGATAGATCATGTTTTCATAACATCTAGGTGCATCAAAATGATGTTTAAGTAATCTGGAAAAACTAGAAAAATAGGTCTGATAGTCGAATGTCAAAGTCTATAGATCCTTGTATGTTAATATCTAAGTCTGTTAATTGTATGCTAGTTGTAGTATTACATGAGGTTAGTAATCTGGAAAAGTAAACAGGTCTATTAGATTCAGATATTGCATGATATAAGTGTTCAAAAGTCGTTGACCGGCCGCGAAGTTCTGATTTCTTTGACTGACATTTAAATTACTTTCTGTTTGTTGTTAGGATGTCTAAATGTTATGTAACGATACCCTGACATATATACTACATATCTATGACACTCAAACTCTTAATTAATTCATAAGTTTACTAGAATTAATGGTCAAATATCGTTGACCGAGCATGACTGCGTTTTCTGGAAAACCCAAAAAACTAATGAACACCAAGAACAGCCTCTGGCTGTACTTTGACCAAACTAAATCTAAACCTTAGGGTCTTACTCAGTCCAAACTAGTGTATCATGTATGTAGCTTGATATATAGACTACATATTACAACAATCAAAACACACATCTATCACACAGATTGAAAGATATAAAGGCCACAAAAGCGTTGACCGACCATGACCACTGTTCTAGGTTACTCAGAAACTCAAGAACAGCTCTGACAGTGACTTTGAGCCTCTATAACTTCTTGTTATATTAAGGTTAAAGTCTGAATTTGGTATGTTGTTGTACTACTACATCAGTACTACAAAACCTATACACTTACAAACCTAGAATCATCAACAGTAAAGAATTAGAGTAAGGTCAAAGTGACATCTAAGCCTTGACCAAACCATTTCCCAGAAATGAAGAACACCTATAGCTACACTTTCTATCCCTAAAGGGCTTTTGCGGCAGACAATAAATAAAAATTTAATAAAATTATAAATAATTATAAAAACATTTTTAAAAATTATTTTAAGTTATAATAATTAATTTTTAATATTTTTGCATAAATTATATAAATATTTTATTTATTTCAAATATTATTAATAATTAAGTTATTAATAAATAATTAGAATAATCATTTATAAATAATAAATAATTATTTATAAATGATATTAATGATTTAAAAATCATAGAAAGTGGTTATAAATTATTTAAAAATAATAACAAAGTTTTTAATAATATTCTAAGTAAATATTAATTATTTAAAAATACTAATAAATGATTTAAATATTGTGAAGCCCCCAAAATAGATATACACAACCCATTCTGAGTCGTCAGATACACGGTACAGGATTCAAATATAAACTTTATTTATACAACTGTTGAACTGTCGTGCAAAATACTACCACACATGAGCTGTGAGTTTTAATACAAATATTATCTCGTAGATAGTATCCAAACTCAAATTATTACAATGGCATATAAAATACAGCAGCAAATATTTCAAGACCCCAACGAAGAATGAGAAGATTACTATCTTATTCATTCTAATGAGGTGCACTTTTGACGCTTTCAAAGCTGGGTTCTCATTACCCTATTGTTGTTCACCAAAATAAATTATTAAGTGACATATAATATACAACACATCCATCTTAGGTCCTCAAAATAATTATGTATTGCATGTCGTGCAGTTTTATAATGTATAGGGGAAACTTCCACAGTCTTGGACCATCACACTATTCCCCTGTTATCCCCGCTCGACCCAGCTACACTCTTATTACCTGAAAAGAATTGTGAAGCAAAAGGGTGAGCACAAATATCTCAGTAAAGAATATTATGACTAAGATAATATAGAACAAATTATCATTAGTCCTCAACAGGAAAAAGTTTGATAGAATACAATAGACAACAAGTTTTAAATCAATAACTGCAGCGGAAACAGCAATCCATTAGAAGAGTCAAGTAAAACATAATGTTTACTATCTCCTCTAAATTAAAAGTTCATTGTTAATATTTCATTCCTGTAATACTCATCAACAGTTCTTTGTTGTACCCAAGACAAAAAGAACTCTCATCACCTGTCTTCACCTGAACCACCAAAGTTTATAGTTAAATTCACAATTCATATTTATAATCAGGTAAATCAACAGTTCATCTTTGCACTACGAGCCAAAGACATACAACTGTAAAACTAATAATCAACAGTCCATCTTTACACGTAAGCCAAAGATATACAACTGTAAAACTAATAATCAACAATCCATCTTTGCACGTAAGCCAAAGAGGGTTTTTACCACATCATTTGTTTGTAAAATAAATAATCCACATCACCAAATTATCCATGCACTACGGGCCAATGATATTCGTTAGTATCACATCTATGAATTATCCATGCACTACGGGCCAAGGATATTTATTATTATCACATCCACGAATTATCCATGCACTACGGGCCAGGGATATTCGTTAGTATCACCAATGGTCATGTTCATGTCAAACAACAATTCATCTTTGCACCCTTGGCCGAAAAGAACCCATGGTCATGATCATACCAAACATCTGTCCATCAATGCACTACGGGCCAAGGATATTCGTTATTATCACCAGTGGTCATGATCATACCAAACAACAATTCATCTTTGCACCCTTGGCCGAAGATAACCCATGGTCATGATCATACCAACAACTGTCTATCAATGCACTACGGGCCAATGAGGACTTTTATCATAATATAAGCATGAGGATGATGACAATGATATAAGCTTTCAATTAAGTGAGAGCAAGGGTAAATTTAAAGATCTATAATTCAATTTATCCAGAGTTCAATAATGTCCAAATTGTCAGCATGATACTGCTTTATGGAGTAAAATTCAAGAATAATATTCATGTATCAAAATAATTTGGACAGAAAAGAAATTAATTTTTGTCATAAATAGTACCCCAGATGAATAGTACCCGAGTGAATAGTATTCTGTGAATAGTACCCCGACATGAAAAGATTAAAAAATTTCCAGAATGTTCAGAATAATATTTCTGTGAAAGGATACTAGATGAAGCGCAAATTTCAAAGACATTCTACTAATTTCAAGGAGTATAAAAGCAATACTTAACAAAATGAGTGTAGAATTCAGAATCTGAAACGAAATAATATTACTTACATACTAAAGAGTATGGAAGAAAATATTATTTCTTACGAATATTGAACAAAAATAATATCCCTTACAACTGTTAAACGAAAATAATATTCCTTACGAATATTGAACGAAGATAACATTCCTTACGAAGAATATTGAACGAAGATAATATTCCTTACGAATATTAAACGAAAATAAAATTTCTTACGAATACAAAAAATAATATCGTAAGCGGATATGAAATAAATAATATCTCTTGCCTTAGAAAGAGAGCAATTCTGACTGGTATAACGGAGATATTTTTGAAAAAAAACTTATATTGTTTTATACACTCAAAGCTTCCTTAAACTCTAAAGAAATACGCTCAATATTATAGAAGAAGAATTCTCTAATTCTGGTGTAATTTTTATTTCTAAAATAAGCATCCTATTTATAGGAGAATGGCAGGATACTATTTGAATTAGAAAATTACGGACTGCACAGTAGAAGTTCAAACGATTCCACAGGCGAAGAATTCTGAATTTTTTTTGATTTTACTATATAGCACTATGTTGCACTATACAGTACTATGCAGTACTATGAAAATAATAAAATATAATATACTCTATTTTACAAAAAAACAAAACTTATAATATATATATATATATATATATATATATATATATATATATATATATATATATATATATATATATATAACATCACCACCCGTGATTTCATTCCCCCCCCATGACTCCCTTATATATATAATACTTATATATATATAAAATAAAACTGTGATAATTTTCTACCGATAATTTTTAAAAAATGAGTAAGTGGGGGGTCCATATAATATGTGACGCCCCCAAAATAGGTATACATCACCCATTTTGAGTCGTCAATAATATGGTACAGAAACAACTACAACTTTATTAATACAACATAAAAACCGTGAGTTTAAATACAAATATTATCATCTAGACAATATCCACACTCAAATAAGTCCTCATTACAATTATTGATACATTATTTTACAAAAATGGTGAGGACTACTAAAATGACTTTCTAGAACCTTCATTCCATATCCCGACTAGTACTCGCTACATTCTCGCCTCCTAAGAAGAATAATGGAACAAAAAAGAAAAGGGTGAGCTCAATTAGCCAAGTAAAGAATATTATGACTAAGATAATATAGAACAAATTATCGTTAGTCTTCAACAGGAAAAAATTTAATAGAATACAATAGACAACAAGTTTTAAGTCAATATTCGCAGCGAAAATAATAACTCATTAGAAGAGTTAAGTAGAGAATGAAATCTACTATCATCTATGAATTTAAAAGTCCATCATCGATATTTTATCCATGTAACATCAATCAATATACATCTTGAATCAAATAGTCATCTTTACACTACAGGCCAAAGATATTCATCAGTCGGTCATGTTCATCTCAACACCTGTTCATCTTTGCACTACGGGCCAAAGATATTCATCAAGAAATCATTCATCTTTGCACTACAGGCCAAAGATATTTAGTTATATCATCATTTAAGACTGAGAATGATGAAAAATATTTTAAAGAAAACGAATCTAGTGAGACAAAAGATCAAATATTAAGGATTCGTACTTTAGACAATCCAAGTTTAAAAATACTCCATAATAAACTATTGTGGAGCAGAATTCAAAAATGAAGATCAAAACATAGATCCAATCAAAGATAGGAACCATAATAGACAATCTTGGACACAGAAAAGAAAATTTAATTTTTCTGTGAATAGTGTCGTATTCGTGAATAGTGTCGTATACGTGAATAGTGTCGTATACGTGAATAGTAACTCCGACACTAAAAGGTAGAAATTTTACAAGAAAAATTATCATGCTTCGTGAATAGTACTAGTGAATAGTAACTCGTGAATAGTAATTCATGAATAGTAACCCCGACATGAAAAGATAAGAATTTCACAAGAAAAATCTTACCAATATTCCGGTATAATGATATTGAAAGAAATAATATCATTTATAAAAAAATAACCTCCCTTACCTCAAAAGGATAGTACTTCTGACTGGAATACTAGATATAGAGCTGAAGGGAACTCGCACCGTATAGCAACACTCAAGGTATCAAAATACTGACAAGAATACGCTCGATATTATAGAGAGAGAAAGATAGAGAAGGCTTCAATTTTTGGTGTGATTTTCAATTCTAACCTAAGCACCCTATCTATAGGAAATTGCTTAGAACACCAAAGCAGAAAATTTAATATAATATTATATATATATATATATATATATATATATATATATATATATATATATATATATATTAAATTCCTATGCACCCTCTTCTTTGGTCAACAAATCAGCCACACATGTTCCAAAGACAACAAAAACGTTTTTGTTAATTAAAACTTCCAAAAATCAATTATTTCGGAACTTCGAAACTTCAATAATTCATAATAAATAGCCATTTTATCAGAAAAATTCGAATCTCATGACTTTTTATAGGAAATTCAATTCTCTACAACTTTACAGAAGAAATTTTTTCCAAATTCCAAACAAAAATTGACCGAAATCTATATACGGACGATTTTACAGGCTATAATCAAATTTCAGTCAAGAAATGGGGTCCACCGACACACAAAACATGTGTTAATTATTTAATGTAACAAAAATACTCTTCCTCCTCATATACTCATATATCTCACATTCATTGTAAAAATATCACCATTATTATATTATTTAAAATAAAATAATATATTTAAATGAATTATTTTATCAGAAAAAGATAAAATATTAATTTTCAACAATTGTCACATTGAAAATGTTCTCCATCTATATCCACATAAAATTAATATTTTTCTCATCATATAAATCAATAATTAATTATTCACAAATAATATTACAGAATCACAATACTGACAACCAGGCAGTTTCTAGGAAAGAGGGGGCTTTTCAATAAGTATTTCTCCTTACTGACGCGCAATTAGGTGACCAAACCTCTCCTTAAACAGAACTTTATAGACATTGCCAATATTGTTATCTAATAATATTATTCAATTAATATGAATTATTGATCCGATAATGAAAATACTATGTAGTGACAATTATTGAAACAACAGTAATATAAAATATCAACGCAGCAATTATTGAATCAATAAATTACAATACTGAACATTAATTACTGTAACAATTATTGAGTAGTGCCTTCTTACGTAAGAATCAATAATTGGTGCAATACCGTGTACTACTGTGCAACAACGCGTATTACTGTGTTTTAACCACCGGGTATTCTAACAGTATTAACGGTAACAACTACGCCGTTATTTATAAACAACTTATACTTGTCATTTTCTTCATCCAATCGCTTTTCGTTATGGGACCCACAAAAGACTGCGCCGTCGTACGAATATTCCCCGACAGGAAGAATATTTTATAACCACTTGCTTATTTGAAATATTTGCGTATTTTACCCATAACTTACCACATTAATCAAATCAACCCTTACTATTTCAAAATAATAAATAGAGAAAAATTAATTTTATTTATAAAAAGTTGGGGTCTTACAACCTCCCCTCCTTATTAAATTTCGTCCTCGAAATTGACATACATACCTGGTGTTTCTAAAAAGTGTGGATATCTCGCTTTCATTTTCATTTCCAACTCCCAGGTCATTTCCTCAATAGCATGGTTCCTCCACAAAACCTTAACTTGCGGTATGACCTTTGTACGTAGGACATGCTCCTTCCTATCCAAGATCTTGACAAGTACCTCCTCGTACGTTAAATCTTTGGCTATCTCGTTTGGTTGTAACGCAATAATGTGGTATGGGTCGTCCACATATTTACGTAACATAGATACGTGAAAAACTTTATGAACACGCGACATACTTAGCGTTAAGGCGAGTCTATAGGCCACAGTTCCTACTCGATCGAGGATTTCAAATAAATCGAAGGCTTGAGCTTTCTTCTCTTCATTGACTCTTACTTCTAGAATAACACATTCTTGTACCTTCTTCTTTATATTCATCAGCTCCAGTGTGTAGCTTGAGCGGTTTTAACTTTATCAATTAAAGTCGATTCTACTCGTATATTTAACATCATAACGTGGGTATTTGGAGCCTTTAACTCTATCTCCATCCTTTGTAAGTTATACAAAATAGGTCTTTGTGTTCTACAATATCGCACTCGTACCCGCATACGATCTTCTACTTAACGCATTAGCTACCACGTTCGCCTTTTTCAGGATGGTATTGAATGGTATGGTCGTAATCTTCAGCAGCTCGAGCCAACGTCATTGCCGCATGTTGAGTTCTTAGAAGCTCTTCTCACATTCCTCGCTCCATTCGTATTTTGTATCTTTTTAAGTCAACTGAGTTAATGGAGTAGCGATTCGAGAAATCCTTCCACGAATCTCCGATAGTAACCAGCTAAGCCTAGAAAGTTACGTATTTCGATTACTGACTTAGATTACTCTCAACTATGACTCATATCCCAATCTTGGATAGCACGTCACAATGGTACTTATCAGTTTACTACCACACAAATATGGCATCCCCTACGGAGAGTCTGGCTTCGGTGCATTCCACAAAGGAAGTCACCAGATAGAGGCTCGGGTACCAAATTCTATAATTGAATTTTTAACTCCTGAAGTTCAATAGGAGCCATTCGATATGAGATTTTAGAAATGGGTTTTGTACCGGGTTCAATGTCAATACAAAATTCAATATCACACTTTGGGAGTAAGCCAAGAAATTCTTTAGAAAATACGTCAGGAAACAAAATATTATTCAATATGACGTATTAAAGTCCATGACATGGGTAAGAAAGCTTGACATTCGTTTTTCAATAAATAAATGGCTTTATGGCTTGATATGACAATGATTGACTTCAGTGGTTTGGTTGCTTGAATTCGAATAACAGGTTGCTTAGGAATATGAAAACTAACAACCTTACGAAAGCAATCAATTTTGGCATGATGAGTAGTTAATCAATCAATCAATTCTTAAAATCACATCAAAAGCAAGTATCTTTAAAGAATTAAGGTCAACAGGTAATGTGATGGTGCCAACTTGGATCAAACAAGATTTATAAACAGCGGATGTAACGAAAGTTTCTCATAACAGAGTTTCAACAGACAAGTCAAAGTCTAATTTTCTCCGGAGTCAAGTTTAAACGTTAAGTATAAGCAGGAGAGATAAATGAATGGGTAGAACAGGTATCTAATAAGGTATAAACTTTGCAATAATGTATAATTAACTAACCCGTGATACCTTCTTCGGTTCCTCGCTTTTTGAAAAGTTACAAAAAGTGCTCTCACTTGAACCACCAATTTTGACTTGTCTGGGCCAGCCTTTGGTGTCATCATTACAGCTAGAATTGACTTTCGCTATAGTTTATATTCCACCCTTAATTACTTCTTCGCATTCCTGATCCATGATTTGAATCATTACTCTCCGATCCATATTGAATTGGGGTTGACCGCTCTGCACGGGGTAATTCCGAACTCGATGTTGGATTCTCCCAATTGCTGTCCAAAAAGCGAAATCTATTTCATCTATTTTGGCCTTATTGGATCGGACGTCTTTTTCTACAATATCAACGCGTCATGCGGCTTTTACTCATGCGTCCTCCATTCTCATTCGTTCGGTTGCTTCTTCTTTCATCAGAACTTTGATCATAGCATTTTCAGATTCCAGCTCTAATATCTTATACTCTGCCAAAGAATGCTTCTGTTCAAGCATCGCACATCGGGTAACATAATTTTGAACTGTTGCATCTCTTTGTTCCACGACCGTTTGCCATTCTTTAGCCTGCTCTTCTAACTCATGAATACGATTTTGTAATTCTAAATTTCGATAATAAAATTCTTCTAATAAATTCTCCTCTGGTTCCTCTTCTTCCTCACTATCAGCTGCTACCTCTGCGACAATCTCGGGTGCAACTATTAATTCTTCACTCACCACATGGATATCTCTAATTCCTTCTTCGCCTGAAATCACATTATCCTGGTTGGTGATTAGAGGTGTCACCACGGTCTCATTTACTCCATTGTTAACATTTTCAGCTGCCATTCTCAAATACTTCCACAAAACAAAGGGTTAATTAAAGAAATTAACATGCAACATAATAACCCTATACTCTAACCAACCAACAAATAAGCTTAGGTAGGACACACTAACGAAGGATTTACTCGTCTCTCCCCTCCTAGTTTTATTCCCCGATCTCCGCCAGAGATCATATCCCTAAGCTCTGATACCAACTGTGACGCCCCCAAAATAGGTATACGTCACCCATTTTGAGTCGTCAATAACATGGTACAGAAACAACTACAACTTTATTAATACAACATAAAAACTGTGAGTTTAAATATAAATATTGTCATCTAGACAATATCCACACTCAAATAAGTCCTCATTATAATTATTGATACATTATTTTACAAAAATGGTGAGGACTACTAAACAATTTTCTAGAACATTCATTCCATACCCCGACTAGTACTCGCTACATTCTCGCCTCCTGAGAAGAAAAATGGAACAAAAAGGAAAAGGGTGAGCTCAACTAGCCCAGTAAAGAATATTATGACTAAGATAATATAGAACAAATTATCGTTAGTCTTCAACAGGGAAAAATTTAATAGAATACAATAGACAACAAGTTTTAAGTCAATATTCGCAGCGGAAATAATAACTCATTAGAAGAGTTAAGTAGAGAATGAAATCTACTATCATCTATGAATTTAAAAGTCCATCATCGATATTTTATACCTGTAACATCAATCAATATACATCTTGAATCAAATAGTCATCTTTGCACTACAGGCCAAAGATATTCATCAGTCGGTCATGTTCATCTCAACACATGTTCATCTTTACACTACGGGCCAAAGATATTCATCAAGAAATCATTCCTCTTTGCACTACAGGCCAAAGATATTCAGTTATATCATCATTTAGGACTGAGGATGATGAAAAATATTTTAAAGAAAACGAATCTAGTGAGACAAAAGATCAAATATTAAGGATTCGTACTTTAGACAATCCAAGTTCAAAAATACTCCATAATAAACTATTGTGGAGTAGAATTCAAAAATGAAGATCAAAACATAGATCCAATCAAAGATAGGAACCATAATAGACAATCTTGGACACAAAAAAGAAAATTTAATTTTTCTGTGAATAGTGTTGTATTCGTGAATAGTGTCGTATACGTGAATAGTGTCGTATACGTGAATAATAACTCTAACACTAAAAGGTAGAAATTCCACAAGAAAAATTATCATGCTTCGTGAATAGTACTCGTGAATAGTAACTCGTGAATAGTAACTCATGAATAGTAACCCCGACATGAAAAGATAAGAATTTCACAAGAAAAATCTTACCAATATTCTGGTATAATGATATTGAAAGAAATAATATCATTTATAAAAAAATAACCTCCCTTACCTCAAAAGGATAGTACTTCTGACTGGAATACTGGATATAGAGCTGAAGAGAACTCGCACCTTATAGCAACACTCAAGGTATCAAAATACTCACAAGAATATGTTCGATATTATAGAGAGAGAAAGAGAGAGAAGATTTCAATTTCTGGTGTGATTTTCAATTCTAACATAAGCACCCAATTTATAGGAAATTGCTTAGAACACCAAAGCAGAAAATTTAATATAATATATATATATATATATATATATATATATATATATATATATATTAAATTCCTATGCACCCTCCTCTTTGGTCAACAAATCAGCCACACATGTTCCAATGACAAGAAAAACGTTTTTGTTAATTAAAACAATTAAAACTTCCAAAAATCAATTATTTCGGAACTTCGAAACTGCAATAATTCATAATAAATAACCTTTTTATCAGAAAAATTTGAATCTCACGCCTTTTTATAGGAAATTCAATTCTCTACAACTTTGCAGTAGAAAGTTTTTCTAAATTCCAAACAGAAATTGACCGAAATCCACATACGGACGATTTTACATGCTATAATCAAATTTCAGTCAAGAAATGGGGTCCACCGACACACAAAATATGTGTTAATCATTTAATGTAACAAAAATACTCTTCCTCCTCATATACCCATATATCGCACATTTATTAAAAAAAATCACCATTATTATATTATTTAAAATAAAATAATATATTTAAATAAATTATTTTATCAGAAAAAGATAAAATATCAATTTTCAACAATTGTCACATTGAAAATTTTTTCCATCTATATCCACATAAAATCAATATTTTCCTCATCATATAAACTAATAATTAATTATTCACAAATAATATTACAGAATCACAATACTGACAACCAAGCAGTTCTCAGGAAAGAGGGAGCTTTTCAATAAGGATTTCTCCTTACTGGAGCGTAATTAGGTGACCAAACCTCTCCTTAGACAGAACTTTTTAGACATTGCCAATATTGCTATCTAATAATATTATTCAATTAATGTGAATTATTGATCCGATAATGAAAATACTATGTAGTGATAATTATTGAAACAACAGTAATATAAAATATCAACGCAGCAATTATTGAATCAATAAAATACAATACTGAACAGTAATTACTGTAACAATTATTGAGTAGTGCCTTCTTACGTAAAAATTAATAATTGGTGCAATACCGTGTGCTACTGTGCAACAACGCGTATTACTGTATTTTAACCACCAGGTATTCTAACAGTATTAACGGTAACAACTACGTCGTTATTTATAAATAGCTTATACTTGTCGTTTTCTTCATCCAATCGCTTTCCATTATGGGGCCCACAAAAGACTGCGCCATCGTACGAATATTCCCCGACAGGAAGAATATTTTATAACCACTTACTTATTTAAAATATTTGCGCATTTTACCCATAACTTACCACATTAATCAAATCAACCCTCACTATTTCAAAATAATAAATAGAGAAAAATTAATTTTATTTATAAAAAGTTGGGTTCTTACATAATAAACCAAATTTACAACAAATACTTCATAAAAATCTCCTCTATTTATCACAAATCACAAGGCTTCACTAAACACATTTTTAATAACATTTTTTTCATCATTAATATTATAACTCACAATATTAACAACCAGATCATTCCCAGGAAAGAGGGGATTTTCCGATAAGAACTTCTCCTTATTGGCGCGTAATTAGGTGACCAAACCCCTTTCCTCGATAGAACTTTTTAGACATCGTCAATAATACAAATAATAATATGAATAATTTTATCGTCTCAATTATTGATTTAATAATATAAAATATTATACACATGATACTGTGATAATAATTGAATCAATAATATGAGATACTATGCATCAATTACTGTGGCAATTATCGAATAAAACTGAGTGACTTCTCACGTAAGCATCAATAATCAAAGATACTGTACAATATCGTGTGCTACTATGTAAGCACGCGTATTACTATACTTTTATCATCGGGTATTTCAACAGTTAACAGTAAAAATTTTGCTGTTATTTTTATAAAAAATTATTTCTGTTATTTTCCAACT
Organism: Panax notoginseng; assembly: GCA_016801055.1. Classification (NCBI taxonomy): domain Eukaryota; kingdom Viridiplantae; phylum Streptophyta; class Magnoliopsida; order Apiales; family Araliaceae; genus Panax; species Panax notoginseng. The sequence continues at coordinate 155,659,163 of CM029022.1, read as the reverse complement.
CCGACAGTAATTCTGTTGTATGGTCCACCAATGATTGTGCCGTCATACGAATATTCTCTGATAAAACAAATATTCTCCCACCAAACGAATATTTTATGACAACTTATTTACTTTGTAAAATTTTCACATATCACCCTTAACTTTAACTTTTTATCAATTTAACCATTTACTAAATAGAATAATAATTATAAAAAAATTGAATACTTTCATTTCATAAAAATTCGGGGCCTTACAATCTCCCCTTCTTAAGAAATTTTGCCCTCAAAATTTACGTACATGGTAGTTCGAAGAGATGAGAATACCTTACTTTCTTTTCAGATTGTACCTTCCCAGTTATTTTCTATGTATCATGATTTTTTCATTGCTCATCTCATGTATTTCAGATATCACTCTAGAATATATCTTTAAAATAAAGATTAAATGACATATCACAATTTGTCAACTTAAGTAAGAAAATTCAGCTTAGGTAGGACACACACTAGCGAAGGATATTACTCGCCTCTTCCCTCTTAGTTCTAATCCCGAATCTCCGCTAGAGATCATATCCCTAAGCTCTGATACCATTTGTGATGCCCCCAAAATAGGTATACACAACCCATTCTGAGTCACCAGATATATGGTACAGAATTCAAATACAAACTTCATTTATACAACTGTTGAACTGTCGTGCAAAATACAACAACACATAAGCTATGAATTTTAATATAAATATTGTCTCGTAGACAGTATCCAAACTCAAATTATTACAATGTCATATAAAATACAGCAACAAATATTTCAAGACCCCGAAGAAGAATGAGAAAATTACTATCATGTTCATTCTAATGAGGTGCACTTTTGACGCTTTCAAAGTTGGGTTCTCATCACCCTATTGTTGTTCACCAAAATCAATTATTAAGTGACGTATAATATATGACACACCCATCTTAGGTCCCCAATACAATTATGTATTGCATGTCATGCAATTTTATAATGTATTGGGGAAACTTCCACAGTCTTGGACCATCACACTATCCCCCTGTTATCCCCGCTCGACCCAGCTACACTCTTATTACCTGAAAGGAATTGTGAAGCAAAAGGGTGAGCACAAATAGCCCAATAAAGAATATTATGACTAAGTTAATATAGAACAAATTATCCTTACTCCTCAATAGGAAAAAGTTTGATAGAATACAATAGACAACAAGTTTTAGATCAACAACTACAGCGAAAACAGCAATCCATTAGAAGAGTCAAGTAGAACATAATGTCTACTATCTCCTCTAAATTAAAAGTCCATTATTAATATTTCATTCATGTAATACTCATCAACAGTTCTTTGTTGTACCCAAGACAAAGAGAACTCTCATCACCTGTCTTCACCTGAACCACCAAAGTTTATTGTTAAATTCACAATTCATATTTATAATCAGGTAAATCAATAGTTCATCTTTACACTACAAGCCAAAGACATACAACTGTAAAACCAATAATCAACAGTCCATCTTTGCACGTAAGCCAAAGATATACAATTGTAAAATTAATAATCAATATTCCATCTATGCACGTAAGCCAAAGAGAATTTTTATCACACCATTTGTCTGTAAAATAAATAATCCACATCACCAAATTATCCGTGCCCTACGGGCCAAGGATATTTGTTAGTATCACATCCATGAATTATCCATGCACTATGGGCCAAGGATATTCATTATTATCACATCCACGAATTATCCATGCACTACGGGCCAAGGATATTCGTTAGTATCACCAATGGTCCACGAATTATCCATGCACTACGGGCCAAGGATATTCGTTAGTATCACCAATGGTCATGATCATGCCAAACAACAATTCATCTTTGCACCCTTAGCCGAAGAGAACCTATGGTCATGATCATACCAAATAATTGTCCATCAATGCACTACGGGCCAATGAGGACATTCGTTATTATCACATCCACGAATTATCCATGCATTACGGGTCAGGAATATTCGTTATTATCACCAGTGGTTATGATCATGTCAAACAACAATTCATCTTTGCACCCTTGGCCGAAGAGAACCCATGGTCATGATCATACCAACAACTGTTCATGAATGCAATACGGGCCATTAAGGACTTTCATCACAATATAAGCATGAGGATGATGACAATGATATAAGCATTCAATTAAGTGAGAGCAAGAATAAATTTTAAAGATCTATAATTCAATTTATCCAGAGTTCAATAATGTCCAAATTGTCAACATGATACTGCTTTGTGGAGTAAAATTCAAGAATAATATTCTTTTATCAAAATAATTTGGATAGAAAAGAAATCAATTTTTGTCATGAATAGTACCCTGGATGAATAGTACCCGAGTGAATTGTACCCCGTGAATAGTATTTTGATAATAGTACCCCGACATGAAAAGATTAAAAATTATCAAGAATGTTCAGAATAATATTTCCGTGAAAAGATGCTAGATGAAGCGCAAATTTTAATGATATTCTACTAATTTCAAGTAGTATAGAAGCAATACTTAACAAAATGAGTGTAGAATTCGGAATCTAAAACGAAATAATATTACTTACATACTACAGAGTATGGAAGAAAATATTATTTATTACGAATATTGAACAAAAATAATATCCTTACAACTGTTGAACGAAAATAATATTCCTTAAGAATATTGAACGAAGATAATATTCCTTACGAATATTGAACGAAAATAATATTCCTTACGAATATTGAACGAAAATAAAATTCCTTACGAATATGAAAAATACTATCGTAAGCGAATATGAAATAAATAATATCCCTTACCTTAGAAAGAGAGCAATTCCGACTGGTATAGCGGATATATTCTTGAAGAAAACTTATACTATTTTTTACACTCAAAACTTCCTTACACTCTAAAGAAATACGCTCAATATTACAGAAGAAGAATTCTCTGATTCTGGTGTGATTTTCATTTCTAAAATAAGCATCCTATTTATAGGAGAATGACATGATACTATTTGAATTAGAAAATCACGGACTGCATAGTAGAAGTTTAGACGATTTCACGGGCGAAGAATTTAAATTTTTTTTGATTTTACTATGCAGCACTATTCTTCACAATGCAGTACTATGCAACACTATGCAGTACTATGCAAACAATAAAATATAATATGTTTTATTTTACATAAAAAAAAAAACATATATATATATATATATATATATATATATATATATATATATATAAACAAAACTTCGATAACTTTCTACCGATAATTTTAAAAAATAAGTAAGTGGGGGTCCATATAATAAACCAAATTTATAACAAATACTTCATAAAAATCTCCTCTATTTATCACAAATCACAAGGCTTCACTAAACACATTTTTAATAACATTTTTTTCATCATTAATATTACAACTCACAATATTAACAACCAAATCATTCCCAAGAAAGAGGGGGGCTTTCCGATAAGGACTTCTCCTTATTGGCGCGTAATTAGATGACCAAACCCCTTTCCTCGACAGAACTTTCTAGACATCGTCAATAATTTAAATAATAATTCGAATAACTTTGTCGTCTCAATTATTGATTTAATAATATAAAATATTGTGTAGATGATATTGTGACAATAATTGAATCAATAATATGAGATATTATGCATCAACTATTGTGGTAATTATTGAATAAAACTGATTGACTTCTCACGTAAGCATCAATAATCAAAGATAATGTACAATACCGTGTGCTACTATGCAACCACGCGTATTACTGTACTTTTATCACCGGGTATTTCAACAGTTAACGGTAAAACTTTTGCTGTTATTTTTACAAAAAGTTATTTCTGTCATTTTCTAACTCCGATAGTAATTCTGTTGTGGGGTCCACCAATGATTGTGTCGTCTTACGAATATTCCCAAATAAAATAAATATTTCCCGACCAAATGAATATTTTATGACAACTTGCTTACTTTGTAAAATTTTCACATATCACCCTTAACTTTAACCTTTTATCAATTTAATCATTTACTAAATAGAATAATAATTATAAGAAAATTAAATACTTTCATTTCATAAAAATTTAGGATCTTACAAATATCATTTAATAGATAAATAAATATCTAAAAAATATTATAAGCTTCTACAAATTATTAAAAAAAATATACAAATTATCTAAAAATATAATAAAGCTTATAATTAAAGTTTAACCGTGATATTAGCTTATTAATTCTCCGATAAATTCTTAGGACACATAAATCATATCAAACTTAAAATCGAACGTGAATAGTTTTTAGATTTGAGAATTGTTATCAATACTAATGTGTTAGACATAAATGAATGAACATCTTATGTGACGCCCCCAAAATAGGTATAAACACCCATTCTGAGTTGTCAAAATACATGGTACAGAAAAAACTACAACTTTATTAATACAACATAAAAACTGTGAGTTTAAATACAAATATTGTCATCTAGACAATATCCACACTCAAATAAGTCCTCATTATAATTATTGATACATTATTTTATAAAAATAGTGAGGACTAGTAAAACGACTTTCTAGAATCTTCATTTCATACCCCGACTAGTACTCGCTACATTCTCGCCTCTTGAGAAAAAAAATGGACAAAAAGGAAAAGGTTGAGCTCAACTAGCACAGTAAAGAATATTATGACTAAGATAATATAGAACAAATTATCGTTAGTCTTCAACAGGAAAAAATTTAATAGAATACAATAGACAACAAGTTTTAAATCAATATTCGTAGCGGAAATAATAATTTATTAGAAAAGTTAAGTGGAGAATAAAATCTACTATCTTCTATATATGAATTTAAAAGTTCATCGTCGATATTTTACCCCTGTAACATCAATCAATATATATCTGGAATCAAATATTCATCTTTGCACTACAGGCCAAAGATATTCATCAGTTGGTCATGTTCATCTAAACACTTGTTCATCTTTGCACTACGGGCCAAAGATATTAATCAGAAATCATTCATCTTTACAATACAGGCCAAAGATATTCAGTAATATCATCATTTAGGATTGAGGATGATGAAAAATATTTTAAAGGAAACGAATCCAGTGAAATAAAATAACAAATATTAAGAATTCGTATTTCGGTTTATCCATGTCCAAAAATACCTCATAAGTAATTATAGTTGAGTAAAATTCAAGAATGATCAAAACATGGATACAATCAAAGCTAGTATCCATAATAGATATTTTGGACGAAAAACAAAAATTTAATTTTTCTGTGAATAGTGTCGTATTCGTGAATAGTGTCGTATTCGTGAATAGTACCGTATACGTGAATAGTAACCCTGACACAAAAAGTTCTAAATTTGATAAAAATTCAGATCAATATTTCGGCATAATGATATTGGAAGAAATAATATCATTTATATAAAAAAAATAATATCCCTTACCTCGAAAGAATAGTACTTCTGGCTGGAATGCTGAATATAGTGCTGAAGGGAACTTACACCGTATTACAACACTCAAAGTATCAAAATACTCACAAGAATACGCTCAATATATAGAGAGAGAAAGAGAGAAAAAAATTTAGTTTCTGGTGTGATTTTCAATTCTAACCTAAGCACCCTATTTATAGGAAAATACTTAGAATACCAAAGCAGAAAATTTAATATAATATTAATATATATAATTAAATTTCTTATGCCCACTTTCTTAAATCTGAATTCAGCGATTTACATCACATGCAAGACCCACAATAATGACCAAAAACGATTTTCATATTAAAAATAATTAAAACTTCCAAAAATCAATTATTTCGAAAATTTAGAGCTTCAATAATTCATAATAAATAGCCCTTTTATCAAAATATTCATACTTTATGTCCTTTTTATAGGAAATTCCATTCTCTACAACTTTGCAGAAGAAATTTTTTCCAAATTCTAAACAGAAATTGACCGAAATCCACAAACGAACGATTTTACAAGCTATAATCAAATTTTAGTCAAGAAATGGGGTCCACCGACACAAAAAATATATGTTAATCATTTAATGCAACAAAAATACTCTTTCTCCTCATGTACTCATATGTCCCACATTCATTATAAAAATATCATCATTATTATATTATAATAATATAATAAAATATTATTTTATCAGAAAAGATAAAATATCGATTTTCAACAATTGTCACTTTAAAAATTTTCTCCATCTATATCCACATAAAATGAATATTTTCCTCATCATATAAATTAATAATTAATTATTCACAAACAATATTACGTAATCACAATACTGACAACCATGCAGTTCCTAAGAAAGATGGGGCTTTCCAATAAGGATTTCTCCTTATTGGCGCGCAATTAGGTGACCAAACCTCTCTTTAGACAGAACTTTCTAGACATTGACAATAATGTTATCTAATAATATTATTCAGATAATATGAATTATTGCTCCGATAATGAAAAATACTGTGTAATGACAATTATTGAAACAACAGTAATATAAAATATCAACGCAACAATTATTGAATCAATAAAATACTGAACAGTAATTACTGTAACAATTATTGAGTAATGCCTTCTTACGTAAGAATCAATAATTGGTGCAATATCGTGTGCTACTGTGCAACAACGCGTATTACTGTGTTTTAACCACCGAGTATTCCAACAGTATTAACGGTAACAACTACGTCGTTATTTATAAACAACTTATACTTGTCGTTTTCTTCATCCAATCGCTTTCCGTTATGGGGCCCACAAAAGACTGCGCCGTCGTACGAATATTCCCCGACAGGAAGAATATTCCACGACCAAACGAATATTCTCCGACAACAATGAATATTTTATAACCACTTGCTTATTTAAAATATTTGCGCATTTTACCCATAACTAACCTTATTAATCAATTCAACCCTTACTATTTTAAAATAATAAATAGAGGAAATTAAATTTTATTTATTAATAATTTGGGGTCTTACATCTTAGGTATTTATAAACGAATCGAGTAGCATTTCTTAATCGATCTTCGCTCAGGAAAGTCTTCTAAACCTTATTTTCTTATTAAGCAAGTTCTCTAACCTTAATCTATTATTTAGCAAGTTTCCTATACCTTAACATTAAATTATTACTTACGCAAGAACCCTGCTTATTCATTGAACACGATTTATATCTTGATTTGCTTTTGATATATTATATACCAAACCAATCTTGATTGCCAATTATTGTAAAATTATCGCTATAGCTTCAGCATGACTAAGAAATGAAATACTTATTCATATGTTGTTATTGATTATCAAGTATAAACTATTGTGTCAAACCAAATTGCTTTTGTTAGACATCTTATACTGAGTTGTATATCTAGAAGGGAAAATTGTGTGCCAATATATCTGACACTTAGTACAAGTTGGGCAAGATTAGGATGAGATGCATACTCCTAGGATGTTGAATAGGTTGATCTCCTATCTCACATCTGAACAAGATTTCTAAGTCTTTGTGACTGATAGAAATGGTTGAAATAAAAATTCCAGAAATGGTAAACAACACTCAGTTGAGAAAAGTTTTGAACTGTTATACTTCTTTAAATCTTATATTGTGTTATAAATATAAAACCTGTTGAGCATGTCATAGCTCATTGCAAATCATTTCTTTTGCAGTATTAGATGGTAACCCTGGCACATCTGGAACAATCAATGGGAAGCGGCCCTGCTTAGATTAGTTTAAATTACTATTTAGCTTAATGTAAAACTTTTGTAATAAGAAATTCTTATGAAGAATAATGTAATCGAACCTTTATATATATGATATAATATCATCCTTTATTTCTGCAACCATGTTTCCTTTACATAAATAGATGTAATTAGAACTTTTTGATTTATTTTGAGATCCTTGAGAACTATACATCTGAGTGAGGATATTGGCAATATGGACTGTTCATGTTATTGCTGATACTCTGGATTTCAGATAGATAGGAACTATCGATACGATAGAGTAATCCGCAAGATATAGACTATACATCTGAGTGAGGGTATTAGTAATATGGATTGTTCATATTATTACTAATACTCTAAATTTTGGATAGATAGATATTATTCGTAGATACAGTCTACACATCCAAGTGAGGGTATCCAAACACATCAATAGTTCTATAATGAATTATTATCTATTATGGGATACTGTGTAAGACCCCAACTTTTTAATGAATAAAATCAAATTTCCTCTAATAAGGTGTTAATTTGATATAATACTTTGGTTATGGATGAAATGTGTAAATTTTTCAAAATAAGCAAGTGGTTATAAAATATTCATTGTTGTCGGGGAATATTCGTTTGGTCGTGAAATATTCTTTCTGTCGGGGAATATTCGTATGACGGCGCAATCATTTGTGGGCCCCATAACAAAATAACTGTCGGATGAAGAAAACGACAAATTTGAATTTTTATAAATAACGGCGTAATCGTTACCGTTAACACTGTTGAAATACCCGGTGGATAAAGTAAAGTAATATGCATTGTTGCACAGTAGCACACGGTATTGCACAGTATTTTTAAATTATTGATTCTTACGTAAGAAGACACTACTCAATAATTGTTACAGTAATTACTATTCAATATTTTATTTTATTGATTCAATAATTGCTACGTTGATATTTTATATTATTGTTGTTTCAATAATTGTCACTGCACCGTATTTTGCATTATCAGATCAATAATTCATATTATTTGAATAATATTATTAGATATTGACAATGCCTAGAAAGTTCTGTCTAAGGATAGGTTTGGTCATTTAATTGCGCACCAGTAGGGGAAAATCCTTATTGGAAAGCCCCCTCTTTCCTGAAAACTGCCTGGTTGTCATTATTGTGATTCTGTAATATTATTTGTGAATAACTAATTATTGATAAGGAAATATTTATTCGATGTGGATATAAATGATGGATTTATTTATGTGATTATAAATGAAGGAATTAGTGTTGAGGGATTTTGTCAGTATTTTGTCGGATTAGAGGTTTTAAAATATCAAATCGGTGTTCTTAAAGCTCTATTGCGTGAGTTATAATGTTAATTCGACCGTTGAATCGTTGTAATTTTTGGATATGTTATACATATATAAGTTGAGTATATGTCCACAAATTTTGAACCATTAAAAATTAACGCATGATTTGTTATGAATTTTAAAAGGTGTTGAAAATCATCCGTTTGTGGATTTCTGATATTTTTTGTATGGAATTTGGAAAAACTCAAAGCTACAAAGTTATAGTGAATTCTATTACGTATGGAATGGACATAAAATTCATATTTTTCTGTTAAACGGGCTATTTTCTATGAATTACTAAAGTTTCAGAAAATAAAATAATTTTTTATTAAATTATGGGTGGGACCCATTTTTGGTTGGTGTTAAAAACATGTGCTAAATTTTGTTCAATGTTGGCTGCTCAGATTTTTCAGCAAGAGTGGGCGTAGAAGAGGAAAAATTAATATTATTATTTTATTAATTTAGTCTCCTTTGGAGTTCTAGCATTTTCCTATATATAGTTGTTTATGTTAGAATTGAAAATCACACCAGAAATAAGTTTTCTTTCTCTCTATATTGTCGAGCGTATTTTGTGAGTATTTAAATACTTTGAGAGTTGTTGTTCGGTACAAGATTTCTTCGACTTTTCATCCGATATTCCAGTCAGAAATACTGCTCTTTTGAGGTAAGGGATTTTAAGGGTTATTATATTTTTCAGTTTCGTAATTTTGCTGACCCTCAAAAATTTTGGAAAAATTTGAAACAATAATTTGACAAGTTTTCTAGATTGTGTCCAAAAATGGTAATTTTTAGATGTATAGATTAAGAGTTATGAATTTTATGAGAAAAGACTATTTTAAAAGTAAACCCTTATAACTCCTTGTGGTTAACTCCAAAATTGGTGAATTTTTTTTTGGGAGTACATGTATATAACAGAAGTATACTCTTTAAATTTCAGAATTTTTACACAAAAGTATAATTTATGATAAATGTCTAAATATTCGGCTATTTTGGCCATATAAAAAATAGTAAATGAATTTTAAAAATTTTGAGAAAAATATATGTTCAATATGGAACTATATTCTGCTAAATCCCAGAAAAGAAAATTTGTTTGTACTGATTTGGTATTTTTCATAAAAATGGACTAGTTATGAGTAAATGAATTAAATATGTTATGTGAAGTAAGAAAATTAGAAAATAGGATTTTATGGCTTGAGAATCCTATATGAGGTATATGCAGATTTTTTATGAGGATTTTGATTATTGGTGAGGAAACCTTATGAGTTTGACATTTTAGGATGATTAAATGCATTATTTAGTAAAGTGTAAACAATTAAAATAAATTGTTTATAAGTTTAAGAAATGTTATTCTTTCAATATCATTATACCAAAATATTAGTATGGATTTTATTGTGGAATTTCTATCTTTTTCATGTCGGGGTTACTATTCATGAGTTACTATTCACGAGTTACTATTCACTGGTACTATTCACGACAAAATTAGTTTCTTTTTCTGACCAAATTATCGTTGATTTATGAATCTTACTCTTGAGATTAAATCTATCAGTTGATTATAATATTTTTATTATCATATATAACATTTTTATAATCCTAATGATGATATTTCACTTTGACTTGAGTGTAAAAATGGGTAGATTATTGGTATAATCGTGATTATGGGTTCTCTTTGGCAAGTAGTCCAAAGTTGAATTGTTGACTGGTATGATCATGACCATTAAAGGTATAATTGAATATCTTTAGCTTAAGTGCAAAGGTGAATTGATCAATATGGTTATAATTATTATTTATATAAATTCTGAAATTAATGATTATATATATTTTTTTGAGATATTAATATCTTTGGCCCGTAGTGCAAAGATTATCTGTTGTTGAATATCTTTGGCCCGTAGTGCAAAGATGAACTGTTATTGAATATCTTTGGCCTGTAGTGCAAAGATGAACTGTTGATGAATATCTTTGGCTCGTAGTACAAAGATGAATTTATTAGTATAATTATGAACAGGAACTGTGATTTGGTATAACCATGATCTTTGATGTTTCAGGTAAAGACAAGTGATGAAAATTATTTTTGTCTTGGATGAGAAGAGAAATTTAGAACCACAAATATGATTATGAGTTATTCACATGAATGTAGACAGGAACAGCTGATTTATATTACAGGGATAAAATATTATTGGTGGACTTTTAACATGGAGAAGATAATAGACTTTATGGTCTATTTGACTCTTCTAATGGATTGCTCGTTCCGCTGCAACTATGGTTGAAAAGTTTTATCATCTACCATATGTTCTAAATCTCTTATTTATTATTGATGAAAGTTATTGATAATTTATTTATCTTTAGTTACGATATTCTTTACTGGGCTAGTTGAGCTCACTCTTTTGCTTCACAATTCCTTTCAGGTAATAAGAGTGTAGCTGGGTCGAGCGAGGGTAACAGGGAAATAGAACGGTGGTATCTAGCTGTGGAGGTCTAAGCAGTATAAAAAAATGTGTTGTATTTTATACATCATTTAGTAGTTATATTTGGTGAATCCAATAGGGTAAGGCGAACCCAATATTGGAAGGGTGTTTTGCCACTATCATACAAAATACCTAATGACTTACAACCTCGTGTTATCATAAGACAGGGTTGTGCACATCCACTTGCTGAGTATATCTACGAGCACTACCTATATAATCTTGGTATTTGTTTGAAGTATAATTCTCAATTAGAGACAGTGGAGATAATGATATGTCAAGAGAAGACTCACCATTGGAAAGAATATGATAGTAATCTTCTCATTTTTTTTTGGGGTCTATTGGGTCAACCAAGGATAATTCTGTGGACATATGATATCTATCATAACCTAGACGCATGGCCTCCCATGTACGAAGGTTTCCTTGAGCACTTCCCAAATATTCTAATTTCTAAAATAATTTTTGACTATACCTTTATGTAAGGTGTCATTGTGACGTGCTATCCAAGGTTGGGATGAGAGTCACAGTTGGTATATATTTGTATCAAAACTCACAACATATGTGTTGTTGTTTTTTGCACAACCATTGTTGTAATAAAGTTGTATTTATTTTCTGTACCATGTATTTGACGACTCAGAATTGGTTGGGTGGAATGGACCTATTTTGGGGTTGTCATAGTTGGTATCAGAGCTTAGGGTTATGGTCTCTGGCGGAGATCGGGGAATAAAACTAGGAGGGAAGAGATGAGTAAATCCTTCGCTAGTGTGTCCTTCCTAAGCTTATTTGTTGGTCGGTCATAATATACGGATATTATGTGATGCGTTAATTTGTTTAATTAACTCTTGTTTTATGGCAGTATTTGAGAATGGCAGCTGAGAATGTTAACAAATGAGTGAATAAGACCGTGGGGATACCTCTAATCACCAACCATGATAATGTGATGTCAGACGAAGAAGGAATTAGAGATATTCTTGTGGTAAGGGAAGAATTAATAGTTGTACTCGAGCTAGTTGCAGAGGTAGCAGCTGAGAGTGAGGAAGAAGAGGAACCTGAGGAGAATTTATTAGAAGAATTTTATGATCGAAATGTGGAATTGCAAAATCGTATTCATGAGTTAGAAGAGCAGGCTGAAGAGCGGCAGACGGTCGTGGAGCAGAAGGATGTAACAATTCAAGCTTGTGTTACCCGATATGTGATGCTTGAATAGAAGCACTCTTTGGCAGAGTATAAGATGATAAAGCTGGAATCTGAGCTAAAAGAAAAAATAACTGAACGAGTGAGAATAAGTGATGCATGGGTAAAAGCCGCACGACACGTTTATATTGTGGAAAGAGATGTCCAATCTAAGAAGGCTAAAATAGATGATATGTATTTCTCTTTTTGGACAGCAATTGAGAGAACCCGACATCGAGTTTTGAATTACACTGTACATTGCGGTCAACCCCAATTCGATATGGATCGAAGATTAATGATTCAGATCATGAAACAGGAGTACGACGAAGCAGTTGAGGGTGGAATATGCCCTATAGAAAAGTATATTCCAACGGTAGTGATGACGCCAAATGCTACCCCAGACAAGTCAAAGCCGGGTAGTTCAAGGGAGAGCAGTTGTCATAACTTCCCAACAAATGAGGAACCCAAATGAAGTTATCATGGGAGATGAACAATGGAGAAATCATGATGACCCGGAAGATAAAATCTGAAATGAAAGTAAGGTATTCTCAACTTTTTAAAATACCAGGTACATAAATTTTAGGGACGAAATTTCATAAGGAGGGGAGGTTATAAGACCCCAACTTTTTAATGAATAAAATTAAATTTTCTCTAATAAGGTGTTAATTTGATATAATGCTTTAGTTATGGGTGAAATGTGCAAATTTTTTAAAATAAGCAAGTGGTTATAAAATATTCATTATTGTCGGGGAATATTCATTTGGTCGTGGAATATTCTTTATGTCGGGGAATATTCGTACGACGTCGCAACCATTTGTGGACCCCATAACAGAATAACTATCGGATGAAAAAATGACAAATTTGAATTTTTTATAAATAACGGCGTAATCGTTACCGTTAACACTGTTAGAATACCCGGTGGGTAAAGTAAAGTAATACGCGTTGTTGCACAGTAGCACACGGTATTACACAGTATTTTTGAATTATTGATTCTTACGTAAGAAGGCACTACTCAATAATTATTACAGTAATTACTGTTCAATATTTTATTTTATTGATTCAATAATTGCTACGTTGATATTTTATATTATTATTATTTCAATAATTGTCACTGCACAGTATTTTCCATTATCAGATCAATAATTCATATTATTTGAATAATATTATTATATAGCATTATTGGTAATGTCTAGAAAGTTCTGTCTAAGGAGAGGTTTGGTCATCTAATTACGTGTCAGTAAAGAGAAATCCTTATTGGAAAGCCCCCTCTTTCCTGAAAACTGTCTGGTTGTCATTATTGTGATTCTGTAATATTATTTATGAATAATTAATTATTGATAAGGAAATATTTATTCGATGTGGATATAAATGATGGATTTATTTATGTGGTTATAAATGAAGGAATTAGTGTTGAAGGATTTTATCAGTATGTTGTCGGATTGGAGGTTTTAAAATATCAAATCGGTGTTCTTAAAGCTCTATTGCGTGAGTTATAATGTTAATCCGACCGTTGGATCGTTGTGATTTTTGGATATATTATACATATATAAGTTGAGTATATGTTCACAAATTTTGAACCGTTAAAAATTAACGCATGATTTGTTATGAATTTTAAAAGGTGTTAAAAATCGTCCGTTTGTGAATTTCGGATATTTTCTGTTTAGAATTTAGAAAAACTCAAAGCTACAAAGTTGTAGAGAATTTGATTTCGTGTGGAATGGACATAAAATTCGTATTTTTCTGATAAACTGGCTATTTTCTATGAATTACTGAAGTTTTAGAAAATAAAATAATTTTTTATTAAATTATGGGTGGGACCCATTTTTGGTTGGTGTTAAAAACATGTGCTGAATTTTGTTCAATGTTGGCTACTCAGATTTTTCAACAAGAGTGGGCGTAGAAGAGGAAAAATTAATAATATTATTTTATTAATTTAGTCTCCTTTGGCGTTCTAGCATTTTCCTATAAATATGTGTTTATGTTAGAATTGAAAATCACACCAGAAACAAGTTTTCTTTCTCTCTATATTGTCGAGCGTATTTTGTGAGTATTTAGATATTTTGAGAGTTGTTGTTCGGTACAAGGTTCCTTCGGCTTTTCATCCGATATTCCAGTCAGAAATACTGTTATTTTGAGGTACGGGATTTTAAGGGTTATTATATTTTTCAGTTTAATAATTTTTCTGACCCTCAAAAATTCTAGAAAAATTTGAAACGACAATTTGATGAGTTTTTTAGATTGTGTCCAAAAATGGCGATTTTTGGATGTATAGATTAAAAGTTATGAATTTTATGAGAAAAGACTATTTTAAAAGTAAACCCTTATAACTCCTTGTGGTTAAGTCTAAAATTGGTGAAATTTTTATTGGGAGTGCATATATATAAAAGAAGTATACTCTTTAAAAATCAGAATTTTTGCACAAAAGTATAATTTATGATAAATGTCTAAATATTCAGCTATTTTGGCCATATGAAAAGTAGTAAATGAATTTTAAAAATTCTGAGAAAAATATATATTCAATATGGAACTATATTCTACTAAATCTTAGAAAAGAAAATTTGTTTGTACTGATTTGGTATTTTTCATGAAAATAGACTAGTTATGAGTAAATGAATCAAATATGTTGTGTGAAGTAAGAAAATTGAAAATTAGGATTTTATGGCTTGAGAATCCTATATGAGGTATATGCAGATTTTTGATGAGGGTTTTGGTTATTGGTGAGGAAATCTTATGAGTTTGGCATTTTAGAATGATTAAATACATTATTTAGTAAAGTGTAAACAATTAAAATAAATTGTTTATAAGTTTAAGAAATGTTATTGTTTCACTATCATTATACCAAAATATTGGTATAAATTTTATGGTGGATTTTTTATCTTTTTTATGTCGAGGTTACTATTCATGAGTTACTATTCACGACAAAATTAGTTTCTTTTTCTGATCAAATTATTGTTGATTTATGAATTTTACTCTTGAGATTAAATCTATTTGTTGATTATATTATTTTTATTATCATATATAATATTTTTATAACCCTAATGATGATATTTCTATTTGACTTGAGTGTAAAGATGGGTAGATTATTGGTATGATCGTGACTATGGGTTCTCTTTGGCCAGTAGTGCAAAGTTGAATTGTTGACTGGTATGATCATGACCATTGAAGTTATAATTGAATATCTTTAGCTTAAGTGCAAAGATGAATTGATCAACATGGTTATAATTATTGTTTATATAAATTCTGAAATGATTATATATTTTTTTTGAGATATTAATATCTTTGGCCCGTAGTGCAAAGATGATCTGTTGTTGAATATCTTTGACCCGTAGTGCAAAGATGAACTGTTATTGAATATCTTTGGCCTGTAGTGTAAAGATAAGCTGTTGTTGAATATCTTTGGCCTGTAGTGCAAAAATGAACTGTTGATGAATATCTTTGGCCCGTAGTGCAAAGATGAATTTATTAATATGATTATGAACAGGAACTGTGATTTGGTATAACCATGATCTTTGATGCTTAAGGTAAAGACAAGTGATAAAAATTATTTTTATGCTGGATGAGAAGGGGAATTTAGAACCACAAATACGATTATGAGTTATTCACATGAATGTGGACAGGAACTGTTGGTTTATATTACAGGGATAAAATATTGTTGGTGGACTTTTAACATGGAGAAGATAATAGACTTATGGTCTATTTGACTCTTCTAATGGATTGCTCGTTCCGCTGCAACTATGGTTGAAAAGTTTTATCATCTACCATATGTTCTAAATCTCTGATTTATTACTGATGAAGGTTATTAATAATTTATTTATCTTTAGTTATGATATTCTTTACTGGGCTAGTTGAGCTCACCCTTTTGCTTCACAATTCCTTTCAGGTAATAAGAGTGTAGATGGGTCGAGCGAGGGTAACAGGGAAATAGAACGGTGGTCTCTAGCTGTGGAGGTCTAAGCAGTATAAAAAAATGTATTGTATTTTATACATCATTTAGTAGTTATATTTGGTGAATCCAATAGGGTAAGGCGAACCCAACGTTGGAAGGGTGTTTTGTCACTATCATACAAGATGTCTAATAACATACAACCTCGTGTTATCATAAGACAGGGTTGTGCACATCCACTTGCTGAGTATATCTACGAGCACTACCTATATAATCTTGGTGTTTGTTTGAAGTATAATTCTCAATTAGAGACAGTGGAGATAATGATATGTCAAGAGAAGACTCACCAATAGAAAGAATATGATAGTAATCTTCTCGTTTTTCTTTGGGGTCTATTGGGTCAGCCAAGGATAATTCTGTGGACATATGATATCTATCATAACCTAGACGCATGGCCTCCCATGTACGAAGGTTTCCTTGAGCACTTCCCAAAGATTCTAATTTCTAAAATAGTTTTTGACTATACCTTTATGTAATGTGCCATTGTGACGTGCTATCCAAGGTTGGGATGAGAGTCACAGTTGGTATATATTTGTATCAAAACTCACAGCATATGTGTTGTTGTATTTTGCACGACCATTGTTGTAATAAAGTTGTAGTTATTTTTTGTACCATGTATTTGGCGACTCAGAATAGGTTGGGTGGAATGGACCTATTTTGGAGTTGTCACATACTGTGAACCTTAGATATGTGGGAATTGTATCTTGTAATATTTGTATAGTAGTTTGATTAGATATAAACATCAAATCGAATACCGCGGGTGTATAGATTTGGATGCATTATATTAATTGATTAGTTGTGAACACCAGATAGGATACCGTGGGAGTATGTAACGGGACGAATTGATTGAGTCGTGATTCTGGGGACATAATCCTTTAAGAGGTGAAAGATGTGATAAACGAGATTTTTGTAATTTAATTTGAATATTTATTAAATTAAATAAATATTTTTTGATGATTTAATTATTGGGTTAAATAATTAATTGATTAGTTTGTGGTAGATTAATTTATTATATGTGTAACATTGATTAAATTAATATGGAGAATTTTATTATTCAAAAGTATGTATTTAATTGAGCATATTTGATTAAATGAATTATTTAATAAGCATAATGTTATTCTAATTAATTTAATAGTTAATTAGAGATTTAATGATTTGACATAATTAATAAATGAGAATTTAATTATGTGACTATGAGATTTAATGTGAAATTATTATATTTAATTGAATTAAATAAGATATTTGACTAATTTCTTAATTGGGTGTGACATTATTAAACTATATAATAAATAAGTTAATTAAAATAAATTAAAAAGAGATTATTAAGTTAGCCAAACATGGCCTTAAAGGGAGTTGGCCAGTTAACCCACTATGGGATTAACCGACCATGACACCATGTTGCGCCAGTTATCTATACGCATATATCAGTTCTTTATTTTACGCATTCTCATTTTGCCTAAAACCTAAGTCAGAGAGATTAGAGAGAAAAGAGAGAGCTTTGAGAGAATTGATCAGAGAGAATTGGAGAATTCAAGTTGGTATCGCCTTCAAATAGAGAAAGCAAGGGTAAACCCTAATCTGGTTTTAATATTCCACGTATTATATTTTTCTCCCAGCTGATATCTCTGTGAATGGGAAATTTTACAATTTCTGATTATATGTCTATATATGTATTACAAATTGTTCATAACATGTTATATATTATGTATACACGAATCACAATGATTAAATTCATGTAATTATGGTTAATTGGAGTTTTATAGTTTACAGAGAAAAATATATGAATATGGCTTGTAAGTACAAAAATTTATGTTTAAATTTCATATTAATCGGTAAATTGATGAATGATTTTGTTTATACATGTAAGAACGAAAAGAACGAAACTTAAACGGACTGATTTGGTCGAAAAATGAGTTCACGGTAGTTGATTTCGTTAATAATGTGAAAAATGGAGTTTTTCATAAAAACTGTGAAATTATGTGTTTTGATTCAAATAATTATATGAATTAAGTTGTTAAAATCATGTTTGAAAGGTTGGGTAATGATCATATATGAATTATAGTACTTGGATATGCTTAAATTAATGTATAGACAAGAAAATTAGAAGTTATGATCATATTCTGTGTTCTTCACAAAACGTATAGTTGAACTTGTGAGATATTTTTTAGCCTAAATTGGCCTTGTTATGTTCGCGAACTACAGAAACTGAGTCTGGGTAACCCCACCCTCGGCGGGTGTTACCAACTAAATTATCCCGCCCCGGCGGGCAAAATAATAATAATAAAAATAAAATAAAATATATAAATAAATAAATAAATTAAATTAAAATAAATAAATAAATAAATAATTAATTAAAATATTTATCAAATAAAATAAATATTTTAATTGAGATATTTATGGAATAAAATAAATATTCAATAAAAATTATTAATTAAAATATTTATAAAATAAAATGAATATTTTAATTGAGATATTTATGGAATAAAATAAATATTCGATGGAAATTATTATTAAAATATTTATAAAATAAAATGAATATTTTAATTGAGATATTTATGGAATAAAATAAATATTTGATGGAAATTATTATTAAAATATTTATCAAATAAAATAAATATTTTAGTTGAAATATTTATGGAATAAAATAAATATTTGATGGAATTTTTATTAAAATATTTATCAAATAAAATAAATATTAGTTGAAATATTTATGGAATAAAATAAATATTCGATGAAAATTATTATGAAATAATTTATTCGAGTGTAAAAATAGTAAGGGAATGAAAATATTCTAATTTAATTAAGTAATTAAATTAGAAGGGCATTATTTGTTAAATAAAGTGCAGTTATTTTAAATAATTAAGTGAAAATATAACTAATGAATGTCGTGAATACATATGGTATGTGCGTAGGATTTGTGGTGAACGGAAGTGGTAATCGTTTAGCCTACGCACGAGGCAAGTTCCTTATTCTATCTTGTTTATTATTGTTCAAGTCAAGATTTTATATTAGATGCTATCATTCTTTAAAAGCATGATTCCTGTTATACAATACTTATTCGATTGTATACATATTGAATTTTATTATTCAAATTGAATATCAATTATTGTTGAACCTTGTAAGACTAGCGAACCCTTATTGATTCGACTAGTCCATAGTTGATGAACGTTCTAAATTTCAGAACCATTGTTGAGCTTATCCAAACCAAACTTTCTTTGGTGCGGACTCTAATGTCAAATTGAGATGAACAACCCTGTTATAGGGGATTAATTATGCTTTAGCATTAAGATATTATGCACAATATGGTACTAAGGACTGATCCCCCTAAGTACGAGAAGAAGAGTCCATAGTCTTATGACTGTTAAAGGTTTCAAGTATAAACACTTGACAACCTAGGACGTAGTTCAAGGTCTTATGACCCTTAAAAGTTCTTTTGATTCTTGATTCAAAAGCCAAGTTTTCTTATTTCAGAAGTCTTTGATTCATTTGCATGTTATTATTTTATTGTTATATTATTATACTTGTGGGCAATCGTGCTCACTCTTACGTAATAATAATATTGTAGTTAAGAACGAAAGCTCTGACGAGCCTTCTACTAGCAAAGGTCATGGCAAAGTCAACAAGTGATAAAGACTTGTTGTTTATTTGTTATGTTACGTTTCAGGCTTATGTTTAAGTTGTGTAAGACTTAATATTTGTTTATGTTTCCGCATTTGAGATTTAAGGTTAGTATGACCTAGTATTGATGTATTTACATTTAGATGTTGTAACTCCATAAGGAGAGGAATTATTTCTATCTATTTATGGTTTTTCATTTATTATGGGTAGATAGATACATGATGTTTAGACAGTGAACATCGAATCCCGTGGGAATTGAAGTACCCGGATTTGGGGGTGTTATAGAGTATAGATCTGGGGGCGTCACAAGTTTGGTATCAAACCTATAAGCACAAATGGTGTGAAGAGCCCCAAGCCTCTCGCTGGTGACTCCCTTGTGTGGGATGCACCGAAGCCATACTCTCCGTAGAGAACGCCGATTTGGTCGGTGGAAAACTAATATGTACCATTGTGAGGTGCTATGGTTGAAACACCATGAAAGTCACGAGTTTGGTATCAAAGCAATAGGCTATAGATCTAAGAAAGAGGTATCTTAGTATATAGTCTTTGAGTCCGTAAAAATATTAAATTACACATAAAATAACATTAAAAATAACATTATTCTGTGTAAAAAAAATTTAATATAAGTAATAAAGAAGTTCTTTTTATAGGATGGCCAACTCCGATACTGAGGAAGGGCAAGATACGTTTTGGCAAGAAAAGATAATTGAGTCCGAGATTCATTAGACCATTCAAAATTTTGAGGAGAATAGGTGAAGTTGCTTATGAGATAGCACTACCTCCTGAGTTAAATCATATTCATAATGTGTTTCATGTGTCCATTTTACGACCATATAAACTCAATTATAAACAAGTTATAAACTATGAGCTGATCCTAATCAAAGATCTATCTTATGTAGAAGAACCTGTGCAGATCATCGACCGTAAAGAGCAAATCCTGAGAAATAAAGTGATAGCATCGGTCAAAGTGATTTGGAGGAATCAGAACGTTGAAGAGGCTACATGGGACAGGGCAGACTCTATCACAATTTTTGTGAGACTTGGGTAGAGTCATATGTTGAGAATTTGTATAGGGTGTCAAAAGCAAAGTTGTAGATACGAAAGTTAGCTAGCAAGCCCCATGAGTTTCACGAAATTCTTCAAAGTAGATTAATTGAAATGATTTTTCTATTAACAAGGACATAACCAAAATTTTAGAAAAGTTTAGTAGTTTAAAGTTGAAAATTTATAGTTTATGATTTATGAAATTATGGGACGCGTGAAATGTGTTATAATTAGCTTACAGTACGAAAAATGAGAACGTCTTGAAATTATACCAAATATTAATAATCTTTGCAAGTTTTGACAAAAAAGGCTAAATGAAAATTTACTAAATATAATGAAGAAAAATATAGAAAGTTGTAGAAGATTTTTTGAAAGTTTGACATTACAAGTTAAAAGAGAAAAAGATGATAAATGAATATTTAAGCGCGTAAGACAATAACTAATTTAAGAAAATTGGGAAAAATATAAAATATATTTTTCTGAATAAGTCAGTTAAATAACTTATAAAATCAAGTTAAGGGTAAAAATGTAATTTAACGAATTAAATCATAAAAATGATATAAAGTGATAAGTAAAATGTAGTTGTAATACTCAATAATTTTCGAATTAAGGATTCAGGTAACTACTGACAAGAAATAAAATTGTTAGAAATGAAGAAACGATAAGTTGATATATATATATATATATATATATATATATATATATATATATATATATATATATATATATATATATATTGGCCTTCATGAATGATGTAGGTCAGTAGTAGAAAGATTTATTTGAGCTAGAAAATAATCATAAAAATTTAGGCAAGTTCTCGCACTTATGTATATTTTACATATTGTTCTTTATTGAATTGTGATAGTCTTCTTTAAAGTTCTTATTATGCATGAACTGTTTTATATAATGAGTTATGCCAATTCTTTCGGTTAGACTCAGTTGATGAGATTATTTAAATTAATGAGTTTAAGCTATTTGTTCTAGCTATACGACTCAATTGATATGATTAGATGTGTGATTCTTTAAATTATTAAATTGTTTAAGTTCTTTAAAGATAGGTTAAGTACTCAAAACTATTTTTTTCCATAGTGTGGATTCCTGATGGTATTAACTGAGTTGAACAACCTTAATATATAGGGGATATTATTGTCGGGGAGCCAACATAAGTTATGTATACATAACATGGAGAAGATGTTACGCGTTACATAGGGTATCATTAGCCTGATCACCTAATGACACTCTGGAGATAAGAGTTCACAGTCTTTATGGTTGTCGAATTCGATGCGAAGAATTTTTGGTCTTATCGACAACTCAGTAAAGAAGACAAAAATTGTTGTCCTCAACACCATGTGTTATTCATAATTACCATTGATTGATGTTATTTGAAAGTTATTCAGTTAATCTGATTTAGTTATTCGAATTATTCTATTAATCTGATTCAGTTATTCAAAGTATATAAGTTGATCTAATTCCACTAATTATAGCACAACAATTATTCATTTTTCTTTATACTTGCTAAACATATTTGATAGTCACCCTTGCGAATGTAAAATTTGCAGATAAATTAAAGAACCTAAGAATCAAAGTTTCAGAATAAATGAAAGGAAAAGCTTAGCGAAGGAGAAAGTTAGCAGATAAATTAAATATTTTAATCCATATGTATAATGTTTAATGTGAATGAAAATGATAGTGAAGTTAGTAACCTGGGTATGGTAAGATATGATATGTACATTATGTAATAGACATGTGATTGTAATATGATTAAATGATAATGTATAGAATAGTGAATAGTGACCACCATATTTGTAGTAACGAGTACTCGGATATGGGGGCGTCACAGGTTAGTATTAGAGCTATAGGTTATAAACCTTAGGTGAGAGTACTTTAGGATATAACATTAGGGAAATTGGTAGAATGGTAAGAAATTAACTCATATAGAGTTTAAGGGTAAAATGAGGAATTTAAAGTTATTCAGGGGATTGTGGTAACTGATTTAGAAAAAATATAAGGGAAGAGATGATAATGTTATAGTAAATGTATTATAAGAAGGAAATGATCATAGTGGTACAATGCACTGCATAGTAATGTAGTTTATATTGAGATGGTTGATGTTTATAACTTAGTATCAGTGGAGTAAATACCAGATGAAGTGCAAGCTGTTAGAAAAAGAGACGAGGATCTAGAAGATTGATGGGAATTAGAATTTTAGATGATATATATATATATATATATATATATATATATATATATATATATATATATATATATATATATATCGGAGAGGATCTAAAGTGGACCAAATAAGCGGACCAAATGATATCAATATATATATTGAATGTTTATTATCCGTGAGATGAATATAATTTATTGATGCATATGGTGATATGTATGATAATAAATGGGATTGATTATGGACTATTGACCAATGTGATTGAATTTTTATTTTAGTTGGATGCATGAATGTATGGGTTTTATTAAATGGGGTCTGCGTACCTCGTCTTCTCTAATTTTTTCTTAATGTAAATTCTATCTCCCTCCTATGTACTTCCTCTTGACTGCTGATCAAGGTTTCTATTTATTTTAAATAAGTTCTGTAATAGGAATAGTTAGAATTAAATTTTGAAGAATTGGAGATCAAGGAGCAAGGAGCGCGTGAAGACCCATTTGTAATGGAGCCCGGGTTTAAATGTAATAGTTATATTTAAATATTAATTCTTGCACCCCTAGGGTTTGACCTTTTGGTTCACTTGGTGGCTCTAGTGAACCAAGCTAGAATAAAAGTCCATAATCAATCCGGGTAGAATATAGTATTCTATATGTGCATGCTTATACTATATATATTATATATTATGCAAACATGCTTCGCATGTTAATTAATATGACGCGTATTATATATATATATATATATATATATATATATATGTGTGTGTGTGTGTGTGTGTGTGTGTGTGTGTGTGTGTGTGCATGCGCGCTAAACAAGATGAGACAACTTAATAACAAACCCCTCAAATATTTTTTTTTATATTAAGTCCTAAGCGTTCAAAGATATTTGGAATATTGAACGTCGCCTTCTAGCATGATAAAAATTAATAGAGTATTAAATATTTAATATAAGTTTGTTGTGTCACCACAAGGCAAGTATTAAGTATTTAAGATGTTAATTTATCACATTTGATGCTTATAAAGAAAATTGAACAATATTATTTTGTTGTGTCACCACAAGGATAATATTTTTCTTTTTTGAATATATGGAGTGCTAGGTTGGACTTAACTTAGATAATTTTGATTCGGATGTGCCACCACTTGATCAAAATAATCTAAGAGGCAAAATACAAGGAGTTACATAGTTGATGTAATTGACAAGAGTTGTCTACCTATTTATTTATATATAATTTGTTGTGTTACCACAAGGCTATATATATTTGAAATAGGATCTTTATTCTCACTAGCAAATCTTTAATTAGATTTTATCGAAATATATATTGAGGGTAATATAGTTTGAAGAAAATAGTGGGAGATACCAATTTAAAACAAGACCTAATTTATTTTGGTAATTAATAAAAGAATGTATGTTAAAATGTTGTTAATTACAAATTCATTTACAGAATTTTACAATGTCTAAATTACTATCACTGCAAAACATATTAGATGTTATTTAACTGGACCGTATTAAACGGATTGGTTAAGAAATTTGAGAATAGTTCTCATGGCTGAAAAGCTATCTTATGTCCTTAATACGCCTATCCCTACAATGGTTGCAGACAATGCCTCTGAGGAAGATATTGCTACTTTTAGAAAGTGGCAAGATGATGCATAGTTGGCTCAATGCATCATGCTCGCATTCATGAGTAACGAGCTTCAGCGTCAGCATGAAACTATGGATGCTCCTACTATATTCCTGCACATCAAGTAGTTGATGGTGAGGAAAGTAGGACTGATAAATATCAGATATCTAAGGAGCTTTTTCGATCTAGAATGACCAATGACACTACAGTATAGACACATGTCCTAAACATGATCAATATGATTGAACAATTAGGACAATGGGTTTTGTCATGGATGGAGAGTTGAGCCAAGATTTGATCTTACACTCACTCCCGGACTCCTTTCACAATTGTTGTGAATTTTTCATATGAACAAGCTAGATATCAGCCTCGCTGATTTGCTTAACATGTTAAAAAATGTTAAGAGTCACTTTCCAACCAAGAAAGACCTTGTCTTACTGGTAGGAGCCAAAGGATCTTCTGAAAAGAAGAACGATTCAAAGAAGGTAAATAGAAAGGCAAAAACAAAGGATAATAAGAACAAAACTGATACGGATAGCAAAGGAGTTTGCTTCCACTGCAATAAGCCTGGACACTGGAAAGAAACTGCGAGAAGAATCTTGCAGAGGCTAACCAAAGAAGCTTATTGAAGTTTCGGTTATAAATATAAATTTGTTCATGATTGAAATAAATTTTGCTTTAAGTCAAGGTTCTACTTGGGTATTGGATACCGACTTTGGTTATCATAAATATAGATTTATGAAGGGACCAAGTAGAAGTGGAAAGCTAAACAAATATAAGTAATCCTATGTACGGGAAATGTAGAAAAGGTTGCCACATTAGCCATAGAAACTTATAGTTTAGCAATGCCTACGGGTAAATCTATTAAGTCAATAAGTTGTTATTGTATTTCAGTTCTTGTTAAAAATATTATTTCCATTTTATTGTTGGACAATGAAATCTTTGGTATTATAATTAAGAACAATTGTTGTTCTATTTATAATAATAATATTTTGTATAGAACTGGAATATTACTTAATAAATTTTGTATACTTGACTTACATGAAAATAATTTTGCATATTGAACAAATTAGTATAAGAAAAGGAGATGATCATTCAAAGAGTTGAATGTGTGTATTTGCTGAAATACAAGTATAAATTATTTGAAAGGTTCAAAGAATTCAGAAGTGAAACAAATTGACAAAGTATTAAGATTCTTTGATTAGATCAAGGAATAAATACTTGTGCAATAAGTTTCTAGATCATCTCAAATGGTTTTCTCATAATGGACGCCTCCTGATACGCAATAATTGATTGATGTATTTAAATGAAAAATCCTACCTTGTTGGACATGGTGCGGTTCATAATGATTTTACCGACATTTCAGTATCCCTCTAGGGTCATGTCCTAGAAATGGCTGCATATCTACAAAAATGTAACCTCAAAATCCGGCCCCAAGACTCCATAAAAGTTATGGATAGGGAGGATTCCTAATCTTAAGTATGTTAAGATAAGGGGTTGTCCAACTTATGTGAAAAGGTTTCAAAGGATAAGCTTGGGACAAGATTTGACAAGTGTAGATTTATGGGACGTCCTAAAGTAAGTTTAGGGTATGTTCTATAATCCTACTTAGCAAAAGGTGTTTGTTACGAAACACACTACCTTCTAAGATAAAGGTGTTTATCATTGAAGGGGCTAGTGGAAGGATAATAGATCTTGAAGAGTTCAAGAACCACAAAACACAATAAGTCAAATAAGAGGAACTTGTAGATAGACCTATTGTACCACAACCGAATCGTAAATCTGGAATAGTACCGAAGATACCTGGGAGGTATGGATTCATCATAGATGATGATGGTGAGGTACGTATCATAGAAGATGATGATCCAATTACATACGATGAGATAAAAGTTCTAGTGTGTACAAAAGGGTCAGTGGGAGCGTCGTGACATTCCTAGTATTATATGTTGATATACTACGGATAAGGAATGACATACCAATGCTACAATCAGTAAAGATAAAGTTGTCTAAACATTCTTCCATGAATGATTTGGGAAGAGTATCTTAATTGGGTATGCTAATCTATATAAATAGATTTAAAAGGATGCTCGGTTTAACCTAAGGAACGTATATTTATTTGATGCTAAAGTCGTTTAGCATGGAAAATTCCATGGGATGTCTCATGTTGATGAGCCATGGAGTGTATCTCTCTCAATAGTCCCCATAGACTCCAAAAAGAGAGATCGCATGAGTAACTATCATGTATGCAATGAAATGTACGAGACCTGATGTTGATCAGTCATATTCTGAAAAAGTTCACTGTGAGACAGTGAAAAATATCTTAAAGTACTTAACCGACACTAAGGATGTGATCATACATGGTGGGTCTGAATTAAAACTAGAGGGCTTTACAGACTCAAGTTTTTTCAGACAGACCAAAACGACAGAAAATCCACTTTAAGGTAAAGCGTTACCTTGAACAGTGGTGCAGTGAATTGGAAAGGTTTCAAACAACAAAGAGTTGATGGTTTAGTGATAAAGACAAAGTATATAGCTATAAATGAAGCTGCAAGTTGATTGTTTGGATGAAAAGTTCATTACAGAACTAGGAATAGTTCCTAAGTCTCATCTTGGATCTAAACATGTGTTGTGGCACTTTCACTTGATTACAGGAATCATTGAAAGATGGGAAATCACTATAGAGATAGTGGACTCACAAGAACAACATTACATATCCATTAACTAAAGCTTATCCAACAGCAGGATAATCGTCACTTAGAGAAGAAGGGTATGAGATACCATGGCGATTGACTTTAGTGCAAGTGGGAGATTAAAAGTAGTATGCACACAAGCCAATCATGTTTGATGATAAAGCATATACTTTGTAACAATCTTATTCATTTATTAATAAAAAGTATTAATTTATTAAAGGCTTTTAATTATCTACATGATGCTGTTTTATAATATGTGATAAACCCATAGTTTTAAGTAATGCTTTTAGAATAATGATGATGATCATTCTAATGAGATCTAAATTCTTAGAAAGCTTAAAACTAAAATAGTTCTCAATCGTTGGATTACTAAATTGGGGATTAGTGAATCCGGATAGATTGGTACATACGTTGCTTGCTCATTGAATGAGAATGATTGATCTCATGATCATTTGTGTGGAGACACTAAAGCAAGTATGTAGGTGCTTATTAGAGAATAAGTTCACTGAACGTGGCTCGCTAAGGAATACCTAATGGAGTTTTACTTGCCTGTCAATAGGAATTCCTGTAGTGATAGTAGTACAAGTAATCCTTGAACTTGAGATCATCATAGTATCTTGTGTATGATGGGTTATACTTTGACTTATTCCTTAAGACCCTTAGGGTATATCAAAGGGTATGCTTGGGTATAATAAGTTGTACATGAAGATAATATATGATCAATAAAGAATCTACCGCTTCTAGTAAAAGAAGAGAAATGTCATATGTGATTCGATAAATGACAACCCAGTAGTCCTTGGCCAAGGCAGAATAAAATTAGAAAGGAGTTTCTAATTTGTATTATTTGGTGTTGTGCATTTAAGAGTCGAAATACATATAATTAAATAAAATAAGACTTGACAGTAATTCCATGTCTTATATTTAATTGGGACATTGTATGGTAGAAGGATTGAATTGTACGGTAACTATTAACTCAAAGGTTCTTTTATGATTAATGTTAAAATCTATATTATCTGGAAAGTCGTTGATCGCTAGGGAGGCTTATCCCTATTGTAGAATAAATATTATTTATTTAAATAAATTATTAGTTTAATTTATTTATTTAAATAAGATTAGAATTGTTCTAATTGATTTATTCACAACCGGTTTAATATGGAGAACCTAAAGGGTCACACCATAAAAGGAAGAATAATTATTTAAGAAGTTAATGGCATAATCATAATAATAAGTTAAGTATATTTAATTTAATCTATGGTGATAGAATAAATTAAATAGCTTAATATTTATTATTTAATATTTTAGAAATATTAAATATAAATTAATAAGAGGAGTCTTATTATTATTATTATTTAATTCCTAAAGGAGTTTAGGAATTAATTAATAAAAGTACTCTCAAATATCCTAATAAGATTAGGAAGCAAATTAATTAAAAGAGTTTAATTAATTATCCCTAATAAGATTAGGGAGCTTAATTAATTAAAAGAATTTAATTAATTAAATAAAATCCAATTTCTTAATTGTTTAGGAGGGTTGCCTACATCTATAAATAAGAGGAGTCTTATTATGGGTGAGGTGGTTGACACTTTCACAACACGTATATACGTTATTCCAATGGTTGGAGAGTACGCTCTTTTCTATAGAGATAGAAAAAACTAGGGTTTTGCCAAACACCTATCTTCTTGGATCTTTCTTCTTCTTTGGTGGATCACCTCTAGAGGCCAAACACTTGGGTGGCTAACGTTGATCAAAGGAAGGAACCCAACCCGGTGGATTCAAGTTGAACGCGAAAAGGATTGTAGGTGAACTTGTACCTAAGGAAGCTCGAATCTTCAAGGGTATGATTCTTGTTCTTAATATCTTTTCGTTTAATTAATAATTATGCATAAATGATGATCCGGGTATATGGTTTGTAAAATTTTAAACTCTGATTTTTACACGTTTCCGCTATTTTGTGCAATTTGATTGCGTTCATGAATATTACAAACCTAACATATATATATATATATATATATATATATATATATATATATATATATATATATTAGCGTAAAACAATGTAGAGTCTACTACTAGTAGACTGTTGATCGTAGTACGATTGACGAGTAAGAAGATCGTTGAGAAAGACAATTGTGGAAAAAAGAATATAAATGATCGTAAAGAAAGACTATCGTAGAGACAGACAATCGTAGAACGATTCTAAAAGAATAAGACGATCGTAGAGTAAGGTGATCATAGAGTAGTTTATATATATAAGAGATTGTAGAGTGATCAACAGTAGAGAGAATCGTAGGGTAGTTCTGGAAAAGAGTATAATAACCATTCGTAGATCAACAAATTAGTTGTCAAATATGTGAAGAAATATGTAAATAATATAATGCTATAAATGTAAAGTACTTTGTACGAGTGAGATTCAGGTTAATATAAGAAATCTGAGTTTTGTAATAATGAAGATAATGAGACGGAATAGAGAAGAAAGAAGAGAATTAAGGCATGAGTGAAATGTAGAAAGAACTCCATAAGAATATATTTAATAGAGAGGAATTCATTTATTAGTTACTTTGTAAACATATCCAAGAAATTGTAAGAAAGAAAAAGTATATAAATTCACTACAAAAAAAGGGGCATTTAACAACGATTTTTCAGGTAACAACTTTATAAGTCGTTGCTAAAAGTATATGTTTAGGAATGAAATTTGTCCTTCATTGCAGATTGTGTCAAGCTTTCACTTTTGCAACGAAATTCATAAGTCATTGCAAAATTTCATTGCTAATTCATTGGCGGGAAAAAATTTCGTTAGAAATTCGTTACAAAATTTTTGGCCACTTGCTTTCCCGTCATCGTGAGCAACGAAAGTTTTTTTGTTGCTAAAAATGAGGCTTTAGCAACGATTTTTTAGGCAACGACTTTATAAGTCGTTGCTAAAAATATATCTTTAGCAACGAAACTTGTTCTTCGTTGCAGATTGTGTCAGGCTTTCACTTTTTGCAACGAAATTCATAAGTAGTTGAAAAATTTGGAAACAAAATTCGTTAAAAATTCATTGCAAAATTTTTAACCACTTGATTTCTCCTCATCGTGGGCAACGAAAGTTTTTTTGTTGTTATATTTCGTTGCATAATATGGACTACATTCATTGGCAACAATTTTTATTTTCGTTGCATATTTTATACAACTTTCTACAACGACTATTAAAATGTTGCCTTAAATAGTACTAAATAGTAATCCTTGCAAAATAATAGCAACTAGGCCTAGGTGCTTAGGTGGTCATTGAATCAATATTCCAAATTGGAGGTCTTGGGTTTGAATCTTTGTATCAACATATTTTTTGGGATAAAGTTCAATATTTTCCACGTCAGCCCGTCCACATATGATATGTACGTATGTGTGTGTGTGTGTGTGTGTGTGTGTGTGTGTGTATATATATATATATATATATATATATATATATATATATATATATATATATATATATATATATATATATTCATACATACAAAACAAATTTTCAAAATTAAATGCATATTCTACATATTCATACATATTCTTTTCAAAATTTCTTATCAAACTAAATAAAATACTAAACAAATCTCAACATTAAACTAAATATATATAAAGTAACTATATATGAATATTTTTATATATAAATATATACATGTAAATAAATATTCATATAAATATTTATAAATTTATCTCTAAATATTCATATAAATATTTATAACAAATTTTCATATCTAAATTTTATAAATTTTAGATGAAATATTTATAAATTTATAAATAAATATTTGTTTATAAATTTTAAAGATAAATTTATATGAATATTTGTTTATAAATATTTATATGAATATTTGTTTATAAATTTATAAATATATATATACTTACAAGTACTCCCTCACTCCAAGAATGAAAGTGATGATTGATTTTATGCGAATTTTAAAAAAATATCAAATAATAAAATTATTCATATTTAAATTCTCATCTAATTGCATATTTTTCTATACATGACTAGTAATATTATATAAATATTTATAAATATTAAAAATATGACATTTAAGAATATTACACACAAATTATTGTAAAAAAAAATAGATTATTTAATATAAGTAAATAGTTAACTTAAGATTACATAAAATAATAAGAACTTTTATTCTTAGGCTGAGGGAGTAACTTAAATCATGAACATATTTTTAAGTCCAAAAATAAAACATAAAAAGAAGAATAGTAATGATATACCCCTAGCTATTCTTAGTTCTTCTTTTACCTTTTTCCAAATATATTATAAAATTAAATTATAATACTATCAGTTTTAAGAGAAAACATAAAATATGAAGAAAAATTTATTATGTTTTATGAACTAAAACAGAATAAAGTTATTTAAAATGACTTATAAGTCATTCCTAATAAGTTAGTTTGACTCATATTAATGTAATATCAATTTTATCCCTATTTTATTTAATATTTTTTTAAAAAAAAATGAATTTATAAAAAAGAAGAGTAAGATGCAATGTCACTTTAATTGGCGTTAGAATTTTTATTTTTATTTTTTTATAGTTGAAGTCTTATATACTCCTTCATTTCCAACGCCGATGACAGAGAATAAAATTTGTCACTGATTTATTCTAAATAATTTTTTCAGAATTTATTGTGGTGAATATAAATATATTATATTTTTATAGTAGTAAATTTACTTTTAATAACACTTTTTAAGTAACTTACAGTATGGACTATTTTTGTAATAAACTATAAAGTAAAAAACTTTACATACGTTAAAAGTTTAAAATTTCATACACTGGTCAT
Organism: Panax notoginseng; assembly: GCA_016801055.1. Taxonomy (NCBI): domain Eukaryota; kingdom Viridiplantae; phylum Streptophyta; class Magnoliopsida; order Apiales; family Araliaceae; genus Panax; species Panax notoginseng. The sequence goes on along the minus strand of CM029022.1, from coordinate 155,626,683 downwards.
GACAAAAAAGGAAGAAAAAAAAAGATAGTGACGCTATTTTGTAGAATATAACATAAATGTCAAAAAAAAAAACTCATATGTTCAACAGAAAAAGTTAAGTTTGAATTTATTCTTTAATTTATAATATACTACAACTCAAATTGTATTGTAATTAATATTTTAAGAGAAATTTTATTCTTAATAAGAATTTTTAAGTAATTTCCAATATTAATTATATTAGTTAAAATATTAAGTTACAATAATTTAAATTTTAAAATATTGTAAATTGACAATAAACAAAATTATAATAATTATGACTTTTTGTGGAGAAAATTATAAATGTTAAAATATTAATTTTTTTTCTACTAAAGACTTATATTTTAGTTTGTTATTATTAATTTATGATATCTTAAAATTTAAATTTAGATTTATGTTTTAAGTTTTTGAAAAAATAATTTTACATATAATATTACTTCTAAAACACTTTTTAAGTGTTATCAAACTCTTTTTTTGGAACAAAGTCCCTAATTTAGGAGTTATGTGCGTGGTTTAGAAAAAGAGTTAGGCATGAAACAAGACCAATTTGGGTTTCAAATCTATAATTTTTCTCATCTTTCAGGAGTTTTAATCCAAAACTTGAAATATCAAATTCTACACCCTAACCGATTTTGATCCAAAAGAACTTCGATTTCAAACATGGACGCTAATTCGTGGAGCGCCCGTCTATGTTCTGCTTCTAAGCGCTATTAATCCACTCTTCAATCGCGATCTGGTAAGCTTAATTTTGTTAAATCTAGGTTTTTGCAATCATGTTTATATGTGAATTCGTTTATCCCCAATTTCATCTCTGTCAAACTGTTATAGTACATTAGAAGTTTTCATATGCTCAAGGTCAAACTCATGAAATTAATAAGACTATTCAATCAATTTCTTGTATGCAGTAGCATCGGTTAATTTTGTAGTCATGTTTATTTGGGACAACATTCAATGATTGTGTTTATGAATTAATTGGGTTAGATTATATTATCGTTTGGGGAAGAAGGTGTGTATACGTGTGTAGAGCACAATTGGATTTTGGGCTGAACCTAAATCATAAGCATCTGAATCTCTTTCCTTATTCTTCAATATTGAGTATTTGATTTTCAGTTTTAGATATTGTGTAGGTCTCAACAGTTGTAATTAATTGTATACTTTCTGAGTTCCAAAAGTGCTTTTAGTTGTTTAGGTTGTAATCAAGATGTTAATTGTTTGGGTATTACAATCAGAATGTTTATTTTTCTTAATTAGAATATATGTTACTCATTTAAAAACTCGCTTGTTCATTCTCCTTCAACGATTATGTTGGCTGGTTGAAAACCGTTGATCAGTACTACGTTGGCGCCAAATAATTCCATTCGGGTACACTTCTATATTATTCATATATCTATATGTGTGTGTGTGTGTGTGTGTGTGTGAATTAGTTACTTGACTGGTTATTATTGATTTGTTGAATTAATAATTAGGGTGCTTGTGCTCAGAACGTATTGAATTCTGTAATTTCAGCTTTGTTGGATGACAAGAATTGCAAGTTCATCTATGTTGAAATGGCAATATTTCTCTCTCCACATTAACACATTTACTAATGTCTGTTTACTTGGAGTAACTTATATTATGATTGCATATTTTTGAAATGCATATGAATAAACACAGTGCATTTCATGGTGGATATGTCACTTTTAGACATTCTTCCAGCGGTGGTGGATACAGCAGAGCCCAACACTTCAGAAAAAAGTCAAAGAGCTTGTCAAATCTCTAGTCAACTACAGTTCATTCCGTTATTTGAAATTTTTAAATATGTGATTCTTTCCTAAACTAATTAGTAATTACCAAGTCTTAGTTGCCCATTTTATTGAAAATTTGACTTTTAATTTTTGGCTGCTACAGAAACATATCTATTTTCTTGTAACTTATTTTTCCTATTTCACTTTCCTTTGAATTAGAAATGGGGGTAGGTGTATGCATGATGAGGAAACACCACATTACTTTTGGCTATTGTCTCGCCACTAGTGCCAAAAAAAATTCATCGGCTCACTAATGGTGGGTCATGTTATGAAGTTATTGTATAGACAAAATATATTGTGATTTGTAAGGGTTGCTAATTTGCTATGCATCGTTTGTGGATTTATTTGGGTTAGTGTCGTGTAGATATAATATATGTTGTGATTTATAAGGGTTTCTATGCATCTCCTGATTTGTTAATTCGTCTGGGGTTTGTGTATTAGTGAAACTCGGTGATTGTCAATTATTTTGTGTGATTTTTTGTTACAATGAATGGATGGATTAATGGTTGATATTATGTGTTGAAGAAACGTACATTATTGTTATTGTGTTATGCACATTTGTCTTTCTTCTTGTAATAATTTATTCTTGTATATGTTTTGCAACTTTCTTTTTAAGCTATTCTGAATGGGGAGTTTTAATCCATTTATGTTATTTATTTTGATGATGACAAAGAAATGCAGTTTTTGTTAGCATCACAGGTTAGTTGGTTGAATTTCAAATGAAAGGAGTGTAAGTCAAAGAATGTTGGATTTAAAGACCTCAAGTCCAAGAGTCTAGAATTTTATATAAGATGTTAATTAAATTTGGTAAAGGCTTAGGGTTCAAAACTTTTAGGTCTGTTTGGGAACTTACATTCGATGGCCTTTGAAATGGTATTGGAGCTCTCAATACCAAATCTACTGTTTGGATAGGTAAATTAGTTTAGGATTGACATTGAATTGAAACACTAAAATCTTACAACTACATAAATTGAATACCATAGCCGTAGGTGAGAATTTTAACAAGCCAAGGCATACTAAAAGTGCAGGCCACATGTTCATAGATTTATATCAAACTGTCTGAGCATGTCTCTGCACTAACCAAATTCCTACAATGTTCTTTAGTGTAAAATTTAATAAAGTTGGAATCATCATTGAAAAGATTGGTGGATGGTTGTGTTTTCATACACAATACTGGATAGTGTAGTAAAAGATAATTGTGTAGTCATCTTTCTTGTAGTGATTTCAACTTTAGGGACCCTGATTATATTAATCATGATCTTGACAATTGTTATTCCTACATGAGATATGATGTTGCCTCTTGTATTCATTTTTTGTTGCTTCTTCATCTCTTAAGCTATCTTTTACACCATGTGCTGGGGCATGGGAAACCGCATGAACCTTCAACTATAATCCAAGAATTAGCTGGGAATATAGTTCAAATGAGCCAGCAGAAGTTTGCCTCAAATGTTGTTGAGAAGTGTTTAACTTTTGGTGATCCTAGTGAATGTGAACTCCTGGTGCATGAGATACTTGGTACTACTAATGAAAATGAGCCTCTTCAGGTATGCCAATGCTCCCATTTTCTATTAACAGCTCAACATATGAAATGAATATCTATGAACAATATATTATATTTTCCTCTATACTTGTAATTACCATTCAAGTTATTTTGTTTGCCATTATCATTATAGTAATGAAAGTCTGGTTTATCAAAGAAAAAAGCGTTATGGTAAACACACTGAAAAATTTGGTACTTTTTTTTAGCTCACCACAAAATAATATTGCAATAGCATGATTGTAGACAACATTATAGGTCCTGTGGACAATAGCCGAAAGTGGAAGCTCCCTGTACATGCACATTGGTATGCGTTGTAGACTAATGCTGCAAGGCTGCTTTTATTAAAATTTGTACTCCCACTATCCGGAAGAATGAGTACCATTTTCAATGAAAATTACATAGAAAGCAAACATATTTTTGGGACAGAGGGAGTATAAATGTAATTCTTATATTGTATGCTCAATGTTGATCTTTGTACTTTTTCTTAATATTGTTGCCAGGACATGGACTATTAGATGTAATCCTGAGTATAAAGGGTTGATTGCGGTCTCTCTCTCTCTCTCTCTCTCTCTCAGTAATCTGTTTCTTTAACTACATAACTGTAGACACTACATAAATTTTTGGAAGTATGGTCTTTAATTTATCTTAGCTTACATGATTTATAGATCTGAGTCAAGGTTCCTTGCTCCCCTTATTTTTATTAAAATAAATTTTTTTACTGCATTGTATCTTTTATTCCCAAGTATTCTCCAATGAAGGTTAATCATAGATTCACCATTGTGAACCATCTAATTTATTTTAGAAATAAACATAATATTGCTTTTTGCACAAGATTATTCAACTATTTTCTATTTTGTACTACTTTTGTAGGTGCTGCTGATGACCTTACAAAATGCACCCCCAGGACTTGAGGGACAAGAGATTTTCAAAGGTCTGGGCTGATGCTGTTTTAATATTGGCAAAATACCTGAAGAATGAACCATGGTTGAAACTCTTGTGTAAGCTTAAGTATTGTTTTCTATTATAAACGTTTCTTTCTTGATTTTTTTTTCATATATGGCACTAGTGTTAACCTCTTGATGGAAAATAGTGTGAACTAAGACGGGCTTTGTAGTTTTCAGTCATACAAAGTTTGATTGCAAAGATGATGAATGATCATTGTATCAGATGATTTTATTTAATTAATAATATTTTAGTTTTTTGTATTTCTGTCATAATTTGTTATGGGGTTATTGAGGCATAATTTTTTTTGTTTATAAAATAATTTTGAACAAGTTTTAATATAGCAACAATTTTTTATACATTTAGCAACAATTTTTCGTTGCTAATGACATTAAAAATATAATATTTGGCAACGAAAAATTAACCTAATAATAACGGAGAGGATATTGTTGTTAATACTAACATAAAAGGCAACATTTTTTATCGTTGCAAATCATATCAACTTTCGTTGCACATATAAAGAAACATCAACATATAATGTCGTTGCTAATCGACGACTTTCATTGCTATTGAAAAATAACCAGCAACAAACATTTTTCGTGCTGATTCAGCATAATGTCATTGCTAAATAATATAATCTGCAACGAAAATCGTTGCTAAAAAATTTACATTCCGCAACGAAAGCAAGCTTAGGCAACAATTTTCATAATTTATTGCAACGAAAAATGTCGTTGCAAAATGATGTCAATTGCAACGAAAATGCATGGTCGTTGCAAAAAAAGAGAGTTCATTTCGTTGCCAATTAGCAGGCTTTTGCAACGAAATGGGTTTTTAGCAACGAAATTTTAATTATTCTGCAACAATACATTTTGTTGCTAAAGGATCGATGTCTCTGTACGAAAGGCAAATTTCGTTGCAAAATGTATTACTTTTGGCAACGAAAAAAAAACGTTCGTTGCGGAACAATTAGCAACGCTCATTGCATAACGAAAGACGCAACGACAGTAAAGTTGTTGTCAAAACCCTTTTGCAACGAAATTTGGCACTTTTAGCAACGAAAATCGGTTGTTGCTAAAGTCCCATTTTTTTGTAGTGATTATTAGACGTATCTTGTATAAAGAAATGATTAAAGATATGTTTGGAGTTGTTATAGTAATAATACAATGTTATTGTCTTTCTTAGAAAATGTCGAGAAGATGACCCTGATCAGATAAGACTACTAGGACAACATCGTATAGTATTAATGAAGCATAACAAGTTCTGTAATCCCATTACAATAAATTATAGATGTAATGATCGCAAAGATCGAACATCCTTGTAAATAGAATTTTTAAGATATCTAACAAAATGAGATTTTTATAGATAATTTGTGTTTTATGTGACTTGTGGTCGTAATATGACCACAATGTGTTATGTGAGCATTTTTGAGTGTTTGAAGGTGATACGTGGAAAATAAATTTTTTTTTAAAAAGAAGTAAAAACACTATTCATGCTAACAATGCACCTTCATTTTTTTGACTTTTTGAAATACGACATAGCGTTTATTCGGGAAATGGGGATCGGTAGCGAATTCGAATTTTCAAAAATCGAAAGTTAATTTTTCTATTAACCGAACGGGTTATAAGAACGTATACAAAAATGTTAGAAAAACTAACTGGATAAGAAAATGTTTAACTAGATTTAGTTGGACTAACTAAGCGTATGGTTTGTGAGGCTTGGTTAGGATTTACAAGACGTAGCTAGGTTTGAGTCAAGGGTTGAGCCTAGGGTTTGAATGACTTGGCTAAGCATTGAGCCAAGGGTTGCATTTAAGTTTTGGTGTAGCTTGGCTAGAGTTTAGTCATGACTCAAACCTTAGGGTTAAACCCTAAAGACTTAGAGCTAAAGCTAAGGAATTTGATGTTTATTGTGACGCCCCCAAATTCGGGTCCCTTCGAACCTCGAATTTGGTCTGTCACGATACTACTATCGTCAACTATTTATATTTTTCATTCATAACTTAATGAATATAACTTTACTTATTACAATTTAGAATATAAATTCTTTCTATTACCAGGATCTGCACAATGACCCTAAACTTTTATAAGTTTCACAACTTGGTCATTTACTATTCCTATTTTACATCATATTCGATATTATATAAATATGCGAAATAATTTAAACTTCTTCAATCTCCTTTGAAAATAAATCTTTTATTGATATCTTAACTCTCGAATCAATTACATATCCTTGAATCAAATTATGTTATGATTCAGTCTATTCGAATTACTGTATAAATATTTACATCTCAATTCGAATTTCTCTATGTATCACATAGTATAAGTTAACATGTATTACACATTGTAAACTACTATCATGTACATCTCCTATAACCTAAACATGGTTCGATAACATATATTTGATTAAACAAATCAATCTCCTTTGATGTGATTGAACTTTATCAATCAAGTAGCACGTAACCTTTACCATGTAGCCTTAACCTGCAAAAGTGGTTATTTGCAAGGGTGAGCTCGACAGCCCAACAATTCTAACAGTTTTCATGCAGCACATAGCATATTACAGGCATAAAGATTTACTCCATAAGCATATCATCAAAGATCAACTTTCAACATTCATACATATCTCATATGCATTTCATATATATACATCAACATTCTCATTGCATAATATAACTCACTAACATTTATAGAATTCATATATCAAATAGGAACTGAAAGACTTGCCTGATTCGTAGTTTATGAACTACGACTTAACTGCTTAACGCTTATCTGCACTTCATGTATTCCTATACAGTTATATAATCAGGGATTCATATCCATCAGTAACATATTTCATGTATTCTCAATGTAATAACAATGTTACATTGTTTCCTAAATAGGTTCGTAAAACCTACACTACACTTTCCTATCACATTCTCGGAGTAGCTAGGTCCGTATAGGTATACCTTAAGCACTTGGACATGACATCAACATTCGTATATCTCTATCGCAAACTTGACTCGCTACGTGATCGACATATTTAAAACTCGTATAGGTAAGTTCAAACGTACACATAAACATCTAACTTAGTCGTAACTTCATACAACATCACCTATACTATATATTCATAACACAATTCATTTTGTAAGACATTACAAATCCAAACAATGTATCATTGCTTAATATCTTGAAAGAATTCCTTTGGGCTTAACTCTTAAAAATCATAATTAACATTCATCTCTAACACATAGCATGCTTCTTAACACCTTACATAGCATATTGGTCATATATTACAAGTTAAAGTAATCATATAAGTATGATTCAAACATCATATAAAAAACAGATCACACAACTGACTGCAGCATAGCGCAGCTGCGTCCTGTCCAGGCTTAGGGACGGCGCAGCTGCGCTGTCCTCTGGCCAGTCCAAGGTTGGGCTTTTGCATTCCTGGTTTCAGTCCAAACTTTAATACACCTACACACTTATACTTAACATGTATACACGCTAGAGGTCTTTACATACTTGTATGACCATCTCAAGTTCAATCTTATATGTTAGAGACTTTAGCTTAGGATTTCCACGAATCAAAACCAAATAGGGTTATGAAATCACTAGGTGTACTAATTAGCCTTATGTTCTCATAAAGAGGTCACATAATCTTTACTACACATGCTTGTACATATTAATATCTTTTACTCATAGCTAGCATTGTTTAACACTTTAAAGCATGCTTTACCCTCATGCTTTGTTTACTTCCATTATGTTTAACATATAAGACTTATGTTTAGTGACATAATGAAACATAACATGTCATCTCGAGCCTTTAAAATCTAAATACTCATATATTGCAACCTAAGTTCAAGAATATGGTCGAGGTTGCCCTTGAAATCATTTATCATGAATGATGCAATATAGCACATATAAAACATATCTAGGGATATTATAGACATAACATGACTTATAAATCCTTTAGAATCTAGATATCCATGTGATGCAACTAGATTTTAAAAATATGTTCAAGTTTACTTTTGAAACCACTTTAAACTTGAACAATGCCACTCAACACATACAAGACAACTTTAAGGCTCTATTCATATGTAGTCAAGTCATGTTAACATGCTTGCAAGGTTAGAATGTATATCAAATAGCCTTCATACACCTTAGTTCTATCATACCAAGTTTTCTTGAAAACTTCTTTCACACAAGGTCTGACGAGTTTGAGTATAAACAAAAGAATTATGTACACTATAGCATGCTCATTTATGTGTAAAATTAGTCATGTGTATAGACCACTAAGCTCCAACCTTACAAAATCATGAGTTTCAACAAAGTTCATTTTCAAAACTTTAAAGCCCTTGTTAAAGATATTATACCAATTCATTCAAATCTTAGTAAGACATCCTCACATTAAGTTATTATACTTATGTATACATGTTACATATGCTTGCATACTAGTTTAAGTCATAGTACTTTACCAACACTGATCAGACCTTAAAACAGAAAACAAATAAACTAAACTCAGAGGCCAGTGCAGCTGTGCTGCGCCTTAGTTAAGTTATGGCACAGCTGCGTCAAGTCTGGTCCAGGTGCAGAAGCAGACTCTGTTTTACAGAGTCTCAACCAACTTGAATTCCAACGACTTAGACTTGTTCCAACTATCATGAAAGGGTTCATACTTGATAGTAAACTTCTTAAACATCTTATAGCATGCTAAATAATCTTAATTACCATAGAAATTCAACAAATTCCAAGAATTAAACAAGACCCATTTCAAGAACATAATTGGAAATTATACCATCTTGAGTTTGAATTGAACTTCCTACATACTGAATAATCTTTTACACTTGCTCAACCACTTGAACTCTTCACTTAGACTTTTCAGACAACTCTCTTAGCAACACAAAAACTGAAATTATAGCTTATATTTATAGAAAGAGCATGGACTAGATCTTGACATTACACAAAATTTGAGTCCGTGGTGTAATGGAAGAGATCAAATGTTATTAAGGAGTAGTTGAACAACTCCCTACCAGCCACATTGCTAGCAAATGATCTCCTAGGATTTAGCCACTTAGAGAATACGTAACTTAGTTTTAGCCCACTGTTCATGTACTTGGTGACACTCAATTTGGAACAAGATATAAATCTCAGTAACTTGCTCAACTAAGGCTTTGTTTGGTCCTTTTAATTCCCATAATGTAATATTAAGATACAATTGTTACCATGTTAGGAATTTAAAGATAAACTTTATACTTATATCATATAATCCATGTACATTAAATACATATAATAAAATATCGCAGTTAGGCATAAATGCCCGGGTAATCTCATAATTATCTCTACCACTCACATAACCACATTACAACCTTATTTAATATCAATGTTTATTTAAACATTGAATTCCCTTTCCAGTTTATAGAATACACAGATATTTAATCATTTCTGTACTACAACTTCATACGGTACCATGGTGCTACTAGGTATCTCATATAAACATAATGTACTCTTATCCTATGTTTTACTCATGTCACACTTCACATATTATTACGCCGTATGCATTCTATATTACTACTGCTCACATTTTCTATATTACCCATAGTAATATTATTTAATGAATATACCCACATTAATATTTTAATTGGGCTAAATATCATTTAATTGGGTACTTTCAACCCACACCATAATTAATTAATATTAACCATTTCTTTTCGATAATTATTATGCATTCCTCTAATTAATAGAATATAATATTCTATAATATCGCTTAATTAACCAATATTTAATCCGGATTAATTAATTAAATCTTTATTCAAATCTATCCATGGACAACTTAACCACCATTTAAGATTTTTATTAGCCTTATGAGTCCTTAATACCCATTTCTTAAACTTTAAATTCTATAAATTGATTTTACAGCCCGGCGCAGCTGCGCTGGTCATAGGCTCGGTAATGGCGCAGCTGCGCTATATCAAAATCAGAGGCAGACAAGTTCTGCACTTGCAGAAATGAAACCTATGCTTCTAAATACTTTACGCACCCTCCTTAAGCGTTAACTTGTCTAATCATAAATCATATCTTTGGGTTCACACCATCGGTTACTATTTTCCTTAACAACTTAAGGATCGTACTTCGAGTTTTAAAACTCTATTTCCCTTATTAGTTTAACCAACTATACATCTCCTTTACGGTTTCATACCATCAAAATCACAAAACTCGAATATAACACATACATACATTCCTTTCATATTCGCTTCTTGCCGTGTATTGAATTACGTAATAATTCTCTAACCTTAAAGGTATATCGATTATCTACTCTCGTCAACAACGTACATATATACCAGTCTAAACCTAGCACGCATCGAGCCTTTAATAGTATTCAATATAGTACACTGAGTGGTTTCCCACAAACAACTAACAAATTAGTTTCCGTCTCGTCTACACTGTTTTCACAGTGAGTTAGATCAGTTACTAATCAGTATATACCTCTGCTCTCTGAAGGAATCGTTTAGCCCAGCTCCTATACATCCACCATTAAAGGGTACAATCGCACCGCATTAGACTTGATACGTAGTCATACAAATACTCAGGAATTGGTGATTATCAAAGATATTTAATGTCACCAACTACTATTATAAAATAATTTCACATAAATTATTTAACATCGATAGATAAATTCCTATCCATCTTCTTACTAATTCATCTCTACAATTTATAACAAATATATAATAATGATATATATTTATTAAATACAACATCACTTATTACATAGTTCACATTACCCTATGTAACACAATATATATACTCATTCGAACCCATCTCATGCTTTAAGAATTTTATTTACTAAATTCTTATTTTAATATTTTCTAAAAAATCGGGTTCTTACATCCTCTCCCCCTTATAAGGATTCCGTCCTCGGAATCACCGAAACCTCCTTTATTCGGTGCTATATCGAATATTACATATTCTTTTGATTAATTTTTTCCATTCTCCTTTCTAAGGAACATTCTACTCACTACGTTCATCACACAGAAGGATAAGAGTCTTCCACGATTTTTTAATAATCGGGAAGTAGTATGAATAACTCAGATTCCAAATTATGTTGAGGGGTCACAAGACCATGAACTAGTGCTTCATCACAATCCTTCGCACTACAAACCAGAGTGTTTATCAATCACAAGGACTACAAAACACCCTCCACATGTACACTAGGTGGCCAACCTATTGTACCACTACGTTGGGCCACAACGTAGTGTTTTGTAACGACTACATGCGTTACGCTCGGAACCATTGTCCCCGAAAACATGTCCCCTTATAGGGTTGTTCACCTCAGTTTTTCAACAGCTGAATCCGCACCAGAGCAATCTGGTTTGGCACAAATATTCAAGAATGCTTGAATTTCACGATTATTTTTCGACAGTCGTCTAGCCGAATCAATTACCTTAGACTTTTATCAACAATTCGGACATCAATCAAAATTGTTTGGCCAACTTAATTGACCTTCTTCATAAATTAAAAGAAAACCAAAAATTCTTTTATGACATCATGATACCGTACTAGATTAGTAGTACGTTGAGTTATGTGACTTTGTCATACTACATCATACCAAAATTGGTTGATGATCTTTCAGTCACAACCAACACTAGGTTCAACTGCATTGATGACTCCATCGTTTACCATTTTTACACCATATCAAATGATGCACATGGTTAAAAATATATTTTGAAAATTTTTAAATCATTTTTGTCTTAGCCGAAACAATTAGCATAGACATAAGAATAAAGGTATTATTTTTAAACATCATTGGTTCAATCACAAGATCCAATGTTTTTCAAGAAAACAGAAGTACAAACATTAGCACGAAGTCAATAAATTTTGAAAATCTAGTAGAGCTAGAGGATTTAGAAAATCCATATTTCTCCATTAACTTCAATCTTTACTACACCAAAATTTCTAACTTCATAACATATATATATAACCGATACAGTTCATCAAACTTACCACACTTTGGAAATTTAGGAACTTGCCACAATTATATGAGTTTAAGAACTTTTCCTAGTCAGACCATAGGCGTTCATTCGCTGAGGGCTTCAAAAATATTTCATATAATTATGAGTCACGAACGTACAATAAGTATGAGTTTTAAGATCTTGTTACTTAACCTTATATTCTCTAACTATAACCTATCTATCTATTATACACATGAGAAAAGAATCACCTTCTCAACAGGTATATAGAAAATAGCATGACACAAACATTTCAATGATTATCAGTGCCAGAAACTAAGTGGTTTTTACACCAAGTACAATCCCCCGCCCATAATAAGGAATCATATAACTCAGTTGCTGACATGGGTCCTCAATTGAAATCCCACTTAACCCTCTCTTACACTTTACTTGATTTTTGCTCGATACGAATTCTTTGTATCTCATCACGTACAACTCTTCATGAGTTCACATCGTACCATTTCATAGTACAATCTCTTATAGCATCAAGCTATACACACTTAGTCGTTACAGACTATTTATCACTTCATAGCTCAATCCGATCACGTTGTGATCATCAATTTACCTTAGGGTTCTTTCTCCATTATCAGCAAAACTCCACTCGAGTTCATTCTCATTATCTTTGTCATATTATAGACACCATCTTAACATTTTTATTACCGGAGTTAGGAAACTCCTGAATTCTCATTCTCTTAGATACTTCAAGATTCTTCTTTGAATCTTCACTTATAAATTTTAATCCTTATCTTTCTCTCTCTCAGGTTATAGCCTAAGGTACACTTACCTAGATTTATAACCTACAGCTTTGATACCAACCTGTGATGCCCCGAAATCTGGGTCCCTTCGAACCTTGAATCTGGTCCGTCACGATACTACTATCGTCAACTATTTATATTTTTCATTCATAACTTAATGAATATAACTTTGCTTATTACAATTTAGAATATAAATTCTTTTCATTACCAGGATCTGCACAATGACCCCAAACTTTTATAAGTTTCACAACTTGGTCATTTACTATTTCTGTTTTACATCACATTCGATATTATATAAATATGCGGAATAATTTTAACTTTTTCAATCTCCTTTGAAAATAAATCTTTTATTGATATCTTAACTCTCGAATCAATTACATATCCTTGAATCAAATTATGTTATGATTCAGTCTATTCAAATTATTGTATAAATATTTACATCTCAATTCGAATTTCTCTATGTATCACATAATATAAGTTAACATGTATTACACATTGTAAAATACTATCATGTACATCTCCTATAACCTAAACATGGTTCGATAACATATATTTGATTAAACAAATCAATCTCCTTTGATGTGATTGAACTTTATCAATCAAGTAGCACGTAACTTTTACCATGTATCCTTAACCTGTAAAAGTGGTTATTTGCAAGGGTGAGCCCGACAGCCCAGCAATTCTAACAATTTTCATGCAGCACATAGCATATAATAGAATATTCAGTTCATGCATTCATAATCAATTAATATTTACTACGCATGTTACTTCACATATAACATGCATAAAGATTTACTCCATAAGCATATCATCAAAGATCAACTTTCAACATTCATACATATCTCATATGCATTTCATATATATACATCAACGTTCTCATAGCATAATATAACTCACTAACAGTTATAGAATTTATATATCAAATAGGAACTGAAAGACTTTCCTGATTTGTAGTTTATGAACTACGACTTAACTGCTTAATGCTTATCTGCACTTTGTGTATTCCTACACAGTTATATAATTATGGATTCATATCCATCAGTAACATATTTCATGTATTCTCAATGTAATAACAATGTTACATTGTTTATTAAATAGGTTCATAAAACCTACACTTCACATTCTTATCACATTCTCGGAGTAGCTAGGTCCGTATAGGTATACCTTAACCACTCGGACATGACATCAACATTCGTATATCTCTATCGCACACTTAACTTGCTACGTGATCGATATATTTAAAACTCGTATAGGTAAGTTCAAACGTACACATAAACATCTAACTTAGTCGTAACTTCATACAACATCACATATACAATATATTCATAACACAATTCAGTTTGTAAGACATTACAAATCCAAACAACGTATCATGGCTTAATATCTTGAAACTATTCCTTTGGGCTTAACCTTTGAAAATTATAATTAACATTCATCTCTAACACACAGCATGTTTCTTAACACCTTACATATCATATTGGACATATATTACAAGTTAAAGTAATCATATAAGTATGCTTCAAACATCATATCAAAAATAGATCACACAACTGACTGCAGTATGGCGCAGTTGCGCAGTGTCCAGGGTTACGAACGGCGTAGCTGCGCTGTCCCCTGGCCAATCCAAGGTTGGGCTTTTGCATTCCTGGTTTCAGTCCAAACTTTAACACACCTACACACTTATGCTTAACATGCATACACGCTAGAGGTCTTTACATACTTGTATGACCATCTCAAGTTCAATCTTATATGTTAGAGACTTTAGCTTAGGATTTCCACGAATCAAAACCAAATAGGGTTATGAAATCACTAGGTGTACTAATTAGCCTTATGTTCTCATAAAGAGGTCACATAATCTTTACTACACATGCTTGTACATATTAATATCTTTTACTCATAGCTAGCATTGTTTAACACTTTAAAGCATGCTTTACCCTCATGCTTTGTTTACTTCCATTATGTTTAACATATAAGACTTATGTTTAGTGACATAATAAAACATAACATGTCATCTCGAGCCTTTAAAATCTAAATACTCATATATTGCAACCTAAGTTCAAGAATATGGTCGAGGTTGCCCTTGAAATCATTTATCATGATTGATGCAATATAGCACATATAAAACATATCTAGGGATATTATAGACATAACATGACTTATAAATCCTTTAGAATCTAGATATCCATGTGATGCAACTAGATTTTGAAAATATGTTCAAGTTTGCTTTTGAAACCACTTTAAACTTGAACAATGCCACTCAACACATACAAGACAACTTTAAGGCTCTATTCATATGTAGTCAAGTCATGTTAACATGCTTGCAAGGTTAGAATGTATATCAAATAGCCTTCATACACCTTAGTTCTATCATACCAAGTTTTCTTGAAAACTTCTTTCACACAAGGTCTGACGAGTTTGAGTATAAACAAAAGAACTATGTACACTATAGCATGCTCATTTATGTGTAAAATTGGTCATGTGTATAGACCACTAAGCTCAAACCTTACAAAATCATGAGTTTCAACAAAGTTCATTTTCAAAACTTTAAAGCCCTTGTTAAAGATATTATACCAATTCATTCAAATCTTAGTAAGACATCCTCACATTAAGTTATTATACTTATGTATACATGTTACATATGCTTGCATACTAGTTTAAGTCATAGTACTTTACCAACACTGATCAGACCTTAAAACAGAAAACAAAAAAACTAAACTCAGAGGCCGGTGCAGCTGTGCGGCGCCTTAGTTAAGTTATGGCACAGCTGCGTCAAGTCTGGTCCAGGTGCAGAAGCAGACTCTGTTTTACAGAGTTTCAACCAACTTGAATTCCAACGACTTAGACTTGTTCCAACTATCATGAAAGGGTTCATACTTGATAGTAAACTTCTTAAACATCTTATAGCATGCTAAATCATCTTAATTACCATAGAAATTCAACAAATTCCAAGAATTAAACAAGACCCATTTCAAGAACATAATTGGAAATTATACCTTCTTGAGCTTGAATTGAACTTCCTACATACTGACTAATCTTTTACACTTGCTCAGCCACTTGAACTCTTCACTTAGACTTTTCAGACAACTCACTTAGCAACACAAAAACTTAAATTGTAGCTTATATTTATAGAAAGAGCATGGACTAGATCTTGACATTACACAAAATTTGAGTCCATGGTGTAATGGAAGAGATCAAATGTTATTAAGGAGTAGTTGAACAACTCCCTACCAGCCACATTGCTAGCAAATGATCTCCTAGGATTTAGCCACTTAGAGAATACGTAACTTAGTTTTAGCCCATTGTTCATGTACTTAGTGACACTCAATTTGGGACAAGATATAAATCTCAGTAACTTGCTCAACTAAGGCTTTGTTTGGTCCTTTTAATTCCCATAATGTAATATTAAGGTACAATTGTTACCATGTTAGGAATTTAAAGACAAACTTTATACTTATATCATATAATCCATCTACATTAAATACATGTAATAAAATATCGCAGTTAGGCATAAATGCCCGGGTAATCTCATAATTATCTCTACCACTCACATAACCACATTACAACCTTATTTAATATCAATGTTTATTCAAACATTGAATTCCCTTTCCAGTTTATAGAATACACAGATATTTAATCATTTCTGTACTACAACTTCATATGGTACCATGGTGCTACTAGGTATCTCATATAAACATAATGTACTCTTATCCTATGTTTTACTCATGCCACACTTCACATATTCTTACGCCGTATGCATTCTATATTACTACTGCTCACATTTTCTATATTACCCATAGTAATATTATTTAATGAATATATCCACATTAATATTTTAATTGGGCTAAATATCATTTAGTTGGGTACTTTCAACCCACACCATAATTAATTAATATTAACCATTTCTTTTCGATAATTATTATGCATTCCTCTAATTAATAGAATATAATATTCTATAATATCGCTTAATTAACCAATATTTAATCCGGATTAATTAATTAAATCTTTATTCAAATCTATCCATGGATAACTTAACCACCATTTAAGATTTTTATTAGCCTTATGAGTCCTTAATACCCATTTCTTAAACTTTAAATTCTATAAATTGATTTTACAGCCCGGCGCAGCTGCGCTGGTCATAGGCTTGGTAATGGCGCAGCTGCGCCATACCAAAATCAGAGGCAGACAAGTTCTGCACCAGCAGAAATGAAACCTATGCTTCTAAATACTTTACGCACCCTCCTTAAGCGTTAAGTTGTCTAATCACAAATCCTATCTTTGGGTTCACACCATCGGTTACTATTTTCCTTAACAACTTAAGGATCGTACTTCGAGTTTTAAAACTCTATTTCCCTTATTAGTTTAACCAACAATACATCTCCTTTACGGTTTCATACCATAAAAATCACAAAACTCGAATATAACACATACATACATTGCTTTCATATTCGCATCTTGTCGTGTATTGAATTACGTAATAATTCTCTAACCACCTTAAAGGTATATCGATTATCTACTCTAGTCAACAACGTACATATATACCAGTCTAAACCTAGGACGCGTCAAGCCTTTAATAGTATTCAATATAGTATACTCAGTGGTTTCCCACAAACAACCAACAAATTAGTTTTTGTCTCGTCTACACTGTTTTCACAGTGAGTTAGATCGGTTACTAATCCGTATATACCTCCGCTCTCTGAAGGAATCGTTTAGCCCAGCTCCTATACATCCCCCATTAAAGGGTACGGTCGCACCGCATTAGACTTGATACGTACTCGTACAAATACTCAGAAATTGGTGATTATCAAAGATATGTAATGTCACCAACTACTATTATAAAATAATTTCACATAAATTATTTAACATCGATAGATAAATTCCTATCCATCTTCTTACTAATTCATCTCTACAATTTATAACAAATATATAATAATGATATATATTTATTAAATACAACATCACTTATTATATAGTTCATATTACCCTATGTAACACAATATATATACTCATTCGAACCCATCTCATGCTTTAAGAATTTTATTTACTAAATTCTTATTTTAATATTTTTTGAAAATTCGGGTTCTTACATTTATCCCATGTGGGATAAAGGAAGCATAAAGGAGGGGCAAAAAGGGGCATTATGGGTGGTTATACGTAAGGTGGATGGGACAAATGGTGAGTCATAATGCATGTCTCTCCTTATTTAGACAAGACATTAATTGGTTAGTGCACTTATTAAAAAAGTGATAATTAAGTGGCTCGAGTTAGTTTAATTGTGGTTTTGTTAGGATTGTTTATAGCACGTACATGCAATCAAATTAGATAAACAAGGTGGAAGCACGATAAAATTGGATTTTAAAATTTTATACAATTCATCACCATGATCATACCTTGTGCTCAATTATCAATCAATAGAAAAGAGATAGAGAATTAGAATCATACCCTTGTAGAACCGTGTTTCCTCAGGTACGAGTTCAACTTCAATTCCTTTCACGTACTCCTTGAATTCCACCGATGTGATTCCTTCTTTAGATCAATGTAAGTCACCTAGGAGTTTACCCTCTAGAGGTGATCCACTAAGGAATAATATCTATCAAGGAAGATGGTTGTTGAAAAAATCCTAGTTTCTATCTCTATAGAAATTGTAAGTACTCTCCCAACTCTTGGAAGTGTTTAGTATATCTTGTAACCCTAATCCATAATAAGACTTATTTTATTTATAGATATAGGCAACCCTCCTAAACCTTTTAGGAATAAAGTTTTATTTAATTAATTAAACTCTTTTAATTAATTAAGCTCCTAATCCAATTAGGAAATTATAAGAGTACTTTTATTAATTAATTCCCAAATTTTTTATGAATTAAAATAATAATAATAGTAGTAATAGTAATAGTAATAGTAATAATAATAATAATAATAATAATAATAACAATAATAATAATAATAATAATAATAATAATAATAATAAAAATCCTCTTATTAATTTATATTTAATATTTCTAAAATATTAAATAATAAATATTAAGCTATTTAATTTATTATATCATGACCATAGATTAAATTAAATATACTTAACTCATTATTACGATTATGTCATTTACTTCTTAAATAAATATTTTTCTTTTGTGATGTAACCCTTTATGTTCTCCATATTAAACCGGTTGTGAATAAATCAATTAAAATAATTCTAATCTTATTTAAATAAATAAATTAAATAATTTAATTTATTTAAATAAATAATATTTAGTCTACAATAAGAGTAAGCCCCATTAGTGATCAACGACTTTCCAGATAATATAGATTTTAACATTAATCATAAAAGAACCTTTCAATGAATAGTTATTGTACAATTCAATCATTCTACTATACAATTTCCAAATTAAATATAAGAAATAGAATTACAATTAAGTCTTATTTTATTTAATTATATGTATTTCAATTTTTAAATGCACAACTCTAAATAATGCAAATTAGAAATTACTTTCTAATTTCATTCTGCTTTGGCCAATGACTACTGAGTTGTTATTTATCGAATCACATATGACATTCTCTTATGTTACTAGAAGTGGTAGATTCTTTGTTAATCATTCATTATCTCCATGCACAACTTATTTTACCCAAGCATACCATTTGATAAATCGTAAGGGTTTTAAGGAATATGTCAAAGTATAACTCATCATATAAAAGATACTATGATGATCTCAAGTCTAAGGATCACTTGTACTACTATCAATTAAGAAATTCCTATTGATAGATAAGTAAAACTCCATCAGGTATTCTTTTAGCTAGCCATGTTCAGTTAACTTATTCTCCAATAAGCACCTATACACTTGATTTAATGTCTCCACATAAATGATTATGAGATCAGTTATCCTCTTCCTAAGAGCAAGCAAAGTATATACCAATCTATCCGGATTCACTAATCCTCATTTTAGTTATCCAATGATTCGGAATAATTTTAGTTTTAAGCTATGTAAGAATTTAGATCTCATTAGCATTATCAACATCATTATTCTAAAATTAATGGTCAAAACTATGGGTTTTATCACATATTAATATAACAACACCATGTAGATAAAATAATATGCCTTTTATAAATTAAATTTTTATTAATAAATAAATAAGATTACAAATTATATACTACATCATATCAAATATGATTGACTTGTGTGCATACTACTTTCAATCTCCCACTTGTACTAAAGTTAATTGTCATGGTATCTAATACCCATATTCTCAAAGTGATCGATGACCAAACTGCTGTTGTGTTATAACTTAAGTAAATGGATATGCAATGTTGTCTTGAGAGTCCACACACTCCAAGGTTGCGTCTCCTCTTTTAATGATCTCTCTAATCAAATGAAACCTTCGCAAAACATGTTTGGATTTCTGATGAGACCTAGGTTCCTTAGACTATGCAACAGCTCCAGTGTTGTCACAGAATAAAGGTATTGCTACTCTAATGCTAACAACCACACCAAGTTCAGTTATGAACTTCTTCATCCAAATAACTTCCTTTGTAGCTTCACTTGTAGCTATGTACTCTACCTGTGTCACTAAATCAATAATTATTTATTGCTTGGAACTTTTCCAACTCACTACGCCACCGTTTAAGGTAAACACATACCCCGAAATAGATTTACTGTTATCTTGATCCGTTTGAAAACTTGAGTATGTATACCCCTCTAGTTTTAATTCAGACCCACCGTAGATAAGAAATACATCCTTAGTACTTCTTAAGTACTTTAAGATATTTTTCACTACCTTACAGTGTTCTTCTCCTAGATTCGACTGATATCTGCTTGTTATACTAAGTGGATGAGTGACATCCAGTATAATACATATCATACCTTACATGATAGATCATATTGCTAAAGCATAAGGAATCTTACTCATAAGGTCTCTCTCATTAATTGTCTTTGAGGTCTGTTTCTTAGATAGATGTATTCTGTGGCTAATCGATATGAGACCTCTCTTGGAATCTTTCATGCTAAACTTCTTTAGCATCGAGTCAATGTAAGTTCCTTGGTACAAGTAAAGCATCCTTTTAGATCTATCTCTATAGATCTTTATCCCCAAAATATAGGATGTTTCACCCAAATCCTACATGGAGAAGTGTTTAGATAACCAAATTTGGATCGAATGTAGCGTAAGAATATCATTCCCTATCAGTAATTTATCGTCAACATATAATATTAGGAATGAAATAATACTCCCAATAACCTTGTTTTACACACATAGTTCATCCTCATTTTTGATAAAATCAAACTTTTTGATTGTCTCATTAAAATGGATTTCCACCTTCGAGAAGCTTGCTTCAATCCATAAATGGATCGTTGTAACTTACAGACTTGATTTGTTCCAACTGTTGAACTAAAACCCTCTGGTTGTATCATATATACATCATCCTCAAGTTTCTCATTGAAGATTTCATGGCTTCTAGCCATTTCTATAAGTCTTTACTAATCATAGCATGTTCATAATTCAATGGATCATCATCATCTATGATGTGTACCTCATCATCATGCTCTATGATGAATCCATACATGTCAGGTATTTTTGGTACTCTTTCAGATTTATGAATAGGTTGTGGTACAATAGGTTCTTCCACTTGGTTATGTAACAGACTTTGATCCTTAGTAACTTGTGGTTCTTGAACTTCTTCAAAATATATCTTACTCCTACTGACCCCTACAAGGATAAACTCCTTTTCCAAGAAGACAACATATTTTGCAACAAACACATTTTGATCAGTAGGATGATAGAAATAATACCCTGATATTTCTTTAGGGTATCCCACAAATCTACACTTATCAGATCTATTTTGTAGTTTATCATTCTCAAACTTTTTGACGTAAGCTGAACAACCCCAAATCTTAACATGCTTAAGATTTGGTTTTCCCCTGTCCATAACTCATATAAAGTCTTTGGGACGGATTTGGTAGGTACCTTGTTAAGTAGATATGTAGCCGATTCAAGGGCATAACCCCAGAAGAAAACTAGAAGATTGATAAAAAATCATCATAGAACGAACCATATCCAACAATGTTCGAGGTCTCCTTTCAGATACACCATTCAACTGTGGCGTCCCTGGTGGAGTCCATTATGAGATTATACAATTTTCTTTGAGAAAATTGAGAAACTCATTGCTTAAGTATTCGAAGAATCTTAATACTCTTGCCAATTTATTTCTCTACTTCACTTCTGAATTCTTTGAACTTTTCAAATGATTCAGATTTGTATTTCATCAAATACACATATCTAAATCTTGAATGATCATTAATGAAAGTAATAAAATAAGAATACATTCCTCGTGCATTCGTTGGCACAAGTCCACACTCGTCTGTGTTTACCAACACTAACAACTCTATAACTCTTTCTCCTTTTCCACTAAAAGGAGATTTGGTCATCTTACCCATAAGATAATATTCACAAGTTGGATATGATTCGAAATCAGATAGCTCTAAAAGCCCATCTTTATGTAAATTGAATAATCTTGTTTCATTAATATGATCGAGTCTACAGTGCCGCATAAATGTATAATTACCTTCATTTATTTTCCTTTTCTTAGTTTGTTCAATTTGAAGTATATTTTCATGCAAGTCAAGTATGTAAAGTCCATTTAATAAATTGCCAACACCATATAAACCATTTTTTATTATAAATAGAACAACTGTTGTTCTTTATTATAATATCAAAACCATCCACATCCAATACAAAAATTGAAATAATGTTTCTAACAAGTCTTGGAACATAATAACAATTATTTAAATTAATGGATTTGCCCATAGGCAGTGATAAACAATAAGTTCCTACAACTAATGCAATAACCTTTGCTCTATTTTCCACTCGTATGACAACTTCATCCTTGTTCAAATTTCTACTTATGCTTAAGTCCCTACATAGTGTTACATATATGAGAACCACAGTTTGTATCCAATACCCAAGTAGAATTTTGACTTTCAGAAAAATTAATTCAATCATGAACAAATCTTGATCAGAAGTTGAAGTTTCTCCAAGGTTCTTCTACTTTTGTTTCGTAAGAAACTTCTCCCAAATCCTCTTCCAATGACCCGACTTATTTCAATGGAAGTATATTCCTTTACTATTAGGATCAAATTTCTTATTATCCTTTCCTTTTGCCTTGCCCTTAACCTTCTAGATTTTCTTCTTTTTAGAAAATACCTTGGGCATCTTCCTTTTCTTAGAAGAATCATCCACCAATAAGGCTTGGTCCTTCTTGGATGGGAAGTGGCCTTCAACAGTTTTCAGCATGTTAAGTAACTTAGGCAAGCTGACATCCAACTTATTCATGTGAAAATTCATAACAAATTATGAGAAGGTGTCTGGGAATGACTGCAAGATCAAATCTTGACTTAACTCCCCATCCATTATGAACCCTAATTGTCCAAGACGTTAAATCAAATTGATTATCTTTAGGACATGAGTCTCAACAGTAGTGTCATCGGTTGTCCGAGATCAGAAGTGATCTTTAGATATCAGATATCTAGCAGTCTTGTTCTTCTCACCATACAACTCCTTGAGGTGCAGGAGTATAGCAAGAGCATCCAAAGTTTCATCCTGACGGTGAAGCTTTTTACTCATGGATGCAAGCATGATGCATTGAGCCACATTTGCATCATCATGCCACTTTCTAAAATTATTAATCTCTTCCTCAGAGGCCATATCTGCAACATTTACAGGGACGACGAATTTAGGACATAAGAAATATTTTTAATAGTGAGGACAATTCTCAGATTCCTTAACCAGTCCGTGCAATTCGGTCCGGTCAGCTTGTTAGCATCAGGTATGCTACATAGTGATATTAGTGAGTTTGACATTTTTCAAATTTTGTATGTGAAATAAACAACATTTTAGCATAAATTCATTTTATTAATTACCAAGATAAATTAGGTCTTTATTTAAATTGGTAACTCCCACTATTTTTATCAAACTATATTACCCTCAATATATTGTTCGGCAAATCTAATTAAAGATCTGCTAATGAGAATAATGATCCCATTTTAAATATATATAGCCTTATGGTGATACAACAAACTATATATAAATAAATAAGCAGAAAGCTATTGTCAATTACATCACTATGTAACTCTTTATATTTTGCCTCTTAGATTATTTTGATCTGGTGACACATCCGAATCAAAATTATCCAAGTCAAGTTTAACCTAGCACTTCCATATAAGTATAGAGAAAAATACCATCCTTGTGGTGACACAACAATACAACATCGTTCAATTCCTTTATAAGCATCAAATGTGATAAAATAACATCTTAAAAAAAATTAATATAAGCCTTGTGGTGACACAACAAACTTATAATGATTAATTGATAATCATTTTATCATGCTAGAAGGCGACGTTCGATATTCCAAATATCTTTGAACGTTACAACTTAATATTATTTCTTTGAAAGTTTTGTTATTATTTGTCTCATTTTTTTAGCGTGCATTCACACACACACACACACACACACACACACACACACACACACACACATATATATATATATATATATATATATATAAAATAAGCATTCACATATAGAATATTATATTCTACCCAGATTGATTATGAACTTATATTCTAGTTTGGTTCACTAGAGCCACCAAGTGAACCAAAAGGTCAAACTTAGGGTGTAAGACTTGAATTTATATATAACCATTACATTTAAACCCGGGCTCCATTACAAACGGGTCTTCAATCGCTCATTGCTCTTTTGTTACCAATTCTTCAAGTAATTCTAACTAATCCTAACTAATCCTATTACATAAACTAGTTACAATAAATAGAAACCTTGATTAATAGCCAAGGGGAAGTACATAGGAGGGAAATAGAATTTACATCAAGAGAAACTAGAGAGGACGAGGTACACAACGCTGTTGGTCAGATTACCGATCACTAAACACGCACAAGTATACACGGTCTAACAAGTAATAAAGTGATAAAATGAGTGTCGTACCCACGAGGACAAAGTATTAACGCTGTTCAACTACTAAAATTATATCAACCCGGTCTTATCTAAACAAATAAATAAAGATGGTTTGTTTAAAACTATATGATTAAAACAGTAAATTATGAGGTTGAGTTACAAAAAGTATGGCAAGCCAGGATTACAACTGCCCTAATGCTTCGCCTAATCTCTTAACTCTCCATTTAACTAACAAATCACAAGAATGGCCAACAGAGAACATTACGTACACATAAGCCTCTTCCGACGGTCAAATGCAAATTCCTTAGCTAGATAAATACAATATTTCTATGTTGAAAATAACTAGACTGAGGGTCATTAAGCTTAATCTCAATGGTTACACAAGGTAAATAGATATATTCTTATTCTATTATGCAATTTATGCTCTCATTCCCATAGGCATAGTCATAACAAGTGTTATTGTATTTTTAGGGTTAGGCATTAACATCCATTTTCTAATATCAATTAATACCTATATCAATTCCTTAGCCAAGCAATCAATAAATAAGCATGAAATACAACAACCCATTAAAAATGATTCATTATAATAAATAGGAGAGAAGTTCAATTAAGCTAATCATTAGGTTACATTGCAATCCTAGAAATGTAATTAGTTAATAACTATATAACTAATTAACATTATCAAAGTATTCAACATGCTCAAAATACACAAATGAATGAAAGATTTGGATAAAGAAAACTCCTCTTCTGAAGTTTTATGGCTCCAACTCTTCTCTTCTCCGTGTAAAGTCCGAGCAATGAAGGAAGCAATGCACTTGAAATACTTGAAGACCAACTTCTTTCTCTTTTAAGCTAAAAAGTTTATTTTCCTACTTCTCTTCTCTTCGTTTGATAAAAGGAGGCTGCTACTTCTTAATATCCTTAATCTTCAGCTCCTTAGGTCATTAAAAACTGATCTCTGCTTGGAGACCAGAGGTGGGACTGCAGTGCCACCCTTTAAGCCTTAGACTGGTGCTGCAGTGCAAGTTAAGGTTGTCTGGTCAATAAGTCGCGCTGCAGGGCACCTTTTGCATAGAAAAGCCGTGCTGGGGTGCCTGGAAGGATATGACGTGGCAAGCTTGTGACGCCTCTTTAAAAAGAAAATCAGGTACTGCGGTGCCGGTTGCATGAAAATGACACTTTTGCCCTTAAACACCCGGAACTGACCCGATAATCCCTACAAAGCACTTTTAAGCCAAAAACAATAATAAATATAATAAAGCAGTATAGAATATGATAAACAGGCAACTTCTTAAGGTTTAGAATCCTCGATTCGCTGGTAAAATCTCACTCATCAAATGCCATTTATAAAACCTAATCATTCATGCATCCATCTAAAATAAAATCCAATCATACATTGGTCAATAGTCCATAATCAACCCCATTTATTATCATACATATCACCATATTCATCAATAAATAATATTCATCTCATGAATAATAAAACCATTCCATATATGCATCGATATCATTTAATGGGCAAAAGTTTGCTAAAATTTAGTTTTGAAACAAAATAAACTCTTTTATTTTAATCAAAAACCAAAACAAAATTAAACTTCTTTAATTTTAGCAACCTGAAATCCTATTCCAGATAAAATAAAAATCTTTATTTTAAACTTTCTTCAATTTCATAAACCATTTATAAAAATTGAAGAAAAACAAAAATTTCAAAATCTGCAAGGAGGCGCGGTTGCTCCCAGAATGAACTGGGAACCAGCACGGCCACGCTCCTACAAGATTTTAGATTCTACAGAGAGGCGCAACCATGACCATAATGTACTAGGAAGGAGCGCGACCGCGCTGCATAGTAGAACGAGAAAACTCATTTTTACCTAGAAAATTTGATCGAATCGCATACCCATACATACATGGAATCATCAAAATTTATAATTAGCACAAGGTTTGGCTTTAATACCACTGTTAGGATTATATATAGCGCGTACATGCAATCAAATTATATAAACAAGGCAGAAGCGCGATAAAATTGAATTTTAAAATATTTTATACAAATCATCACCATGATTATACCTTGTGCTCAATCATCAATAAATAGAGAAAAGTGGAGAATTAGAATCATACCGTTTTAGAGCCGTGCTTCCTCAAGTACAAGTTCAACTCCAATTTCTTTCGTGTACTCCTTGAATTCTATCGATCTGATTTCTTCTTTAGATCAATGTAAACCACCCAAGTGTTAGGCCTCTAGAGGTAATCCACCAAGGAATAATATCTATCAAGGATGATGGGTGTTGACAAAACCTAGTTTCTATCTCTACAGAAATTGTAAGTACTCTCTCAACTCTTGGAATCATGTAGTATATCTTGTAATCCTAATCCATAATAAGACTTCTCTTATTTATAGATGTAGGTAACCCTCCTAAACTTTTTAGGAAAATAGTTTTATTTAATTAATTAAACTCTTTTAATTAATTAAGCTCCTAATCCAATTAGGAAATTATGAGAATACTTTTATTAATTAATTCTCAAACCTTCTAGGAATTAAAATAATAGTGATAGTAATAATAATAATAAGACTCATGTTATTAATTTATATTTAATATTCTAAAATATTAAATATTAAGCTATTAAATTTATTCTATCACCATAAATTAAATTAAATATACTTAACACATTATTACGAATATACCATTTACTTCTTAAATACATATTCTTTAAGGTTTTATGAAAATCAAAGTAGTAATCAAATTACACAATTAGCGGAAGCAAAATAAAATCAGCTTTTAAACATTTTCACAAACCAATTACCCGGATCATCCTTTATGCATATTATTAATTAAAACGAAGAACAAGAAGTTATGGAATCATATCCTTGTAGATACGAGTTTCCACAGGTACGAGTTCAACACCTACTTCTCTGCGATCTCCTTCAATCTCCGGGTAGATTCCTTCCTTTGATCAATGTTAGTCACCCAAGTGTATGACCTCTAGAGGTGATCTACCAAGGAAGAAGAATTTTCAAGAAGAAGGGTGTATTGGCTCAAACCCTAGTTTTTCCTATCTCTGTAGAAAAGGGAGAGTACTCTCCAACTATTGGAATTACGTATATTTTATATCTGATATAAGACTTATCTTATAAATATATCAGGTAACCCTATTTAATTAAAATTAGGTATTATTTATTTAATTAAATTCTTTTAATTAATTAGGCTCCCTAATCTTATTAGGGATAATTAATTAAACTCCTTTAACTAATTTTGCCTCCTAATCCTATTAGGAATAAATGAGAGTACTTATATTAAATTAATTCTTAAACTCTTTTAGAAATTAAAATAATAATATTAATAAGACTTCTCTTATTAATTTATATTTAATATTTCTAAAATATTAAATAATAAATATTAAGCTATTTAATTTATCCTATCACCATAGATTAAATTAAATATACTTAACATATTATTACGATTATGCCATGAACTTCTTAAATAATTATTTTTCTTTTTATGGTGTGACCCTTTAGGTTCTCCATATTAAACCGGTTTTGAATAAATCAATTAGAACAATTCTAATCTTATTTAAATAAATAAATTAAACTATTAATTTATTTAAATAAATAATATTTATTCTACAATAGGGATAAGCTTCTCTAGTGATTAACGACTTTTCAGATAATATAGATTTTAACATTAATCATAAAAGAACCTTTGAGTAGATAGTTACTATACAATTCAATCCTTCCACCATACAATGTCCCAATTAAATATAAGATATGAAATTACTGTCAAGTCTTATTGTATTTAATTATGTGTATTTCAATTTCTAAATGCACAACTCCTAATGAATGCAAATTAGAAACCACTTTCTAATTTCATTCCATCTTGGCCAAGGATTCCTGGGTTGTCATTTATCGAATCACATATGACATTTCTCTTCTTTTACTAGAAGTGGTAGATTCTTTATTGATCATTCATTATCTCCATATATAACTTATTACATCCAAGCATACCCTTTGATATACTCTAAGAGTCTTAAGGAATAAGTCAAAGTGTAATTCATTATATATAAGATACTATGATGATCTCAAGTCTAAGGATCTTTGTACTACTATCACAGCAGGAATTCCTATTGACAGGAAAGTAAAACTCCATTAGGTATGCCTTAGCGAGTCACGTTCAGTGAACTTATTCTTAAATAAGCACCTACATGCTTTAGTGTCTCCACACAAATGATCATGAGATCAATCATCCTCATCCAATGAGCAGGCAACGTATGTGTTGGGTAAAATCTAATTATGTACAACACGCAAGTGTACGTGGTCAACAAGTAATATAATAGTAAGTAGAGTATCGTTCCTACAGAGACTTTTAATAAGAAATTAACCCTTACAATTACCAATTTTCGATTAACCCTAATTTTATTAAACTAACCAATTTCATATTTATAACTAAAAGTATTAAAAATATTAAAAATTACCAAACAATCAACAAACCCTAAAAATTGTATTTTTTAAACTGGAAAATTAAGCTTACGACTTCACTCTAAGCATCACTCTGATTATTACACATTTATTCCAGTTTAATTCACTATCCCATTTTATTAATCAAGAACACGAAAGTGGAACTAGCCACCTCTCGCTGTACTAATACCGTATTAACTCAAATCCACAAATTAGATAGAATCAAGTTAAACACCTTAATCAACTAACTCACTATATCGCTATGTGAATTACAATTAAAGAAGGTTCAAGTTCTTTATC
The DNA here is from genome assembly GCA_016801055.1 of Panax notoginseng. Lineage (NCBI taxonomy): Eukaryota > Viridiplantae > Streptophyta > Magnoliopsida > Apiales > Araliaceae > Panax > Panax notoginseng. The sequence continues at coordinate 155,596,970 of CM029022.1, read as the reverse complement.
TGATTACATGCGATGTCAAGCATATCTCTACCCTAACATTCATCAAGATTCTGTTCATTCACAAAATTCAAGAACACATGATACATTCACTAAGTCTAGACTCGTACTTCCTCTCTCAAATCCATACAAGTCCACAAAGAATTGTTTATCAGGCAATTCATAAATTCAAGCTCAAATTAATATAGATAGACTGGATAATAGCTTATTAAACTAAAAATCAAAGTTACATAACCATCGTTCCACTTAAAGATCCATCATAAGCATAAAAAGTAATTTAGTTCATGATAAATGAAATAAACACTGAATAAATTAAAGATATCATCCTTTCAATCACAAATAAACTAAAAGAAAAGAATAACTCAGAACCACCCTTTTCTTTAGCTTAAATTGCAATCGATATGAAAAATCCTTCAAAATCTTCTCTCCAATGCTTGCTGTAGACACTCAAAATTTTCTGTACTACTGACACTAACATTGCAGGAAGGCAGATTCGTCTTTTATGAGAGAACCCTGAAAGACAATCCACAACCATACCAGATACTACCGGAAGTTCAGCATCAACCTTAGATCACAATCTGGGAGTAACCAATCCAATCTTGGAGAACCCCGAGGCATGCAGATCAATACCGGAACACACACCAGAGAAGACCGATTAATCTAGGAGATAACCCCGAGGTATCCAGTCTCAGCCCTAAACATGGGAATAGCCTCCAACCTTGGTGATAGCCCCAAGGAATGCAGTTTCAACATTAACCCCGGAAATGCTTGTTACAAATGTAACCAGCTTCAATCTCGGTGCTCACAATGAGATACACTGTATCAGCCCGGCGATGACATCGGGAAGACAGACACACCTCAAAGATGACAATGAGGACTTTCAACCAATTGCAGCAGTCCAATCCCAGCGAAGCTGAGCAATGTCTGCTTTATCGACCCAACCCGGTAATAACACCGGTAAGGGGCAACATCGTCATCTGACCAACACGATGCCACGCCAAGTCGTCTCAACACATCTACGCAACAATGGCCTACAAGGCTAACCAATCTCGAGTTGCTATTGTGCGGGGTAACGGATGAAAGTTGAAGCTTGAAGACCAGAGGGCACCGTCCCATCTTCAAAGACTTCGTACAAACTCTAATCCCATGCCATCGTACAAACTCTCGACAACGGCGGTCCGAAATAGGTCCTGTATACCTCAAACGGATGCCCGGATTGCACTTCAGAAAAACCGAGTAGACATTACAGTGCCCGCGTGCACGTACTTCGAGACGACCCGACCCGACCAAATCGGGCCGACCCGACCCGCCTCTGGTACACCTGCGACTGAGTCGCAGGTACACCTGCGGCAGCTTTTGCCTATAAATAAGAGGCTTGGGGTGCTGATTTTTAAGAGAAAAAAGACGGGGAAACCCTGCAGAATTCGCTCTACAGTTGCCATACAGTGTATTTTCCCACTTTAAACACCTGTGAGCTCATATATAGCCCTCTTTTGTACCTACAAAAGCCAGTGTTTACTCACTCTAAAGATATAGAAGTCTTCTTTGGCAGCCCACTGTAAGCCTTCTCACACACTTTAGAGTCTTTCTCTTCATTTTTGCACACACCCTTCTACACGTTTAGAGTCGTGTTGCTTGCTTTTGCCCGGACTTCGGTCCGTGGTTTCATTTCAGTCTGTATATATATATATATATATATATATATATATATATATATATATATATATATATATATATATATTGACTAACATTACCGAGTTATGCCTCGGTTGAGCCTAAACTTCGGTCTGGAGCGTTTATTTGCTTTTATATATATATATTTTATATATATATGAACTGTGTATCAGACTTTGTTCGATTGAGCCTAAACTTCGATTTGGTGCGTTTATTGCTTTAATATATATATACTTATATATATTAACTATGTGTCAGACTTTGTTCGATGAGCCTAAACTTCGGTTTGGTGCGTTTAATTGCTTTCTTATATATATATATATATATATATATATATATATATAAATTGTGGTCGAACTCCGTTCGATGAGCCTGGATTTTACATCCGGTGCGTTTACTCGCTTTTATATATATATATATATATATATATATATATATATATATATATATATATATATATATATATATATACTTATATATATGAACTGCTATCGAACTCTGTTCGGTGAGCCTGGATTTTACATCCGGTGCGTTTACTCACTTATATATATATATAAAAGCGCGTAAACGCACCGGATGTAAAATCCAGGCTCACCGAACAGAGTTTGATAGCAGTTCATATATATAAGTATATATATATATATATATATATATATATATATATATATATATATATATATATTTACATTTCGTCCCACCTGGAGTTTACTTCGTGGTGGTTGACCGTTTTTACAGCTTTATCTACGTTTTGTCCCACCTGGAGTTTCCTCCGTGGCGGTTGATAGCTTTTAACAGCTTTATTTACATTTCTGATCGTGGAGGTTCTTCGTGGTTGGTGATCATGTTTGTATGTATATATTTACGGCTTTTATATATATACCTGCTTACTGCTTTCATACAAATTGCGGTATCATGTGAGCCTAGGAATCATGTGATCACATATTCATCCCATTGGATCTAGATTTGGTTCCCGTGAAGGACATTTTCAGCTGTAAGCAGCTTGTAAATTATTCTACGGTGTCTGAATTTCCTCAGATGGTTTCCATACCCACGAGGAAGTCGGCATTATTTTGTAGATTATTTTCGTACAGATGCTTCGCAGCCGTCAAATAAAATCAACCAAGCCGTGCATCTAATAAAATGGGAGTGCAAAAGGCCTCAATTACTATTGAGCGTCAGGATTTGAAAAACCTCTTTTATAAAACATCACTGCCATATATTGTTAAAATTGAATTTTTACATAAATTCAAACCCTGCGTATATAGGTGCGAACGAGGCCTTGTACCACTTTCAAATAACAGCACATTGACTCACACACACACACATATTCAGATAATAGTTTCTTGAAAAGAGGCGGTCACCGTGGTAACACGGATGTCGGGGGGTGCCTAACACCTTCCCCCCGCATAACCAAGTCCCCGGACCCTAAATGAATCTTAGTTTCACCGACCCGTATAGCAGTGTCACGTCACTGGGTCAATGTGCAAACCTTTTCTCGGTTGTGTTGGTACAACCATTTAAAAAACCAACTGGCGACTCTTAACAGTCCATCGTCGACATTATACATGTCGGACCTTTTTCACTTGTTTTTTCAAACAAATCTCACCTAAAATGAGAACAACAAAGAACAAGTAACGGAAAGGGACATCTAAAAATCCCGACGTCGACAGGTGGTGACTTTGCTGGGGACCCTAGTAAGAGGACTTAAGCCGCTATTTCAATCTTTTCAAAATTGTTATCTGCTTGTGTGTGGATGTTGCATTTACATTGGATGAATGTGTACGAATGCATATCTTGTTTATTTAGTGCCTTACACTATAAACTGCCTGTGATGTTAGTGCCTCGCACTATAAACTGCCTATGATGTTAGTGCCTCGCACTATAAACTGCTCATGATATTAGTGCTTCGCACATGTCATCATTTCATACGGTGAGACGCGATGTATGTGAATGTATGTTGTGTGGTCCCTCCACCAGGAGGCTATCCCGTCGGTGTTTGATTACTGGACTCGTGAGAAGCCTGATTCTCTGAGGCTTAGGAAAGGCACCACCCAAATTCGCTCCAGTTGAAAGACCGGATTAACTTCCCGTCAAGTAGATTGCGATGATTTGGGAACCTTCATGCCAAAAATCCGCGAGAGTAACCTAAGACAGGCCAGCCTCTGATAAACCCAAAACGGAGGAAAGTCTCTTCATGCTCTCATTTTAAATTACACAATTTCATGACATATATATCTCCATGTAATGAGAAATATGAAGGAATGTGTACACATATACATACATGCTACAAACAGCTGACATCCGTTTTTGCAGGATAAAATTTCTAAAATGGATTCATCACATTGCATATTAATATTCACCTTCCCTAAGGACTAAACTATGCAAGTCTTTCGCAGGGAGTCAATCGGGCCTACTACCCATTCAAAGTCCAAAAAGGCAACAGGCCTACAGTCAATTATGTCGTCATCCGACCAGACTGAACTTAATCCAGTTTCTCGCAAAGAATTCGACGAATTAAGCAAACAAATTGCAGATTTGGCTGTTCTGTTCAAAGAATTACACCAGTCTACACAGGGTCAGAAAATACCCGTACATGCTGAATCCTCCACACAAGGAGGAGTCCAGGTCGTTACCATACCTGAACTACAGTTGGATCAGACCAACAAAACTTATAATGCTGCCCATCCCACTGGAGACCCAGACACTGGTGACATCAAAAAGAAAGTCCTCCAAATGGAAGAGACCCTTCGCACTATGAAAGGAATTGGAATACACGGGAGTGTTTCATATACTGATCTATGTATTTTTCCTGGTGTTCATTATCCAGAAAAGTTTAAAACTCCTGACTTTGAAAAATATGACGGGTTAGGAGATCCTTATACATACTTAAAGGTATTTATTGGAGAACTTGGATCTTATGCAGAGGATGAAAAGCTCAGAATGCAATTATTCCAAAAGAGTCTAACTGGAGAAGCCCGTTCATGGTACACAAGATTAGACAACTCCAAAATCCATAGATGGGAAGATCTAGCACATGCCTTCCTCACTCAATACAACTTTCAAACTCAAATGGCTCCTGATCGGTACCAAATTACCAAGATCAAAAAACAGTCTAACGAGTCTTTCAGAGAGTATGCCCAGAGGCGGAGACGCCTGGCTGCCAAAGTGAATCCTTCCATGACCGAATTAGAAATGGTCATGACGTTCATAGATATACAAGAAGCTCCCTTCTATGAGAGAGTTTTAGCCGGCATCGGCAAACCGTTTTTTGAAATGGTCAAACATGGGGAGATGGCTGAGATGGGATTGAAATCCGGAAAGATTCAAGACCTAGCTGCACTCATAGCTGTTGCTGATCACATCCAGTCTGGAAATTATGGGAACAACCCCAGGAGGGTCCATAAAAAGAAAGAGGAATACGTTTCCCTGATACTACAGGGTCAAAAAGGCAGCTAAAATATGCCTGTTCAGAGGAGAAACTATACTCCCTTTCCAGCACAGTCTGTAAACCCTCCAATACCAAAAGGTGGAGAAACCAAATGCCCTCGAGTGTTCACGCCCTTAGGGGATACCCTCGAGAATATCCTTAATCTTCTGACAACACAAAAGAAGATTACACATCTACTTCCACCAGCCAACCTAAATGGAAGGGGTTTTAATGCTGCTCAGAAATGTGCTTATCATGCGGGGGCACCTGGACATGATACTCAGGATTGTTGGGCCTTGAAACATAAGATCCAAGACCTGATAGACAACGGTGAGATCGTGGTCACTAAACCAGATCAACCTAACGTTCAAGACAACCCTCTTCCTCAACACAAAGAAGAAGAGGTCAATATGATTAATTGGAGCAGTGGACAGAGTTCCAACTTCAGTTGTGATTCTTACCAAACCATCAAAGACGGTGATAACAGATGGGATTATGCCAAGTTCCAGTTCACAATGGAACAAAAAATGAAAGCTCTCTGTAAACAAATTGAGCAATTGGCGGAACTGGTTACTTATCAGCATTAAGTGACTCGTCAGCTAATCAGCCAGGAGCATGCCAGTCTCCTGCCCATTGTCATGAATATTCCCTCTTCACTTTCAGAAAATGAAATGCTGGAAGACAAAGTGGCGAAGAGAGCAAATGCCAAGGCCCGTCGGATTTTTGCCAACAAAAGGGAATTCACTTATTTGGGTCAACCTATGGAGGAGATACTTCACATGTTAATCAATGAAGGAAGAATCAGTTCCCTTCTACCTCCAATCAACCTCCGTTCGGGACGGTACAATTCTGAGGGAGTATGTCAATATCATTTCCAATCTCGTGGTCACAGCATAGAAGAATGCTGGGCACTCTGCCACCTTATTCAAAACCTAATCGACAGTGGCGTACTGCGCCTGGCAGATGACGACACTGTGCTACGCTCCAGTGAGAATGCAGGTCCCACTAAATGGAAGAGTTTGGTGGCCGTCATATCTACTGAAGCTGATCAATCACTCGTCATGCCAATAATTCAACTCAAAGGAAGCAACAATCCTTTGAAAGTGGCCGCTCCCGAGCCAATCAACTTGCCATGCAGAGCATAATATCATATTGTTAGCTTGCATAAAGTTCCATGGAGTTATGGAGAAGGTGAAGGATCCACCTCACATACCACTGCTGCAGTGTCGAAAGAAAATCCACTGTACCTTCCCCAACGGGTGATGAAATCTGCTGCCAAATCAAAAGGAAAAATACCCACGGAGAAGATTGAAGAATTCCTCCGCACTATGGGTCATAACGAAGCTACGGTGGTTTTAAGCTTGAAAGAAGCTCCACAACAAATATCAATTTTGGACTTGGTCCTCACTTCCGAGAATCACCGGAAGATCTTGTTAAAGGTTTTAGAAGAAGCCTATCTCCCGACATCCGTGGATGAGGAAAAATTTTAACATCTGGTTGATCACATTTTCAACGACAATGTGATATCATTCACTGATGATGACATTCTGCCTGAAGGGACCGGTCATTGCAAACCGTTGCACATCGCAGTCTTGTCCTCCGGATATATGGTGGCTGGAGTCCTGATAGATGGAGGCTCATCCCTAAATATCTGCCCATATGCTACCTTGGTGAAGATGAATATCAATCCTAATCGAATCCGGAGTAGCCATACTATCATCAAAGCTTTTGATGGAGGCCGCCGAAATTCGGTTGAAGTAATTAAGCTGCCAATTGAGATTGGTCCTCATACAATCTGTGTATCCTTCCATGTGCTCAAGATAGAGTCGGGATACAACCTGCTCTTGGGATGACCATGGATCCACATGGCTGGGGCAGTCCCCTCCACCCTACATCAGTAATTAAAATATATTGTCAACAATTGCCTGGTCACTGTCAATGCTGAACCAGAGTGTCCTCAACACGGGGATTTACCGGTCATCAATGCTAATGCGAACGTTGAACCAGTCAGTTTTCATGCTTTGGAAATAAGCAATACCCAATACCATGCTATTGGAGCACCACTGCCCGAACCCCAGATTTCTGCCGAAGTGATGTCAGCCACTCAACAAATGATGTCGTTGGGTCATAAACTAGGACAAGGGTTGGGTAAAGATTGTCATTGTATCAAGTACCCTATTCGCTTAACCAAGCACACTGGAACAACTGGACTAGGCTATTCGGCCAGCTCTAGTCACAGGAACCCTCATAAACATCCACAGGTTCCTTCAGCTTCAACTATATGGCGTTTATCTTCGCCTTTAAGTGCTAAGTCCGCACAACCTCCTATAAAGGTGCCAGCCAATGTCATGGCTATGTTATTTCCTAAGCCAAAACCGGTGGAGGAAAACAAAATCGTTATTCCAGATCCCGCAATCGAAGAAGAGGACCGGAGAATCAAGGAGAACGTTGTCCGAATAATGTCGGGCATGTGTATCATCGTCCATGATGAACATACCATTCGATACACCCCAGACGATGATTGCCCAGACATAATGGCCATCATTCGGGACGGGGAGGATGATGACAGTCCCTCCATCACTGCGGTTCACCCGAACTTTGCTCTTGCCAATTGGAACAACATTCCTTGCATTGGTCGTCAAGGGTAAAGCGGGCAGAAGTTCTTTCTGCCCTGTAAATATAATAACTACTTACTTTTCTGTACAGTATTAGCAGTTTATTTTGCCAGTATATGCTAACACTGTGTATGATCAAACACGTTTCATATATACTAAGTGAAAGCATATTTTGTTTCAGGACTCTGAATTTAGATGTGCATGTATTTGCTGATACGATGACTCTCCTACACAGGGATTGTACCTTTGATGTAGAGATGAATTCAGCCTTGATGGATACACATGATGACATTGAGGTGCCTCCAGAAATTCAAGAATGGGTCAAAGATACACCTAAACCCAACCTTGATCAAACCACTTCTTTCAATCTCGGAACCTTAGAAAGCCCTAAGTTAATCCCGATTGGTTCAGACCTTACCCCAAACCAACGGAATGACATGGCTACACTATTAACCCAATTCCAGGATGTGTTTGCATGGTCTCATGAAGACATGGTGGGTTTGTCCACTGACATTGTCCTTCATCGCCTTCCCATTAAAGAGGGATTTAAGCCAGTCAAACAGAAACTCAGGCGATTGAAACCTGAGTGGAGTTTAAAGGTGAAAGAGGAAATTGTGAAACAATTTCAGGCTGGCATCATCATGGTGTCTACATATCCGGAGTGGATATCCAATATCGTGCCCGTGCCTAAACCTGGAGGGAAGGTGCGAGTTTGCTTGGATTACCGGGACTTGAATAAAGCTTGCCTAAAAGACAGCTTTCCCATGCCATTTATCCACATTCTCATTGATAATACTGCGCAATACGGCATGTACTCCTTTGCTGATTGCTTTGCGGGGTATCATCAAATCATGGTTGCCGAGGAAGATCGTGAAAAGACTGCCTTCATCACTCCTTGGGGAACTTTTTGTTATAGACGGTTGTCATTCTGCCTCATCAATGCCGGAGCTACCTATCAACGAACAATGATGGCTCTTTTCCACGACTTAATGCATAAAGAGATTGAGATCTACGTGGATGACATCATTGTCAAGTCCCGGAAGGAGGATCACCATATAGACCATCTCAGAAAACTATTCAACAGGTTGCGTAAGTACAACTTGAAGTTGAATCCAGCCAAATGCGCCTTTGGCGTTAAATCAGGCAAGTTGCTAGGATTCCTAGTCAGCCACAAAGGGATAGAGCTGGATCCTACCAAAATTCAAGCCATCACGGAAATGCCCATTCCTTAGACAGAAAAGGAAATCCGGGGATTTCTGGGAAGAATCAACTTCATTAGCAGGTTCATCTCCCAACTTACAGCAACCTGTGAACTAATCTTCAAACTATTAAGGAAGAACTCCTCCATGAAATGGAATGATGAGTGCCAGAATGCCTTCCTTACAATCAAGAAACAGCTAGTCAAAGCTCCTGTATTGTTACCACCCAGGGATGATGTTCCTCTGTTTATGTACCTGTCCGTAAGTGACAATGCTATGGGCTGCATGCTGGGGCAGAAGGACGATAGAGGCCAAGAACGAGCTATCTATTACCTCAGTAAAAGGTTCAGCAGCAATGAACACAAGTACACTTTGATCGAAAAGACGTGTTGTGCTTTAGCATGGGCTTCCATGAGGTTACAACATTACCTCCATGGTCACACAACCCATCTTATATCCCGCGTGGATCCTCTCAAGTACGTGTTCAACAAATCTATGTTAAATTGCCGGCTGTCCAAATGGCAGTTGATCCTACAACAATTTGACATCGTATATGTGACTCAAAAGTCCATTAAAGGTCAAGGAATCGCGGATCAACTGGTCGCCACACCTTCAGGGGATTTCAAGCCCTTAGAAACATATTTTCCTGATGAAGGAGTAATGATAGTACAGCAACACCATCAGTACGATACGCGCCAATCATGGAAGATGTATTTTGATGGAGCTGTTAATATGGAAGGTTCTGGAGCTGGAGCAGTTCTAGTATCTGATACGGGGGAGCAGTATCCCGTCGCCGTCAAATTACAGTTTGACAGCACCAATAATACGGCTAAGTATGAAGGCTGTCTCATGGGGCTAAAACTTACATGTTCAATGGGCATCAGATGGTTAACTGTCCTTGGAGATTCAGAGTTAGTAATCCGACAATCCACCGGAATCTATCAAACCAAGGAACTACACTTGCTTCCTTTCCATCGGCAGGTTTTAAAGATGGCTTTGGAGTTCGAAGAAATCTCCTTTCTACATGTTCCTCGTAATAGGAATGACTTTGCGGACGTATTAGCAACTTTGGCCTCCTTGATTCATATATCAGATAAGGAGCAATTGCCAAGCGTCACAATTTCCCTGAACGAGGCCCCAGCCTATGGGAATTACGTTGGAGAAGTATCAGATGAGCTACCTCCCATCCCACAGCCTTGGTATCAGCATATCAAGGAATATCTACGAGATGGATCTACACCCGCTGAGGCGAGCCCGACCGAGAAAAGGCGGATCCATTGACTTGCAATGAAATTCTACCTGAGTGGAGATGCGCTCTACAAAAGAGATGCAAGATTAGACCTCCTCCGGTGTTTAGACAAAGATCAAGCTCAAAGGCTCATGGATGAAATCCATGGCGGAGTCTTTGGCCCCCACATGAGTGGCCCCCTCCTTGTCAAGAAAATCCTCAGAACGGGACATTATTGGCTATCTCTCGAAGCTGATTGCCATGACCACGTCAAAAGATGCTATCAGTGCCAGATTCATAGGAATGCTATACACGCCCCTCCACGGTAACTCCACAATATGAGTTCACCTTGGCCCTTCTCAATGTGGGGAATGGGCGTTATCGGGCCCATTGAACCTAAAGCCAGTAATGGACATCGGTTTATATTCACCATGATCGACTACTTCACCAAGTGGGTAGAGGCAGCCTCCTTCCCCAGGGTCACTAAAGAAGTCATCATTGCTTTCATCAGAAACAATATTATTTGTCGATATGGACAACCAGAGGTGATTGTGTCAGACAATGCCAAAAACCTCAACAACAAGATGATGGAGGAATTGTGCAGTAAATTCCACATCAAACATCTCAACTCAGTCATCTATCGTCTAAAGATGAACGGTGCTGTTGAGGCGGCTAACAAAAACATCAAGAAGATTATGCAAAAGATGTCCGCCAACCACAAAGATTGGCCTGATGTATTGCCTCTGACTCTGTTAGCCTACAGAACATCCATACGTACTTCAACTGGGGCAACCCCCTACGCACTAACCTATGGGATGGAAGCAGTGCTCCCTATAGAAGTTGAGATGTAATCTCTCAGAGTGTTGATAGACGCTCAGCTGGATGAAGATCAATGGGTACAAGACAGGTATCACCAATTGTCTCTAATAGACGAAAGGCGAACCGCGGCTATCTTCCATGGTCAATTATATCAGCAAAGGATCGCCCGATCCTACAACAAAAAAGTCCGGCTATGGCAATTTAAACAATATGACTTGGTTTTGAAGAAAATCCTGGACAACCAAGATCAATCCAAGGGAAAATTCGCTCCTAACTGGGAAGGCCCGTTTATTGTCAAAGAAGTATTGACGGGAGGCGCTCTCAGATTGCAAGAAATGGACGGTGATGAATTTCCATAACTCATCAACTCAGACGCCGTGAAACGGTACTATGTCTGAAGTAACTCGCAAACACCCTGGTGTCAAATCATCAGATCACCAGTCATTCCAGTTTTTTAACCCTTTACCACATACAACTTTTCTGCACTTTGCCCCTTAGGGAAACATACTTTTCAAGCCAACAGCCTGGCTTTCCTTTGCCCTAATACAACTTAGGTCATCCCACCGTGGATCGAACCTCTTACGTTTACAGTTTGACTACCCATACTTGGGATCAAACTTTTCCTCTGCAGTTTATCCTCAACTTAGGATTAAACTTTCTCATCCCCGCACTCTGACCTGCACATGGGATTACACTTTCTCTACTCGCCCTGAGGGGTGAACTACGTCGACCTGATCTCCTCTTCAATAGGAGTACGTAGGCAACCATTTCATATGGCCCGGTCGCAATAAAACAAAAATAACAAAAACATTTTTACCCTTCTATCCTCACAAAAAACAACAAAAATATTCCTATACCATGTCTGCCACATACAGCGTTGAACCTCTTACACCAGGTTCGAACTACACAGACCTGATCTCCTCTTCAATAGAAGTACGTAGGCAGCCATTCATGGTGCGGTCTCACCCCTTACCAAAACACAAACCCTTGTCAGTTGGTACTGGGATCAAACATCAATCCACTACGTTTCATTCGGCTTCAGACCAAATGGATGGAATTACCCAACCTCTCCTCCCAAATAGGAGATTTGGCGTCCATCTAAGCTGCGGTCATACCTTGAAGAGTAACACCCATCCATAAGAGATGGAATTAACTAGGCTTCTTCTGAATAGAAGTACTGGCGACCATCTGTGGTGCGGTCAATCTCAGAGAGGAAAGCCACACTCCTCTCTACATTTCCATACAGAAACCAGTCCCAAGACACCAAAAGATGGTAGGGATACACAGATTGATGATCCATTCTGAACTATCCAGAGACAACTCAATGTCCATCCACCCTGGAGGAATTCAGAATACATCAAGATCACAAGCCCTGAAGCAGCAGACAAAATATCAAACAAATAGCAAGGTGTATCTAAAAGGGAAGTGATCCAAAAATATATTTCCCTGTCATATATAATGCTGTTTGATATACATGATGTAAACTGTACATGACAAAATGGCTAAGCTAGTCTGTGCAGGTAAGTACAAGCTAATCTATGAGTCAGGATACACGCGAGCTAGCAAGCCCAACATAGCATCCCTCTCAGAAGAAGGAGGTAAAGCTGTGGTCTCCTGTATGAGAGTATCCACACGACCCAATAGATCAGAAGTAGTCTGCATGATGACCATATGCTCATCAATATATGCGCTCATCTCTGCGATTATGTCAGTGGTAAGGGACCTCGCTGCATTACTGTTTGTGACGGCTACATCTCGGGCAGATATGGCACTATCCAGCTCAACTATCACTACATCTCTGGCTAATCTGGCCTCATCCCGCTCAACAATAGCGGCATCCCTGCGAGCTAAGGCCTCATCTCTCTCTAACAGAGCGGCCTCCCTCACATCTAGAGCAGTCAACATCATAGATCGAACCTAATCTCTCTCAAAGGTCATCAGCTGAAGACTCTGCTCTAAGTACTGTGCCGAGTGCTGAATTGCAACAGTGCTAGTACTAGGAGAATTCGGAAGAAATGCTGGCAACCCAGCAGCAGGCTCCTCCTCGAAGTGGGTATCAATGTCCTCCACAGGATCCACACCCTCTGCGTCAATATTCGGTACTGCAAATACTGCTGCAGCCGATAAAACCTCCGTCTCCATCCAGGAGGAATACTCTGCGGAATAACCTGGACTGCTCACTAAAAAAACAACTACCTCACGATGGTCCTAACAAGCGTATACACGAGATCGGTCCTCGGCTGAGAGGTATCGGGTAGTTGAACGCTGACCTGTTGCCCCTGTGAAAGGATGAAAATCCTGAAACTCGTCAAACTACGACATCACGGCCAATGGGTGATAAGTAGTTACACCCCTCAAGCCGGCCAGAGGGAGGAAATCCATGCCCGGAGCATGAGTAATAAAGCTGTATGGTGAGCTAAGCCCTGAGCACAACAATATGCTAAATGAGTCTCTGATGTCTGCTAAAAATGCGGACCAAGACTAAGCATCTATACACTCCGATGGCTGAAAGGAGTATGACATGGCCACATCGTGGGTAAACCAATATCCATGCTGTCTAAGGGTACCAATCGGTCTCAAGTGTGACATGAACCACACATACAGAAGGACTGAGCTCCCAGTAAACACTCCTGATGGATAAGTACTGCAATAGGATGCTGACCGCAGAGTCTCTGCCAAGATCATAGGCATAATGGTATGACCCTCCCTGAGAGCTCTCACGGCCATGATAACGCCTATATCTATCTCATCCATATACCGCGGCATGTACACATATGATAGTACACATAACATCAGTACGTCAACTCTGGCTAGACGCCAATGATCCTCCGGTGCTGTGAAATCCCCGGAATGTCGTGAGTAACTGTCCTCTGAGCCAAATCTGTCGTACAGAAAATGCTGAGAGATCACATGGCCAGATGTCAGCTCATCCTGCACTACTCTGCGCCTCAATCCTGTGAGAGTCATGAATCGTCTACTCATGTCTCCTAGAGCCATATGTACGCAAGGTCTGTCTAAAGGCAGCATCGTCAAACGTGCATACTCCTCCAGAGTAGGAGTCAACTCATGGGTGCCGAAGCGGAATACCTGCCTGTCAGATCGCCAATGCTCTAGCATCCCATCTACGAATCCTGCAGGAACCTGAAATGCCAAAAGAGTCATGGTATGCTGCAGTAATATATCTACGGTCACCATGTCTGGTGGTGACATAATATCATACCACGATCGCATACCCGATGCCACCACTGACGGTGGGGTATGATCTATACGGCTAACTGTCGAAGAAGACATCTGTGAGGGCCGTGTCATAAGACCATCCAGGGGTCAATGCCGAATATCTCTGGACATACATACATATGCATAACATGATACATGCGTAACAGATAGTGGATGACAATATGATATAGGGAATGGAAAAGACTGTGCATACATTCCTAAGTATATCATCATCTAATACATCAGCTCTGTACAGCTACAAATACAGGGAAATGGTGCACAGATGCCCTACTACTAACAGAGGCCTATCAAAAGATATAGCGAGAATGGGGAACAACCACCCAATATCTAACAGAGGCCTATCAAAAGATATAACGAGAATACATCAGAAGAAGATAATGGTGTCGATATCCACATCATCAATCCTGTCCACCTGATGTAACTCCTCCTGAGTCACTAGATCTCTATCAACAGGGATGTCAGGCCTATAAAGAGGAGGATCTGCGCCGGCAAAACCAAATGGGTCGTCCGAGGGGCCAGCGCCTGAGCTGGAAGGAACAAATGACTTCGCCTTTGCTGGATCTCTGCCCAAGTGCCGAATAAATATATGTGCCTGGTCCAACTGACGGGTCAAGCTATCAATCTGTGTCACATGAGTCAGATCTCAGACACAAGCTATCCAATCCATCATCATCAAGGATCCAGGAACCATGTCCCCCATAAACTGCATGGCGCAAGACTGGGCTCCAATAGTACGAGGAAGCCACCAACGCTGGAATTTCTCCTGAGTACATGGACCCTCTGATAATGCAAATCCGTCAACACCCAACAACGGGATTTTAATGGCGGGTGATTGCGATACAGGCCAGTGACGCCTGATAGGAGGTAAGATCGGTATACGAATCTCCCCTGTGGTGCTCCTGATAGCACGCTCTCCTAGATAGAGCTCCCAACCGCCATTTGTGAAGAGTAAAACTCTCCTGGTGGAAATCAAATACTCAACCCCAGTCGGGTATCCATCCTCAAAACCCACTGTCAAGTGTTCCCCAGAATAGGGAAGCCAGGTGATGGTGTCGGCCGACAGCAAGTTCACCTGCATACGGCAATGAGTGAATCCCTCCGCTACAGGGACCTCGGGCAGAATCGAATGATGCCATCTTCGTCCTCGTGGATAGGTATCTAAACCTAACACACTCATGGGACACAAACAGGGAAGCCTCTCATAGGCCCAAAACTGCCAACACAATGGCAAGACATCTGCTATCAGTAAACACTCTTAACCTATAAATGGGAAAAGACAAGAGAAATACTCACCAGCAAAAACGGATAAAATCCTAGCCAAGCCTCGGTCAAATCCTGTGAGCGCATACGCATGCCCCAGAGGAAATAGGCAAAGGTATAGGAGCCCCAATCGTACTCTCCAATACGGTCCACGTCACGCGTAGCGCTGACCAAAGCAAAAGATACCGTGGAAGAGTTATCTGTTATGAAGCAGCCTCGAATGATCATCAGGAACAATCACCGCAGAACGCGATCCCTGATCCTAACATCATTAGGCATGGGCTCACTCAATAGCCCACTCATAGTATCCAAGCTCAAAGGACCTGAACGGACGGTCCTGCCTTTGAGCGCCGCCGCCGGAACTCCTAACAAGGATCTGACGGCATTAGGGGTAATATTCGCCATGCAAAGCACTGGCTCCCCTCCAAACTCTATGCCGGTGATAAATTACCAATCCATCGGCGTCATCATCACCTCGCAATCCAGCAGGTGGAGTGACTGAGTCTGGTGAAACCACCGCTCAGACAATGCCCTGAGGTAACCCCAGGGACAACGACGGGGAAGGATGGAGAAGAATGCCCCAAATCCCCACTCATGCACAACTGCTCTATAATCAGGATGAAGCGCTTGGTACATGGAGTGGATGCTAAACCAGTTCCCTCGAGGCTGTGTAAAACCTGAAACCTGCATGAAATGTAAATCTACGTCAGAATCCTTTAATCCTCATCAATAGGAAAGAAGGAAAAGCAAAGTCTAACGCCATACCTTGTTAGCATGTAAGTACATCGACGGATGTCTGCCCAAATCACCCAGTAACTCTGGGTTCGCCACCTGAATGCTCGGAAGCTCCCTACGAGGGACAAGTGCAGCAGGAGCGGGATCCTCTATCGAAATATCCACCTCCTCGTCCTCAACGTCTGGAACACCTACCTGGACAGGACGTATCACGGCCTCCACCAACCGACGAGGCTGTCTGACAGAACGGGGACGAGGTACTTCAGAAGCCCTCCGTCGTATACCAGAAGCGGTCCTATAGGAACTGCTCGACTGATCCGGATCCATAATATCTGGACAACAAGTCTCCAAATCACCTCAGAAAGGTTGTGGTATTTCCTTACCTGGAGCTTTCTCTAATGCATTTATGATTATATGCATGCATGCATTTACTTTAACACACAATAGAGTTAAAATACATAACTACCCAATGCCTACCTTTTTTAAAATTTTTGCCATAGTGCCCTTTGAAAATAGGACTATCCACATGCACTCAGGCATGTTTAGGTGGCCATTCAGTAGCACACCTGCCCCAAAGTCATATACACAATATATGCATTAAAAATCAAAAGCATCATGCATAAGGCCAACCTTAATGCTAGGAGTACTTTGCCTTTCTACCTTTTGCTCATTGGACCTCAAATAGGACAAAAAATAGCAGAAAAAGGTGCCAATTTGACTGTCTCAAAAGTGAAATTTTTTCACATCATTATGTTCAGGATGGTTTAATACTAACCTTTACTATGTTGAATATTTTTTATCAAGTCATTTGTGCATACATAACCACTACTATGTGTTTAGATGCATTTCGTGCGATAACTCACAATCTAACGGACAGAAACTAGAGAAAATACAGGCATACGTTACCGGGATAGTGTGGAACACTTGCACGGTGACAGAATTTGCAGAAAGCAGCCCGAACTCAACAGATCTGAAGATGGCTCGCGATTTTCTCTAAGCAAAAAAAGTTGAAAGTGACTTGTGAATGCTGCTGGCTGATGGATATATGATCCACGCCTGGCCGTAGGCCTATCTGCGATTGTAGCAGGTACACCTGCGACAGCCTAATGTGGGTCCCATCCCTCCGGCTCAGTCCAGTTCGAGTTGTAAAGGAGGTCTTACGAATTAAAAAGGTCAAATCGATAATAAAAACGCCACGCGATTGAGCAAAACTGCATACAATCCTGGTCTTCTCTGATGAGACTTTGAATCGGTACATCACGCATTAGTATTCGCCCACACACAGGGTACACTATACCAGTGATCTCAAATGATCTCAGTCAAGCTCGGTAATACTGTACGCAGGTCCAATGCCGCTTTCTCAGGATCATCATCCTTGTCAACGTAGGTCCCCGACGGGGGTTACAACGTGAGTCCCCGACGGGGGTTACAACGTGAGTCCCCGACGGGGGTTACAACGTAGATCCCCGGCGGGGGTTACAACACGTGTTCATCCGTTGACACACAAATCAACGAAGGTCAAGCAGCCTTGACATTATCTCAGCCGATGGTAAGTAAACCCATCAGAGCATACACAGTTGTTCGATCAATGCATACGTCCTCAGTAGATCTCCCGAGGGATTTACAACGTGAATTCACGGCAGGGGATTACCACGTACATTCAAGCCGTTGACACACATATCAACGAAGGTCAAGCAGCCTTGACATCATTCCAGCCGATAGAGGGTTAAACCTATCAGAGCTCTGGAGCCATTCGGGGTTCTTACCACCCGATTACCCATATTCCCCGGCGGAGGGGTCACAACGCACTGTCCCGTTGATCTACACGAAAGCAGAAGTCAAGCAACCTTGACAGTATATCCCACAAGATTTTTCTGTCGTTGATTCACATATCGGTGAAATACACGTCAACGAAGGTCAGGCATCCCTGACAGCATTTTTTGTTGGCAGTAACTCCAACAGAACCCTGACATGTCCTAACGATACAAACCAGGAGATTGTCATCAAGGAGGATGGATGATGGAATATGTTATACACATCCTCAAACAGATCAAGCTTTATCCCCACATATCTCTTACACATAAGAGGTACCTCTGTAGGATCCAGTCCTTATCCAGGAATTTGATGATAACTCCAACATCAACATCCTGACAGACTCAGATTATACATCAAATTTGGTCATCATTGCCAATCCCCAGTTGAAGCAACAGGGAGCCAGCAATTATCCTCACCGTGTTGGGCTACAACCCCGTACACATGCATCATACATCTACATCATGTTGCTATCCATAGTACCATGTTTGTTTTATTACGTTTTAAGTGTCTAAGATTCTTTATCCTACCCATGCATCACCATGCATGATTATGATAAAGAGGGGCATCTGTAGACACTCAAAATTTTCTATACTACTGACACTAACATTGCAGGAAGGCAGATTCGTCTTTTATGAGAGAACCCTAAAAGATAATCCACAACCATACCGGATACTACCGGAAGTTCAGCATCAACCCCAGATCGCAATCTGGGAGTAACCAATCCAATCTTGGAGAACCCTGATGCATGCAGATCAATACCGGAACACACACCGGAGAAGACCGATTAATCTCAGAGATAATCCCAAGGTATCTAGTCTCAGCCCTAAACATAGGAATAGCCTCCAACCTTGGTGATAGCCCCAAGGAATGCAGTTTCGGCATTAACCCCGAAAATGCTTATTACAAATGCAACCAGCTTCAATCTCGGAGCTCACAACAAAATACACTGTATCAGCCCAGCGATGACATCGTGAAGACAGACACACCTCAAAGATGACAATGAGGACTTTCAACCAATTGCAGCAGTCCAATCCCAGCGAAGCTGAGCAATGTCTGCTTTATCGACCCAACCCGGTAATAACACCGGTAAGGGGCAACATCGTCATCTGACCAACACAATGCCACGCCAAGTCATCTCAACACATCTACGCAACAACGGCCCACAAGGATAACCAATCCCGAGTTGCTATTGTGCGGGGTAACGGATGAAAGTTGAAGCTTGAAGACCGGAGGGCACCGTCCCATCTTCAAAGACTTCGTACAAACTCTAATCCCATGCCATCGTACAAACTCTCGACAACGGCGGTCCGAAATAGGTCCTGTATACCTCAAACGGATGCCCGGATTGCACTTCAGAAAAACTGAGTAGACATTACAGTGCCCGCATGCACGTACTTCGAGATGACCTGACCCGACCAAACCGGGCCAACCCGACCTGCCTCTGGTACACCTGCGGCTGAGCCGCAGGTACATCTGCGGCAGCTTTTGCCTATAAATAAGAGGCTTGGGGTGCTGATTGTTAAGAGAAAAAAGACGGGGAAACCCTGCAGAATTTGCTCTACATTTACCATACAGTGTATTTTCCCACTTTAAACACCTGTGAGCTCATATATAGCTCTCTTTTGTACCTATAAAAGCCAGTGTTTACTCACTCTAAAGATATAGAAGTCTTCTTTGGCAGCCCACTGTAAGCCTTCTCACATACTTTAGAGTCTTTCTCTTCATTTTTGTACACACCCTTCTACACGTTGAGAGTCGTGTTGCTTGCTTTTGCCCGGACTTCAGTCCGTGGTTTCATTTCAGTCTGTATATATATATATATATATATATATATATATATATATATATATATCTTATATATATATATTTACATATATATTGACTAACATTACCGAGTTATGCCTCGGTTGAGCCTAGACTTCGGTCTGGAGCGTTTATTTTCTTTTCTATATATATATATTTTATATATATATGAACTGTGTATCGGACTTTGTTCGATTGAGCCTAAACTTCGGTTTGGTGCGTTTATTGCTTTAATATATATATACTTATATATATTAACTGTGTGTCAGACTTTGTTCGATGAGCCTAAACTTCGGTTTGGTGCGTTTAATTGCTTTCTTATTTATATATACTTATATATATAAACTGTGGTCGAACGCCGTTCGATGAGCCTGGATTTTACATCCGGTGCGTTTACTTGCTTTTATATATATATACTTATATATATGAACTGCTATCGAACTCTGTTCAGTGAGCCTGAATTTTACATCCGGTGCGTTTACTCGCTTATATATATATATATATATATATATATATATATATATATATATATATATATATATATATATATATATATATAAGCATGTAAACGCACCGGATATAAAATTTAGGCTCACCGAACAGAGTTCGATAGCAGTTCATATATATAAGTGTATATATATATATATACATATATATATATATATATATATTTACATTTCGTCCCACCTGGAGTTTACTTCGTGGTGGTTGACCGTTTTTACAGCTTTATCTACGTTTTGTCCCGCCTGGAGTTTCCTCCGTGGCGGTTGATAGCTTTTAACAGCTTTATTTACATTTCTGATCCCCCATGGAGGTTCTTCGTGGTTGGTGATCATGTCTGTATATATATATTTATGGCTTTTAAATATATACCTGCTTACTGCTTTCATACAAATTGCGGTATCATGTGAGCCTAGGAATCATGTGATCACAGATTCATCCCATTGGATCTAGATTCGGTTCCCGTGATGGACATTTTCAACTGTAAGCAGCTTGTAAATTATTCTACGGTGTCTGAATTTCCTTAGATGGTTTCCATACCCACGAGGAAGTCGACATTATTTTGTACATTATTTTCGTACGGATGCTTCGCAGTCGTCAAATAAAATCAACCAAGCCGTGCATCTAATAAAATGGGAGTGCAAAAGGCCTCAATTACTATTGAGCGTCAGGGTTTGAAAAACCTCTTATATAAAACATCCCTGCCATATATTGTTAAAATTGAATTTTTACATAAATTCAAACCCTGCGTATATAGGTGCGAACGAGGCCTCGTACCACTTTCAAATAACAGCACATTGACTCACACACACACACATTCAGATAATAGTTTCTTGAAAAGAGGCGGTCACCGTGGTAACACGGATGTCGGGAGGTGCCTAACACCTTCCCCCTGCATAACCAAGTCCCCGGACCCTAAATGAATCTCGGTTTCACCGACCCATATAGCAGTATCACGTCATTGGGTCAATGTGCAAATCTTTTCTCGGTTGTGTTGGTACAACCATTTAAAAAACCAATTGGCGACTCTTAACAGTCCATCGTCGACATTATACATGTCGGACCTTTTTCACTTGTTTTTTCAAACAAATCTCACCTAAAATGAGAACACCAAAGAACAAGTAACGAAAAGGGACATCTAAAAATCCCGACGTCGACACTTGCTCTCCAAAATCTGTATTCTTGTTCTCTATTAATTCTTTTGTGTATCGTCCTCTTGATCTTGTTGTTTTTGATGTAGTTATATGTTTACACCCACAATCTGAGTGCAATCCTACTCCATCTAGAATCCCCAGGCAATGCAATCACTTAAACTCACGTTTTTAGCAGTGTTTGAAGCTAACAAGGATTGTACTATTTCAGGACCCCACACCCCGGTGGGGGTATAAGTTTGCAAATGGCCCGCCCCGGCGGGCTTCTCTCCTGTAAACTGATATGAAGACCTCCCGCTCCGACGGGGGTGTAAGGCATAAATAGGCCCACCCCGGCGAGCTAGGCTCTTATCAACTGACCTTGTTTTGCTCTATTTTCTCCATTTCTTGCCACAATTTCACCCTTGTTTTGATCATGTGCCACACCACCAAACCTACACACAAAATACAAATAAACAAGTAAAAATAAACATGAAAACAAGGAATTAACACTGATTAAGCTTGAATTAGGAACCGATTCGCGGGTATAAAACCCACTTATCAAAAACCCCCAAACTTAAAACGTGCTAGTCCTCGAGCACAAAATGAACTAACATGCTATGGAATGCAATGCAATGCAATGCAATGATATGTAATGTATCTAATCTATATGTCTACGAATTCAGCAGTAACATAGAGTCAAAATTATTCCTTCGGCCTTAGAGAAATCAAGCAAACACTACAACACTTATATCAAAACCAATCAATAACTCCTTATCAATCCTCGAATCTTAAACCGCTATTACTGGTATAGTTTGTGTGTGCTCCACATTCATGCTAACTGATACAATTGCAAATTTAATACATAACAACTTTCTTAGAAGGCATCATACAGTGTAAACTCAAGAAATCTAAAAATAATCTAGATCCAACTAAATTCAAATAATTACCAATATCGAGGGTCAACATGGAATACTTATGCTTTATTTTTCATCTACGGGGGCTTTGTGCTCTTATTTCCCGTTTTATTCTCTCATTTTTTTTCTTTTTTTTATACACATAGCTATGCAATGTCTTATTCCCTTAAGCTTTTCAATGCTACCTTAATGAGCTTTCGACCAATGACTCCCAGACCATTAAGACATTAGGGTGCTAGGTGTAAAGACAATCCCCTCGGGCTTACTTACTCAAGTAACAAAGGCCACAAAACTAGACAAGCACGCCACGATGTTTATTCATACTTTTATTTTATTTATTTTTTATTTTTATTTTTATTTTTATTTTTTTAGATAGCTCATATATCCCAAATATTCCCCCAAACTTAGGTTCTTGTCTAACTTTAGCCATCACTACTTGTTCCTGTCATTCTTTCATTCAAACTAGCATTGTCCTTTAGAACATTCTTATATATCAATTTGAACTAATCGGTCCACATAAGTGTTATTGACGTGCAAACCTTTTTATACCAGTTTCAAACATGCAAAAGATTCAATTCATAACTCAAAATTACATCATAGTTCTAATACTGGGTACTGTATTTATCTACTTAATCCCAATCTCATCATTGGCCAAAATAAAATGAACTACAACAACTGTTGGACATATGCAAAATAACACAATACTAACTAAAAAGTTATATATATATATATATATATATATATATATATATATATATATATATATGACAAACATAACATAACATGATGCAAGAAATAAATAATAACTATTTATGATCCTAAGCTACTATGCAACTATATGATTACATGAATGCAACTTTAACAATCCTAAACTAAACAATGAATTAACATATGCAGAATTAGCTAATGAAATCAAATATGCAACCATGAAATGCAAACAAGAAATTAAATCCCCCCAAACTTGAACATTATAATGCCCTCATTATGTAGATATAGCAATAAATAAACTTGAGGACTTCCATGTAATCGCCTAAGTCTGGGGTGGTGGTGGTGGTGGTTGTTCTTCTTCATCAGAGTCACTTGGTGGAAACCTTGGCATTGGGGCTGGCGACTGGTACGAGAATTAAGCATTTGGACTGAAGCTCTATAGTGTCGTATTCAAAGAAGCGAAGGATAGATTCATGGCTTCAAACATGCGGTCCTGTCTTGCTGCGAGTCACCGCATCTCCCTTCGTGCTTCTTTGTTGTGCTCATCCACTTGGCGTTAAAAATTTAGGAATTGAGGACTAGATATGATATCGGGCTGTGGTGCCGCCTCTGTTCCTTGCTCTCCCATTATCGCATCCTCCTGAAACTCGTCATCATCCGAGGTGTCTTCAGCGTCAACCTCGTCCTCCGAAGTTGAGAGAAATATAAAACCTACTCCTCTAGGATGTGACTCACCCCTGGCCCACACCGCATACCGCGCAATCATTCTAGAATCTAGTAGCTGAAGCGGCATCTGAGTGGGTTCATCATCGGACCATCTAAGACCCACTTGGCGACACAACCCATAAATGAGTGATGGATGTGGCAAGCTGTCTAAGAAATTACCTCATAAGCACCGTCGAATTGAAAAATTGATTATAGCCTTGACGTTGATGATGAAATCTTGCAAAATTACATACAAGAGTAATGCCTTTTCTTTGGTCACATCAGATGTGTGCATGGATGGAAACAACTTTGCTCATAAGAAGGCGTACCATATCTTTCCATACCTGCTGAGATCCTTACTGTGAAAAATAGTGCCTCCTTTTCGACCTTTGATCCATGTAGTTCCCGGCTTAGTCATGTCCTTTAGAATAGCCTCAAAATCTGGATCATTTTCATGTAAGTGAACGTACTAGCAATGTCTCAGTACTCTTAACTGGTAGTATATGTTGATAGCGTCGGCACTGAATGAAACTAATCTACCCTGCATAAAAGCATTGAAAGGGGCCTTGTCCTTGACGTTAGCATAAAATTCTTTGACCACACTTATAACGGCGGCCTCGGGTTCCTCCGTGAACTTGTTCCACCCTTTCTGATATATCTGTTGCATCATTTCACCTTCGACATGGTCCGGTACCAACCCCCGCTCCGGTATAAGTGTTTTTATCACCATGTAGTCGTAACGGTCAGCGGCGACGTAACTTTTGAATTTGCGTCGGTCAAAGGTTCGTGATTATAGCGTGGTGCCAAAACTCTTTCCCCGTTGCCTCTTTGATGTGGGTTTAGATGCCATTGAATACAAGAAGCCTTAACACAACTATTTCCCCCCCCCCCAAACTTCACTCACACAATCTGTCGAACACTTGGTGTGCACAATTGTTTATCCTCCAAACTTAATGAATTTGTGGTAACTATAGTGATAGAAGATAAAGAATTGACAAAAAAAACTTGCTCACTCTTAGCGTATGTCCAAATTTTTGCTCAACCCTAATCTTGAACTTCTGAGTATTGAAAATTTAGTGTGGTGAGGGAGAGGTTTTATAGAGATGGGGATATATGAGTTGAAGTAATGGAGTGAAGTAGTGGGGAAGTGGGTAATTGTGCTAATGAAGTGGGATGATAGAGATGACTTTTCCAAAATGTGGGTATAAAGCTTGGAGAATATGGATGGGAGTAGGAATTGTATGTGCGAAAGAAGTAGTAGTGGACTGAACTGATGTAGGTGTTGTGTTTCAATTGGAAAGTACGTAGGAGTGGGTATATGAAGATGTAAATGTCGAAAACTGCCGGTTCAAATTCGGGACCCCCGCCTTGGCGGGCATGCTTCCTGTAAGTGGACTGGAGAGACCCCCGCCCCGGCGGGGGTTTGTGCTTTAAGGGGCCCGCCCCGGCGGGCATGCCTCTTGTAATTGGCCTCTGGTTCCTTATTTCTTCCCTTCAACTCCAAACCATAATCATATTAAGATCATGTAATCCCATAAAACATAAATATGAGTAGATTTTGAGCATTCTAAGCATGATGGAGAGATTATCAAAAACATGCAACTTAACTAATAAGTAAATAAACTTATTCTATATTACTAATTATTCTAAACTATAATTTGATGGTTAAAAAAATATGAAGAATAAAAGTACGATTGGGTTGCCTCCCAATTAGCGCTTGATTTTAAGTCGTTCAGCCTGACTACTCCCTGTTTATAATACTTTGGATAATGTGATTGCGATGACATCCATGTTGGATTCGCCACCCCAATAGTGCTCCAGCCTTTGACCGTTGACCTTGAACGTTTCCAATGGATTCCTACTGTAGAGTTCAACGGCGCCATGTGAGAAAACTGTTTTAATGGTAAATGGTCCCGACCATCTTGATTTTAGCTTCCTTGGGAACAACCTCAACCTTGAGTTAAAAAGTAGTACTGATTACCCCGGCTCGAACGTTCTTTGCATGATTTTCTGGTCATGCCATTTCTTGACCTTTTCTTTGTATAATTTCGAGTTCTCGTAAGCTTGAAGTCAGAATTCATCTAGCTCGCTTAACTGAAGTAGTCTCTTTTCACCCACAACTGCTTGATCGAAGTAAAGTTTCTGAATAGACCAGTAGGCTTTATGTTGTAACTCCATAGGCAGGTGACATGCTTTTCCATAGACCAATTGATATGGTGACATACCAATTGGTATTTTGTACGCAGTCCGGTAGGCCCATAGTGCATCGTCCAACCTGAGAGACCAATCCTTTCTATTTGGGTTTACCACCTTTTCCAAGATTCTCTTCACCTCCCTGTTTGAGACTTCAGCTTGCCCACTTGTTTGGGGGATGATATGTCGTTGCCACCTTATGGTTGACCCCATACTTCGCAAAGAGAGCTATAAATGATCTATTGCAGAAGTGACTACCTTTATTACTTACAATCGTTCTTGGCGTGCCAAATCTCGTAAAAATATTCATCTGCAAGAATTTGAGAACCACTTTGGCATCATTAGTTGGGAGTGCTACGGCTTCAACCCATTCTGATACATAGTCAACCGCAAACAATATGTACTGATTATTGAATGGTGATGGAAATGGCCCCATAAAATCAATGCCCCAAACGTCAAAAATTTTAACTTCCAAGATTGTTTGTAGTGGCATCTCATTCCTTTTTGATATGTTGCCCACCCTTTGACATCTATCACAAATTTTAACAAACTGGTGGGCGTCCTTAAATAATGTAGGCCAATAAAACCCGACTTGAAGCACTTTTATCGATGTTCTCTCACTACCATAATGTCCCCCATATGCAGATGAGTGACATTCATGCAATATGTTCTTCACTTCACTGTAGGGCACACACCTTCTAATCATTTTATCTGCGCACTATTTGAATAGGTATGGCTCATCCCACATGTACCATTTGACGACATGTAGGAATTTCTTTTTCTGCTGGCGTGTAAGATCTGGTGGAAGGATGTTACTCACTAGATAATTCGCGAAGTCCGCGTACCATAAAAATTCCGTATTGATCCCAAACAGCTGCTCATCTGAAAATGACTCATTAATTACACATCTGTCCTCTTCCATTTTACCCTGATTTTCCAACCTAGATAAATGGTCTGTAACTTAAGTCTCCGTACCCTTTCTATCTTTTATTTCCAAATCAAATTCTTGGAGAAGGAGAATCCATTTGATAAGGTGTGACTTAGCATCTTTTTTTGAATTTAAGTACCGAATAGCCGAGTGATCTGTATAAACTACCACCTTTGTTCTGATTAAATATGCCCTGAATTTATCGAAGGCCTATACTACTCCAACTAATTCTTTTTTCGTAGTTGTGTAGTTCATTTGGGTCTCCGTAAGTGTTTTACTTGCATAGTATATGGTATGGAATACCTTATCTCGGCATTGACCCAAAACAGCTCCAACCGCATAATCGTTTGCATCGCACATTAACTCGAAGGGCATATTCCAATCTGGTGCGACGATAACTAGAGATGTAGTCAATTTCTTCTTCAATAGCTCGAATGCCAATTTTCACTCCTCATCAAACTTAAAAACCGAATCCTTCTCTAAAAGACTGCATAAAGGTTTTGCAATTTTGGAGAAGTCTTTTATAAATCCCCTATAGAACCCAGCATGTTTCAAAAGCTTCGAATTCCCTTAACTAAACTTAGTGGAGGAAGCTTTTCAATTGTTTCCAGCTTCGCTTTATCAACCTCTAATCCTTTAGCTAAAACCTTGTGACCCAAAATTATTCCTTCCTCAACCATGAAATGTCACTTTTTCCAGTTAAGTACCAAATTCGTGTATATGCATCTCTGTAAAACCATTACCAAATTCTCTAGACAAGCATCAAAATCATCCCCATAGAAAGAAAAGTTGTCCATGAAGACTTCCGTATTTTTCTCTACCATGTCCGAGAAGATGGCCATCATACACCTTTGGAAGGTAGCGGGTGCATTACACAAGCCGAATAACATTCTCCTGAATGCGAATGTGTCGTATGGGCACGTGAAAGTAGTCTTCTCTTGGTCTTCAGGAGCAATGACTATCTGATTATATCCTGAATATCCGTCCAATAAGCAGTAGTATTCGTATCCCGCTAATCTATCCAACATCTGATCGATAAAAGGAAGAGGGAAATGATCTTTGTGGGTCGCTTTATTTAACTTTCTATAGTCCATGCAAACCCTCCAACCAGTCCTTGTCAAAATTAGCTCATTGTCATCATTTTGTACCACGGTCACTCCTCCCTTTTTCGATACACATTGAACCGAACTTACCCACTTACTGTCGGAAATTGGGTAGATGATACCCGCGTCCAACTATTTCAGGATTTCTTTCTTCACTACTTCTTTCATAATTGGGTTAAGCCGTCTTTATTGCTCCACCGTTGGTTTTGCATCATCTTCCATTAGGATTTTGTGCATACAAAAGGATGGGCTGATTCCCTTGATATCCGCAATTTTCCATCTTATGGCCGATTTGTGATCCCCAAGCACTCTCAGCAACTTTTCTTCCTACAATTCGTTAAGTGCAGCAGAAATAATAACATGTAAAGAATTAGAATTTCCTAAATACGCATACCTGAGGAGTTTAGGGAGTGGCTTAAGTTCAAGAGTAGGTAGCTCCTCCAATGATGGTTTCATCCTTGTTGTGGCTCTTTCCTCTATGTGTAATGGTTCAAATGGTGCTTTGAATCTGTTAACTCATGGCAGGGAGTCTAGCATCTGCAAATAATCCACAAATTCCGGATCATCTAATTCTTCATCTCCCAATAATGTTGTTTCCAATGGATCGTTAACCAAACTTTTACCCATGTCTTCGCTGATTATCTGATCAATGATATCCATCCTGAAACACTCTTCTTCATCCATAGGGAATTTCATGGCCTTGAAAATATTAAACTTTACTTCTTGATCTTGGACCCTCATAGTTAGTTCACCTTTTTGTACATCGATGAGTGTCCTACCCGTAGCCAAGAAAGGTCTCCCAAGGATAATTGGGATGTTCTTATCTTCCTCGAAATCCGGAATTATAAAATCCGCAGGGAATATGAATTTATCAACCTTGTCTAAAATGTCATCCACAGTGCCTCTCGGGTATGTGACTGACCTATCCGCCAACTGCAATGAGATGTTTGTAGGCTTTAGAGCTGGCAAACCTAATTTTATATAAACTGATAACGACATAAGGTTCATACTTGCCCCCAAATCACATAAACACTTGTTGAACGCCATGTTCCCAATCGTGCACGGAATGGTGAAACTCCCCGGATCTTTCAACTTTGGTGGCAACTTTCGCTGTAAAACCACACTACACTCCTCTGTTAATGCCACTGTTTTGAAATCTTCCAACTTCTTTTTCCTAGACAGAATATCTTTCATAAATTTCGCATAACTTGAGATCTGCTCCAGGGCTTCTATAAAAGGGATGTGAATCTGAAGTTTCTTAAACACTTCCAAAAATTTTGCGAACTGCTTATCTAATTTCTGCTTTTGGACTTTCTGCTAAAACGACAGTGGAGGATAAACAACCAATTTGTCATCTAACTTTGTTTGTTCAACTTACTTTTCCTCACCCTGTTTTTCTTCAACCACTTTGTTCTCATCAACTTTGTCATCCGTTCTAACTGAATTTTCTGTATTTTTCCAATTTAGATGTTTTCCGCTTCTCAAAGTGATTGCCTGACATTGTTCGTGATTTCCCTTCGGATTTTTTTCGGTGTCACTTAGTAGAGTCCCTTGCGGTCTATTATTCAATGCTAATGCAATTTGTCCCATCTAGTTTTCCAAATTCTTGATGGCTAACTCTTGTGATTTCATGACCATTGCTTGGTTTTTCATAGCTACCTCGTTGCTTGTTATATACTTTGACAACAACTCCTCTAAATCTGATTTCCTCTCTTGATGTTGAGCTGGTTGTTGTTGTTGATTCTGAAATCCTGGGGGATAAGATGGGCGTGGAGCTTGCTGATGCTGATTATTACTCCATGAAAAATTAGGATGATTCCTATTCCCCGGATTGTATGTATTCTGGTACGTATTCGGTGGAATTCTGTTGTAGCTACCCACAAATTGCACGGACGTTGGGTTGATTGAACATTGATCTATAGGATGTTCACCCGTGCACAATTCACAAATAACTGTAACTTGTTGTGTCTGTACCCCTGACCAAGCATCAAACTTCTTAGCGAGCGCTACAATCTGCGCTGTTATTGCCGTCACTCCATCTACCTCTAACACTCCAGCTAAAATCTGCACTGTTATTGCCATGGGCCACTGATAATTGTTAGCTGACATTGTCTCTATCAATTGATATGCATCCTCATAATTCTTTGCCATAAAAGCTCCACCTGAAGCTGCATCAATACTGGTCCTGAGATTCCCATGTAATCCATTGTAGAATGTGTTTATTTGCAACCACTTAGGCAATCTGTGATGTGGGCATTTTCTGAGCAACTCCTTGTATCTCTCACATGCCTCGTACAATGATTCCCCATATTGCTGATCAAACATCGTAATCTCGTTTCTCATCTTTGCAGTCTTCACTGGTGGGAAAAATTTTGCTAGAAACTTTTGAGCCAGGTCATCCCATGTAGTTATTAAAACCCATAGTAGATAGTGTAACCAACTCTTCGCCTTGTCCCGTAGAGTGAGCGGGAATAAGCGAAGTCTGACTGCTTCATGCGACACCCCATTGTATTTGAAAGTGTCACATATCTCTAAAAAGCTGATCAAATGTTCATTCGGATCATCATTCGCTAATCCCCTAAACTGAACCGAGTTTTGGATCATCTGAATAGTCACAGGCTTAATCTCGAACGTGTTCGCAACTATAGTAGGACTGATGATACTCGACTGCAGCTCAGTCACCTTGGGTGTATCAAAGTCCCTCAACACTTTCTGGTCTTTGGCTTTTTAGAATTTTCGAAGTCGTCCCTTGTTTCCTTAATCCACTTACTTAGCCTTTGAAACCGTCTCTCAATGTCGTCCTCAAAAGGAAGCAAGTCTGGATTTTTAGATCGAGTTTGCATAAACCAACTTCAAAATCCTAAAACAAGACGAACAAAACAAAAAAAATAAAAATATTTAAGTAAAACTGGACTAATTAAACTGATATCGCAAAATGTTAAAATCTATACTAAAAGATCCCCGGCAACGGCGCCAAAAACTTGTTGGGTAAAATCTAATTACGCACAACACGCAAGCATACGTGGTCAACAAATAATATAATAGTAAGTAGAGTATCGTTCCCACAAAGACTTTTAATAAGAAATTAACCCTTACAATTACCAATTTCCTATTAACCCTAATTTTATTAAACTAACCAATTTCAAATTTGTAACTAAAAGTATTAAAAATGTTAAAAATTACCAAACAATCAACAAACCCTAAAAATTGAATTTTTTAAATAAATATTGAAAAATTAAGCTTACGACTTCACTCTAAGAATCACTCTGATTATTACACCTTTATTCCAGTTTAATTCACTATCCCAAATCCGTAAATTAGATACCTCTCGATGTATTAATACCGTATTAACTCAAATCCGTAAATTAGATAGAATCAAGTTAAACACTTTAATCAACTAACTCACTATATCTCTATGTGAATTACAATTAAAGAAGGTTTAATTTCAAGTTCTTTATCTGATTACATGCGATGTCAAGCATATCTCTACCCTAACATTCATCAAGATTCTGTTCATTCACAAAATTCAAGAACACATGCTATATTAACTAAGTCTAGACTCGTACTTCCTCTCTTTAATCCATACAAGTCCACAAAGAATTGTTGATAAGGCAATTCACAAATTCAAGCTCAAATTAATATATATAGACTGGATAATAGCTTATTAAACTGAAAATCAAAGTTACATAACCATCGTTCCACTTAAAGATCCATCATAAGCCTAAAAAGTAATTTAGTTCATGATAAATGAAATAAACACTGAATAAATTAAAGATATCATCCTTTCAATTACAAATAAACTAAAAGAAAAGAATAACTTAGAACCACCCTTTTCTTCAGCTCAAATTACAATCGATATGAAAAATCCTTCAAAATCTTCTCTTCAATGCTTTCTCTCCAAAATCTGTATTCTTGTTCTCTGTTAATTCTCTTTTGTATCGTCCTCTTGATCTTGTTGTTTTTGATGTAGTTATATGTTTACACCCACAATCTGAGTGAAATCCTACTCCATCTAGAGTCCCCAAGCAATGCAATCACTTAAACTCACGTTTTTAGCAGTGTTTGAAGGCAACAAGGACTGTACTATTTTGGGACCCCCCGCCCCGGCGGGGGTATAAGCTTGCAAATGGCCCGCCCCGGCGGGCTAGGCTCCTGTCATCTGACCTTGTTTTGCTCTATTTTCCCCATTTCTTGCCATAATTTCACCCTTGTTTTGATCATGTGACACACCACCAAACCTACACACAAAATACAAATAAACAAGTAAAAACAAACATGAAAAAAAGGAATTAACACCGATTAAGCTTGAATAAGGAACCGATTCGCGGGTATAAAACCTACTTATCAGTATGTATCGATCTATCTGGTCTCACTAATCTCCTTTTTAGTAATCCATTGATTGGGAACATATTAGTTTTAAGTTATCTAAGAATTTAGATCTCATTAGCATGATCTCATCGTGATTCTAAAAGCATTGCTTAAAACTATGGGTTTATCACATATTATAAAAATAACACCATGTAGATAATTAAATACTTTTAATAAATAATTCTTTCATTAATAAATAAATAAGAATGATTACAAAGTATATGCTTTATCATCATACATGATTGGCTTGTATGCATACTACTTTCAATCTCCCACTTGCACTAAAGCCAATCGTCGTGCTATCTCATACCCATCTTCTCTAAGTGACGATCGAACTGTTGTTGTGTTAACACTTTAGTAAATGAATCTGCAATATTGTCTTGAGAGTCCACACGCTCCAGGGCGACGTCTCCTCTTTCAATGATCTCTATGATCAAATAAAACTGCCATAACACATGTTTGGATTTCTGATAAAACATGGGTTCCTTAGCATGCGTAACATCTCCGGTGTTGTCACAGGATAAAGGTACTAGTCCTGTAATGCTAGGAACCACACCAAGTTCGGTAATGAACTTCTTCATCTAAATAGCTTCCTTTGCAGCTTTACTTGCAGCTATGTACTCTGCCTCTATCACTGAATTAGCAACTGTTTGCTGTTTGGAACTCTTCCAACTCACTGCGCCACCGTTTAAGGTAAACACATACCCCGAAATGAATTTACTATCATCTTGGTCTATTTGAAAACTTGAGTCTGTGAAGCCCTCTAATTTCAATTCAAACCCACTGTAGACAAGAAATACATCCTTAGTTCTTCTTAAGTACTTTAGGATATTTTTCATTGCCTTCCAATGCTCTTCTCCTAGATTTGACTGATATCTGCTTGTTACACTAAGTGCATGAGGGACATCCGGTCTAGTACATATCATACCGTACATGATAGATCTTATTGCTGAAGTATAAGTAATCTTACTCATACGGTCTCTCTCCTCAGGTGTCTTTGGGGCCTATTTCTTCGAGAAATTTATTCCATGGCTCATCGGCATGAGACCTTTTTTGGAATCTTCCATGCTAAACCTCTTTAGCATCGAGTCAATGTACGTTCCTTGGGACAAGTCAAACATCCTTTTAGATCTATCTCTATTGATCTTTATCTCCAAAATATAGGATGCTTCACCCAAATCCTTTATAGAGAAGTGTTTAGATAACCATATTTTAATTAATTGTAGCATAGGAATATCATTCCCTATCAGTAATATATCATCAACATATAATACAAGGAATGAAACAGCGCTCCCACTAAACTTCTTGTACACACATGGTTCATCCTCATTTTTGATAAAATCAAACTCTTTGATTTTCTCATCAAAATGGATGTTCCATCTACGAGAAGCTTGCTTCAATCCATAAATGGATCGTTGTAGCTTACAGCCTTAATTTGTTCTAACCTTTAAAATAAATCCCTCTAGCTGGGTCATATACACATCCTCCTCAAGTTTTCCATTGAGGAAGGCCGTTTTCACGTCCATCTGCCAGATTTCGTAGTCATGATAAGCTGCAATCGCAAGCAAAATTCGAATGGACTTGAACATCGCTACTGGTGAGAAGGTTTCGTCATAGTCAACTCCTTGTCTTTGTTTGAAACCTTTTGTGACCAGTCTGGCTTTATAGGTCTCTACCTTGCCATCTTCTCCAGTCTTCATTTTAAAGACCCATTTACACCAACTAGGCTTAATGCCTTCAGGTGGTGAAACCAAAGTTCATATTTGATTTTCATACATGGAGTCCATCTCAGATTTCATGGCTTTTTGCCACTTCTCTGAGCCTTTATTACTCATAGCCTATTTTTAATTCAATGGATTATCATCTTCTATGATGTGTACCTCATCTTCATCCTCTATGACAAGTCCATACCTATTAGGTATCTTTGGTACTCTTCCAGATTTACAAATAAGGTGTGGCACAGAAGGAATCTATACTTGGACAGGGTCATCCATTTGATCTGTAGTGGTTTGTGGTTCTTGAATTTCTTCAAGATCTATTTTCCTCCCACTAGCCCCTTCAACGATAAATTCCTTTTCAAAAAAAGGCAGCATGTTTGGCAACAAACACCTTTTGTTCAATAGGATTGTAGAAATAGTATCCTAAACTTTCTTTAGGATATTTCACAAACGTACACTTATCAGATCTTGTTCCTAACTTATCATTCTGAAACCTTTTCACATAAGTTGGACATCCCCAAATCTTACCATGCTTAAGACTAGGCTTCCTCCATGTCCACATCTCATATGGAGTCTTAGAGACAGATTTCGAGGGAACCATATTTAGTAAATATGTAGCCAATTCTAGGGCATATACCCAGAATGACACCGGAAGAAAACTCATCATGGAACGAACTATGTCCAACAGTGTTTAATTTCTCCTTTCAGATACACCATTCAGTTGTGGTACCCCTGGTGGAGTCCATTGTGAGATTATACCATTTTCTTTGAGATAATTGAGAAACTCACTACTTAAGTATTCACCTCCTCGATCTGATCAAAGAATCTTAATACTTTTACCAGTTTATTTCTCTACTTCACATCTTAACTCTTTGAACTTTTCAAATGATTCAGATTTGTATTTCATTAAATACACATATCCAAATCTTGAGTGATCGTCAGTGAATGTAATAAAATAAGAATACCCTCCTCGTGCATTCATTGTCATAGGTCCATATACATCTGTGTGTACCAACGCTAACAACTCTGTAACTCTTTCTCCTTTTCCACTAAAAGGAGATTTAGTCATTTTTCCCATGAGACAAGATTCACAAGTTGGATATGATTTATAATCCGATAGCTCTAAGAGACCATCTTTATACAACTTGGATAATCTTGTTTCATTAATATGACTGAGTCTATAGTGCCACGTGAAGGTATAATTTACATCATCTCTTTTCTTTTTCTTAGTTTGTTCAATTTGAAGTATATTTTCATGCAAGTCAAGAATGTAAAGTCCATTTCGTAAATTACCAACACTATATAAAACATTATTATTATAAATAGAACAACTATTGTTCTTTATTATAATGTCAAAACCATCCATATACAATACAGATATTGAAATAATGTTTCTAATAAGTGACGGAACAAAATAACAATTATTTAAACTAATGGACTTGCCCGTAGGCAGTGCTAAACAATAAGTCTCTACAGCTAATGCAGCAACATTTGCTCTATTTTCCACTCGTAGGATGACCTCATCCTTGCTCAGTTTTCTACTTCTGACCAGTCCCTGTATATTATTATATATGTGAGAACCATAGTCGGTATCCAATACCTAAGTAGAAGATTGACTTTCAGAAAAATTGATTTCAATCATAAACAAACCTTGATTAGGATTCGAAGCTTCTCCAAGCTTCTTCTGCTTTTGTTCCACAAGATAATCCTTGCAGTTACTCTTCCAGTGACCCGACTTGTTGTAATAGAATCAAATTCCTTTGCTAGCTGGATCAGGTTTCTTTTGAGCCTTCACTTTTGCCTTTTCTTTAGCCTTCTTGGATTTCTTCTTTTCAGAAGATACCTTGGGCCTCTTCCTTTTCTTTGAAGAATCATCCACCAATAAGACATGGTTCTTCTTGGATGGGAAGTGACCTTCAGTAGTTTTCAACATGTTAAGTAACTCAGGCAAGCTGACGTCCAACTTATTCATGTGAAAATTCACAATAAATTATGAAAAGGTGTCAGGGAGTTACTGCAAGATCAAATCTTGACTCAACTCCCCATCCATGACGAACCCAAGCTGTCCAAGACGTTCAATGAGATTGATCATCTTTAGGACATGAGTCTCAACGGTAGTACCCACGGTCATCCGAGATCAGAAGAGCTCCTTAGATATTTCATATCTAGCAACAGCATAGTAGGAGCATCCATGGTTTCATGCTGACGCTAAAGCTCGTTACTCATGGATGCGAGCATGATGCATTGAGCCACAGATGCATCATCTTGCCACTTTTTAAAAGTAACAATCTCTTCCTCAGAGGCTGTCTCTACAACTTTTATAGGTACGGGCAAATTTAGGACATAAGAAATCTTTTCAGCAGTGAAAACAATTCTCAGATTCCTTAACCAGTTTGTGTAATTCGGTCCGGTCAGTTTGTTAGCATCAAACATGCTATGCAGTGAAATTAGTGAATGTGACATTTTCAAAATTCTGCAGGTAAAAATATAATATTTTAGCAAATATTTATTTAATTAATTACCAAAATAAATTAGGTCTTATTTTATATTGGTATCTCTCACTATTTTTTTCAAACTATATTACCCTCATGAATATAGTTCAGCAATATCTAATTAAAGATTTGCTAGTGAGAATAAGGATCCAATTTCAAATGTATATAGCCTTGTGCGTGCACAACAAACTATATATAAATAAATAGGTAGACAACTCTTGTCAATTACATCATCATGTAACTCCTTATATTTTGCCTCTTAAATCATAATGGTCAAGTGTGTGAACATCCGAACTAAGATGACTTAAGTTAAGTCATACCCAGCATTTCCATATAAGTGAAGAGAAAAATGCGTCCCTTGTGTGTGCACAACAAAGCGTAATGTTCAATTCCTTATAAACATCATATGTAATAAAAACAACATCTCAAATATTTAATACTCGCCTTGTGTGTGCACAACAAACTCATATTAAATATTCAATGTTCTATTATTTTTATCATGCTAGAAAGCGACGCTCGATATTCTAAATATCTTTGAACATTACAACTTAATATAATTTCATTGAGTGGTTTGTTATTATTAGTCTCATCTTGTTTAGCGCGCATGCAAATATATATATATAAAATACGCTTCATATTATTAAACATGCGAAGCATGTTTGTATAATATATAATATATATAATACTAGCATGCACATATAGAATACTATATTCTACCCAGATTTATTATGGACTTTATTCTAGTTTGGTTTCCTAGAGCCACCAAGTGAACCAAAAGGTCAAACCCTAGGGTGCAAGAAAAAATATTTAAATATAACTATTACATTTAAACTCGGGCTCCATTACAAACGGGTCTTCGAGTGCTCCTTTCTCCTTGATCTCTGGTTATTCAAAAAAATTCTAACTAATCCTATTACATAAACTATTTAATTTAAATAGAAACATTGATCAGCAGTCAAGGGGAAGTATAAAGGAGAGAGATAGAATTTACATTAAGAAGAAAACTAGAAAAGACAATGTACGCAGACCCCATTTAATAAAACACATTCATTCAAGCATCCAACAAAATAAATCCAATCACATTGGTCAATAGTCCATAATCAACCCCATTTATTATCATACATATCATCATATGTATCAATAAATAAAAGCATTCCATATATATATGAATATCATTTAATGGACATTTTTTAAATTGCATAAAATTCAATTTCAAGATTAAAATAAACTCTTTATTTTAATTATAAAATTATTATTATTATTATTATTATTATTATTATTATTATTATTATTATTATTATTATTATTATTTTATATATATATATATATCATATTAACCGTTTACAAGAAACATTACATCACGTGAATCACCTGAAGATATCCACTTTTACCATCATATATATATATATATATATATATATATATATATATATATATATATATATAATCATTATCCGTGAAGCAACATGTCAACGCAAATCATGGATTCAGCGGAAGAAAAAAAAACGTACCGATTTTCAAAAATAGTTTCGCGATTTTTTTAATTTTTTTAAATAATAATTTTATACAATAAATTATGCCCAATAAGTTATTCTAAATACATACCCATACATATATGGAATCAAAATAATTAATAATTCGCATAAAGTTTGGCTCTGATGCCACTGTAAGATTTTGTGAAGATCAAAGTAGCAATCAAATTGCAAAATTAGCAGAAGCAAAATAAAATCATATTTTAAAAATTTTTACAAACCAATTACCCCGGATCATCCTTTATGCATATTATTAATTAAAACGAAGAACAAGAAGTTATGAAATCATACTCTTGTAGATACGAGCTTCCACATGTACGAGTTCAACTCCTACTTCTCTGCGATCTCCTTGAATCTCCGAGTAGATTCATTCATTTGATCAATGTTAGCCACCCAAGTATATGGCCTCTAGAGGTGATCCACTAAGGAAGAAAAATTTTCAAGAAGAATGGTGTATTGCCTCAAACCCTAGTTTTTCCTATCTCTGTAGAAAAGGGGGCGTACTCTCCAACTATTAGAATTACGTATATTTTATATCTGATATAAGGCTCACCTTATAAAGCTATCAGGTAACTCTATTTAATTAAAATAAGGTATTATTTATTTAATTAAACTCCTTTAATTAATTGGGCTCCCTAATCTTATTAGAGGTGATTAATTAAACTCTTTTAACTAATTTTGCCTCCTAATCCTATTAGGAATAAATGATAGTACTTATATTAAATTAATTCATAAACTCTTTTAGAAATTAAAATAATAATAATTGTAATAATATTAATAAGACTCCTCTTATTAATTTATATGTATTTAATATTTTTAAAATATTAAGTAATAAATATTAAGCTATTTAATTTATTCTATCACCATAGATTAAATTAAATATACTTAACATATTATTACGATTATGCCATTAACTTCTTAAATAAGTATTCTTTTTTTTATGGTGTGACCCTTTAGGTTCTCCATATTAAACCGGTTGTGAATAAATCAATTAGAACAATTCTAATCTTATTTAAATAAATAAATTAAATTATTAATTTATTTAAATAAATAATATTTATTCTACAATAGGGATAAGTGTCCCTAGCGATTAACGATTTTCCAGATAATATAGATTTTAACATTAATTATAAAAGAACCTTTGAGTAAATAGTTACCATACAATTCAATTATTCTACCATACAATGTCCCAATTAAATATAAGACATGAAATTACTGTCAAGTCTTATTTTATTTAATTATATGTATTTCGATTTCTAAATGCACAACTCCTAATGAATACAAATTAGAAACTACTTTCTAATTTCATACCACCTTGGCCAAGGATTCCTGGGTTGTCATTTATCGAATCACATATGACATTTCTCTTATTTTACTAAAAGTGATAGATTTTTTATTGATCATTCATTATCTCCATATATAACTTATTACACCCAAGTATACCCTTTGATATACTCTAAGAGTCTTAAGGAATAAGTCAAAGTATAATTCAATATATATACGATACTATGATGATCTCAAGTCTAAGGATCATTTGTACTACTATCACTGCAGGAATTCTTATTGACAGGCAAGTAAAACTCCATTAGGTATTCCTTAGCGAGTCACGTTTACTGAACTTATTCTCAAATAAGCACCTACATACTTGCTTTAGTGTCTCCACACAAATGATCATGAGATCAATCATCCTCATCCAATGAGCAAGCAATGTATGTGTTGGGTAAAATCTAATTACGCACAACACGCGAGTATACGTGGTCAATAAGTAATATAATAGTAAGTAGAGTATCGTTCCCACATAGACTTTTAATAAGAAATTAACCCTTACAATTACCAATTTTCGATTAACCGTAATTTTATTAAACTAACCAATTTCAAATTTGTAACTAAAAGTATTAAAAATATTAAAAATTATCAAACAATCAACAAACCCTAAAAACTCTATTTTTCAAATAAATATTGGAAAATTAAGCTCACGACTTCACTCTAAGCATCACTCTGATTATTACACCCTTATTCTAGTTTAATTCACTATCCCAGTTTATTAATCAAAGACACGAAAGTAGAACTAGCTACCTCTCGATGTACTAATGCCGTATTAACTCAAATCCACAAATTAGATTGAATCAAGTTAAACACCTTAATCAACTAACTCACTATATCTCTATGTGAATTATAATTAAAGAAGGTTTAAGTTCAAGTTCTTTATCTGATTACATGCGATGTCAGGCATATCTCTACCCTAACATTTATCAAGATTCTGTTCATTCACAAAATTCAAGAACACATGCTATATTTGAAAGTAGTATGCACACAAGCCAATCATGTTTGATGATAAAGCACATACTTTGTAACAATCTTATTCATTTATTAATAAAAAGTATTAATTTATTAAAGGCTTATAATTATATACATGATGTTCTTTTATAATATGTGATAAACCCATAGTTTTAAGCAATGATTTTAGAATAATGATGATGATCATTCTAATGAGATCTAAATTCTAAGAAAGCTTAAAACTAAAATAGTTCCCAATGGTTGGATTACTAAATTGGGGATTAGTGAATCCAGATAGATTGGTACATACGTTGCTTGCTCATTGGATGAGGATGATTGATCTCATGATCATTTGTGTAGAGACACTAAAGCAAGTATGTAGGTGCTTATAAGAGAATAAGTTCACTGAACGTGGCTCGCTAAGGAATACCTAATGGAGTTTTACTTCCCTGTCAATAAGAATTCTTGTAGTGATAGTAGTACAAGTGATCCTTGGACTTGAGATCATCATAGTATCTTGTGTATGATGAGTTATACTTTGACTTATTCCTTAAGACCCTTAGGGTATATCAAAGGGTATGCTTGGGTATAATAAGTTGTACATGGAGATAATGTATGATCAATAAATAATCTACCACTTCTAGTAAAAGAAGAGAAATGTCCTATGTGATTCGATAAATAACAACCCAGTAGTCCTTGGCCAAGGCAGAATGAAATTAGAAAGAAGTTTCTAATTTGTATTATTTGGAGTTGTGCATTTAAGAGTCGAAATACATGTAATTAAATAAAATAAGACTTGACAGCAATTCCATGTTTTATATTTAATTGGGACATTGTATGGTGGAAGGATTGAATTGTACGGTAACTATTTACTCAAAAGTTCTTTTATGATTAATGTTGAAATTTATATTATCTGAAAAGTCGTTAATCGCTAGGGATACGCTAGGGAGGCTTATTCCTATTTTAGAATAAATATTATTTATTTAAATAAAGTAATAGTTTAATTTATTTATTTAAATAAGATTAGAATTATTCTAATTGATTTATTCACAACAGGTTTAATATGGAGAACCTAAAGGGTCACACCATAAAAGGAAGAATAATTATTTAAGAAGCAAATGGCATAATCGTAATAATAAGTTAAGTATATTTAATTTAATCTATGGCGATAGAATAAATTAAATTGCTTAATATTTATTATTTAATATTTTAGAAATATTAAATATAAATTAATAAGAGGAGTCTTATTATTATTATTACTATTATTATTATTTAATTCCTAAAGGAGTTTGAGAATTAATTAATAAAAGTACTCTCTTATACTATATATATATATATATATATATATATATATATATATATATATATATATATATATATATAATGCAAATATGCTTCGCATGTTAATTAATATGACGCGTATTTTATATATATGTGCATGTGCGCTAAACAAGATGAGACAAATTAATAATAAACCCCTCAAATTTTTTATATTAAGTCCTAAGTGTTCAAAGATATTTGGAATATCAAACGTCGCCTTCTAGCATGATAAAAATAATAGAGTATCAATTAATTATTATAAGTTTGTTGTGTCACCACAAGGCTTATCTTAATTCTTTGAAATGTTAATTTTATCACATTTGATGCTTATAAAGAAAATTGAACAATGTTATTTTGTTATGTCACCACAAGGATAATGTTTTTCTTTTTTGAATATATGAAAGTGCTAGGTTGGACTTAACTCGGATAATTTTGATTCGGATGTGCCACCACTTGATCAAAATAATCTAAGAGACAAAATACAAGGAGTTGCATAGTTGATGTAATTAACAAGAGTTGTCTACCTATTTATTTATATATAATTTGTTGTGCACACACAAGGCTATATACATTTAAAATGGGATCCTTATTCT
Organism: Panax notoginseng; assembly: GCA_016801055.1. Taxonomy (NCBI): domain Eukaryota; kingdom Viridiplantae; phylum Streptophyta; class Magnoliopsida; order Apiales; family Araliaceae; genus Panax; species Panax notoginseng. The sequence continues at coordinate 155,554,676 of CM029022.1, read as the reverse complement.
CACTAGCATATCTTTAATTAGATTTTGTCGAACTATATAAGTGAGGGTAATATAGCTTGATGAAAATAGTGGGATATACCAATTTAAAACAAGACCTAAATTATTTTGGTAATTAATAAAAGAATGTATGCTAAAATATTGCTAATTACAAATTCATTTACTGAATTTTACAATGTCTAAATTACTATCACTGCAAAACATATTAGATGTTAATTAACCAGACCGAATTAAACAGATTAGTTAAGAAAATTGAGAATAGTTCTCACGGCTGAAAAGCTATCTTATGTCCTTAATACGCCTATCCCTGCAATGGTTGCAGACAATGCCTCTGAGGTAGAGATTGCAATTTTTAGAAAGTGACAAGATGATGCACAGTTGGCTCAATGCATCATGCTCGCATCCATAAGTAACGAGATTCATCGTCAGCATGAAACTATGGATGCTCTTACTATATTCTTGCACATCAAGTAGTTGATGGTGAGGAAAATAGGACTGATAGATATCAGATATCTAAGGAGCTCTTCCGATCTAGAATGACTGATGACACTACAATACATATAAAAGTCCTTAACAAAATCAATTCGATTGATCAATAAAGATAACGGATTTTTTCATGGATGGAGAGTTGAGCCAAGATTTGATCTTGCACTCACTCTCGGACTCCTTTCACAATTGTTGTGAATTTTTTATATGAACAAGCTAGATATCAGCTTCGTTGATTTGCTTAACATGTTAAAAAATGTTGAGAGTCATTTTTCAACCAAGAAAGACTAAGTCTTACTGGTAGGGGCCAAAGGATCTTCTAAAATGAAGAACGATTCTAAGAAGGTAAATAGAAAAGGCATAAATAAAGGATAATAAGAATAAAACTGATACGGATAGCAAAGGAGTTTGCTTCCACTACAATAAGCCAAGACACTGGAAAAAAAATTGCGAGAAATATCTTGCAAGGCTAACCAGAAGAAGCTTAGTGAAGTTTCGGTTACAAATATAATTTTTGTTCATGATTGAAATAACTTTTTTTCTTTAAGTCAAGGTTCTACTTGGGTATTGTATACCAACTTTGGTTATCATAAATATATATTTATGAAAGGACCAAGCAGAAGTAGAAAGCTAAACAAGAGACAAGTAATCCTATGTGTGGAAATGAAGCAAAGTTGCTACATTAGCCATAGAAACTTATAGTTTAGCAATGCCTATGGGCAAATCTATTAAGTCAATAAGTTGTTATTGTATTCTAATTATTGTTAGAAACATTATTTCCATTTCGTTGTTAGACAATGAAATCTTTAGTATTATATTTAAGAACAATTGTTGTTCTATTTATAATAATAATGTTTTGTATAGAACTGAAATATTACTTAATGGATTTTGTATACTTGACTTACGTGAAAATAATTTTGCATATTGAACAAATTAGTATAATAAAAGGAAATGATCATTCAAAGAGTTGAATGTGTGTATTTACTGAAATACAAGTGTGAATTATTTGAAAGGTTCAAAGAATTCAGAAGTGAAACAATTTGGCAAAGTATTAGGATTCTTTGATCGGATCAAGGAAGGAATATTTGTTCAATGAGTTTCTAGATCATCACAAATAGTTTCCTCATAATGGACGCCTCCTAATACGTAATAATTGATTGATGTATCTGAAAGAAAAAATTGCACCTTGTTGAACATGGTGCGATCCATAATGATTTTACCGACATTCCAGTAACCTTCTGGGATAATGTCCTAGAAATGACTACATATCTACGAAAAGGTAACCTTAAAATACAGCCCCAAGACTCCATAAAAGTTATGGACAGGGAGGATTCCTAATCCTAAGTATGTTAAGATAAGGGGTTGTCCAACTTATGTGAAAAGGTTTCAAAGGATAAGCTTGGGACAAGATTTGACAAGTACAGATTTGTGAGACATCCTAAAGTAAGTTTAGGGTATATGTTTTATAATCCTACTTAGCAAAAGGTGTTTATTGCGAAACACGCTACCTTCTAAGATAAAGGTGTTTATCATTAAAGGGGCTAGTGGGAGGATAATAGATCTTGAAGAGTTCAAGAACCACAAAATATTATAAGTCAAATAAGAGGAACCTGTAGATAGAACTATTATACCATAATCGAATCGTAAATCTGGAATAGTACCGAAGATACCTGGGAGGTATGGATTCATCATGGATGATGATGATGATGATGTACACATCATAGAAAATGATGATCCAGTGACATACGATGATGTAAGAGTTGTAGACACTCAGAGAAATGGATTGAAGCAAGTTTCTCAAATATGGAATATTTGTTTTGATGAGACAATCAAAAGAGTTTAATTTTATCAAAAATAAAAATAAACCTAGTGTGTACAAAAGGGTCAGTGGGAGCATCGTGACATTTCTAGTATTATATGTTGATATACTACGGATATGGAATGACATGCCAATGCTAGAATAAGTAAAGATAAAGTTGTCTAAACATTCCTCCATGAATGATTTGGGAAGAGTATCTTAATTGGGGATACAAATTGTCGACGTCAGGATTTTTAATTGTCCCTTTCCGTTACTTGTTTTTTGGTGTTCTCATTTTAGGTGAGATTTATTTGAAAAAATAAGTGAAAAAGGTCCGATATGTATAATGTCGGCGATTGGACTATAAGAGTCTCCAGTTAGTTTTTTAACTGGTTATACCAACACAACTGAGAAAAAGTTTGCACATTGACCCAGTGATGTGACACTGCTAAACGGGTCGGTGAAACCGAGATTCATTATGGTCCAAGGACTTGGTTATGCGGAGGGAAGGTGTTAGGCACCCCCCGACATCCATGTTACCACGGTGACCGCCTCTTTCTAAGAAACTGTTATCTGAATGTGTGTGTGTGTGGGTCAATGTGTTGTTATTTGGAAGTAGTGTGAGGCCTCGTTCGCACCTATATACACAGGGTTTGAATTTTATGTAAAAATTCAATTTTAAGCAAGATATGACAGTGATGTTTTATAAAAGAGATTTTTCAAACCCTGATGCTCAATAGTAATTGAGACCTTTTACACTCTCATTTTATTCCGTATTCGGCTGGATTGATTTTATTTGACAGATGCGAAGCATTCGTACAAAAATAATGTACAAAAAGGTGTTGAATTCCTCGTGGGTATGAAAACCATCTGAGGAAATCCAAACATCACAGATATATTTACAAGCTGCTTACAGCTGAAAAGGTCTATCACGGGAACCGAATCTAGATTCAGGGGACTGAATCTGTGATCACATGATTCCTAGGCTCACATGATGCCGCAATTGATATAAAAGCATTAAGCAGGTATATATATAAAAGCCGTAAATATATATATATACATACATGATCACCAGCCATGGAGCACATCCATGGGGGATCAGAAATATAAATAAAGCTGTAAAAGCTATCAACCGCCACAGAGGAAACTCCAAGCGGGACGAAATGTACAGAAAGCTGTAAAAACGGTCAACCACCACGAAGTAAACTCCAGGTGGGACGAAATTTGTGTGTGTGTATATATATATATATAAGCATATAAACGCACCGAATATAAAATCCAGGCTCATCGGACAAAGTCCAACAACAGTTAATATATATAAGTATATATATATTAAAGCAGTAAACGCACCGAATGTAAAATCTAGGCTCACCGAACAGAGTTCGATAGCAGTTCATATATATAATTATATATATAAGAAAGCCATTAAACGCACCAGACATAAGTCTAGGCTCATCGAACAGAGTTCGACACGCAATTCATATATATATATATATATATATATATATATATATATATATATACACACACACACACACACACAAAAGCAATTAAACGCTCCAGACCGAAGTCTAGGCTCAATCGAGGCATAACTCGATAATGTTACTCCATATATATAAATATATATATATATATAAATATATATGTATATACAAACTAAAAATAAACCACGGACCAAAGTCCGGGAAAAAGTGTGCAACACGACTCTCAACGTGTAGAAGGGTGTGTGCAAAGATGAAGAGAAAAACTTTAAAGTGTGAAAGAAGGCTTACAGTGGGCTGCCAAAGAAGATTTCAATATATTTAAAGTGGGTAAACACTGCTTTTGTAGGTATAAAATAAGCTATATGTGAGCTCACAAATGTTTAAAATGAGAAAGCACTCAGTCTGGGGTGAGTACAGAGCAAATTAGGCAGGGCTTCCTCGCCGTTTTCTCTTACAAAATGGCAACCCCAAGCCCTCTATTTGTAGAGGGTGCGGCTGGGCCGCTGGTAGACCAGAGGCAACCCAGGTTGGCCCTAGTTTTTTGGGTCGGGTCGTCTCAAAGTACGTGCACTCAGGCACTGTAATGTCCACTCGAACTTTCAGAAGTGCAATCCGGGCATCCGTTTAAGGTATACAGGACCTATTTCGGACCACCGTTGTCGATAGTTGTACGATGGCATGGGATTAGAGTTTGTGCGAAGTCATTGAAGATGGGACGGTGCCCTCCGGTATTCAAGCTTCAACTTTCATCCGTTACCCCGCACAATAGTCACTCGGGATTGGTTAGTCTTATGGGACACTGTTGCGTAGAGACGTTGAGACGACGTGGCGTGGCATCGTGTTGGTCAGATGACGATGTTTCCCCTCACCGGTGTTATCGCCAGATTGGGTTGATAAAGCAGACGTTGCTCAGCTTTGCTGGGATTGGACTACTATAATTTGTTGAAAGTCCTCATTGTCATCTTTGAGGTGTGCCTGTCTTCCCAATGTTATCGTCGGGCTGGTACAGCAGTGTATCTCATTGTGAGCACCGAGATTGAAGCTGGTCGCACTTGTAACAAGAATTTTCAGGGTTATTGCCGAAATTGCATTCCTTGGGGTTATCACCAAGGTTGGTGGCTATTCCCATGGTTGGGACTGAGACTGGATACCTCGGGATTATCTTCGAGATTAATCGGTCTTCTCCGGTGTATGTTCCGGTATTGATCTGCATGCCTCAGGGTTATCTCCGAGATTGGAATTGTTACTCCCAGATTGTGATCCGGGGTTGATGCTGAACTTCCGGTAGTATCCGGCATGAATATGGATCGTTTTTCAGGGTTCCCTCTTAAAAAACGAATATACTCTCCTTCAATGTTAGTGATAGGTGTATAGAAAATTTTGAGTGTCCACACAAATCTATATAGATAGATTCAAGAGGATGCTCGACTTAACCCAAGGAACGTATATTTATTTGATGCTAAAGTCGTTTAGCATGGAAAACTCCAAGAGTTTTCTCATGTTGATGAGTCATGGAGTGTATCTCTCTTAATAGTCCCCATAGACTCATAAAAGAGAGATCGCATGAGTAACTATCATGTATGCACTGAAATGTACGAGACTTGATGTTGATCGGTCATATTTTGGAGAAGATCACTGTAAGATAGTGAAAAACATCTTAAAGTACTTAACCGACACTAAGGATGTGAATAAAATATATGGTGGGTCTAAATTAAAACTAGAGGGCTTAATAGACTCAAGTTTTTCAGACAAACCAATACGACAGAAAATTCACTTTAAGGTAAAGCGTTACCTTGAACAGTGGTGCAGTGAATTGAAAAGGTTTCAAACAGCAAAGTGTTGCTAGTTTAGTGATAAAGACAAAGTATATAGCTATAAATGAAGCTGCAAGTTGATTATTTGGATGAAAAGTTCATTACAGAACTAGGAATAGTTTCTAAGTCTCATCTTGGATCTAAACATGTGTTGTGGCACTTTCATTTGATTATAGGAATCATTGAAAGATGGAAAATCACTATAGAGATAGTGGACTTTCAAGAACAACATTACATATCCATTAACTAAAGATTATCCAACAACAGGATAATCGTCACTTAGAGAAGAAGGGTATGAGATACCATGGCGATTGGCTTTAGTGCAAGTGGGAGATTGGAAGTAGTATGCACACAAGCCAATCATGTTTGATGATAAAGCACATACTTTGTATCAATCTTATTCATTTATTAATAAAAAGTATTAATTTATTAAAGGCTTATAATTATCTACATGATGTTCTTTTATAATATGTGATAAACCCATAATTTTAAGCAATGATTTTAGAATAATGATGATGATCATTCTAATGAGATCTAAATTCTAAGAAAGCTTAAAACTAAAATAGTTCCCAATGGTTGGATTACTAAATTGGGGATTAGTGAATCCAGATAGATTGGTACATACGTTGCTTGCTCATTGGATGAGGATGATTGATCTCATGATCATTTGTGTAGAGACACTAAAGCAAGTATGTAGGTGCTTATTAGAGAATAAGTTCACTGAACGTGGCTCGCTATGGAATACCTAATTGAGTTTTACTTGCCTGTCAATAGGAATTCCTGTAGTGATAGTAGTACAAGTGATCCTTAGACTTGAGATCATCATAGTATCTTGTGTGTGATGAGTTATACTTTGACTTATTCCTTAAGACCCTTAGGGTATATCAAAGGGTATGCTTGGGTATAATAAGTTGTACATGGAGATAATGTATGATCAATAAATAATCTACCACTTCTAGTAAAAGAATAGAAATGTCCTATGTGATTCGATAAATGACAACCCAATAGTCCTTAGCCAAGGCAGAATGAAATTAGAAAGAAGTTTCTAATTTGTATTATTTGGAGTTGTGCATTTAAGAGTCGAAATACATATAATTAAATAAAATAAGACTTGACAGCAATTTCATGTCTTATATTTAATTGGGACATTGTATGGTGGAAGGATTGAATTGTACGGTAACTATTTACTCAAAAGTTCTTTTATAATTAATGTTGAAATTTATATTATTTGGAAAGTCGTTAATCGCTAGGGAGGCTTATCCCTATTGTAGAATAAATATTATTTATTTAAATAAATTAATAGTTTAATTTATTTATTTAAATAAGATTAGAATTGTTCTAATTGATTTATTCACAATCGGTTTAATATGGAGAACCTAAAAGGGCACACCATAAAAGGAAGAATAATTATTTAAGAAGCAAATTGTATAATCGTAATAATAAATTAAATATATTTAATTTAATCTATGGTGATAGAATAAATTAAATAACTTAATATTTAATATTTAATATTTTAGAAATATTAAATATAAATTAATAAGAGGAGTCTTATTATTATTATTACTATTATTATTATTTAATTTCTAAAGGAGTTTGAGAATTAATTAATAAAAGTACTCTCATATATTCCAAATAAGATTAGGAGGCAAATTAATTAAAAGAATTTAATTAATTAAAATAAAACTTAATTCCTTAATTGTTAAGGATAGTTGTCCACATCTATAAATAAGAGGAGTCCTATTATGGGTGAGGGTGACTGATACTTTCACAATACACGTGAATACGTAATTCTAATAGTTGGGAGAGTACACCTTTTCTATGAGAGATAGAAAAACTAGGGTTTTGCCATATACCCATCTTCTTGAATCTCTCTTCTTCCTTGGTGGATCACCTCTAGAGGCCAAACACTTAGGTGGCTAACGTTGATCAAAGGAATGAACCAAACCCGGTGGATTCAAGTTGAACGCGAAAAGGATTTGGAGGTGAACTTGTACCTAAGGAAGCCCGAATCTTCAAGGGTATGATTCTTGTTCTTTATCTTTTCGTTTAATTAATAATTGTGCATAATGGATGATCCAGGTATATGGTTTGTAAAATTTTAAAACTCTATTTTATCACGTTTTCGTTTATTTTGTGCAATTTGATTACGTTCATGAATATTACAATCCTAACAATATTAACTAAGTCTAGACTCGTACTTCCCCTCTCGAATCCATACAAGTCCACAAAGAATTGTTGATCAGGCAATTCACAAATTCAAGCTCAAATTAATATAGATAGACTGGATAATAGCTTATTAAACTGAAAATCAAAGTTACATAACCATCGTTCCACTTAAAGATCCATCATATGCCTAAAAAGTCATTTAGTTCATGATAAATGAAATAAACACTGAATAAATTAAAGATATCATCCTTTCAATTACAAATAAACTAAAAGAAAAGAATAACTCAGAACCACCCTTTTCTTCAGCTCAAATTGCAATCGATACGAAAAATCCTTCAAAATCTTCTCTCCAATGATTGCTCTCCAAAATTTGTATTCTTGTTCTCTGTTAATTCTCTTTTGTATTGCACTCTTGATCTTGTTGTTTTTGATGTAGTTATATGTTTACACCCACAATCTGAGTGAAATCCTACTCCATCTAGAATCCCCAAGCAATGCAATCACTTAAACTTACGTTTTTAGCAGTGTTTGAAGCTAACAAGGATTGTACTATTTCAGGACCCCCCGCCCCGATGGGGGTATAAGCTTGTAAATGGCTCGCCCCGATGGGTTTCTCTCCTGTAAACTGATATGAAGACCCCCCGCCCCGACGGGCTAGGTTCCTGTCAACTGACCTTGTTTTGCTCTATTTTCTCCATTTCTTGCCACAATGTCACCCTTGTTTTGATCATGTGCCACACAACCAAACCTACACACAAAATACAAATAAACAAGTAAAAACAAACATGAAAACAAGGAATTAACAGCGATTAAGCTTGAATTAGGAACCGATTCACAGGTATAAAACCCACTTATCAGTATGTACCGATCTATCTGGTTTCACTAATCCCCTTTTTAGTAATCCATTGATTGGGAATATTTTAGTTTTAAGCTATCTAAGAATTTAGATAGATCTCATCACGATTCTAAAAGCATTGCTTAAAACTATGGGTTTATCACATATTATAAAAATAGCACCATGTAGATAATTAAATATCTTTAATAAATAATTCTTTCATTAATAAATAATTAAGATTGATTACAAAGTATATGCTTTATCATCATACATGATTGGCTTGTATGCATACTACTTTCATATTTTCCTTTTGCGGTGTTACCTTTTAGGTTCTCCATATTAAACCGGTTGTGAATAAATTAATTAGAAAAATTATAATCTTATTTAAATGAATAAATTAAACAATTTAATTGATTTAAATAAATAATATTTATTCTAAAATAAGGGTAAGTCCCTTTAGCAATCAATGACTTTTCAGATAATATAGATTTCAACATTAATCACAAAAGAATCTTTCAGTAAATAGTTATCTGGTAGTTTTTGTTTAACACTCCTAAATTAATACCTTACTTTTACCTTACAAATTCTAACAATTAGCACAGTAGTAAGAAAAGATCGATCCCACAGAGAGTGTATTGTTTTATATTTATCCAATTGTTTCCAAGAAAAGGGGGTTTTGAATTGATTAACTAAATTAGCAATAATAAACTGATAAGAATAAACAATGATTTAAAAGCTCCAGTTCTTCAATTCAGTGTCACCTTTTCACAATTATGGAGTAAGCAAGTTATACAATATTTACCCTTCAATAAGATTAACAACCCTAGATAACCGCAATCGCTAATTATCCAAAATTCTCCTTATGTGTAAATTTAATGTCACAATCGCCTCAAGATATCCTAACTATCATACAACCTAAAACTATCAGTATAGATTTAATATCATAGCAGCATGAAGAATGAGAATTAGGTTATTCCAAGAAACAATTACACAATCAGGAACTATTTAACTTTTCTTCTAAAAATCTTAATAACACCCAAAAGCATGTCCCCAATCAAGTATCACTAATTGCTACTTGTGATCAGGTATAACATCATTTGCTTAATACCATACCTTAATCTAGCAGATGATATCAATTAACTAAATTAATCCTTCAGAAACCTAATTAGTAGTTTGAATAACATACAAGAAGTTGAAATAGATTATCAGAATAAATCTCATGCAAGAAGGAATAAATAAAGTAAACTTGATCAAAGCGTTAATTATGAATAAGGTTCAACATCCCTTCCAAACTGAATTAAGAATTTAGCTCATGTCTTCAATCTTCCCAAAAAAAGTGTTGAATTCCAATGTAGAAAATAGATGAATAGAATGAATAATATATATTGGCTGACTATTACATTTATTTATAGTGTTAGCCAAAGTATTAAATCCTATGTGAACTAGAAATCCAAATCCCATAAGGAATTATAAAACATAATCCTAGTTTCCATAAATAGATAGAAACCAATTTAGAAATAGAATCTCAGTCAAAAAGAAATACTATGTTCAATAGAAATCTAAAATATGGAAAGATATATGGAAAATCGCGTGGAAAAATGTGTCCTCAAAACCCGTGCGTGTGACACCCCCAAATCTGGGTACTTCATTCCCACATGATTTGGTGTTCACTGTCCAATCATTCATTTCTAATTACCTATATATAAATAAATTTAAACAATAATTCTTCCCATTAAAGGGTTATATAATTAAATTCGATAAAATCCCAGGTGATCTAACCTTAAAACATTCATCATATGCGGAAATTAAATAATTACATTACAATTAAAACCAAGTCTGAAAAACACAAATGTCAATAGATTTATAAGTCTTCAACACTTGTTCATGTTTCCTTTCCTTTTGCTAGTGGTTGGCTCATCAACCTTCTCAACTTTAGCTGCAATGTTTATATATATGCAAGAGTGAGCAAAACAAATGCTTACTTAAAAGAATATAATAACTGACAAGGAACAAACTCAATTGAATTGAATAACAATTTATAATATCGATAATCAAGAGATGATATTGAAAATCATCTGAGGGTCACAAGATCATGAACTATGTCACAGGTTATTAGTATTTCTACTTGAACCTTTAACAGTCCTTAGACTATATGGACCTTCTTTCTCGTACTTAGGGGGGTCAGCCCTTCGTACCATGTATTGTTCATAAACATCTAAACGCTTTCGCATAATAAATCCCATATAATAGGGTTGTTCATCTCAGTTTAACATACAAGTCCGCGACAAAGGAAGTTTGGTTTGGATAAGTTTCAAGGGTAATTTAGAGTTCAACGTTCATCAACTAAGGATTAGTTAAATCAAAAGTTCAATGACGATGTAAAGGTTCAACAAGTTCATGCTTTAGGGTTAAAGTTCAAAGCATTAAGAATACATAATAAACCTTGCTTGAACAACAGTGTAAGCTAAGGTTACAATTTTTAACGAGGAAACAAGATCAAAAACTTTGCTCAACAAATTTTAAGAATTTACTTAATATAAAAGTAAAGCTCAAAAACTTGCTCAATGTAAGGAAGTAATGTTTAGGAACTTGCATAATTGTAATCAAGATAGGATAAAGAAACTTGCTCAAATAAAATTTGGGTTAGAGAACTTGCATAAAGTAAGTAAGATACGATAAACTAAAATAGAGATTAGGGTTTGAAAATTTGTCCTACGTGTAAGCTAAACAGTATAACTTGATTCTCAATATTCTATACACATGTCATTATGATATAAGTAGTGACTACATGTTCTCAGTACATAATTAAGTATCTATTTCATGTACGACTTGTAGTCTTAGGTTTAACTACATGGTTAAACCACACTTTTAATGCAATAACACAACTCTTCGGTTATCACATAATTCGTTAATTACTAATAATATTTTTCATATTTGGTACTATAACACCACAATATGACAAATAATATTTTTATATTCATAACATTACACTATATTAACAATTACACAATTGTATAATAAAAATCAAATTTCTAGGCCAAACTGCTAACTGACGCAACAGCGCCCCAGTTGGTACTGAGGACCAGTGCTGTAACGCTAGTCTGGCGCTCAACTTAGGCCTTAAACTGGCGCTGCAGCGCTGGAATTGTGCTCTAGGCCGGCACTGCAGCGCCGTGGCACAGTTCCAGACCGTTCCAGTTCGCGAAGAACATAAAATAAACCAAAATTGGCCTAAAAGCTCATTTCTAACAACAATACCAACTTACCCAAGTGGTATAAACTTTACAGAAATAACAACTAATGTTTCTAACCATATAAATAACATAAACATCAAAATTACAATCTTGAAATTCTCTGTTTTTACTATTTCTCCACTTTTTGACATTCTTAGCAAAATTAATCACTTTGAATTCGTTTTTCAAAAAAAAGACAGTTACTTTAAAACATTTTCCTACGAATTTCTTCACTTTCAAACATTTTCCTACGAATTTGATTACTCTAAATCATGAATAAATGGTATAAAACAGTTTATAATCATCTATTAACACATAAAACACCATATTTTCAATAATCATTCACAAAACTTATTTACAGAGATTTTTTTTTCATGAAAGCTTAAGAACACCAAAACTAACAATAAATAGTTAGATTTCTACCTTAATTCCTTGTTAGATGATAAAGGCTACTTTGTTAATCCCCTCTTGATCTCCAAACTTCAAACTTTTCTCTCAATTTCTCTAGAGCTCTCACTTTCTTCTCTGTTTTCTTCTTTCTGTTCTCTGTTATTTCTTTTCTCTCTTTTCTAACTTCACGTAAAAAAACAGACGTATACATATAATACGTATTAACATAAAATAAAAACTGACGTATAATAATAACTCTACTTAATATATATCAGTTATGTTTATTTTAAATTCAAAAGCCACTAAGACTTTTTTGGTAAAACCCATTTAAAATTAAAGACTTAAAATCCTTAAGCCTTGTTTGGCAAAACTAAATTAAAACTCTTTTGATTTATTGTAATAACTCATTTATTATATAGTTTAATTGTTGCACTTTATTTAATTACATTCCCATATTCAAATTCAATTAAATTAAAGTTAACATCAACTTATTAAATCATAATGCCACATAATCCAATAGTCACAAAACTATAATTTTTATTATAATTTATTTAATAAATTAATATGTCACATTTACTTACTAAATTAAATTAAAACAATATTATAACAATCTCTTTAATCCTTTTCAACTCTCTAATTTAATTATTAAATTAAATTAGAATATTAATTCATCACTCTTTTAATTTAAATAACTTTAACATATAAAATTACTGAATATTAACTTAATTCGCATATTACACTTAATCAAGTTAATTCCTAACAACTCATGAATTATTTATTTAATTAATAAATAATCAAATTAAACAATTATTTATATAACAATAAACACATCAACTAAAATATTTATTTAATTCAATAAATATTTAAAATTACATGTAAAAATTTTAGATTGTTACATCATTCCCTCCTTACAAGGATTCTGTCCCCAGAATCACAACTCAAACAAAAACAATTCATTCGTCACATTCTTCCCTCCTTACAAGGATTCTATCCCCATAATCGAAGACACAGATCAAACAAATAACTCAGGATAGCTCTTCATTATTTTGTCTTTGAGTTCCCACGTAGCTTCCTCGACATTGTGGTTCCTCCATATCACTTTCACATAAGGTATTACCTTACTTGTTCTTTCTTGTCAACTATCTGGATAGGAATTTTCTCGTAAGACAAACATTTACCAAATTGTAATGGTTCATATTCGATCACATACTTGTAGTCAGGTTTATACAGTCATAACACTGAAACATTAAAAACATTGTGAACATGTTCCAATTGTAGAGATAGAGCTACCTCGTAAGCCACTTCCCCTACTCTTCACAGCACCTCAAAGGGTCCAATAAACCTCGGGCTTAGCTTTTCCTTTTTACCAAAATGAATCTTCCCATTCCAAGGAGAAACTTTTAGGAAAACGAAATTTCCTATGTCAAATTCACGACTGTGTCGGTGTTGATTAGCATAATTCTTCTGTCTATCTTGCGCAGCTACCGATCTTGCCCTGATGAGTTTAACATCCTCAATGATCTGCTGTACCAGTTCCGGTCCTAACAGTTGACGTTCACCAACTTCATCCCAGCACAGTGGAGTTCTTCACTTTTTGCCTTACAATGCTTCGTAAGGCGGCATGCCAATGCTTGTGTGGTAACTGTTGTTGTAGGAAAATTCATCCAACGGTAAATGATCATCCCAGTTTCCTTTTAAATCCATGATGCATGCTCTAAGCATATCTTTCGATGTTTGGATTGTTCGTTCGCTTTGGCCGTCTATTTGAGGATGGTACGCCATACTTATTCTCAACTGTATTCTCATGCACTCTTGTAGTCTCTTTCAGAAGTTTGACATGAACTGCGGATCTCTGTCTGACATAATTGACAATGGAAATCCATGTCTCGAAACGATCTCCTTGACGTATAACTTTGCCAACTGATCAAGATTGAATCTAATCTTTCTTGGCAAAAAGTGAGCTGATTCGTTAGCATGTCCACTATCACCCAAATTGCTTTGTACTCTTTTTGAGTAGTCGGCAGATCCACCACAAAATCCATTGTGATATGCTCCCACTTCTATTTCGGTATTTCCAACGGTTAAAGTAATCCACTTGGCCTCTGATGCTCGGCTTTGACTTTTTGACATGTTAAGCATTTTACGACACATTCTGCAACATCTCTTTTCATATTCGGCCACCAGAAATGCTGTCATAAATCCTGATACATCTTCGTACTTCCTGGGTGAATTGAATATCTTGAGTTATGAGTTTCTGTCAAAATTTCGTCTTTAATTTTAGGTACTACTGGAACCCAAATCCTTCCCTCGAACTTTAGTAGTCCTTTGGTATTGATCTTAAATTTTACCTCACCTCCTTCAGACACTCTTTTCTTGATTTTGTCGCATCCTTCATCTTGTAGTTGAGCATTCTTTACCTTGTCCATTAAAGTTGCACCAGCTTCCATCTGGAACAATCTTTCATCCGATTCTTTCAGAAATTTTATTTCCAATTCTAGTTTCATCATTGCTGCAATGAGCTCCTCCTGGGCGGTTAGAAACATTAACTTCTCCTGACCCTTTCTACTCAAGGCATCGGCAACCATATTTGCTTTACCGGGATGATAAAAGATTTCGCAATCATAATCTTTTATCAATTTTAGTCATCGCCTCTGACGCATATTCAGATCCTTCTGTGTGAAAATATACTTTAGACTTTTATGGTCTGTGTATATCTCATATTTCTCCCCATAAAGATAGTGTCTCCATATCTTCAGAGCAAACACCACCGCAACCAACTCTAAATCATGAGTCAGGTATCCTTTCTCATAGTCCTTCAGTTGCCTTGAGGCATACGCAATAACTTTGCCATTTTGCACAAGCACACAACCCAGTCCTTTATACGATGCATCACTATACACCACAAAGTTTCCTGTATTATCAGGTAATGACAAAACATGTGTCATGCTTAACTTCTTTTTCAACTCCTAAAAACTCTCTTTACACTTCTCCGTCCAAACAAATTTTACAGCTTTCCTTCTCAAATTTGTCAAAGGAGTGGCAATCTTGGAAAAGTCTTGAATAAATCGTCTATAGAAACCTGCCAAATCCCAAGAAACTCCTCACCTCTGATGGTGTCCTTGGTTGTTCCTAATTTATTACAGCTTCAACCTTTGATGGATCCACTGAGATCCCATCTTTGTCAATCACATGACCGAGAAATTGTACACGTTCTAGCCAGAATTCACATATAGAGAATTTGGCGTACAACTTTTCCCTTCTTAGCGTCTCCAACGTCAAGCGTAAATGTTCCACATGCTCCTCTTGAGTTTTGGAGTACACCAAGATAATATCGATGAACACCACCACAAACTTATCTAAGAATGGTTTAAACACTATGTTCATCAAATCCATAAATGCTGCAGGGGCATTGGTCAAACCAAAAGACATTACCAGAAACTCGTAGTGTCCATACCGAGTCCTAAATGTCGTCTTCGGAACATCCTCCTTTCTTACCTTTAGTTGATGATACCCACTTCTAAAATCTATCTTTGAGAAGTATCTAGCTCCTTTCAGCTGATCAAACAAGTCATCTATTTTTGGCAACGGATATTTATTTTTAATAGTGATTTTGTTTAACTCCCTATAATCAATGTAAAGACGCATCAACCCATCCTTCTTCTTTACGAACAACACTGGCGCTCCCCACGGTGATACACTCGGCTGAATATATTTCTTGTCTAGTAGCTCTTGTAATTGTACCATCAGTTCTTTCATCTCTACCGGAGCCATCCTGTATGGGGCCTTCAATATCGGAGCAGCCCCTGGTGCTAAATCGATAACGAACTCGATCTCTCTGTCAGGCAGAAGTCCTAGCAAATCCTCTAGAAATGCATCCGCAAAATCTCTAACTGGTATCTCCTCTAGTTTCACCATCTTCTTCTGAGTATCGACTATGTAAGCTAAATATCCTACACAACCTTATCTCAACAACTTCTTGGCTTGCATAATCGTCAGAAAACTCGCTTGTCTAGGCAATTTTCTACCATAGAAAACTACCTTTGACAGAGTCATAAGGTTTACATGTTTCTTTTGGCAATCAATTATCGCTCCATAATTGAATAACCAATCCATCCCTAATATAACATCAAACTCTCCAAGTTTGATCAGAATTAAATCTACTATCATAAAATTTCTCCTAATATTCACCCTACAATTCCTATATACGAATCTAACAAAAATCGCCTCCCTATTCGCAATTTCTATGTTCAAACGAAAATTTAACTCTTCACTAGTCAACCCCAAACTCTTAGCAAATTCATCAGATATAAATGAGCAAGTAGCACCCGAATCAAATAATATATAAGCATCTATATCATTGATTGGAATGATACCTAACACCACATCTTTTGATTGCACAACATCCTGCACAGTCATGTTGAAGGTTCTGGCCGTTGGTCTGTTTGTCGACGTTGGTGTGATAACCCGAATTTTTTAAAATTATTAAAATAAGAATTTAATAAATAAAATTCTTATTACGAGATGTTTTGAGTTTGGGTATGTGTATATATGTGTTATATATTGTGAAATATATGATTTGGTGTGAATATAGAAGATATATATATATATATATATATATATATATATATATATATATATATATATATATATATATATATATATATATATATATATATATATATATATATATTGGAAGAATGAGGTTTAGTAGTTAATTTAGTTTAACTATTGAAGAAGGTAAATGAAATTGTTTGAAAAGGGAATTAAGTTAATTTAATTAAGTTAAAAATTATATTATGGAATAATATAATTTGATTATTATGCCTTGTGGCAATGAATTTATTATGGATTAAATCTCATAAATAATGTGAGTAATTCACTTAATTAAAATAGTGAATTAATGTAAATATATTTGTTTTAATAAGATGAGTAAGTAATACATATTACATATAAACGTAATATGTTAATGTAATACGATTGTGAATCTCGTAAATAGTTAAAATATTTATCGAATAAAATAAATATCTTAGTTGGAATATTTATGAAATTTAAAATGAATATTTGATGGAAATCGTTATTAAATAATTTAATGAAAGTGTGATAATATTGATATAATGGAATATTCTAATTCAATTAAGTAATTAAATTAGAGATTTAATAATTTGTTATATTGGCTAAGTAAAAGTTATAATTATATTGAGGTTTAATTTAATAATGGTTGTGACAAATAAACTATATGATAAGGAAGGAATTAAAGTAAAATAAAAGGAGATTTGAAGGGGCTAGCCAAGGCCTTGTGGCTTTTGGTTATTATAACTGATGAAACGTTTGGCTGTGTAACTGATGAGGCCATAATGTATACACATTATGTTTATATCAGTTATATGAATTTTACGTATTTTGTTCCTAAAACCTAAAAACAAAGAAGAACAAATACAGAGAAGAGAGGAAGAGAGAAATTGAGAAGAGGGAGCTTAGAGAAGAAATTCTCTGTAATTGAAGAGGAGTTTCAGAATCAAAGAAGGGAGAAACAAGAAATTATTCAAGCTTTATAGCAAATCAAAGGTAATATTTCTAGGTTTCTAGTTTATTGTTTTATTTTCTAAATTCTCTGTAATTGAGTTTTTGGTGGTTGAATTTGTTGAGGTATAATTTATATATGTTTATGGATAGATATAATCTGTTAATAGTCATCTAGAAACAATTTTGGAGTGGTTAAATTCATGAAAACATGTTAAAGATGAAGAATTGAGTTTTTGGTTGAATATTTTGGTCATTTTTGAGACTAAAATTAGTTATGAAATCTTGATGGAAACCTTAAATTGATGATGGATGTTGTAAGAACGTTGAAAAATGAAAATAACGCAAGTTGAATGAATCAATTTGGTTAAGAAACGAATTCGTAGTGAATGAATTCGCTAAACATGTTAAAACATGAAAATTTAGTATGAACATGAGTTTTGGATCAAGAATTAGGTTAGTTAATGGTTCTGTAAATTGTGGATTCTTTGGTATGTTGTATTTTTATGAATTATGAATCTATAGAATCGAAAACAGACTGTTTTGGTTGTAAAACGAATTCACAGTAAATTATTTCGCTAAGAATGTCTAAAAGTGAAGAAATAGTAAAAATAGTGAATTTAGAGGTTATAATTTTAATGTTTATGTTGTTTATATGGTTAGAAATGTATTTGAAACATTACTTTATATTTCTGTAAACTTATCACTACTTGGGTAAGTTGGAATGGTTGTTAGAAAGGAACTTTTAAGGCCTAATTTGGCTTTCTGTTGTGTTCGTTCGCGAAATGCAGAAGCTAATACCAGGTACCCCCACCCCGGCGGGCTTCTATAGTGTATTTTGTGCCGCCCCGATGGGCTTTTATAGCTTAAAACCCCTGCCCCGGCGAGGGTAGGAAGACTTACAAAATATTAGAGAAAATCTGACGAGACATAGTTTACTAAAATGGGCATAACTTTTTCATACGAACTCCAATTGATTCGATTCAAGATGATACGGAACGAGAAAGAATAGACCTACAACTTTAGTTCTTTAAGTTTTCCAATTTGAGATCGTTAGAAGGGGTTCAAAATTGTTATCTTTGGGACTGATGTGTATTCGAAGGTAATCAGAGGGCGTCTGGCATGCACGTATGCAAATGTAGTGCTTCTGACGATAAAAGGTATTGTTCTAAGTTATAAAACATGAATATTAGTAAATATAATGATGTATAACATTAATAAATGATGTATTTGATAAGTTGTATAAGCATACTAAGCATACACAAGAGAGACAAATCGGGCGTGTGACGAATGAACGTCGAAACGCCGTAACAAGTGTTAATGAACGTAAAAAGTATTTCAAGTCAAATGAAATGAATATTATAAGATATGAAATGGGGTTAATATAAAATCAATAAGTAGTCCTAGCAAGACTTAAACACTTGAATGAACTTCGAATGTGTCCAAAGAAGAGACATAGTGAGATATAAGTCAAAAGTTAACACAATCAAATTGAATATTGTGTTGATTAATAGGAAGGGTTATGAGATGTAGAGTAAAATTTATATTACAAATACTATGCATTTCTATATGACTAATAGTTGATGTACATGATTATATAATTGTGTAGGGCACGTGAAGTACAGATAGCTGTAAGTTGTTAAACTGTTATTGGTAAACAATGATCAAGGCAAGTCTTTTAGTTCCTATTTCCTATGTGAACTTGATGATAAACTGTTTTAAATCTTTATTGTGAAGAGCATGATGTCTTATAAATGTTGAAAGAATGAAATGTTAAAGTCAATTTATGACTACATTGATTGAGTAAAGAATGCTGATTGAGAAAGGAACTCAATCTTTATACTTGTTATGTGAACTGTAGCATGTATGTTATGTTATTTCAATATATAGTTGAGTAATGAATGCTTATTGGTTTATAAAACTCTATCTTTATTTGATATGTGATGTACATCATGTATAATATGATTAGACAGATGTTTATGATGTATAAGATGAGCATGTTATTTATGTGCTATGTGTTGCATGAAAACTGTTAGATTTGTTGGGCTGTCAGGCTCAACCTTGCAAATAACCATTTTTGTAGGTTAAGAAGTCAAGGTAATAGTATGTGCTACTTGAAAGACATGAACAGATGTAATGCTTGAAGTTTTATATACTTTGGCTGAGTTGTTAATGTTTTCAAACCATGAATAAGGTTCCAGATGATGTATTTGATAATGTATGATGTTTAACAGATGTTTAGTTGTAAAGTTTAATTTTATCCGAAGTATAAAGGGTACTAAACCTGGATGTAAGTTTTATTTTATAATAACTCTGATGAAACGATTCATAAAAATAAATTTGAATCAAAGTTATGTAATGATAAAGGTTTAGATTCAGGGAAGTAAAGAAAGTAGACAGAAAATTTTAAAATTATTCTGCATTTTATTAAGTTTAACATCGATTAATGATGTAAAGTCAGAATAAAGATGTATTGTTAATGACCGAGGTTGAGAGTTAAATTGTATGAATTTTGGGGGCGTTACAGATCCAACAATAGCCAATGCACCTCAACTACCACCTCCCTTGCTTCGTGTTGCACTTCCAGATGTCTTCTTAGGGCACTCGCAAGATAAATGATCCTTCGATCCGCATGTAAAACAAGCACCTTTCTTCGGCTGAGGGAAATTTAGAGCAATATGACCCTCCTAGCCACAGTTATAGCACACTCGCTTACCCCTCAAGCACACTCTAGTGTGATTCCTTCCACAAGTAGCACACGCTTTAATTTTCCTCTTCTGCTGGCTACTTTGCTGACTTCTAGAACCTACACTCGCATTCCACTTTTTATTTAGGTTATTATTCCCATAATTGCTACCACCAGTTTTGTCTTCATTCTCATTCTTCTTCTTTCTCTGTTCCTGATTATATTTTGTTAAGGTATCCCTTCCACCTTCCGCGATAATTGCCTTCTCAAGCATTGTTGCGAACATCTTCAGCTGAAACATAAAGACTCTATTGTACAACCAGGGCTTCAATCCATGTTCAAACATTCTCGCCTTGCGCTCGTCTATGTTATCTTGATACGGAGAAAACCTCGCCAACTCATTAAATCTTATTGTATACTCCAATATCGTCATCGTACCCTGCTTCAGCTCTAAAAACTGGACCTCCATCTGATTCTGTGAACTCTCTAGAAAATAGGTCTCGAAAAATATTTTCTTAAACTTATTCCAAGTCATTACCCCCTATCCCCCTCAGGTTTTATTTGCTTGCCACCAATAACTGGCTTCTGCTTTTAACATGAATGTTGCACAAGCAGTCTTCTGGTCTTCACATACCCTAGCAACATCGAAGACCTTTTCTATTTCCATGATCCAGGTCTGTGCCTCAACTGGATTCATGGACCCACAAAATTCTGGTGGTCCAACTGCCTTAAAATCTTTGAAGGTCATTGCTTGGTTCTGCGGCTGATTCTGCAATGCTCCCGTCAATAATGTCACCAATTGCTGAACTGGGTTAGCCTCAGCGTTGTTGTTATTGGTAGACCCTTCAGGGGTTCGTTGACATGGCTGATGTCTTCTTGGAAGCATTTTCTATTTAAAAATACACTTATTAGATCATTACTCAATTTCTTAAGTATTTTCTACTTAACTTGCACCTCACAAATGATCATCACATATCACATAACATCTTGAATAAATATTAACATTTTATTCATTCATAATCTTTAAAACATAGAAATGATAGCATCACTGCTATTTACATCACTTTTCGTACTGATAAAGTTTCAGGATAACATCATCATATCCCATTGGTCGCATAACACTTGGGATTTACGTCTTATTTATTATATAATTATTCATTCAACAATTACACTTCTTATTAAGGCTTACTAAGTCGATGCACAGCCTTACGGCGCTCCTCTTCCATGATACGGAACATCATTCTACGATCTAACATATACCATGGCAATTCTTCGAACTGAGTCGGATATTACATGACTCGGTCTTGAGGTCAGTTTATCACAGTGTTAAAAACACAATTCATCTCTACCATCCTGTCCTTCTTTGCTTGAACCTCTCCCTCTGCTACCTCTGCACGCTAGGCAGCTTTCTCGTATGCATCTTCAACTCTTCCTCTCTTAGCAGATTCTTCTTTCAAGTTATCCTTCAGTTTCGCAACCTCCTCCATCAGCTGCTTATTCTCCCCCTCTGTGTGAACCATCTTCCATTCCATATTGATGAGACGTTCATCAAGATCCCGGATCTCATCATCCTTCTGTGCCATCGAAGTCTGATGTTCAGCTACTAGCTACTCCAACTCCTCGACTCTATCCTGAAGCTCAATGTTACGATCATATACTTCGTCATACATTTGAGCTGTGATAGAGTTTGGTGGAAACTCTTCCTCATCTGTCTATGGCAGCTCCACGGGGTCTTCCTCATCCGTCTCTACCACATCCTCATCATCAGGTATACCTTCATGCTCCAACTCCGGGGCATAACCAACCCCTGTAACCAACGGAGATGACTCCCTTGACACCAGTTGTTCCCAGACTACCTGAATATCTCGAAGCTCCACCTCTCTAGGCATTTGAGGTCCCTCCTCCCGAACCTGACTGGATTCTCCCACATTATCTATCCTGACAACAAAAATTTTAAGTTTTGAATTACTAACCGTCACTACTCGACACTCACGAGCACATAGGTTGCAACCACATAAGCACATAGAGTGTTTTATTATCTTTTTCCTTAAAACTCGATAAGAGTTTATCACCACTATCTTTTCAATCTCCTATAAGGTTACTTCCTAAAGTTTTTCCCCACCTAAGATTCATAACCTAAAGCTTTGATACCAACTTATGACAGCCCCAAATATGGGTACTTCATTCCCACATGATTTGGTGTTCACTGTCCAATCATTCATTTATAACTACCCATATATAAATAAATTTAAACAATAATTCTTCCCATTAAAGGATTACATAATTAAATCCGATAAAATCCCAGGTGATCTAACCTTAAAATATTCATCATATGTGGAAATTAAATAATTACATTGCAATTAAAACCAAGTTTGAAAAACACAAATGTTAATAGATTTACAAGTCTTCAACAGTTGTTCATCTTTCCTTTCCCTTTGCTAGTGGTTGGCTCATCAACCTTCTCAACTTTAGCTGCAATGTTTATATATATGCAAGAGTGAGCAAAATAAATAATCACTTAAAAGAATATAATAACTGACAAGGAACAAACTCAATTGAATTGAATAACAATTTATAATATCGATAATCAAGAACTGATATTGAAAATCATCTGAGGGTCACAAGACCATGAACTATGTTTTTGGTTATAAGTATTTCTACTTGAACCTTTAACAGCCCTTAGACTATATAGACCTTCTTTCTCGGACTTAGGGGGATCAGCCCTTCGTACCATGTATTGTGCACAAACATATAAACGCTTTTGCGTAATAAATACCCTATAATAGGGTTGTTCATCTCAGTTTAACATAAGAGACCGCACTAAAGTAAGTTTGGTTTGGATAAGTTTCAAGGGTAATTTAGAGTTCAACGTTCATCAACTAAGGATTAGTTGAATCAAAAGTTCAATGACGATGTAAAGGTTCAACAAGTTAATGCTTTAGCGTTAAAGTTCAAAGCATTAAGAATACATAATAAACCTTGTTCGAACAACAGGGTAAGCTAAGGTTACAATTTCCTACAAGGAAATAAGATCAAAAACTTTGCTCAATTGATTTCAAGAATTTACTTAATATAAAAGTAAAGCTCGGAAACTTGCTCAATGTAAGGAAGTAATGTTTAGGAACTTGCATAATTGTAATCAAGATAGGATAAAGAAACTTGCTCAAATAAAATTTGGGTTAGAGAACTTGCATAAAGTAAGTAAGATAGGATAAACTCAAATAGAGATTAGGGTTCGAAAACTTGTCTTGCGTGTAAGCTAAACAGTATAACTTGATTCTAAATATCCTACACACATGTCATCATGACATAATTAGTTACTACATGTTCTCAGTACATAATTAAGTATCTATTTCATGTAAGACTTGTAGTCTTAGGTTTAACTACATGGTTAAACCACATTTTTAATGCAATAACACAACTCTTCAGTTAACACATAATTCGTTAATTACTAATAATATTTTTTATATTTGGTACTATAACACCACAGTATGATAAATCACATTTTTATAGTCATAACATTACACTATATTAACAATCACACAATTGTATAATAAAAATCAAATTTCTGGGCCAAACTGCTAACTGGCGCTGCAGCGCCCCAGTTTATACTGAGGACTGGCGCTGCAGCGCTGGTCTGGCGCTTAACTTAAGCCTTAAACTGGCGATGCAACGCTGAGCCGGCGCTGCAGTACTGGAATTATGCTCTTAGCCGGTGCTGCAGCGCCACGGCACAGTTTCAAGTCGTTCTAG
Source organism: Panax notoginseng (assembly GCA_016801055.1). Lineage (NCBI taxonomy): Eukaryota > Viridiplantae > Streptophyta > Magnoliopsida > Apiales > Araliaceae > Panax > Panax notoginseng. The sequence goes on along the minus strand of CM029022.1, from coordinate 155,530,514 downwards.
TTCGCGAAGAACACAGAACAAAGCCAAATTGGCTTAAAAGCTCCTTTCTAACAACAATACCAACTTACCCAAATGGTATAAACTTTACAGAAACAACAACTAATGTTTCTAACATGTTTCTAACCATATAAACAACAAAGCATCAAAATTACAAATTTTAAATTCTCTGTTTTTACTATTTCTTCACTTTTTGACATTCTTAGCGAAATTAATCACTGTGAATTCGTTTTTCAACCAAAACAGTTTGTTTAAATTACTTTGTTTTCGTTTCTTCATGTATTTTCACAATCAATAGTCAATTTATGGTTTATCATACTAATTGAACATCAATTTTAATATCACATAAGCCATATTCATATATATATATATATATATATATATATATATATATATATATATATATATATATCACTATAATTCAATTTCTTCACTTTCAAACATTTTCCTACGAATTTGATTACTCTAAATCATGAATAAACGGTATAAAACAGTTTATAATCATCTATTAACACATAAAACACCATATTTTCAATAATCATTCACAAAACTTATTTACAGAGAATTTTTTTTTCATGAAAGCTTAAGAACACCAAAACTAACAATAAAGCGTTAGATTTCTACCTTAATTCCTTGTTAGATGATGAAGGCTACTTTGTTAATCCCCTCTTGATTTCCAAACTTCAAACTTTTCTCTCAATTTTTCTAGAGCTCTCACTTTCTTCTCTGTTCTTTCTTTTCTCTCTTTTCTAACTTAATGTTAAAAAACAGACGCATACATATAATACGTATTAACATAAAATAAAAACTGACATATAATAATAACTCTACTTAATATATATCAGTTATGTTTATTTTAAATTCAAAAGCCACTAAGGCTTGTTTGGTAAAACCCATTTAAAATTAAAGACTTAAAATCCTTAAGCCTTGTTTGACAAAACTAAATTAAAACTCTTTTAATTTATTTTAATAATTTATTTATTATATAGTTTAATTGTCACACTTTATTTAGTTACATTCCCATATTCAAATTCAATTAAATTAAAGTTAACATCAACTTATTAAATCATAATGCCACATAATCCAATAGTCACAAAATTATAATTTTCATTATAATTTATTTAATAAATTAATACATCACTTTTACTTACTAAATTAAATTAAAATAATATTATAACAATTCCTTTAATCCTTATCAACTCTCTAATTTAATTATTAAATTAAATTAGACTATTAATTCATCACTCTTTTAATTTAATTAACTTTAACATATAAAATTACCGAATATTAACTTAATTAGCATATTACACGTAATTTAGTTAATTCTTCACAACTCATGAATTATTTATTTAATTAATAAATAATCAAATTAAACAATGATTTATATAACAATAAACACATCAACTAAAATATTTATTTAATTCAATAAATATTTAAAATTACATGTAAAAATTCTGAATTATTACATCCTTCCCTCCTTTCAAGGATTTTGTTCCCAGAATAACAACTCAAACAAAAACAATTCATTCGCCATAGCGCCTGGCACGCCCGCGCCAGGTTTGAACTGCCAAGCAGCGCTGTCGCGCCAACCCTCCAAGGTTTCTGAATTTTGGCTTCGGCTAAGGGTATAAACGAACCGAGTCGATCCGAGTATTGAGTTGCTCAGATTTGGTTCACAAAATTTATCAAGTATAAAATAAGATTTGATTGAGGCTCATTTAGCTACCGAGTCGAACACGATTTCGAATCGAGCCCGAGCAGTTTAGACTTTTTTAACGAATATGATCCAAGTATCAATAGTAAATTATAATTTGAGGAGGTTCGAGTAATTTATTGAACTTTAAAATGTACTCATATTTGACTCATTTATATTTCGAGTCGAGCTCGAATTGAACTTTTAGTCGAACGAGTACGAATCGAGTCTGAACTGTTTGCTCATTTTATAGCCTTAGCTTCGGCGCGACCGCGCCAATTTTTATACTGGGACCGGCGTTGCCGCACCATCCCTCCAGAGTTTAGTCGTCCTGTCTGCATCACAGAGCGGCCGCACTGCTTTTGTACTGGGAACTGTTGGTCGATTTTGCTATTGCCAAATCGCGCGCAAGCATACGCGGTCCACAAGTAATATATGAAAGTAGAGTGTCGAACCCACGAGGACAAAGTCTTAAGAGAATACAAATACTAAGGTGAAGTCGTTACTTATCTTATCTAAACGAGTAAAACAAGATGGTTGGTTAAGCTATATGATTAAAACTGTAAGAATAAGAGAAGTGGTTGTGCTACGAAGTCAAGATAGGATTACAATACCCCTAATGCATTTCCTAATCTCCTCACTCTCCAAATTACAAACGAATCGAGGAATGGTCAACCGAGAATAGTAAATACGCATAAGCTTCTGTCGAAGGTCAAATGCACATCCCTAGCCAGATAAATCACAATATGTTTATTGGTGACAATAGCTAGGCCAAGGTCATTAAGCTAAGTCTCAAGGCCGCACAAGGCAAAAAGAGATATGTCTATCCTATTAGCAGTTTATGCACATATTCCATTGGCATGGTCATAACAGGTGTTGTTGCATTTAAAGATAGATAATAACATCCATTTGTCAATTTCCATTACTATCAATACCAATTACTCTATCAAGCAATTAATCATTAAGTAAGAAATACAACAACCCATTCCAAAATGATTCATCATATAAAATAGGAGAGAAAGTCAATTAAGCTAAACAAAAGGTTCTATGGGACTAACACACATTTTTAATACATTCAACATTATCAGTTAATACACAAATAAATGGGAGATTTGGAATAAGAAAACTCATGTTTGGAAGTGTTCTATCTCCAAATCTTCTCTTCACTGCGTAGTAGCTGAGCTGCAGTCAGATGCAATAAATCTTCCTCCTTGAAGTACAGCTTCTTTCTCTTCTAGGAATTTAAGACTGTAATAAATATCTCTAAAACTGTCTAGGATTTCTATCGCAGGCGGCTGATATTAAGTCTCTCTCGCTTCTCCCTCTCTTTAGGTCATTTAAAGCCCTTTTTGTCTGAACACCGGAGGTCGCACTGCGGCGCGAGCCTTTGGCTTAGAAAGTGGCACTGCAGAAAGATCGGAGGTCGCGCTTCGACACGACTGCATATAAGGGCTTTGGTGTTACGGCGTGAAGCTGAGGCGCTGGGGCGCCATAAATGGCGCCGGGGCACCGGAAGTGGCGCAGGGGCGCCGAGTATGGCGCTGAGAAGTGCTAATTAACAGGAGCCATGCCTTGCTTTTGCACTGCGGCGTGGGCTCAAAGTGCAACCTTGGCGCTGCGGCGCTAATACACTCAAAATGCCCATTAAACTCATGTAAGCTGGAAAACATCCGCAAAGCCTTGCATTATAGAATTTAGACATAAAAAAAACAAATTATAGATTAAAGCTAACTAAATAACTGAAAATAGGCAACAACTTAAGCTACAAAAGATTTGATTCGCAGGTATAAATCCTACTCATCAAATACCCCCAAACTTAAGCTTTTGCTTGTCCTCAAGCAAACTATCACACATCCAAATCCTATAGGCTAATATCATGACTTCAAAGCACAAATTATAGACCCTCTCATAGAATAGGACAAAAATCGATGTGAATGAGGGCTTAATGAAAAATCAGAAAGTATGAGAATGTTGTCAATCCATTCTATGTGTGTGTGCAACCAATCGTCCTAACTAGCCATAACCCAAATTAAGATCACATAGGTGATTCTGAAAACACTGTAACTCATACAATAAACAAGCATTACGAACAAGACGCAAAACAAGAAAGGATCACAAGGTTCTGACTTATTGGGCGACTGCATTTTATGCCCTATCTCGTAAGTCTGCGTTTATGGGCGAGTGCATTTTACGCTCCATCTCGACCCACCGTACGACTTAGGATAGATTTGCGTTTATGGGCGAGTGCGATTTACACTCCATCTCGACCTACCGCAAGCCTATAGGAAAACATATAAATTTTTTTTTACTTTTTTTTATTTTATTTATTTATTTTTATTTTATTTTATTTTATTTTGTCTCTGCGTTTATGGGCGAGTGCGTTTTACGCTCCATCTCAACCCATCGCAAGGCTAAAAATTTATCAGAACTCTGGACCCCAACTTGTGAAATTGCCTACATCTTTTATTACCTTACCATTAACAGAGTTTTAACATTGCCCAAATTTTCAAAATAATCAACACAGGACCTAAACCTGGATACATAACTAGATAAGATAATTGGTCAGTGCTTGTTAAAACGAACGGATCCATCACATTCTCGACTTCACCAATTAACGCGCCCCTAAGTCATAGGTGCTCGGCACGACTCTAAGAGAGACATATAATCATTTGGCGCTTGTCATTTGCCACAAACAAAACCTAAAAGCTATAACACCCTCACCCAGCATATGAACAATTAGAGAACGAGGGAAAGGGTTAATCAAAATATAATACCCTTCCCAAACTAGGGTAAAGCCATCTAGCATCAAGTATACCAATAAACAATGTAAAACCCAAAAAGAATGGCTATTCACAAAATAATATCTGACTTAGTCGAGCATGCATTCATATATAAATTAAAATACTACTATGCCAAACATACATCCAAAATAAAACTTTCACCATAAGCAAAGACTTAACCACAACAATAATCACATAGATAAAACATAATTAATAAGTAGTCTGGGGCTATCCAGCCCAAAAGCTTCCCTCAAACCCTCACACAAAATAAACATAATTAACATAAACATCAGTTCAAATATTAAAACTAACACAATTCATATATTAAATAAATAAAAGGAAGTCTCCCCCCAAACTTGCAATGTAGCCAGTGTCCTCACTGGCCTCCGGGCTGCATCATCAAACATTAGTAGCATCTCTGCCTTCATCACCATCACGATCAAGATCTTCATCATCGCCGAACACCTCAAGATCATCATCATCCTCCACGTTTCTGGCTCATTTACGTGGGCCTCCTCAGCAGGCAAAAATTACGGCAGATAAGGAGCATAAATTGGAGGCGTTGGAAATGGAAATGACATGAAATCAGCATCATCACCACCCTGAGCAGCATGAATGTTGGAGAGTGTGTTGGCGAACTCTGCATAGAAATGGTGGAATTTATTCAGCCATTGGGCAACATGGTCTATCTTGCAGTGTAGGAAGCTTAGGTTGTTCATAATCTGTGCAAGGGCCCCAGAATCAACGGTCTCAGCAGAAGGGGGGTCTGGCGCTTGAGTGGAGGTTCTCGCCTCAGTGGATGGTTGTAGATCATCGGATGGCGGCGACTGAGGATCTGGAAAAAATCCTTCTCCTCGGGGATGCGATGGTGCTCCCTCCCAGACTGCATAGCGGCTAATGAGATGATGATCAATGACCGACATTGGAGGCAGGGTGACATCTTCCTTCTCCCACTGAACACCCGCCCTTTTGCATAGATGGGTAATAAGAGACGGGTGCGGGAGGCCAGACATAACTTTGCTCTTAATAGCCTTCTTGATGGACTCATTGATCAATGCCCCTACATTGACGTTTAAACCGGTAACAATGGCATAGAACAGAGTCGCCCTTTCCCGAGTTACATCACTCACATGACACGTAGGCTGGATATTTGCACAGATAAAAGCGTACCAAGCCTTACCATAACGGCTAAGGGCCTGCTGGGGGAACGACGTTCTTTCAGCAGTGTACTCGTTTGTTTTCCACACCGTCCCAGGCTTATAGAGTTTGCCAATAATCTCATTAATGTGGTAACTCCGAATCCCATTTTCTCGATATTCACGCCCGTCAAAATTGGGAGTTCCATAAACTGCATTGATAACCCTGCTATCGAATGGGATTAATTTTCCCTACACTGGTGCAACTGGCGGACCATCAGGAATGGCATTAGCATAGAATTCCTTCACCACTGCGACCACGGCAGATTCCGACGGTTTGGTAAAATGTACACATTTCATTTTGGAAATCATAGCATTCATCTGACCATCCGATTTATCATCAGGCCTAAGCCCTCGCTCATGCACCAAACTTCGAGACAAGAAATTCTAAGTATACCGCTAATAGGCTTCTTCCATTGGAAATTTCACTGCATCCCAAGTCTGGGCACGAGAGCGGGAAGAGGATGGCGGAGGAAGGCCAATACTAGTTCTAGGACGCTTAGAAACCATAATAGGAGAACAGAAAGCCAAAAACTTGTGATTTATCACACCCAACTGCTACAGAGAAGGAACAGATATAAAATCCTTATCTCACTCTGCTTATATAGAAATAGGCGTCAGAGAGGAAAGAGGAAACAGTCAGAACACTAACTGCACGACGGCTGGCCTTTGAACGGTAAGAAACTGACAGGTGCGACCGTTGGGCAGCCTATGGCTATTTGAAGAGGAGGGGATGGAGGAGAAAATGTTGAACCAAAAAGGAAAAACTGTTGCCAAGAAGGGCGCTGGGGCGTGAAGACGGGCGTTCTAGATGGCGTTGCGACGTAAGTTTGCAGTAGGTCTTCCTTTTTCCCGGCGTTGCAGCGCAAAAATTAGGGCGGGGTGCTGAGAATGGTGCTGCGGTGCGACAATCAATTGAGACAATGGCACCGCCGTACGGAGTATAAACTAAGCAATCCTGCACAGGCCAAAAGCTCATATCAGCAATCAAGCGAACAAAAAGTCATCAAAAACATTATGCACAAGTCCTAACTACTGAAAGACATACTAGCATACATGCACTGTACAGACTGGCTAGACTAAGAACTACAGACAGACACTAACTAATGACAACCAAAATAAGACTAAAGTTACTAAAAATAAAAGCAATTTATTTGATACTGAGATGGGATGCCTCCCATCAAGCACTTGATTTAGAGTAGTCGGCTTGACTGTTATCCCATCTTACACCGGGTCTCCTAATGTGACGAAGTTATTCTGTCAGTCAACCTCGCCGCCCTAGTAATGCTTCAACCGCTGACCATTAACCTTGAAGGTTTTGTCAGAATTGGGGTCCTCAACCTCTATTTCCCCGTATGGATAAACCTTGGCAACTGTGAATTGCCCCGACCATCTGGACTTTAATTTCCCTGGAAATAGCTTCAGACGGGAGTTGAATAGAAGAACTTTCTGGCCCGGTTTGAAGTGCCTCTCGAGAATTTTCTTATCGTGCCACCTCTTAGTCTGCTCCTTGTAAAACTTAGCGTTTTCATACGCTTACGGACAAAACTCGTCTGATTCATTGAGTTGTAGAAGTCTCTGTTCACCGGTTGCTTCTAGATCAAAGTTTAGCTTCTTGATAGCCCAATAGGCGTTGTGTTCTAACTCCACTAGAAGATGACAAGCCTTACCATAGACAAGCCTATACGGAGACATTTCGATATGCATTTTGTAAGCTGTGCGGTAAGCCCACAAGGCATTGTCAAGCTTCTTTGACCAGTCCTTGCGATTGGGATTAACGATCTTCTCCAAGATTCGTTTTACCTCTCGATTAGAAATTTTAGCTTGGCCACTAGTCTATGGATGATAAGCTGTGACTATCTTATGGGTCACCCCATACTTAGCTAGAAGGGCTTCGAAGTACTTGTTGCAAAAATGCGACCCTTCGTCACTGATAATAGCCCGAGGCGTGCCAAAACGAGTGAAAATGTTTTTCTTAAGGAACTGAAGCACAACCTTCGCGTCATTAGTCGGCAAGGCAACTGCTTCGACCCACTTGGAGACATAATCCACCGCCACAAGGATATAGAGATTATTGAAGGAGGATGGGAATGGACCCATGAAGTTGATACCCCATACATCAAATAATTCCACCTCCAAGATATTCTGCAGTGGTAATTCATGCCGTCTTGATATGGTTCCCACCCTTTGGCATCTGTCGTAGTGCAACTCATATGTGTGTGCATCTTTGAATAGGGTGGGCCAATAAAATCCAGACTGAAGCACTTTAGCTGCAATTTGTTGACCTCCAAAATGAGCTCCATAATTTGAAGAATGGCAGTGATGTAGCACACCTTCAATTTCCTCATCCGGTAAGCATCTTCGCAGAATTTGATCAGAACATTGCTTGAACAAGAAGGGCTTATCCCACAAATATTGCTTGGTATCTTTTAAGAATTTATTCCATTGTTGATAGCTTAGGTTTGGAGGAAGCACTTGGCAAGTGACATAATTAGAATAGTCCGTATACCACGGTGCTTTGCTTTGGATGGCAAAAAGTTGTTCGTCTGGGAAGAAATCATTAATGGCATTTTCAGCATCTCCCGAATGCGGTGTGTTCTCCAACCTTGATAAGTGATCTGCTACTTGATTTTTTATCCCTTTTTTGTCTTGGATTTCTAGATCGAACTCCTGGAGAAGCAAAACCCACCTAATCAATCTCGCCTTAGCATCTTTCTTCTCAATCAAATATTTAATTATCGAGTGATCAGTGTAGACGCTCACCTTCGTCCCGATGAGGTAGGAACAGAACTTATCAAATGCATAGACTACTGCCAGCAGCTCCTTCTCAGTGGTAGTATAATTCTACTGTGCATCCGTTAAAGTTTTGCTGGCATAGTATATTGTGTGGAATACCTTCTCCCTTCTTTGGCCTAGTACCGCCCCAATAGCAAAATCACTTGCATCGCACATTAGCTCGAAAGGGAAGGTCCAGTCTGGCGCTACAACAATAGGAGCTGAGACATGTCTTTTCTTTAATAACTCAAAAGCACTCAGGCAGGCTTCATCAAATTAGAAAGGCATGTCCTTTTCCAATAGTGTGCACAACGGTTTGGTAATCCGTGAGAAGTCCTGGATAAACCTTCTATAAAAACATGCATGCCCGAGGAAACTCCTTACTCCTTTTACTAAAGTTGGTGGTGGGAGGCTATTAATCACATCAATTTTTGCCTTATCAACCTCAATGACGCCAGCAGAAACCCTATGACCCAGAATAATGCCCTCTTCAACCATGAAGTGGCACTTCTCCCAATTCAAGATAAGGTTAGTCTCAACACATCTGTGGAGAAAGGCAGTCAAATTCCTCAGGTAATTATCAAAAGAGCTCCCGAATATAGAAAAGTCATCCATGAAGACTTCTAATGTCTTTTCCACCATATCAGAGAAAATCGACATCATACACCGCTGAAACGTTACGGGAGCATTACATAGCCCGAAAGACATTTTTCGAAAGGCAAAGGTCCCATACGGGCATGTGAACGTCGTCTTCTCCTGATCTTCGGGAGCAATTGTAATCTGATTATACCCCGAGTACCCATCCAGTAGGCAATAATACTCATGCCCAGCTAACCTGTCAAGCATCTGATCAATGAATGGAAGAGGGAAGTGATCTTTACAGGTAGATTTGTTTAATTTCCTGTAATCCATGCACACCCTCCACCCAGTCACCGTTTTGGTGGGGATCAGCTCATTGTTTTCGTTGGGCACTACCGTCATTCCGCCCTTCTTTGGCATGCATTGGATAGGACTGACCGAAGGACTATCAGATATAGGGTAGATGATGCCTGCATCCAACAATTTTATAATCTCCTTACGAACCACCTCTTTCATTATGGGATTCAATCGCCGCTAATGTTCAATAGATGGCTTAGACCCTTCCTCCAGTAAAATTTTATGCATGCATAGAGTCAGACTAATCCCTTTGATGTCAACAATTGACCATCCCAGGGTTATTTTTTATTGCTTGAGCACAAGCAGTAACTTTTCTTCCTGACACTTAGTTAGAGAAGTAGAAATTATCACAGGTAAAGTAGATGAGTTTCCTAAGTAAGCATACCTCAGGTGGTTGGGCAAAGGCTTTAATTCTAAGACGGGAGGTTCCATGATCGACGGCTGAGCCATGGAAGTTGATGCCTCATTATCATTTAGAGACTCAAACTGTTGTTGGAATTGTTTGGATCTTTGGGGTGAATCAAGCCACTTGGCAAATTCAACATTAGTGGTCTCTTCAGTAGTACTGGCCCCCGTCAATGTGGCTCCCAAAGGGTTTGTAGTGCAGATTTCTGATAACATTTCTCTAATAGAATTATAAATTGCATTAATCTGGAAGTAGTCCTCTGAAGTGTTAGGATATTTCATCGATCTGAAGACAGTAAATGTCACTTCTTAATCCTAAACCCTCATTGTTAACTCCCCTTTCTGTACATCAATTAGGGTCTTCCCCATCGCCAAGAATGGCCTGCCCAATATTATAGGGACCTCCCTGTCCTCCTCAAAATCTAGGATAATAAAATCAGCTGGGAAGATGAACTTGTCAACCTTGACAAGCACATCCTCTACTATCCCCTTTGGGTACGTGAGAGATCTATCAGCCAATTGTAAGGTGACACTTATAGGTTTGGCTTCATTTAGCCCCAGCTTCTTATAAATGGACAGAGGCATCAAGTTGATGCTAGCCCCTAGATCACATAACGCCTTTCCTATGAATTGATCCCCTATAGTGCAAGGAATTGTGAAGCTTCCTGGATCTTTTAGCTTTGGTGGAAGCTTGTTTTGTAGAATGGCACTGCACTCCTCTGTCAGAGCCACTGTTTCATAATCCCCCATTTTTCATTTCTTAGACAGTATGTCCTTCATAAACTAGACATAACTTGGCATTCCCTCCAATGCCTCTGCAATAGGGATGTTTATGTGAAGTCTCTTGAATACCTCCAGGAATTTGGAAAACTGCTTGTCCAATTTTTGTTTCTGCAGACGCTGGGGGAAAGGCAACTGAGGGAGAGGAGGATTTACTTTACTCATTGGAGAGGTTCGTGTTGTGGGGCAAATTTGAGTGCTTTCCTCACCCCCAGATTTCTCATTATTCTTCTCCACTTCAGGTTCCTTTTCACTGACTTCTTCTTCCACTAGAGAGGTTTCTCCACCTTGATCATTAGTAGTCCGCCCACTTCTGAGTGTCATTGCTTTGCATTGTTCTTTGCCTTCCCATTTCGGGTTAACATCAGTGTCACTAGGCAATGTGCCTTGTGGACGACTGTTTAAAGCAATGGTCAATTGTCTCATCTGTACTTCAAGATTCCGAATGGAGGCTTCTTGATTGTTACTCCTTGTTTCATTCTGGGCGATGTACCGCGACAAGAGATCCTCCAAACTAGGCTTTCTCTCCTGTTGAGGTGGTGGATGGTGGAACTGATTTTGTGAGCTCTGCGGCTGTGGAATGTACTGATTCTGAGATTGAAAACCTGGAGGGTTAGAAAAATTTGGCCTGGTGGATGAAGGTTGCGCTTGATTGGGGTTGTTGTTGTTGTTGTTGCCCCAAGAGAAGTTGGGATGATTTCTCAAGCCCGGGTGGTAATGAGTGGGAAGATTTACATTTTGTTGCCGCCCGCTGTTGGAAACAAATTGAACTGACTCAGGGCTTATTGCACACTGATCAGTAGGGTGGCTCGCTTAACATAACTCACATTGGACTACGACACTCTGCACATTCTGCACTGCTGATGGTCCCATAGTGTCTAGTCATTTCGTTAGCGCTGCAACCTAAGCCGTTAATGATGTGAATGAGTCAACCTCATATACCCCCGCTGCTCTTCTGGGGGCTTGCCTATCATTCGGCCATTGATAATTATTGGCCGCCATTGTTTCCACTAGTTCATACCCTGTTGTGTGATGTTTAGCCATGAAGGCCCCTCCAGACGCGGCATCAATACTTGAACGAGTAGATCCGGATAGCCCATTATAAAAGGTCTGGATAGGAAGCCATTCAGGCAATCCCTGGTGAGGGCATTTCCTCATAAGATCCTTGAATCGCTCCCACGAGTCATATAAAGATTCTGAGTCGAACTGGATAAATGAGGTAATTTCATGCCTGAGTCTGGCGGTTTTGGCGGGCGAAAATAACTTTGCCATGAACTTTTGGGCCAAGTCAGCCCATGTGGTGATGGAGCCTGGCGGGAGTGAGTGCAGCCAGCTCTTTGCCTTGTCCTTCAAAGATAATGGAAACAACCGGAGTCTGATGGCATCGTCAGACACTCCGTTGGTTTTGAACGTATCGCAAATCTCCACAAATTTTATCAAGTGATCATTGCGATCATCATTTGGTAGTCCCCCAAACTGAATGTTGGTGCACATTTGAAAGGTGCCCGGCTTTATCTCAAAGTTATTTGCTTGGATTGCGGGCCTGAGAATGCTTGCCTGGAAATCGTTGATTGGAGGCATGGTATAATCCCTTAGAGATTTCTGAAGTTCCTCAGCCACTCTGACAAGAGTAGGCCTGTCCCGAGAATTTTCTCTTTGCAGTCGTCTATATGTTCTATCAACCTCAGGATCGAGAGGTATTATATTCCGTCCCCTTTGGGGTGTCATAAACAGTAAAGACTACCTGAAAAGAAAGTTAAACAGAAAAATCAGTTTAAATTAAGATTGTATTGACTTAATGTTAATATTGAATAATAAATAATACTAATTCCCCGGCAACGATGCCAAAAACTTGTTGGTCGATTTTGTTATTGCCAAATCGCACGCAAGCATACGCGGTTCACAAGTAATATATGAAAGTAGAGTGTTGAACCCACGAGGACAAAGTCTTAAGAGAATACAAACACTAAGGTGAAGTCGTTACTTATCTTATCTAAACGAGTAAAACAAGATGGTTGGTTAAGCTATATGATTAAAACAGTAAGAATAAGAGAAGCGGTTGTGCTGGGAAGTCAAGATAGGATTACAATACCCCTAATGCATTTCCTAATCTCCACACTCTCCAAATTACAAACGAATCAAGGAATGGTCAACCGAGAACAGTAAATGCTCATAAGCTTCTGTCAAAGATCAAATGCACATCCCTAGCCAGATAAATCACAATATGTCTATTGGTGACAATAGCTAGGCCAAGTTCATTAAGCTAAATCTCAAGGCCGCACAAGAAAAAAAGAGATATGTCTATCCTATTAGCAGTTTATGCACATATTCTATTGGCATGGTCATAACAACTATTGTTGCATTTAAAGATAGATAATAACATCCATTTGTCAATTTCCATTATTATCAATACCAATTACTCTATCAAGCAATTAATCATTAAGTAAGAAATACAACAACCCATTCCAAAATGAATCATTATATAAAATAGGAGAGAAAGCCAATTAAGCAAAACAAAAGGTTACATTGCAATCCTAAAAATGGAGTTAGTTCATAACTATGGGACTAACACACATTTTTAATGCATTCAGCATTATCAGTTAATACACAAATAAATGGGAGATTTGGAATAAGAAAACTCCTGTTTGGAAGTGTTCTATCTCCAAATCATCTCTTCATTGCGTAGTAGCTGAGCTGCAGTCAGATGTAATAAATCTTCCTCCTTGAAGCACAGCTTCTTTCTCTTCTAGGAATTTAAGACTGTAATAAATATCTCTAAAACTGTCTAGGATTTCTATCGTAGGCGGCTGATATTAAGTCTCTCTCGCTTCTCCCTCTCTTTAGGTCATTTAAAGCCCTTTTTATCTGAACACTGGAGGTCGCGCTGCGGCGTGAGCCTTTGGCTTAGCAAGTGGTGCTGCAGCACCACGTAGACTTAAAAAGACTGGAGGTCGCGATGCGGCGCGACTGCATATAGGGGCTCCAGTGCTGCGGTGTGAAGCTGAGGCACTGGGGTGCCGAAAGCTATTGACGTATCTCGAGTTTTAAACCTCTTAGAAACATCCGTGTTATTCCCTCCCCGTTATCAACTAAGTGGGACGCAAACCGGGACAACTCGGCAAACTTAACTTTGTACTGCGACACGGTCATATTGTTCTACTCCAGCTTGATGAACTCTACCTCCTTCATGTGATAAATACTTTGGAAATGGGTTTTGTACCATGTTTAAGGTCGATAAAAAATTTAATTTTACGCTCTGGGGGTAGGCCAGGAAGTTCTTTAGGGAATACGTCAGGAAATTTATTAACAATAGAAATATCATTCAAAACTGACGTATTTTTGTTTAAATCCGTGACATGAGCTAAGAAAGCTTGACATTCATTTTTTAATAAACGAATAGCTTTATGGCTTGAGATGACAGTGATTGATTTTAAGGGTTTGGTTGCTCGAATTCGCATAATAGGTTGGTTAGAAATATGAAAGCTAACAACCATACGAAAATAATTAATTTTTGCATGATGAGTAGTTAACCAATCAATTCTTAGAATTACGTCAAATGCAAGTATTTTCAATGAAATAAGATCGACAGGTAATCTGAGGGTACCGATTTGAACCAAACAAAACTTATAAACAGTGGATGTAAGAAGGTTTCTCTCAACGGAGTTTCAACAGATAAGTCAAAGTCTAATTTCTCCGGAGTCAAATTTAAACGTTGAATGCAAGTAGAAGAAATAAAAGAATGGATAGAACCGGTATCAAATAAGGTATATACTTCGCTAGAGTTTATGATAAGCTTACCCGTGATGACCTCGTTCGGGTTCCTTGCTTTCAGGGAGGTTACGATAAATGCTCTCCCTTGAACTACAGGTTTTGACTTGTCTGGGACGGCATTTGGTGTCACCTTTCCAACTAGACTTGGCTTCCCTGTACGATAAAATCTAGCTAGGTGACCTTCTCTTCCACAATTATAACACGTTTTGGACTGTTGCGCACAGTTTGGACTGATGTGTCCCTCCCCTTGGCATTTGAAGCATATGATAGGTGGTCATTCTCCTTCCTTAACAACGGGTGTTGGTGCTGACGTCTTTCCATCATTGTTGAATCTCCTATTCCTGAAATGTCCACTTTTATTATCTTGGCCATGATTACCACCGAAGTGGTTACCATTTCTGACATGTTGATTCCCTACACATTTGTTGTCACCGCTTCGATGACTTCTACCCCTGCTATTATCATTTTGTCGGCTGCTTTCTCTTGGTTGGGATGTCTCATTATCGCGCTCCAATAACTGAGCCCTATTTATAACATTTGAATACAAACATAGTTTGTGAGAGATAAGATATTGACGTATCTCGGGTTTTAAACCTCTTAGAAACATCCGTGTCATTCTCTCCTCGTTATCAACTAAGTGGGACGCAAACTGGGACAACTCGACAAACTTAGCTTCGTACTGCGACACGGTCATATTGTTCTGCTCCAGCTTGATGAACTCTACCTCCTTCATGTGATAAATACTTTCGGGAAAGTACTTGTCGTTGAATAGTTCTTGGAACTTCTCCCAAGACATCTTCAATACGGCAGGTTGAGTACGCTTTACCGATTCCCACCAGTAATCTGCCTCTCCTCGCAACATAAAGGTGGCAAAGGGAACCTTTTGCTCCTCGGAGCATCCCAAGACATCTAATATCTTGGTGATCTGCTTTATCCACATCTCTGCCTTAAGTGGTTTTGGCTCTCCAATAAACTCTGGTGGTCCCAGTTCCTTGAACTGCTTAGCGGTGATCGTCCGAGAGTTGCCAGTGTTTCCACCTGCATTTTGGACAAGTGCCGCTCTCGCCTGATGTTGCATCAATTGCATAAAGCCTCTGAACATCCCATCGTTCATCATTTGATCGATGTTGTTGTTTGCATGAGGATTGCTACCTTCTTAATGCACGTTTTCCTAGTTATTGATTGTTGATGATTCAACGGTCTCATGTGCTCCATTGCTATTCTCAACATTCTCGGATGTCATTTTCAAATACTGCCACAAAATAAGGGTTAATTGACATGCAACATATTATCCCTATATTCTGACCAACCAATTAAATAACAAATAAATTAGGTAGGTCATACTAGCGAAGGAATTACTCGTCTCTCCCCCCTAGTTCTAGTCTCACATCTTAGCCAGGGATCATATCCCTAAGCTTTGATACTAATTGTGACGCCCCCAAAATAGGTATACATCACCCATTCTGAGTCGCCAAATACATGGTACATAATACAAATACAAACTTAATTATACAACATGAGCTGTGAGTTTTAATACAAATATTATCTTCTAAACAGTATTAAAACTCAAAATAAGTCCTCCATACATTTATTATCACACTATTTTACAGAATAGTGAGGACTACTAATGCAAATATCTGGACCGTCACTCCGTTCCCCGACTAGTCCCAGCTATATTCTCATTTCCTGAAGAG
This sequence comes from Panax notoginseng, assembly GCA_016801055.1. Classification (NCBI taxonomy): domain Eukaryota; kingdom Viridiplantae; phylum Streptophyta; class Magnoliopsida; order Apiales; family Araliaceae; genus Panax; species Panax notoginseng. The sequence continues at coordinate 155,514,487 of CM029022.1, read as the reverse complement.
AACAATGAAAGAAAAGGGTGAGCTCAACTAGCCCAGTAAGAAATATTATGACTAAGATAATGCATAATAAATTATCGTTAGCCTTCAACAGTGTTAAATTGATAAAATATAATAAACATCAAGTTTAACTCCAGCGGAACAAGCAATCCATTAGAAGAGTCAAGTAGAATATGAAATCTACTATCTTCTATGATTTAAAAAGTTTATCAACAGTTTTATTGCTGAGACTCAGCTTAATAAATAATCCACATCATCGAATCACCCATGCATTATGTCCAAGGATATTCTTTAGTATCACGACCATAAATTATCCATGCACTACGGGCCAAGGATATTTGTGTATTCATCAATGATCATGATTATGCCAACAACTATCCATCAATGCACTACGGGCCAATGAGGACTTTTACCACATCATTTGTAACATTACGGTTATGATTATACCGAATAATTTCTGGTCATAATCATACCAACTCCATCTATGCACTACAGGCCACAGATGACTTTCAACATAATATAAGCATGAGGATGATGACAATGATATAAGAATTCAATTAAAAGAAGGCAAAGGATAAATTTTTAAATATTTATAATTTAATTTATCCAGAATTTAATAATTTCCAAATTGTCAACATGATACTATTTTGTGGAGTAAAATTTAAGAATAATATTGTACCAAAAATAATTTGGACCGAAAACGAATTAATTTTTATCATAAATAGTACCTTGGGTGAATAGTACTTGAATGAATAGTATTTTGTAAATAGTAACTTTGGGAATAGTAACCCCGTGAATAGTACTCCGGCATGAAATGTTAAAACTTATCAAGAATGCTCAGAATAATATTTTCATAAAAAGATACTGGATGAAGCGTAAATATCAAGGATATTCTACTAATTTAATAGAGTATAGAAGCTAAAACTTTAACAGAATGAGTATAGAATTCGAAATCTGAAACGAAATAATATTACTTATATACTACAGAGTATGGAAGAAAATATTATTTCAAGCGAATATTGAACAAAAATAACATCCCTTACCTTGAAAAGAAGAGCATTCCGACTGGTAGGGCTGGGATATTCTTGAAGAAAACTTGCACTATTTTCTACGCTCGAAGCTTTCTTAAACTATAAAAAAATACGCTCAAGATTATAAAAGAAGAATTCTCTGATTCTGGTGTGATTTTCAATTCTAACTAAACATCCTATTTATAGGAGAATGGAAAGGATACTATTTGGATACATAGTGAAGGAAAATGTCACGGGCGTTCACCGGCTGAAAATTTGAAAATTTTTTATTTTACTATGATGTACTATGCACAATAAAATATAATATATTCTATTTTTTTCATAAAAAACTAAACTTATTATAATATAATAATAATAATAACAATAATAATAATGTTATTCCCTCCTAACCAAGGCATTAGCCTTTCCCCCCCCCCCCCCCCCCCCCCCCGTGAATTTCCCTGACAAAAATCCCACCCTCCTTTAATTTCATTTAAGGCACATGTATATATATATATATATATATATATATATATATATATATATTAATACATTACCTTACCTATACGTAAGTTCCATCCCCCCTTCCCATTTCAGTTTTTCAACAAATGTGGGCCCCACATTTATTATATTAAATAATTTTCTACCGATTATTTTGAAAATTGGGTAAATGGGGGTCCAAAAAATAAGCAAAATTTACATCAAATACTTTATAAAAATTCCATCAATATTTTCAACAGCATTTATTCATTATTATTATTATTCGCAATATTTAACAACCAGATCGTTCCCAGAAAAGAGGGAGCTTTCCAATAAGGATTTCTCCATATTGGCGCGTAATAAGGTGATCAAACCTCTCCTCGACAGAACTTTCTAGACATCGTCAATATTGTAAATAATAATATGAATAAATGTATCGTCTCAATTATTGATTTAATAATATATAAAAAATATTGACAATAATTGAATCAAAGGACGTGAGATACTATGCAGCAATTACTGTAGCAATAATTGAATATAACTGAGTGACTTCTCACGTAAGCATCAATAATCAATATCGTGTGCTACTATGCAACCACGCGTATTACTGTACTTTTAACACTGGATATTTCAACAGTTAACGGTAAAGCTTTCGCCATTATTTTTATAAAAAGATATTTTTGTCGTTTTCTCAATCCGACAATAATTCCGTTGTGGGGTCCACCAATGATTGTGCCGTCGTACGAATATTTCCTGTTAAAACGAATATTCTCCGACCAATCGAATATAATATAACAACTTGCATACTTTGCAAAATTTATAAATATTACCCACAACTATAACATTATATCAAATTCACTCTTTAATATTTAAAAAAATGATATATATAGGAAATTCATCTTTATTCATAAAAGTTGGGGTCTTACAACCTCCCCTTCTTATGAAATTTTGCCCTCAAAATTAGGGTATATACCTGGTATGATGAAGAGGTGAGGATACCTTGATTTCATTTCGGATTCTAACTCTTAGGTCATTTCCTCAACATCGTGGTTTCTCCACAAAACTTTGACTTGAGGTATAACTTTGGAGCATAGAATATGTTCCTTCTTATCCAAGATTTTAACAGGAACCTCTTCATACATTAAATCTTTTGCTATTTCGTCTGGTTCTAACTCAATAATGTGGTCCGGGTCTTCCACATATTTACGTATCATAGATATGTGAAAAACGTTATGAGCACGAGACATACTTGACGGTAAAGCGAGTCTATAGGCCATAGTTCCTACTCGGTCAAGGATTTCAAATGGACCAATGAATCGAGGATTGAGCTTTCTTCTCTTTCCAAATCTTTTAACTCCCTTCCATGGAGCAACACGTAATAACACATGTTCTCCAACATTGAATTCCACGTCCTTTCGATGAAGATCAGCATAACTCTTTTGTCGATCTTGTGAGATTTTTATACGTTGTCGGATCGTTTTAATATTTTTCGTAGTCATATGTACCAACTCCGGTCCCAACAACGTTGCTTCACCCACCTCATCCCAACATACTAGAGAACGACACTTTCTTCCATACAACGCCTCAAATGGAGCCATTCCATTACTTGTGTGATAACTGTTGTTGTAGGAAAACTCCACCAATGATAAGAACTTGTCCCAACTTCCTTTGAAGTCAAGGACACAGAGTCTTAATAGATCCTCAAGAGTTTGAATAGTCCTCTCCGACTGCCCATCCGTTTGAGGATGATATGCCGAACTAAATCGTAAATCCGTGCCCAAATCTTTTTACAAACTAATCCAAAATCTTGAAGTCAATCTTGGGTCTCGATCAGAAACTATAGATACTGGCATACCATGCAATCTTATAATCTCATTTATGTACATACGAGCAAGACGTTCAAGTGTATAAGTTTTCCGTATTGATAAGAAATGAGCAGACTTGGTCAATCTATCAACAATGACCCAAATCGCATCTATGCCTTGAGAAACCTTGGGAAGACTAGTAACAAAATCTATGGTAATGTGCTCCCACTTCCATTCTAAAATTTCAAGTGGTTGCAATGGACCTTTTGGCACTTGATGCTCCGCCTTGACTCGTTGACAAGTTAAACACCTTGAAATAAACTCCGCTATCTCTCTCTTCATATTGCTCCACCAGAATGTATGTCGAAGATCACAATACATTTTAGTACTCCCAGAATGGATTGCAAACGGTGTGTTGTGCGCCTCCATCATGATTTTATACTTCAAGTCAGAATTGTTAGGAACACAAAGTCTGGAGTTGACTCGAAGTATTCCTTATTCATCGATTCTTGCTTCTGGCATAGCACCTTCTTACACTTTCTTCCTCATACGCATCAGCTCCAGGTCTATAGCTTGAACAGCTTTAACTTTATCGATTAAAGTCGGTTCTACTCGTATATGTGCCATCATCACATGGGTCCCTGGAGTCTTTAACTCTATCTCCATCCTTTGTAAGTCATATAAGATGGGCCTTTGCGTTGACAATATCATACTCGTACCCGCATATGATCTTCTACACAATGCGTCAGCTACCATGTTCGTTTTTCCATGATGGTATTAGATGGTATGATCATAATCTTTCAACAGTTCAAGCCAACGTCGTTGCCGCATGTTGAGTTCCTTTTGGGTGAAGAAATATTTGAGGCTTTTATGATCCGTATAGATCTCCACTTTCTCCCCATACAGGTAATGCCTCTAGATCTTTAGCGCAAAAACAACTGCTGCCAACTCTAGATCATGAGTAGGATAATTTCTCTCATATTCTTTGAGTTGTCGAGAGGCATAGGCTATGACTTTCCCATATTGCATGAGAACACATCCTAACTCTTTGCCTGAAGCATCACTGTAGATGACAAATCCCTCCGAGCCAGATGGTATTGTCAGAACAGGTGCTGAAATGAGTCTTCTCTTCAGTTCTTGAAAACTCTTCTCATATTCCTCGCACCAACCGAATTTTATATCTTTTCGAGTCAGCTGAGTTAATGGAGTAGCGATTCGAGAAAATCCTTCCACGAATCTCCGATAATAACCAGCTAAGCTCAGAAAGCTACGTACTTCGATCACTGACTTAGGTTGTTCCCAGCTTTGAATTGCTTCAATCTTCGCTGGGTCAACAGATATTCTGTGATTTGATATCACGTGCCCAAGGAATGCTAGTTCCTTAAGCCAGAACTCGCATTTCTTTAACTTGGCATAAAGCTTATTTTCACGAAGCTTTTGGAGTATCAGCCTCAAGTGTTGCTCATGATCTTCACGGCTTTTGGAGTAAATGAGGATGTCATCAATAAAGACGACCACAAAGTGATCTAAATATTCTTTGAATACTCGGTTCATCATATCTATGAAGGCAGCAGGAGCATTAGTCAATCCAAAAGACATGACTAGGAATTCATAATGCCCGTACCGAGTTCTAAAAGCAGTCTTTGGAATGTCATCAGTTTTAATCTTCAACTGATGATATCCAAAATGAAGATCGATCTTTGAAAAGAATTTGGCACCTTGCAACTGGTCAAATAGGTCATCAATGCGAGGCAATGGGTACCTATTTTTTATGGTGACATGGTTCAACTCCCGATAATCAATACAAAGTCGCATACTCCCATCTTTCTTCTTCACGAATAGAATAGGAGCACCCTATGGAGACGTACTAGGACGAATGAAACCGATGTCTAACAACACCTGTAGTTGGATCTTTAACTCCTGAAGTTCAATAGGATCCATTCGATATGGGACTTTGAAAATGGGTTTTGTACCGGGTTCAAGGTCGATACAAAATTCAATTTCACGCTCTGGGGGTAGGCCAGGAAGTTCTTCAGGGAATACGTCAGGAAATTTATTAACAATAGAAATATCATTCAAAACTGACGTATTTTTGTTTAAATCCGTGACATGAGCTAAGAAAACTTGACATCCGTTTTTTAATAAACGAATAGCTTTATGGCTTGAGATGACAGTGATTGATTTTAAGGGTTTGGTTGCTTGAATTCGCATAATAGGTTGGTTAGAAATATGAAAGCTAACAACCTTACGAAAACAATCAATTTTTCCATGATGAGTAGTTAACCTATCAATCCCTAGAATTACGTCAAATGCAAGTATTTTCAATGAAATAAGATCGACATGTAATGTGAGGGTACCGATTTGAACCAAATAAGACTTATAAACAGTGGATGTAATGAAGGTTTCTCCCAATAGAGTTTTAACAGAAAAGTCAAAGTCTAATTTCTCTAGAGTTAAATTTAAACGTTGAGCGCAAGTAGGAGAAATAAAAGAATGGGTAGAACCGGTATCAAATAAGGTATATACTTCGCTAGAGTTTATGATAAACTTACGCGTGATGACCTCGTTCGAGTTCCTTGCTTTCTGGGAGGTTACGACAAATGCTCTCCCATGAACTACTGGTTTTGATTTGTCTGGGACGACATTTGGTGTCACTGTTCCAACTGGACTTGGCTTCCCTATACGATAAAATCTAGCTAGGTGACCTTCTCTTCCATAATTGTAACACGTTTTGTACTGATGCGCACAGTTTGGACTGATGTGTCCCTCCCCTCCGCATTTGAAGCATATGATAGGTGATCATTCTCCTTCCTTAACAACAGGTGTTGGTGCTGACGTCTTTCCATCATTGTTGATTCTCCTCTTCTTGAAATGTCCACTTTTATTGTCTTGGCCATGATTACCACCGAAGTGGTTACCATTTCTGGCATGTTGATTCCCTCCACGTTTGTTGTCACCGCTTCGATGACTGCAACCACTGGTATTATCATTTTGCCAGCTGCTTTCTCTTGGTTGGGATGTCTCATTATCACGCTCTAATAACTGAGCCCTATTTACAACATCTGAATACAAACACAGTTTGTGAGAGATAAGATATTGACGTATCTCGGGTTTTAAACCTCTTAGAAATATTCGTGTCATTTTCTCCTCATTATCAACTAAGTGGGACGCAAACCGGGACAACTCGGCAAACTTAGCTTCGTACTGCGACACGGTCATATTGTTCTGCTCCATCTTGATGAACTCTATCTCCTTCATGTCACGAATACTTTCGGAAAAGTACTTGTCATTGAATAGTTCTTGGAACTTCTCCCAAGACATCTTCAGTACGGCAGGTTGAGTACTCTTTACCGATTCCCACCAGTAATCTGCCCCTCCTCGCAATATAAAGGTGGCAAAGGGAACATTTTGCTCCTCGGAGTATCCCAAGACATCTAATATCTTGGTGATTTGCTTTATCCACATCTCTGCCTTAAGTGGTTTTGGCTCTCTATTAAACTCTGGTGGTCCCAGTTCCTTGAACTGCTTAGCGGTGACCGTCCAAGAGTTGCCAGTGTTTCCACCTGTATTTTGGACAGGAGCCGCTCTCGCCTGATGTTGCATCAATTACATAAAGCCTCTGAACATCCCATCGTTCATCATTTGTTCGATGTTGTTGTTTGCATGAGGATTGTTACCTTCTTGATGCACATTTTCCTAGTTATTAATCGTTGGTGATTCAACGGTCTCATGTGCTCCATTGCTATTCTCAACATTCTCGGATGTCATTTTCAAATACTGCCACAAAATAAGGGTTAATTGACATGCAACATATTATCCCTATATTCTGACCAACCAATTAAATAACAAATAAATTAGGTAGGTCATACTAGCGAAGGAATTACTCGTCTCTTCCCCCTAGTTCTAGTCTCACATCTTAGCCAGGGATCATATCCCTAAGCTTTGATACCAATTGTGACGCCCTCAAAATAGGTATGCATCACCCATTCTGAGTCGCCAAATACATGGTACATAATACAAATACAAACTTAATTATACAACATGAGCTGTGAGTTTTAATATAAATATTATCTTCTAGACAGTATTAAAACTCAAAATAAGTCCTCCATACATTTATTATCACACTATTTTACAGAATAGTGAGGACTACTAATGCAAACATCTGGACCGTCACTCCATTCCCTGACTAGTCCCAGCTATATTCTCATTTCCTGAAGAGAACAATGAAAGAAAAGGGTGAGCTCAACTAGCCCAGTAAGAAATATTATGACTAAGATAATGCAGAATAAATTATCGTTAGCCTTCAACAGTGTTAAATTGATAAAATATAATAAACATCAAGTTTAACTGCAGTAGAACAAGCAATCCATTGGAAGAGTCAAGTAGAACATAAAATTTACTATCTTCTATGATTTAAAAAGTTTATCAGCAGTTTTATTGCTGAGACTAAACTTAATAAATAATCTACATCATCGAATCACCCCTACACTATGGCCAAGGATATTCTTTAGTATCACGACCATAAATTATCCATGCACTACGGGCCAAGGATATTCGTGTATTCATCAATGGTCATGATCATGCCAACAACTGTCCATCAATGCACTACAGGCCAATGAGGACTTTTACCACATCATTTATAATATTACGGTCATGATTATATCGAATAATCCCTAGTCATAATCATACCAAGTCCATCTATGCACTACAGGCCACAGATGACTTTCAACATAATATAAGCATGAGGATGATGACAATGATATAAGAATTCAATTAAAAGAAGGCAAATGATAAATTTTTAAAAGTTTATAATTTAATTTATTCAGAATTCAATAATGTCCAAATTGTTAACATGATACTGCTTTGTGGAGTAAAATTCAAGAATAATATTGTACCAAAAATAATTTGGACCGAAAACGAATTAATTTTTATCATAAATAGTACCCTTGGTGAATAGTACTTGAATGAATAGTACCCTATGAATAGTAACTTTGGGAATAGTAACCCCGTGAATAGTACTCCAGCATGAAATGTTAAAACTTATCAAGGATGCTCAGAATAATATTTTCATGAAAAGATACTGGGTGAAGCGCAAATATCAAAGATATTTTACTAATTTCATGGAGTATAGAAGCTAAAACTTTAACAGAATGAGTATAGAATTTGAAATCTGAAACGAAATAATATTACTTACATACTACAGAGTATGGAATAAAATATTATTTCAAGAGAATATTAAACAAAAATAACATCTCTTACCTTGAAAAGAAAAGTATTTCGACTGATAAGGCGGGGAAATTCTCGAATAAAACTTGCACTATTTTCTACGCTCAAAGCTTTCTTAAACTCTAAAGAAATACGCTCAAGATTATAAAAGAAGAATTCTCTGATTCTGGTGTGATTTTCAATTCTAACTAAGCATCCTATTTATAGGAGAATGAAAAGGATACTATTTGGATGCATAGTGAAGGAAAATGTCACGGGCGTTCACTGGCTGAAAATTTAAAAAATTTTAATTTTACTATGCTGCACTATGCACAATAAAATATAATATATTCTATTCTTTTCATAAAAAATAAAACTTATTATAATATATAATAATAATAATGTTTTTCCCTCCTGACTAAGGCATTAGCCTTTCCCCCCGTGAACTTCCCTGACAAAAATCCCACCCTCCTTCAATTTCATTTAAGGCACATGTGTGTGTGTGTGTGTGTGTATATATATATATATATATATATATATATATATATATATATATATATATATATATATATATATAATATAATAATACATTACCTTAGCTATATGTAAGTTCCATCCCCCCTTCCTATTTTAGTTTTTCAACGCATATGGGCCCCACATGTGGGCCCCACTTTTATTATATTAAATAATTTTTTACCGATTATTTTAAAAAATGGGTAAATGGGGATCCATAAAATAAGCAAAATTTACATCAAATACTTCATAAAAATCCCTCAATATTTTCAACAACATTTATTCATCATTATTATTATTCGCAATATTTAACAACCAGATCGTTCCCAAGAAAGAGGAGGCTTTCTAATAAGGATTTCTCCATATTGGCGCGCAATTAGGTGACCAAACATCTACTCGACAGAACTTTTTAGACATCGTCAATATTGTAAATAATAATATGAATAACTGTATCATCTCAATTATTGATTTAATAATATATAAAAAAATATTGACAATAATTGAATCAAATGACGTGAGATATTATGCAACAATTACTGTAGCAATAATTGAATATAACTGAGTGACTTCTCACGTAAGCATCAATAATCAATACCGTGTGCTACTATGGAACCACGCATATTACTGTACTTTTAACACTGGATATTTCAACAGTTAACAACAAAACTTTCACCGTTATATTTATAAAAAGATATTTTTGTCGTTTTCTCAATCCGACAAAAATTCTGTTGTGGAGTCCACCAATGATTGTGTCGTCGTACGAATATTTCTGTTAAAACGAATATTCTCCGTCCAATCGAATATAATATAATAACTTGCGTACTTTGCAAAATTTATAAATATTACCCACAACTATAATATTATATCAAATTCACTCTTTAATATTTAAAAAAATGATATTTATATAAAATTCATCTTTATTCATAAAAGTTGGGGTCTTACATTTATTGCATGTATATATGGGCTTATATTGTTTACTGATTTCAGGAGCTATTGAAGCTGAAAACAGAACGAATCGGATATATATATATATATATATATATATATATATATATATATATATATATAGAGAGAGAGAGAGAGAGAGAGAGAGAAAATAATGGTCATACACAAACGTGTATGTTTTATTTGTGCACAGTCTGTCAAAATTGCGTCGTTTTGACATATTTGTTTTTGATTTTTGATTTTGGAGGAGAGAATCTGTTTTCTTTTTAAAAAATAAATTTACCAAAATGACGTAATTTTAACAGATTGTGCACAAATAAAATATATACATATGTGTGTATATATAATTGTTGTTGATGGTGTCTTCTAAATTTTTTCTGATTAATTTCAAAATTGTCAACAATTAAACTTAGGTTCAAGTTGCACACCATCAATTGATGCATGATGGATGCCAACATGTCTGAATCCTAGACATTAGTCATATGAGCTACAAGTTTCAATATACTCTAACACTTGCCCGACATACTTCTTTAATGTCCTTCAAGCGGTCAAATTTTACTCCCTCCGTTCCTATTTAAATGACTTTTTAAAGATGGACACAAGAATTAATATAATGATTGGAAATAATTAAATATAGTACTCAATTATCTATAATACCCTTAAATCATTAATTTATCATAGCACAAGAGTTTAAAGTACCAAAAAAATAGGTAGAGTAATGAGGGGTAATTTTGAAAAAATTATCATTAATTCTCCTAGATTTGAACAAACGTCAATTAATTATGGACAAATAAAAAACTCTAAAACGTCATTTAAATAGGGACGAGGGGAGTATTATTCTAGCTAGTTAATGTATAATACTTGTCACAATAAAATCCACTTCACACTATTTTATCCGTCTTTTATTACAAGTCGTTTTAAAATTGTGTACAAGTATTAAGAACATAATTGTATAACATTAAATATAATATCAATTGTCTATATTGTCATTGTATTAAAGAAAGAATGTGTTATTTATTGGACAAAAAATAGTGAGAGACCCAAAATTATATTTAATATTAAAAACTAAGCAATTAATACTTAATTGAAATTCTCAAACGACAAATATTAAAAGACAAAAATACTTCTCTATCTAAAACGACATTTAAAAAAGGGACGGAGGGAGTATTTTTTTATTGTATGAGTTATAAAAAATGTTGTATTAACGAATGCAATAAAAAGTTATGGGGTAGAACTTATCAGTTTACTCCCTCCATCTCTTAATATAAGTCTTTTTAGAGTTGTGCATAAGTATTAAGAAAATTATTTTATAGTATTAAATATAATATCAATTGACTATATTGTCCTTGTATTATAAAAATATAATGTTATTTATTGGACAAAAAATAATGAGAGAACCAAAGCTATATTTAATATTTGGAGTAATATTGAAAACTAAGCAATTAATGCATACTTGAAATTCTCACACATAAATATTAAGAAACAAAAATATATTTCTCTGAACCGACTTATATTAAGGGACAAAAGTATACCATTTTCTATAACTCAATTAATAAAAAGTTATAAAACTAATTTGACAAAACTTATTTGAAAAAAAGAGAGTCATTTATTAAATTTATATATATATTTTTATTTCATATTTATCTTTGAAATATAAATTGTTAGTTTAGGAAAAATAGTTAGAGCATTCACAATAATTTCTCCAATAGACTTTCTATCCCCACATTTGAAGAATATATCAACAAATCGGTATCTAATAGTTTTTTTATCCTTATATAATTCTCTATTTTAATCCCCATATATAATTTGACTCCTCAACGTGAGGGAACCAAAAGAGCGTTCCCTATTTATATAAAATGACATTTCACACCCTATTTATTGCGATTTTATGTTGGTTAAAGGATCTTATCTCACTTAATTGCTGATTTGGGTATGTCTATCAAATTCACTCATTTTTATTTTTTAAACAGAGGATTTAGAGAAGAAAGAGAAATATAAAAAAATTAAAAATCAGTCAAATTTTAATTTTGATCATTTTTGTAAATTTTTTTATTACTAATTATAAATATTATTATTTTATAATTAAAATAATGTTGTATCAGTTCTCTTAAACACATAATGTTCGTTGCACATTTTGATTTCTAGCAATAACTATTTTTAAATTAAAATAATTGCAAATTTTAAATTCAAGTAACAATTACTTTTAAATAAAAAAATAGTTACAACGTTCAAAACATGATTTGACTGTTAGAACTTTCAAATTTTAATTTTTAAATTTTTAAATTTAAAATTTAATATTTAAGAAATCAATATAAGGAACCTGTTGGGTACATAGTGAAAAAATTAAATCCATATTTAATAGCACTGCAGAGTAGAGATAGAGATAAGAAAACTGTTGTGAATGCTCTTAGTTGAACTGGCATACTACCAAGAATAACTTGAAAGTTGTTGGTCCAAACTCCATGTACTTGTAATTGATTTCTTCATATTGATTCCAAAGGAAATTCGTCAGGAAGCAGGGGAATTTGAAATGAATTCATTTGATTTTAGTCCATACAATTAGGAATAGCATAAATTATCTTAAAAATAATGTTAATTACAAATTGAATAAATTATCTTTAAAATAATACAATGAACTGTATAATAATCTCAACATCTAAGTTTTAAATATCTCAACATTAACTATATCTCGCACTCTATATATGAAAATACAATTAAACTTATAACTAATTAGTTACAGGATCTTCCTCATAATTATCACGACAAGTGTGTCTTAGTGGATGGTTGACATTATGGAAGTAATCAAACGATAAGAGGAGTTCAAAGAAATGTCTAACATTTTCAATCAATTTATAAAATTCTACAAATTTAAATTAAAATAAATTTATTTAATTTATATATTTTATGATTACAAATTTATTATTATTACAATATACATAAATTCACATCAGTTTTTATTTTTTTACAAATCAGCTTTAAAACATCAAATTCAAAATAACATAACAAAGTAGTAATAATAACACACCCTCTGTTATCCCATTTTTGACCTCAAATTACCCTAGTTCCTATTTTGGCCCTAAATTACAGGCACCGATTTTCAGGCACCCTCTCCCGTTTCCCGCGAAATTTGCAACGGTGAAATAACGATCCCATTCACCAAAACATTCCTCTTCCTCTCTCTGCAACCCTAGCCCATTCTCGATCTTCTGCCAATTACCCCACTTTAGTTATTCGTTTCAACTTAATCCCATCAAAAATCCAACGCCCTTGTGATTTATCCCCCCCTTTCTTCTTTTCATTCTCTCCCCTCTTTTGCCGGGATTCCGAAAAGTCCATCGGGATTCCGCAATGGAAGATGAATAGAATATTCTCGACGCCGGCCTCCCATCTCCGCCAACTCCGGCGACAAGTCAATCCCGTCATCAATTCGGAGCCCGCACTAGCGAAAGCTGTTCCGTGGCTCTACCAGATTCTCGACCCGAGCAGCCCCATCGTCGCGCGATGGAACCACATTTTCCTCATCACCTGTCTCCTCTCGCTCTTCATAGACCCTCTCTACTTCTTACTCCCTTACGTTGGCGGCCCCGCCTGCATGAGCAACGACGTCCCCGCCGCCGTCACCATCACCTATTTCCGCTCTCTCGCCGATCTCTTCTACCTCTTGCAGGTTTTGATGAAGTTCCGCACCGCATTTGTAGCCCCGAGCTCTAGGGTTTTTGGGAGGGGTGAGCTCGTCATGGACTCGCGCCAAATTGCTATCCGATACTTGAAAACTGATTTTGTAATTGATCTTGCCGCTACCCTTCCATTACCTCAGGCAAGTGACTTAATAAATTTTGATTAAATGTCTCTTGTGATCTGTGTTTGATTAGATGGAGTATTTTAATTTTTGCGTATTTGGGCACTTATTTATTTATTTACCAAATTGTAGTTTATGCCTTAGAATAAGATGGTTATGTCTTATGATTATTATAATGTTTGGTGCTACATAATATGAATAAGCATTAACCAAATTATCTAATCCACAGGTTGAACTTGTGTGAGAGAGGTTATCAGATTATCAAGTGTGAAGAAATTTAATCAATCTTCTAAAATTATAAGAATACCTTCTATATTAAAATCTGTGTTATATTATTAATAATCTGATTATGATAATCTCATCATTATAAATGTGAAAAGAGTTGGATATCTGTACACAAAGGTGTTTTATCTTATTTACTTTCTTCTTTTCTTTCCTTTCCCTTTCCCTTGCTCTTTCCATATTCCAGAGTGTTAATATGTAAGGCAACAATAGCAACTACAACTCTATTTAAAGTTTTTTTGCTGCTATAATTTCTGATATTATCATAGTAGGATCCATGTTTAGGTATTGCATACTATGGATAATTTCTAGGCCTTTGGTGAAGCAGACCCACCTTTTGGCAACGAATGATAGAAAATTTAACAACACCATTTTATGAAAATTACTGTATTTCTTATTGCTATATAATTAAAAATATATATGAGAGCAGTTACCTGAAAATATACAATATTCTTTTTCAATTGAAATTAAAGAACAGTTTGAATTTTGCAACACATGACGAGCAGAATCAGTTTTCAATTATTTATACTAAATTTGATTAGATTGAACCTGATTTTTCTTCTCTTTTTCCACCAACATATATCTGATTCAAGGTTTCTGTGAGTTCATCAAAATTTTATGCAATTTTGAAGTTGTTTTCTTCTTTTAGATCTTCAATAGAATTTCTAATTATTATTTTTTACTTTGCAGATTCTCATTTGGTATGTAATTCCAGCAATGAAAAACAACAGAGCTGATCACGCTCACAACACTCTTGCTCTCATTGTTCTCATTCAATATGTTCCAAGAATGTTTGTCATGTTTCCTTTAAATCAGCGTATAATTAAAACGACAGGTGTTGTTGCTAAAACTGCTTGGGCAGGAGCTGCTTACAATCTTCTGCTCTACATGTTAGCCAGTCATGTAATGATCCATTCACCCATCTTTTCACTACTACTATCGCATTTTATACTAGCTGATTTTCAACTTGTCATTGTGTCAAACATGTAACATTAATACACTTACAAAAACCAATTTCTATTCTTCTATTGATGGTGCAGGTACTAGGAGCTGCCTGGTATCTATTATCTATAGGGCGGCAGCATTCCTGCTGGAGAGATGAGTGTCAGGAAGAGGCACATTCAGTTCCACCCTGCACTTTTAATTTTCTGGATTGTAACAGTTTAGGACAACTTGAACGGACCTATTGGCTGAATTTTACTAAAGTGCTTTCTACTTGTGATGCTACTAATGAAGATTCAACATTTAAGTTTGGAATGTTTGCGGATGCTTTTACTAGCCAAGTCGCTACGTCGAAGATGTATGAGAAGTATTTGTATAGTCTTTGGTGGGGTTTGAGAAATTTAAGGTGAAATATCTGTCTCTCTGTTCTTTCCAAACCTTTTTTCTTTTTCTTTGTTTTGTTTCCAGTAACTTCATAATATCATAAGTTTACGATGCATGCAACAGTGTACAGTTACCATTATGTGCTAGTCTAGATTTTAGTTAAAACAGGTGTATATGCTGTTGGTGAGATACTTTTATGCATGTATATTCCATATAAGACTATGTAATCATATTAGGGCCCCAACTTGAATCTGCAACTATATAGTAATTCAGCGGAAGTACATTTGCAGGTGTCTGATAAAAAAAAATGGGGGGAGGGGGTCATTTTGAGAAGTTGTGTTAGTTTCTGAAATAGTTTATATTTGACTTCTTGAGAATCTTGGGCATAAAGCAAGATTATGGATAATGCATTTCCTATTTCGAGTTTCAATTCATTGACAAGGAAAGGCCACCAATGAGAAAGGTTATATTTATGACGACGTGGAGTTTCTTACTTTTCAGTTCTTGATGTCAGAATGTTTTTATTAATTTCCTCTTGATACCTAGAATCGTCACTATTACAAAAAGATTGTCTGCCTAAACTATTCTTGACGCAGTAAAATTTCTATTATCTTGTGATAGTCTTGTATACATTATAGTGGATACAGTTGTTGACTTGTTGCCTTATTGATTGCTTACGGCTACCTTGTAAATATTTTCTTTTGATAAGTTGGTATGTTTTTCTTTTTTATATCATGTCAATGTAATATGTATAACTCGTATCCTTCATTTTGCAGTTCGTATGGACAGAATTTGCAGACTAGCACTTATATTGGTGAAACTACATTTTGTATTCTCATATGCATTGGGGGTTTGATTCTGTTCTCACAGTTAATAGGCAACATGCAGGTAATAGGATAATTTTGTCAGCCAAAATATTTCTTTCAAAAATGTGTGTTACAAATTTTTTACTTGCTTATATGAATTTTAAATCAATAATTTCACTTTATCTAACCTTTTTGATTTGTTATGAAGACATATTTGCAATCAATGAGTATAAGGCTTGAAGAATGGAGGATCAAACGAAGAGATACTGAGGAGTGGATGAGGCACCGCCAATTACCTCCGGAATTGCAAGAGCGTGTTCGTCGGTTTGTTCAGTATAAATGGGTTGCTACCAGAGGAGTCAATGAAGAATCTATTTTGAAATCCTTGCCATTGGACCTTCGTCGTGAAATTCAACGGCATCTATGTTTAAATCTTGTCCGCCGTGTATGTACTTCTATTCTGTTTTATTGTTATTGCCTTATTGATATGCTCTGAGTTGTATACATGGATCCGTTGAGGTAGTAATTTTGCAAAATTGGTATGGAATAATTTTTTTATTAAAACATAATACCATGCTTCGTGCTTAACTTTTTTGGTTTCCGTAACATACCAGCAAATTCCAGTTGGTTTTTCCTATATATATATATATATATATATATAAGTTCACTTATTATATATGTTGCATAGGAAAATCTCTCTCTAAGTCAATATGTGTCCAGGGTCTGGAACAAATACTTTGTTATATGTAACTACCTCCTAATCTAAAGAGGAAAGAAAATTTGTAATGCTTAACATCAGATAAAAGTTTCTTACATTAGTAGACGCTTGAGTGCAATTAAATTACAGAAAAATTAATCATCAATGAATGAAAATACATCTGATTGGCAATGTTTGGGTAACTGTTAGAAATACTTAAAAGTTGAAATGATTTCTTTTATCAGAAATGGGGAGAAGCCTTTTTGGTTCTATATCATCATTGGTTTTTTGACCCTTTACTCTGTGTAAAGGATCTTAAAGATTGGTGTTTGCAACTTTCTATGTTAGCTTCCTTTTAATTTAAGGGCTTCTGAAGTTTCCATGTTTTTATTTGTTAATTATAATAATAATATGACCGAGCATTTAGCAGTTGTGTCAATTAGTTAAATGGAAAGAGGTGTGGCTTGCATTTTGATCTAAACACTCATAATTTCATAAACTTTTTAGGTCCCGTTCTTCTCACAAATGGATGTCCAGCTTCTTGATGCCATATGCGAAAGACTTGTGTCATCCTTGAGTACACAAGACACTTATATCGTTCAGGAAGGTGATCCAGTAAATGAAATGCTGTTTATTATCAGGGGACAACTGGAGAGCTCCACAACCAACGGAGGAAGGTCGGGGTTCTTCAACTCTATCACCCTTAGACCCGGCGACTTCTGTGGGGAGGAATTACTGACATGGGCCTTATTGCCCAACTCGAGTTTAAATTTGCCTTCTTCAACTAGGACTGTTCGAACGCTTACGGAAGTCGAAGCTTTTGCCCTTCGAGCTGAAGACCTCAAGTTTGTTTCGAATCAGTTTAGGCATCTTCACAGCAAGAAGCTTCAACATGCATTCAGGTACTATTCTCACCAGTGGAGGACATGGGGTGCTTGTTACCTGCAAGCTTCATGGCGAAGGTACAAAAGGAGAAAATTGGCGAAGGAGTTGGTTCTACAAGAGAATTATTACTATGAGCCAAGCTTTGACCAAGTACGTTACAGTGGTGATGAGCTAGCTGGTGGAAACTATGACGATGGAAATGGTGATCGGTCTTGGGTGGATAATAGCCCAAGTAATGCTCAGCATCTTGGAGCCACAATTTTTGCTTCAAAGTTTGCTGCCAATACAAGAAGGGGGGCTGTTCAGAAGGTTCCGGTGGTTAGTCGTTCTTCTTCTAGCCTTAAGATGCCCAAGTTGTTTAAACCGGATGAGCCTGATTTTTCTGTAGACAGGGAGGATGTTTAGCTAGTGCAGGAGTCGTAAATTGTTAGAAAAGAAGGAAAGAAAAAAAGGCGAGAGATGTGTAGAATACATGTTTTATCTATGTAAATTTTAGTAGTGAGAAACAATTTATTCACTTAAAAAATATAATTCTAACAATCTCGAAAACTTTAATTTGTTTCTTTGAAAGTTTTGTAAATATTTAGATTTAACCGGAGATAGAAAAGCCATAATATATCATTGTAACTGGCTTAATCCTAACTTAGTTAATATTTCTGAATATTTACTCAGAGAATGATGATTAACTTAGTTATTCTCTGTGAATTGACTATTGTACAACATAAGTAGAGAGTTGAGATAAGCTAAAGAGAGATTCATGTTGTTTAGGCTGACCGAATGAAAGAAAGTATATATTCCAATCTGCTTGAACACCAGGAAACTCTACAATTTGATCATGGGATCATAAATTTGAAACATACATGCGTCAATATCCCAAATGACCAGGCAATGTCTTTGTCATATCATAAACTGTGGAAAGAAAAGTTCCTGAACTGCTCGGGTATACATGTATTATTGTTGTGCAGGGCTAATTATCTGATTTTATGCCACAAACCGGCGAGTTTCTGTTTGAGAAGTGTGCCTAATAAAATTGGTTTTAGCACAAAACGATTTGTATAACAAGTCTACCAAAGACAACAAAATTTGTGTTGAATCTATCTGACTGATATGGTAACAAGTAGGATTACTGTTTTTTGTCATTACGGAGTTGAAGACCAGTCAGATGTAGTATGCGGAGTTGAAGACCAGCCTGGTGTGTAATGTGGAGTTGATGGTTTGGCCCTTGTGGATATGTCTAGTGCCGCTTCTAATTTTATAGCGACTTGCTCCATGGAGGGTCACTCCTTTTTAAGTGTCGTGCATGACAGAGCTAGCTTAAATGCGAGGTCAAAAGCTTCTTCAGAGTACTCCCCTTCAAGTTTTGGATCAGCAAATCCTCTTATACTGCCATCTCTGGTAAAGAGTCTTTGCCTGGAAAACCAGAATTATTAACTGCCATAACTGAAAAGTAATTTAAGAAAAACATGCCATATGAGGTGAAATGGCTACCATTTTATCTATGGGCATTGGTGTATTCATATTCATATTTATGACCCTCCTTCCTGAGATTATCTGCAGAAGTACTACTCCAAAACTATAGACATCGCCTGCTGGATTAACTCTGTTGTTCTTTTGATTCGGGATCAACATAACCAAATGTTCCTCTCACTTCTGAACTCATGTAGGTTTCACCAAGCTCAATAACCTTGGACAATCCAAAGTCTGAAAGATTTGCTTCGAAGTTTGCACCTAGAAGTATGAAATAATGGGCTTCAGTAATTTACAGATTTAAAATTTCTATGCAGTGTTACTCTTAACAAGTTAAATAATGGGCTTTTGAGACAACAATGTTGTGGCCTCAATTGTCTCGTCTTTCAGAAGCTGCATAAATCAATGTTCGAATAGTGTGATTTGATGGTAGGAGTTGGAATAGATTGTAAAGAATTGGAAGGCTGGTTGCTTACTGGTTTCATAATTTACATTGGTAGTGGCTGATATACACGAGTATATGGACTTAATTCTAATGTTATGAGCTAAAATAAAATAATAAAAATGTGGTATGATATTATCATTTTCAGTTACTAAGTTTACATTGGCGAGATTGGATGGTGACCGAGATTTTGAATCTGATCATAAGTAATGAACTCAAATTGCAAAATAATACCTTTTAAAGACTGCTTACTTTTAGAATTTTCAACTGAGGGTTTTGCTAAGAAATGACTGTAGAAGAAAGATGAGTGGTTATAAACCTAGGCCTATGCTGCTTGCAATTGAATTTTGGTGTCTCTTGGTTATGAAAAAATCTTGTCAACGTAGGTTATGTGAAGTAGAACAACATTACCAATGTATTAAGGTCTGAGTGGCTTGAAGAAGATTTTTAGTGGGTAGGAGTCATGTGGTTTTTTGTCGGTTATTTAAAGCAAGCTTTAGGGGGCTTCTCTCCCTCTCTCCTTTCTTTTGTAGCCTGTGCCTGTAAGGGAGCGGTCCTCCAACTCCGATAGCCATTCATGATTCTGGTTTTTGGTGTAGTATGCTGCCCAAATATTGCAACACATTCCTTTTTAGGAAATCCCATGAAAAATGCAACATTTCTTTTTTGGTAACTTTGTGTAGTTAGATGACTAATTTACCCATAACCATGTCACTTTTATCATTTGAATATATAGTGGGTCCTTACCAAACTAAAATTCTTGTGGTTCATATTATTGAAACATTCTCAACCACACGTTTCATGGTGGTCAATTAGGAAATCTAATAAGAATTTGAAATTTTCTAAACTCTTCTGTGCAAAAGGTATGGATCAATATTTGTGGGATGGAGGGAGTACAACTTTATGAATTTGACCAGAAGCTTCATATCATAAAGTACAATAGGTAAAGTTGTATAAACCGTCAAGGATCATAATTCAGCTAGTATAAAATGCGATAGTAGTAGTGAAAAGATGGGTGAATGGATCATTACATGACTGGCTAACATGTAGAGCAGAAGATTGTAAGCAGCTCCTGCCCAAGCAGTTTTAGCAACAACACCTGTCGTTTTAATTATACGCTGATTTAAAGGAAACATGACAAACATTCTTGGAACATATTGCATGAGAACAATGAGAGCAATAGTGTTGTAAGCGTGATCAGCTCTGTTGTTTTTGATTGCTGGAATTACATTCCAAATGAGAATCTGCAAAGTAAAAAATAATAATTAGAAATTCTATTGAAGCTCTAAAAGAAGAAAACAACTTCAAAATTGCATAAAATTTTGATGAACTCACATGCAGAAACCTTGAATCAGATATATGTTGGTGGAAAAAAAGAAGAAAAATCAGGTTCAATCTAATCAAATTTAGTATAAATAATTGAAAACTGATTCTGCTCGTCATGTGTTGCAAAATTCAAACTGTTCTTTAATTTCAATTGAAAAAGAATATCGTATATTTTCAGGTAACTGCTCTCATATATATTTTTAATTATGTAGCAATAAGAAATACAGTAATTTGCATAAAATGGTGTTATTAAATTTTCTATCATTCGTTGCCAAAAGGTGGGTCTGCTTCACCAAAGGCCTAGAAATTATCCGTAGTATGCAATACCTAAACTTGGATCCTGCTATGATAATATAAGAAATTATAGCAGCAAAAAACTTTAAATAGAGTTGTAGTTGCTATTGTTACCTTACATATTAACACTGGAATATGGAAAGAGCAAGGGAAAGGGAAAGAAAAGAAAAGAAGAAAGTAAATAAGATAAAACCCATTTATGTACAGATATCCAACTCTTTTCACATTTATAATGATGAGATTATCATAATCAGATTATTAATAATAACACAGATTTTAATATAGAAGGTATTCTTATAAGTTTACAAGTTTAGAAGGTATTCTTCACAATTGATAATCTGATAACCTCTCTCTCACAAGTTCAACATGTGGATTAGATAATTTGGTTAATGCTTATTCTTGTAGAGACTCAAAATTTTGTATTTCTGTTACTAACCATGTAGGAGGGCATAATCGTCTTTCGTCTTCCAAAGACAACCCTGGAAATCAAAATATCAAATCTAGCCCCGGAGACAATCCCGGGAGATCAACTCCAAACTCCGGAGACAACCCCGGGAGATCAAAATCCAAACCATGGGAGATCAATTCCAGCCCCAAAGACAACCCCGGGACATCAAAGTCAAACCCCGGAGACAACCCCGAAAGGTCAAACCAACCTCAAAGACAATCCTGAGGACTGCCAGAATCAACAGTAGTTCAATCTCGGAGACAACCCCGAGAAAAGACAGTCACAACTGCATCAAGCTCGGAATCAACCCGGGAGGGGCAAAATAGTCATTTTGCCAATTCAACATCAAATCATCTCAAATCACTACAAAAGAAGTCCTACAGAACCATAATTTCAATCCCGAGTGAAAATAACACAAGACAGCTCAATGGATAGACTGCGAAAACTTGGAGATCTGGTCATGAACTCATTTTTTCGGATTCGGAAAATGTCAAACCCCATGTTATTGTGTAGCTCTCATCAAAGGCTTTCCAGAAAGGTATAACACACCTCCATCAGATGTCCGGATTGAAAGTTATGAAGGTTCGAGCGGATAAAACGTTGTTTGAGTGCATGTACTTCGAGACAACGGAACCCGCGAGGCCCGGGGCAACTCGGGGAGCCACAGGTAGACCCGCGGCCATCTGGTCTATAAATAGACCCCCCACCAGCTCATTTGAAAGAAAAAAAAAAGAGAAAACTCTGTCTATTTCAATCCTTAACCTCTTCTAGAGTGCTCCAAACTTGGATATTTTCTTTCTAAACACTTGTAAGCATATATTCTACAACATATCAAAATTTAATCGGTGAAAACCGAGTTTTCAAGCTCCAAAAGCGGTCTGAAGTCTTCTTGGCAGTCCACTGTAAAAAATTTTTAGATTAAAAGCTCTCTACTGCTTTGATATATATATATATATATATATATATATATATATATATATATATATATATATTTCCAATTTGGTCTGAATTCTAATTCGTGGCCTTTTACTGCTTGTATATATATATATTTCCAATTTGGTCTGAATTCTAATTCGTGGCCTTTCCAATTTGGTCTGAATTCTAATTCGTGGCCTTTTACTGCTTGTGTATATATATATATATATATATATATATATATATATATATATATATATATATATATATATATATATTAACTGCTTAGTGCTTTTAAATATCCACTTTAACTACTTTTGCAATATAAATACTTAATATTTCAGCATGTGAACTAGATTTATCTAAATCTAGTCATCTCTAATTTTCAACCGGTTCGAAAGTTGCTAAATTAGAACTGTGGAGCTAAAATGGCTAAAATTTATTTAAATCTAGTTTGTAATTATTTATCAATCATGTGAGCCTAGGAGCCATGAGATTTAAGATTTAGCTAACGAATCTAGATCAGGTTCCCAC
This sequence comes from Panax notoginseng, assembly GCA_016801055.1. NCBI lineage: Eukaryota > Viridiplantae > Streptophyta > Magnoliopsida > Apiales > Araliaceae > Panax > Panax notoginseng. The sequence continues at coordinate 155,491,311 of CM029022.1, read as the reverse complement.
GATGGACCCTTTTCAGTTGTGCAGCCAGCTTGTAAATTATTTATGGTGTCTGGACATCCTTGGATGGCTTTCATGCCTATAAGGAACCCGACACTGCTATCTATCTTATTTTCTTGAAGATACTTTGCATCTCAAAAATAAAATCAAATCAAGTCAAATACGGAATAAAATGAAAGTATCAAAGGCCTCAATTACTATTAAGCATAAGGGTTTGAAAACCTATTTTCAAAACATCATTGCTATATCTTGCTTAAAATTGAACTTTTATACAAATCAAACCCTTTGTATATAGGTGCAAACGAGGAATAGCACTACTTCCAGATAATTGCGCATAGGCCTAATAAATACACACACATACACACACATTTAGATAATTAGGGAATTGAAAAGTTGCGGTAATCGTGTTTTCACGAAAGTCGGGGGGTGCCTAACACCTTCCCCCTGCTTAATCAAGCCCCCGAACTCTATAAATTTCGGTTTCCAAGGTTTGTTAAACAGAGTCCAACCATTGGGCCTTTGTGTAAACATTTTCAAAATCGATTGATTTGGTACAACCATTTCAAATCTACCAACTGGTGACTCTGATTTTCATATCGTCGACATTTTATGTCAAACTCGCATTTTTAAACAAAACTCAACAAAATAGAGAACATAAAAGATAAGAAAAGAAAAAAGTAAAATTTTTCCCGACGTCAACAGGTGGCGACTCTTATGGGGACAGTAGAGGGCTTAAGCCACTTTTCAACCTTTTCAAAAGCCCTTCTTATCTGCTTGTGTGTAAATGCTGCATTTACATTGAATGGATGTGAATGAATGCTTTATTTACCGCACCTTAGTGCCTCACGCAATATCTGTATGTGGTAATAGTGCTTCACACAATGTCATCATTTCATACGGTGAGACACGATGTATGTGAATGTATATTGTGTGATTCCTCCAACAGGAGGCAAACCCATCAGTGTTTGATTATTGGACTCAAGGGAAACTAATCCCGCGAGGCTCAGGAAAGGCACCACTCAGATCCGCTCTAATTGAAAGATCAGATTAACTTCCCATCTAGTAAATTGCGATGATCAGGGAACCTTCATGCTGAAAAGCCGCGAGTAGGGGTGAGCATTCGGTTATTATCCGAACCAAATAAACATTTCGGTTATAACCGAAAATCGAAATTGCACTGTTTTGAATATCCGAACAACTAACCGAAATACATGATAACCGAATAACCAAATTAATAATTCGGTTAATAACCGAAATTAAAATAGACGTGGAGATCAGGAACATTCCCATATTATACAAAAACCCCATCGCCGATTGGGCATGCACATACCCACTCCCCGCCGTCGCCTCGATCTCCGACGCACCCTCCTCCATCCTTCTCGGGTCGCCCCGGCTCACGGCGGTCAGCATTTTATTCAACCCCGAGTAGTAAAACGATTCAACACCCGCCCCATCATCGCCGGGCGCCGTCGGGTCGGGTGTGGAGTTTTGGACAGTGAAGAAGAAGAAAAGGAAGAGAGAGAGAAAGATTTGGTGGAAGGCTACTGCTTCTGTTTTGTAATTTGTATTTCTACCATGATAACAACAAAATTTTCTTCATAAACCGGATCTGGTTTGAGGTCACCGGTGGGGTCGCCGGTGCCGGCTTCGGCTTCTAGGTCTCTCTCGGCAGAGCCTTCGCCGCTTTCAAGGTACCCAGAGAGTTTCTAATAAGAGCAAGCGAGAATCAACATAGCAAAAGAGAGAAAAAGAGAGCGATTTTGGATTTTAGAGAGTGAAAAGGGGAGGATTTTTTGTTTTGGGTGTATTTATGTCGTCACAGGCCTGAGAGGTGGGTTCCATTTATAATGTATTCTTTCTCTATGTGACTATTTCTATGCACGAAAAGTGTTAAAAAAAGTGACGAGTGTTATTTGGTTATTTGGTTTAACCGAATAACCCAAAAGTAAAACCCGTATAAACTAACCGAAAATCGTAAAATTTTTTGGATATAACTGAATTGTTAAAAATAACCGAATTATCAGAAAATTTCGGTTAAATTATTTTGGTTCGGTTCGGTAATTCGGGTATACCCATTTTTTGCTCAGTCCTAGCCGTGAGAGTAGCCTAAGATAGGTCAACCTCTAATAAACCAAACACGAAGGAAAGTCTCTTCATGCCTTTCCTTTTCAATTCCATGTAAATTCAATTCTATGTAAATTTCATGTAAATTCAATTCCATGTAAATCCCAATGCCATGTAAAATATAAAGGAAGACGTAAATATGCATTCCTTTTTCCTATCAAAACATGTCATGCTATCCTGTCATCAAAACAACTGACCTCTGTTTTGCAAGAGAACATTAAAAAACTCCTAAAACTGACACATTTGCATAACATGCAACCTCTTAATGTTTATTCAGACTAAACTACATAGTCTTTTTGTAGGGAAATAATTGATCCCATTACCCGTTCAAAGTCCAAAAAGGCACTAAGCCCACCATCAGACATGGCTACAAGTGCCTAACCTGAATCTACTCCTGTTTCCCGATAGGAGTTCAAGGGACTAAGAAATCAGATAATAGAATTGGCTGTCTTTCTAAAAGAACAAAACAAACAAACTCAGGGTTCACAAATACCCATTCAAACAGAATCCTCTGCACAAGGAGGAATCCAGGGTACTAACAAATAAGTACAGATACTTGAGCCTCAAACTAAAAAGTCAAACAAAACCCCAAAAATCACCCATCTTAAAGAAGATCAAGAGACTGGTGATATTCGAAAGAAAGTCCAACAAATGGAAGAAACCATCCGGTTAATCAAAGGGACTGGAGCGCATGAAAGCGTGACTTACTCAGACCTTTACATCTTTTCAGGGGTTCATTATCCAGACAAGTTTCAAAGCTTCTGATTTTGAGAAATATGACGAATTGGGAGATCCTTACATTCAATTAAAAGTGTTCATTGGAGAGCTCAGATCTATGCCGAGGATGAAAAATTGAGAATGCAGTTATTTCAAAAGAGTCTAACTGGAGAATCCATAGCATGGTATGCCACATTGAACAATTCTAAAATCCATAACTGGGAAGAACTTTCCCATGCTTTTTTAAACCAATACAATTTTCAAACATAAATGGCTCCAGATATATACTAAATTTCCAAAGTCAATAAAACAAAGCACTGAGTCATTCAGAGAGTATGCCCAAAGATGGAGGCGTCTCGCTGCTCAAGTAATCCCATCCATGACAGAAACCGAGATGGTAATGACCTTCATTGACATACAAGAAGCTCCATTTTATGAGAGGGTCCTAGCAAGCATAGGAAAACCATTCTCAGAAATGATCAAACACAGAGAAATGGCTGAGATGGAGTTAAAGTATGGGAAGATTAAAGACCTCACTGCTTTAGAAGCTATGGCCGAGCACATTCAAGCTGGAAATTATGGGAATAACTCCCGGAGGGTTCATAAAAAGAAAGAAGATAATGTATCCTTGGTGCTGCAAGGACAAACTCAGAGAGGCAATTAAAACTTGCCCATTCAAAGGAAAAATTATTCTCCTTTTCAAGCATAATCCTCAAATCCTCCATTGCAAAAAGCTGGATAGGTCAGACATCCAAGAATGTTCACACCCTTAGGGGGCTCATTGGAAAATATACTCAAGCTTCTGACAGCACAGAAGAAAATTGTCTAGCTCCTTCCACCAGCTAATCCAAGTGGAAGGAATTTTAATACAGGAAAGAAATGTGCTTATCATTCTGGAGCTCCGAGTCACGACACCCAAGATTGTTGGTCCCTCAAACATAAAATTCAGGATCTGATAGACAGTGGTAAAATCGTGGCAACAAAGCCAGAACAATCTCATGTGCAAGATAACCCTCTCCCTCAACACAAGGAAGAGAATGCCAACATGATCAACAGAGGGAGTGGAGAAAGTTCCAATTACCTCAGATATGTGGGTGGTTCTCCCCAAACCAGCAAAGATAATTTCGATAAGTGGGATTATTCAGAATTTTGATTTATGATAGAACTAGAAATGAAGTCTATCAAAGAACAAATTGATCAATTGGACGAACTGGTGATACATCAGCACCAAGTTACATGGCAGCTGCTCAGTCAGGAGCATACAAGTCTCCTCTCCCTTATCACAAATAATCAACAAAAAGCCCAAGAGAATGAAACCTTGGAAGAAAAACTTGCAAGAAAAGCAAGATCCCAGGCTCGTCAGGACTATTCAAACCAATGGGAGTTCACCCCTTTGGGTCAACTAATGGAAGAAATCTTACAGACGTTAATCAATGAAAGGAAAATCACAACACTGCTACCCCCAATCAATCCACGTTCAAAGAGATTTGATGCTACTGGGGTCTGTTAATACCACTCCAATACTCGTGGCCATAGCACTGAAAGTTACTGGGCACTTCGTCATTTAATTCAAAATATGATTGACAGCGGTGACCTACCAATGGAAGATAATGATACCGCAGTGCCTGAGGAAGGGAAGATATTTCCTCCAAGAACACAGAGATGGAGGGAAGTCATAGCAGTCATATCCTCTGAAGGAGACTTGTCTACAACACCTCTTACAATTCAAGGAATAAAGCTCAAAGGAGTGAAAAATCCTTTGAAGGCAGCTGCACCAGAACCATTGGTATTGCCATTCAGGCCGCAGTATCCTATCATCAGCCTGAAAAAAGTCCCATGGAACTATGGGGAGGTTGAGGGATCAACTTCAAATCAAAATGCTGTGGTATCAAAAGATAACCCACTGTATCTACCTCAGCAAGTAATTAAGCCAATCATCAAATCTAAGGTGAAAGTGCCCGAGGAGAAAATTGAAGAATTCCTCCGCAAGATGGGGCATAATGAAGCCAAGGTGGTGCAAAGCTTGAAAGAATCACCTCAACAGACATCCATTCTAGACTTGGTATTCTCTTTTGAAGATCATCGCAAGGTCTTAATGAAGGTACTGGAAGAAGCTCACCTGCTAAAGATGGTGGACATTGAAAAGTTTCATCATTTGGTAGATCACATTTTCAACAGCAATGTGATATATTTTACTGATGATGACATACCGCCTAAAGGGACGGGACATTACAAGTCATTGCACATAGCAGTGATGTCTTCAGAATATGTGGTCGGAGGTGTGTTAATAGATGGAGGATCTTCCTTGAGAATATGCCCTTATGCCACATTGGAAAGAATGAAGATCAATCCCAACCAGATCCGAAACAACCACATAGTCATAAGAGCCTTCGATGGAATGTTGTAGGAGAAATTGAACTGCCAGTGGAGATCGGTCCACATACTTTTTACATATCCTTTCAAGTGCTAAATATCACCATATGATATAATTTGCTGTTGGGAAGGCCATGGATCCATATGACAAGAGTCGTTCCATTTACTCTTCATCAACAGGTCAAATACATCATCAACGGTAATTTGGTCACTGTCAATGCTGAACCAGAATATCTTATCCATGTCCAATGTGATATGCCTCTAATCAGTCTCAATGAAGGAGTTGAGAATGTCAGTTTTCAAGCCCTCGAGGTGAGCAACACTCACTATCAACCTATCGGGGCCCCAACTCTGAAGCCCAGAATTTCCACCGAAATAATGTCGGCTAGTCAAGAAATGATATCCTTAGGTTTCCAGCCTGGACAAGGGTTAGGGAAGAATCAACATAGAATCAGAAGTCCAATTCAAATTCCTAGCCAGACAGGGAAAACTGGATTAGGCCATTCCTCTGGATCAAATTATCGGAACCCGCACAAGCATCCGTCGATTCCTTCCTCTACAATTTTGCTCCTAATCTTATAGATGCATGATCTGTAAGGCCTCTAAAGAAAATTCCTATTTCTGTGGCAGGTATGCTGATTCCTAGGCCCAAGCTGGCTAGTGGGAAAGAAGTCCTAATTCTAGACCCAAACATCGAGGAAGGGAATCAGAGACTCAAATAAGAAGTGAAAAGTCGGTTATCAAAAATGTACTTTCTAGTACATACTGAGGGTATGAACAACGATATCCTAGATGATGACTGCTCAAAAGATCAGATCTTGACCCCTCGCATCAATAGGGCTAAGGAGAACCGGTCAAAAGAAAACACTGACCCTGATATGAACTCAGTCATGGTCATCATCAAAGAGGAGGAGGATGACAACCACCCCTTCATCACAGCTGTCCACTAGGACTTGACCCTAGGCAATTAGAGCAACACTCCTTGCATTTATCGAAAAGGGTAAAAAGGGCAGAAAATCCCTCTGCCCTGCTATGTAGATATCATTAACTGCTTACTTTTGTTGCACAGTACTAGCAGTTACTTTTGTCATACTTTTTCTAACACTTTATATGATCAAATAATCTAATATATTGAGAGAAAGCATTTTATTTTTAGGACTCCAAAGTTGGGTTTGTCTAGCCTTACTGATGGAATGCCAAATCTCCCCAATGACTACAACTTTGATGTGAAGTTGGACTTTGACTTGATGAGGATTGAGCAAGAAGAGCAAGAGGACTATGAGGTGCTTGAGGAGATCGAAGAATGGGTCGAAGATAAACCCAAACCAAACCAAACCTTGATCAAACCACCTCTGCCAATATCGGAACCTCAGAAAACCCTAAAGAAATCCAAATTGGCATGGACCTCACCCCAAGACAAAGGAAAGACTTGGTTGCAATACTAACCCAGTTCTAGGATGTGTTTACATGGTCACATGAGGACATGATCGGTTTGTCTACTGATATTGTCATTCATTGCCTGCCCATTAAAGAAGGATTCAAGCCAGTCAAATAGAAGCTCATGCGATTGAAACCTGAGTGGAGTTTGAAAATCAAAGAAGAAATTGTTTAACAATTCAAAGCAGGCATCATCATGGTATCAACCTACCCTGAATGGCTATCCAACATAGTTCCTGTGCCTAAGCTCGGAGGGAAGGTATGAGTATGCGTGGATTACTGGGATTTGAACAAAGCTTGTCTCAAAAACAATTTCCCAATACCTTTTATGCACATACTAATAGACAACACAGCTCAGTATGGCATGTATTCTTTTGTTAACTACTTTGCTGGGTACCACCAAATCATGGTTGCCGAAGAGGACCGGGAGAAAATAACCTTCATCACTCCCTCGGGAACCTTCTGTTATAGGTGTTATCATTCGGCCTTATCAATGCCGGTGCTACCTATTAGCGAGCCATGATGACTCTTTTTCATAATTTAATGCATAAAGAAATAGAGGTCTATGTAGATGACATCATCGTCAAATCCCAAAGGGAAGAGGACTATATATACCATCTCAAAAAGCTTTTCAACTGATTGTGCAAAAATAACTTGAAGCTGAATCCGGTCAAGTGTGCCTTCGGTGTCAAGTCAGGCAAGTTGCTGGGATTTCTAGTAAGCCACAAAGGCATTGAACTGGATCCCGCCAAAATTAAAGCCATCACTGAGATGTCCGTGCCCCGAACAGAGAGGGAAATACGAGGATTTCTAGGGAGAATCAATTTCATAAGTAGATTCATCTCCCAACTCACAACAATGTGTGAGCCCATCTTCAAGCTGTTAAGAAAAAACTCCTCCATGAAGTGGAATGAAGAGTGTCAAAAAGCCTTCCTTTCTATCAAAAAGCAATTGGTCAAAGCTCCCGTGTTGGTACCTCCAAGGAATAATGTTCCCATGTTTATGTACCTATCGGTCAATGACAATGCTATGGGCTGCATGCTGAGACAAAAAGACGATAAAGGCAAGGAAAGAGCTATCTATTACCTCAGCAAAAGATTCAGCAGCGGTGAGCAAAGGTACACTTTGATTGAAAAGACTTGTTGTGCATTAGCATGGGCCGCCATGAGATTACAACATTATCTCCATGGTCACATAACCCATCTCATATCCTGCATGGATCCTCTAAAGCACATATTCAGCAAACCCGTATTGAATTACCGACTGTCCAAATGACAGTTGATCTTACAACAATTCGACATCATCTATGTGACTCAAAAGTCTATCAAATGTTAAGGAATTGTGGATCAATTGGTCGCAACATCATCAGGAAATTTCGAACCTTTGGAAATGAATTTCCCGAATGATGGAGTAATGACAATTCAATAAAGCCTTCAGGAGAATACCGTCTTATCATGGAAATTATATTTTGATGGAGCTGTAAACATGGAAGGTGCCGGAGCAGGGGCAGTTCTAGTATCTATTTTTGGAGAACACTATCCCTTGGCTATCAAATTATAGTTTATCAACACCAACAACACGGCTGAGTAAAAAGGTTGAAACTGGCCCAATCCATGGGTGTTAAACGGTTAACTATCTTTGGGGATTCCGAGCTGGTCATCAAGAAAACCACTGTAACATATAACACCAAAGAATTGCATTTGCTGCCTTACCATCGATAAGTTATCAAGATGGCTACGGAGTTTAAAGAAATATCATTCATCCACATTCCTTGGAACAAAAATGATTTCGCAGATGCACTAGCAACCCTGGCCTCCTTGATCAACATATCTGAAAGGGGAGGCATGCCAAATATCAAACTTGCAAGCTAAAAGGCACCAACCTATGGAAATTACATTGGAGAAGTATCAGATGAACTGCCTCCCATCTAACACCCTTGGTATCATTCCATCAAATAGTATCTGTGAGATGGATCTACGCCCGCTGGGGCAAGTTAAGCTAAAAGAAAGCGGATCCATAAAATGGCCATAAAATTCTATCTAAGCAGAGACGCACTTTACAAAAGAGATGTGGGAATAAGCCTTCTAAAATGCCTAGACAAAGACCAAGCCCAAAGACTCATGGATGAAACCCATAGTGGAGTATATGGTCCACACATGAGCGGTCCTTTACTTGCCAAAAAGATATTAAGAGCAGGGCATTATTGGATATCTCTCAAAGCTGACTGTGATGATCACGTCAAAAGATGCTATCAATGCCAAATTCATGAAAATGTTATTCACGTTCCTCCAAGTGAACTCCACAATATGAGTTAACTCCGTCATTTATCGTCCAAAGATGAATGGTGCTGTTGAAGCAGCTAATAAGAACATCAAGAAGATCATGCAAAAGATGTCCACCAATTATAAAGGATGGCCTGACTTATTGCCTCTGACTTTGATGGCCTATAGAACGTCAATGCGCACTTCTACTGGGGCTACCCCCTACTCATTGGTCTATGGCATGGAGGCAGTTCTCCCAATAGAGGTAGAAATGGAGTCATTAAGAGTATTAATAGATGCTCAAATGGAAGAAGACCGATGGTTGCAAGACCGGTACCACCAATTATCTTTAATAGATGAGAGGAGGGCCACAACCATCTTTCATGGTCAGTTATATCAACAAAGGATTGCTCGATCCTATAACAAGAAAGTCCAACTATGACAATTCAAAGAGAATAACTTGGTACTGAAGAAAGTCCTCACCAATCAAGATCAATCTAAAGGAAAGTTCACCCCAAATTGGGAAGGCCCTTTCATTGTGAAGGAAGTATTGACGAGAGGAGCCCACAGACTACAAGAATTGGATGGCGAAGAATTTCCCCGGCTTATCAACTCAGACACCGTGAAAAGGTATTATGTCTGAAATCACCTGCAAGCCAACATCCTGGTTTTGAAAAAAAATCATCATAAAAAATTAATCAAGTCAATTCGGGTTTTCAAGCCGTACCCATGAACTACGAAAGAACTAATCTCCCTTCATCAATGGGAGTACGTAGGCAGCCAACTATGGTGTGATCCAATCCCTTCAAACCAAGTTAACCCCTGTAAAAATCATAAAACCCTTTCAATGGTTCTGTGATCACCAAATAAACACTTTTCAACCTTTCAACCCAGACCATGAACTACGTAGACCTGATCTCCCCTCATCAATGGGAGTACATAGGCAGCCAACTATGGTGCGGTCTAACCTCAACAAAAAACTCAAAAATCCATTCAGCTCACCAAAACATAGAGCAGGAACTAGCTGGTCTCCCCTCATAAATGGGAGTACATAGGCAGCCATCTATGGTGCGCTCAACCATAAAATCTCAACGGCCCAAACCATAAAATAGGAACTACATGGTCTCCCCTCATCAATGGGAGTATATAGGCAACCATCTATGGTGTTGTCAACCACAAAATCTCAAAGACTCAAACCATAGAGCAGGAACTACCTGGTCTCCCTTCATTAATGGGAGTACGCATGCAGCCATCTATGATGAGGTCGAACCCTGAAAGAGGAAAGCCAAAACCTTTGCTTAAACCTCAACCACATCAAAAACCAGTTCCACGACACCAAAAAAATGGGAAACCCAAAGATCATTGATCCATTCTGAAAGATCCTGGGACATCTCAATGTCAGTCTATCAAGGAGAAGTTCGGGATACATCAAGATAACAAGTCATAAAGAAAATGACAACTATCAAGCAAGTAACAAGGCATATCCAAAAGGGAAGTGAATCAAAGTATATTTCCTTGCCATATAATACTATTTGATATATATAATCTGTCATGTGCATGACAAAAATGGCTAACCTAGTCTATGTAAGGAAATAAAAGCTAATCTATAAACCCGTAGATAAATGAGCCAATAAGTCCAATATGGCATCCCTCTTAGAAGATGGAGGTGAATCTATAAGCTTCCTGCCCTAAGGCATCCATGCGTTCCAGAAGATCTACGGCCATCTGTATAGTGCTGTCACCCTCATCTATAAATGCACTTATATCTACAATAATGCTAGTTGTGTGAGATCTAAGTGCAGTACTATCTACAGTGGCAACATCTCGGGTAGCTCGAGCCTCATCACACTCAACAAAAGCATCATCCCGAGTCACTTGAGCCTCATCCTGCTTAACAAAAGCGGTATCCCTGCTAGCTCAGGCATCATCCGTCTCAATAAAAGTAGCATCTTTACCAGAAAGAGCTATCGACATCAGAGCCCTAGCCTAATCCTTCTCAAATGTCATCAGATGCAACCTCTTCTCTAAATACTCTAAAAAAGGTGGAGCTATAGCAGTGGGAATACTGGGGCAATCAACCAGAGCTGCTGTCAAACTAGTAAATAGGTCATCCTCAGTAGAAAAATCAGGGTCCTCTATAGGCTCCTCATCATTATACTCAATACTTGGCTCTGAGTGAATAACCATAGTCGATGCAATATCTACATCCAGTCATGCAAAATACTCTAAAGAGCGACCTGAATGACTAGTCAAAAAGTTAGCCCTCTGTCGACGAGTCCAACAATCATAAATCTTGGTCAAGTCCTCTGCTGACAAAAGCCGAGCTGACAGTCGCTGACCCAATACCTCGTTAAAGGAATGAATATCCTGAAACTGATCAAACTATCCCATGACAACTAGTGGATAATATGTGGTCACCCCTCTCAAACTAGCCAGGGGAAGATAGTCCATGTTAACTACATGAGTGATAAAGCTATAGGGAGAGCTGAGTCCTGAACAAGGAAAAATAGCAAAAGGATCCTCAATCCCTGTCACAAAAGGCAACTAGGATGCCGCGTCTGTACACTCAGCCGACTGAAAGGAATAAGATATGGCTTTTCATGAGTAAAGCAATACCCATGACGTCTAAATATGCCAATCGATCTCAAGTGTGTCATAAACCACATATACAACAAGACGACACTGCCTCTAAAAAACCACACAGATTGGGTATGGCAAAATGTGGCCGACCTCAAGGTCTCTGCCAATATAATCAACAAGTTGGTGTAACCCTCCCTGAGAGCACGGACTACCATAATCAGGCTAATGTCCAGATGGTCCGTGTATAATGACATGTACAATTAAGACACGATGCACATCAAGAAAATATCTACGCGGGTAATATGCCACTCACCCTCAGTAATGGTGAAATCCTTGGAATATTGTAGATAGCTGTCCAGTGACCTAAATTGGTTAATTAAGAAGGACATGGACACCACATGCCTTGAGGTAATCTTGTTTAGGGAAACTCTGCATCGTAAGCCTGTCAAGGTCATAAACTGCCGGCTCATATAACCGACAGCCATCCTAGCGCAAGGCCGATCCAAAGGCAAATCTGTGAGACACTCATACTCTTCTAATGTAGGAGTTAGCTCATGGATATCAAATCTAAACACATGTCTCTCTTGTATCCAACAAGAGATTGTCGACGTCGGGAATTTTTTTTAACCCTTTTCATGTCCTTACCTTTTTTGTTCTCTATTTTGTCGAGTTTTGTTTGAAAAGGCGAGTTTGAAAAGGTCAGACTATAAATGTCGATGATTTGAAAATCAGAGTCGCCAGTTAGTAGATTTGAAATAGTTGTACTAACTCAACCGACTTTAAAAAGGTTTACATAAAGGTCCAATGGTTGAACTCTGTTTAACATGCCTTGGAAACCGAGATTCATAGAGTTTGAGGGCTTGATTAAGCAGGGGGAAGGTGTTAGGCACCCCCCAACTTCCGTAAAAACATAATTATTGCAACTTTTTAATTTCCCTAATTATCTACATGGGTCTGTGTGTGTTTATTGGGCTTATGTGCAATTATCTAAAAGTAGTGCTATTCCTCATTTGTACCTATATACAAAGGGTTTGATTTGTATAAAAGTTTAATTTTAAACAAGATATAACAATGATGTTTTGGAAAACAGGTTTTCAAACCCTTATGCTCAATAGCAATTGAGGCCTTTGATACTTCTATTTTATTCCGTATTCGGTTTGATTGATTTTATTTTCGAGATGCGAAGCATCTTCGAGAAAATAAGATACATAGCAGTGTCGGGCTCTTTATGGGTATGAGAGCCATCCAAGGATATCCAGACACCATAGATAATTTATAAGCTGGATGCACAGTTGAAAAATGTCCATCGTGGGAACCAGATCTAGATCCGTAAGCTGAATCTTAGACCTCATTGCTCCTAGGCTCACATGATTAAGTAATATTTACAAAAACTAGAAAGAAAAGTAGATTTAAATAAATCTAAGCCATTCTAGCTTTAACGGCTCCAGTTTAGTCTATTTGGAACTGGTTAAAAGTTAGAGATGGCAAGATTTAGATAAATTTAGTCCACAGGCTGGAAGATTAAGGATTTACATTGCATTGATGTAGAGATGAGTGCATTTATAGATGAGTATAGTAACACTATACAGATGGCCGTAGATCTCCTGGATCGTATTTATACTTTGAGGCAGGAGCTAATTGATTCACGTCCATCTTCTGAGAGGGATGTCATGCTGGACTTGGTGGCCCGTTTATCCATGGGTTTGTAGATTGGTTTTTATTTTCCTACATAGACTAGGTTAGCCATTTTTTTCATGCACATGACACATTGTATATATCAAATAGTATTATATAGCAAGGAAATATACTTTGATTCATTTCCCTTTTGGATATGCCTTGTTACTTGTTTGATAGTTGTCATTTTCTTTATGACTTGTTATCTAGATGTATCCTGAACTTCTCCTTGATGGACTGACATTGAGATGTCCCAAGATCTTTTAGAATGAATCAATGATCTTTGGGTTTTCCATTTTTTAGTGTTTTGGGACTGGTTTTTAAATGTGGTTGAGGTTTAAGCAATGGGTTTTGGCTTTCCTCTCTGAGGGTTCAATCGCACCATAGATGGCTGCCTGTTTTCTCCCGTTGATGAGGGGAGACCAGGTAGGTCCTGCTCTGTGGTTGACTTTCCTCTTTGAGGGTTCGACCGCACCATAGATGGCTGCCTGTTTTCTCCCAATGATGAAGGGAGACCAGGTAATTCCTTCTTTGTGGTTTGAGCATATGAGATGTGGTTTACCGCACCATAGATGATTGTCTATTTTCTCTCATTGATGAGGGGAGACCAGATGGTTCCTTCTCTATGGTTTGGTGAGCTAAATAGTTTTTGAGATTTTTTGTGGAGGTTAGACCGCACCATAGTTGGCTGCCTACGTACTCCCATTGAAGAGGGGAGATCAGGTCTATGTAGTTCATGTTAGCATGAAAAGTGTTTAAGATGTTGAAGGAGTTTGAACTTGGTTGAAGTGGTTAGACCGCACTATAATTGGCTGCCTATGTACTCTCGTGTATGGGGGAGATCAGGTCTTTCATAGTTCATGCTGACATGAAAAGTGTGTTGAAGAGGTTTTGTGATTTTTTAAAGGGTTAGACCGCACCATAATTATCTGCATATGTACTCCCGTATATGGGGGAGATCAGGTCTACGTAGTTTATGCTGACATGAAAGGTGTTTAAGATGTTGAAGAGCTGAAGGAGTTTGAACTTGGTTGAAGTGGTTGGACCGCACCATAATTGGTTGCCTACGTACTCCTGTGTACGGAGGAGATCAGGTCTTTCGTAGTTCATGCTATGGTGTACAGTTGAAAAGTTGAATTGACTTGATTGATTGATTGATGATGATTGATTTTCCAGAACCAGGATGTTGGGTTGTAGGTAACTTCAGACATAGATCCTTTTCACGGTGTCTGAGTTAATAAACTAGGGAAATTCTTCACCGTCCATTTCTTGCAATATGAGGGCTTCTCCCATCAATACTTCCGTAACAATGAAAGGACCTTCCCAGTTCGAGGAAAACTTTCCTTTAGATTGATCTTGATTGGCATGGACTTTCTTTAAGACCAAGTCATTTTCTTTGAACTATCGTAGTCAGACTTTCTTGTTGTAGGATCGAGCAATCCTCTGTTGATATAATTGACCACAAAAAATGGTTGTGGCCCTCCCCTCATCTATCAAAGATAATTGGTGGTACTAGTCTTGCAACCATTGGTCTTCCTCCATTTGAGCATCTATCAACACTCTTAAAGACTCCATTTCTACCTCTATGGGGAGCACTACCTCCATGCCATAGACCAATGAATAGGGGGTAGCCCTAGTAGAAATGCGCATTAACGTCCTGTAGGCTAACAAAGTCAGACGCAATAAGTTAGGCCATCCTTTGTGATTGGCAGACATCTTTTGCATGATCTTCTTGATGTTCTTATTAGCCGCTTCAACAACATCATTCATCTTTGGACGATAAATGATGGAGTTGAGATGCTTGATGTGAAATTTGCTGCATAATTCCTCCATTATCCGGTTGTTGAGATTTTTGGCATTGTCTGATACGATCACCTCTGGTTGTCCATATCGATAGATGACATTATTTCTGATGAAACCAATGATTACATCTTTGGTGACATTGGTAAAAGAGGATGATTCTACCCACTTGGTGAAGCAGTTGATCATGGTGAAGATAAACCGATGACCATTGCTGACTTTGGGCTCAACTGGCTCGATCACGTCCATTCCCCACATTGAATAGGGCCATGGTGAATTCATATTGTGGAGTTCACTTGGAGGAGTGTGGATAACATTTCTATGAATTTGTCATTGATAGCATCTCCCGACGTGATCATCACAGTCAGCTTTGAGAGAGATCAAATAATTCCTTGTTCTTAATATCTTTTTGGCAAGCAAATGACCGCTCATGTGTGGGCCACATACTCCACCATGGATTTCATCCATGAGTCTTCGGGCTTGGTCTTTGTCTAGGCATCTTAGAAGACCTATTCCCACATCCCTTTTGTAGAGTGTGTCTCTGCTTAGATAGAATTTCACGGCCATTTTATGGATCTACTTTCTTTCAGCTTGACTTACCCCAATGGGCGTGGATCCATCTCGCAGATATTCTTTGATGAAATGGTACCAAGGGTGTTGGACGTGAGGTAGTTCATCCGCTACTTCTCTGATGTAATTTCCATAGGCTGGTGCCTTCTGGCTTGCAAGTTTGATATTTGGAATGCCTCCTCTTTTAGATATGTTGATCAAGGAGGCTAGGGATGCTAGTGCTTCTGCGAAATCATTCATGTTCTGAGGAATATGGAGGAATGATATTTCTTCAAACTCCACAACCATCTTGATAACTTGCCGATGGTAAGGCATCAAATATAATTCTTTAGTATAATATGCCCTAATGGTTTGTTTGATGACTAGCTCAGAATCCCCAAAGACAGTTAATCGTTTGAAACCCATGGATTAATCTAGTTTCAACCCCATTATACAACCTTCGTACTCAGTTTTGTTGTTGGTGTTGACAAACTACAATTTGATAGCAACGGGATACTGTTCTCCTAAAATGGATACCAGAACTGCCCCTGCTCCAGCACCTTCCATGTTTATAGCTCTATCAAAATATAATTTCCACGCTTGGACTGTATCCTCCTGACGGTTTAGTTAAATTGTAATTACCCCTTCATCAGGGAAATATATTTTTGAGGGTTTGAAATCCCCTGATGGTGCTGCGACCAGTTGATCCGTAATTCCTTGACCTTTGATAGACTTTTGGGTCACGTAGATGATGTCGAATTGTTGTAGAATCAACTGCCATTTGGACAGTCGACAATTCAACATGGGTTTGTTGAATACGTACTTTAGAGGATCTATGCGGAATATGAGATGGGTTGTGTTACCATGAAGATAATGTTAAAATCTCATGGAGGCCCATGCTAATGCACAACAAGTCTTTTCAATCAAAGTATACTTTTGCTCGCCGCTGCTGAACCTTTTGCTGAGGTAATAGATAACTTTTTCCTTGCCTCTATCATCTTTCTATCCCAGCATGTAGCACATGACATTGTCATTGACTGATAGGTATATAAACATGGGAACATTGTCCGTTAGAGGTACCAATACAGGAGCTTTGACCAATTGCTCTTTGATGGAAAGGAAGGCTTTTTGACACCCTTCATTCCACTTCTTGGAAGAGTTTTTTCTTAACAACTTGAAGATGGGCTCACACGTTGCTGTGAGTTGGGAGATGAATCTGCTTATGAAATTGATTCTCCCCAGAAATCCCCGTATTTCCCTCTCTGTTCGGGGCGCGAGCATATCAGTGATGACTTTAATTTTTGCAGGATCCAGCTCAATGCCTTTGTGGCTTACTAGAAATCCCGGCAATTTACCTGACTTGATGCTGAAGGCACACTTGGCCGAATTCAACTTCAAGTTATATTTGCGCAACCGGTTGAGAAGCTTTTTGAGATGGTCTATGTGGTCCTCTTCCCTCGGGAATTTGACGATGATGTCATCCACATAGATATTTTCATTCTCGTCATAGGATCTGAGTTCTCCAATGAACACTTCTAAATGCATGTAAGGATCTCCCAATCCATTATATTTCTCAAAATTAGGAGTTTTAAACTTGTCTGGATAATGAACCCCTGGAAAGATGCAAATGTCTGAATAAGTCATTGTTCCATGCTCTCCAATCCCTTTGATTGACCAGATGGTTTCTTCCATTTGTTGGACTTTCTTCCGAATATCACCAGTTTCTTGATCTTCTTTAAGATGGGTGATTTCAAGGGTTTTGTTAGTTTTTTCAGTTTGAGACTCAGATATCTGTACTTCTTTGTTAATACCCTGGATTCCTCCTTATGCAGAGGATTATGTTTGAATGGGTATTTGTCGACCCTGAGTTGATTTGTTTAGCTCTTTTAAAAAGACAACCAATTTTTCTATCTGATTTCTTAGTCCCTCGAACTCCTCTCGGGAAATAGGAGTAGGTCCAGGCTGGGCACTTGTAGCCATGTTTGAAGGTTGGCTTAGTGCTTTTTTGGACTTTGAATGGGTAACGGGACCAATTTTTTCCCAACAAAAAGATAATGTAGTTTAGTCTAGATAAAGATTAAGAGGCTGCATGTTGTGCAATGTGTCTATTTTAGGAGTTTTTTAATGTTCTCCTGCAAAACAGATGTCAATTGTTTTGATGACAGGATATCATGACAAGTTTTGATAGGGAAAGGAATGCATATTTACATCTTCCTTTATATATTACATGGAATTGAAAGGGAAAGGCATGAAGAGACCTCCTTTCGCGTTTGGTTTATCAGAGGCTGAACTATCTTAGGCTACTATCGCGACATTTCAGCATGAAGGTTCCCAGATTATCACAATTTACTGGATGGGAAGTTAATCCAATCTTTCAATTGGAGCGGATCTGAGTGGTGCCTTTCTTGAGCCTCGCAGGATTAGTCTCCCTTGAGTCCAGTAATCAAACACCTACGGGTTTGCCTTCTGGTAGAGGAATCACACAACATACATTCACATACATCGTGCCTCACCGTATAGAAATGATGACATCGTACGAGGCACTAATACCACATGGAGTTATTGTACGAGGCACTAGAGTGCGGTAAATAAAGCATTCGTTCACATCCATTCAATGTAAATGCAGCATTCACACACAAACAGATCAAAAAGGTTTTTTGAAAAGGTTGAACAACGGCTTAATCCCTTTACTATCCCCAGTAGAGTCGCCACCTGTTGACGTCGAGACTTTTTTTTAACCCTTTTCATGTCCTTACCTTTTTTGTTCTCTATTTTGTTGAGTTTGTTTGAAAAGGCGAGTTTGAAAAGGTCCGACATATAAATGTCGACGATTTGAAAATCAGAGTTGCCAGTTGGTAGATTTGAAATGGTTGTACCAACTCAACCGATTCTGAAAAGGTTTACACAAAGGCCCAATGGTTGGACTTTGTTTAACAGGCCTTGGAAATCGAGATTCATAGAGTTCGGGGGCTTGATTAAGCGGGGGAAAGGTGTTAAGCACCCCTCAACTTCTGTGAAAACACGGTTACCGCAACTTTTCAATTTCCCTAATTATCTGCATGTGTGTGTGTATATGTTTATTGGGCTTATGTGCAATTATTTGGAAGTAGTGCTATGACTCGTTTATACCTATATATAAAGGGTTTGATTTATATAAAAGTTCAATTTTAAGTAAGACATAGCAATGATGATTTGGAAAAAAAGTTTTCAAACCTTTATGCTCTATAGTAATTAAGGCCTTTGATATTTCAATTATATTATGTATTCGGCTTGATTGGTTTTATTTTCAAGATGCGAAGTATCTTCGAGAAAATAAGATACATAGCAGTGTTGGGCTCCTTATTGGCATGAGAGCCATCCAAGGATGTCTAGACACCATAGATAATTTACAAGCTGGCTGTACAGCTGAAAAGTGTCCATCGTGGGAACTAGATCTAGATCCGTAAGCTGAATCTTAGACCTCATGCCTCCTAGGCTCACATGATTGAGTAATATTTACAAAAACTAGAAAGAAAACCAGATTGAAATAAATATAAGCCATTCTAGCTTCAACGGTTCCAGTTTAGTCACTTTTAAACCGGTTAAAAGTTAGAGATGGCTAGATTTAGATAAATCTAGTCCTACATTGCAAAAGCAGTTAAAGTAGATATTTACAAGCAACAAATATATATATATATATATATATATATATATATATATATATATATATATATATATATATATATATATATAAAGACAATCAACTGCCACAAATTTGAAATCCAGGCAGGACTATGGAATGTAAATATATATATATATATATATATATATATATATATATATATATATATATATAAGCAATAAAAGGCCACGAAGTGAAATCCAGGTTAAACTGGAATTGGAAATATATATATAGTTATATATATATATATATATATATATATATATATATATATATATATATATATATATATATATATATATATAAGCGGTAAAAGGTCACGAAGTAGATTCTAGGCCAGATAGGAAATGTATATATATATATATATATATATATATATATATATATATCAAAGGAGTAGAAAGCTTAAAAATATGAAAAATCTTACAGTGGGCTGCCAAGAAGACTTCAGACTGCTTTTGGAGCTTGAAAACTCGGTTTCCACTGGTTAAATTTTGATATGTTGTAGAATACGAGCTTACAAGTGTTTAGAAAGAAGAATCACAAAGTTTGGAGCACTCTAAAAGAGGTTAAGGGCTGAAATGGGCAGAGTTTTCTCTCTTTTCTTCTTTTTTGTTTCTTTTTTCAAATGAGCTGGTCGGGGGTCTATTTATAGACCAAGTTGTGGGTTTCCCCGGGCCTGACAGGTCCTGTTGTCTCGAAGTACGTGTACTTAGATAACGCATTGTATGCTCGAACCTTCATAACTATCAATCCGGGCATCCAATGGAGGCGTGTTGTACCTTTTCAGAAAGTCGTTGACGAGAGCTACACAATGACATGGGATTAGATATTTTCTGAATTTGGGATGATGGGTCCATGACCTGATCTCCAAGTCTTCGTAGTCTATCCGTTGAGCTGTCTTGTGCAGTTTTCACTTAGGATTTAAGCTACGGTTCTTTCAGGACTTCTTTTGAAGTAGTTTGAGTTAATTTGAGTTGAGTTGATGTTGAGTTAGAAAAATGTCCATTTTCCCCCTCCCGGGATTGTCTCCGACTTTGATGCAGTTGTACCAGTCTTTTCTCAGGGTGACCTTCGAAATTGGACTACTTTTAACTTTGACAGTCCTTAGGGTTGTCTCTGAGGTTGATTTGACCTCTCAGGGATGACTTTGGGCTTTGAACTTAATCCCCCAGGGTTATCTTTGGGGTTGGAACTGGATCTCTCGAGGTTATCTCTGGGATTTGGCTTGATGTCCCGGGGTTATCTTTAGGGCTGGAACTTGATCTTCCAGGGTTATTTCTGGGGATGGAACTGGATCTCCCAGAGTTATCTTCAGGACTGAACTGGATCTCCTGGGGTTATCTCCGAGGTTGGCTTGATGTCCCGGGGTTTTCTTCAGGACTGGAACTTGATCTCTCGGGGTTATCTCCGGGGCTAGAATTGATTTGACTTCTAGGGTTATCTCTGGAAGACAATTCTGCCCTCCTGCAGGGCTAGTAACAAGAATGCAGAATTTTGAGTGTCTACAGAGATCATTCCCTCTACAAAGCCCAACGGTACCTGGAACGTCAGGAGGGTCATAGAGTGCCTCAATAACTGATCAACTATCGCCCGATCTGGGGAAGACAAACTGCCATACCAGGATCTCAAAGAAGAGGCCACCAACATAGGTGGGCTATGCTCAATCCGGCTAACAGTGGATGAAGACATCTGTAGAGCAGTATCATAAGACCATTCAGGGGTCAATGCTAAACTCACCTCTGGGAATGCATATCCATGACATAATACATGAATCATGATAAATGACAATATGATGTAGGGAATAGAAAGTATTATACATACATTCCTAAATACATCATCATCTAATACATCATCTCTGTATACAATTGAAAATAAAAAGTACAGGGAAATGGGGTATAACCGCCCAATATCTAACAGAGGCCTATTAAAAGATATAACGAAAAATGGGGCACAACTGCCTAATATCTAACAGAGGCCTATCAAAAGAAATAACGAGAAATATCTCAGAAGAAATCAATGATGTCCACATCATCCAATCTATCCATATGATGTAACTCCTCCCGAGTCACCGAATCTCTGCCAGAAGGGATGTCAGGTCTATACAATGGAGGACCTATAGCGGTAAAGATATCAGAATATGGGCCATCTGAAGGGACAACGCCAGAGCTGGAAGGATCAAAAGAATCCGCCTCTGATGGATCTCTGCCCAAATATCGGATGAAAAAATGTGCCCAGTCCAACCTCTGGGTCAAACTATCAATCTGCGTCAAATGAGTGGGCTCTCGAATGCAGGCAAACCAACCTGTCATCATAACAGACCCAGGGACCATATCCCCCATAAATTATGTGGCGCAGGTCTGAGCTCTAATGGTGCGAGGGAGCCACCAGCGGTAAAAAGCCTCCTAAGTGAAAGGGCCCTCTAAAAAAGTAAAGGCATCTAAACCCATCAAGGGAACCTCAGTGATCGGCTGAGATAAAAGCTAATGTCGTCTAGTTGGAGGAAAGAACGGAATGCGTATCTCTCCTGTGGTGCTCCTGATAGCACACTCTCCTAAATAGAGCTCCCAACTTCCGTCAGTCAGGAGAGGAATCCGGTGGGTAGACAATACATACTCGACGCCAGTTGGGAAGCCCCCTTCAAAGCCTACTGTCAAATGGTCCTCAGAGTAGAGAACCCATGTGATGACATCGGCTGTCAATAACTCCAACTGTAAACGAGAATGGGTGAAACCCTCGACTACATGAACCTCTGCCAGAGTGGAGTAATTTCATCGTCGTTCGCGTGGATAGGTCTCCAGGCCAAATGTGCTAACATGACAAAGACATGAGAGCCTCTCACAGGCCTAAAGCTGAAAATGCAAAGATCAGATATCTTCAGTCAGGAAAACTGAAACCCTAACGAGGGAAAATTAAAAAATCAAGAGAAAATACTCATCAGCAAAAATGGGTAAAAGCCTAACCAAGCCTCCGTCATGCCCTCTAAGCGTAGGCGCATCCCTCTAAGTAAGTAGACAAAGGTGTATAAGTGCCAATCAAAATCTCTAATACAGTCCACCTCATGAGTGGCACTGACTAAAGCGAATGATACTGTTGAGGAGTTGTCCACTAGAAAATAGCCCCTGATGATGATCAGGAACAATCGTCGAAGGATGCGATCTCTAACCCTCAAATCATCGGGCAAAGGCTCAGTCAGAGCCCCACTCATGGCATCTACACTCAAGGTACTAGAACAGACAGTCTGACCCTTGAGCGCCATGGTCGGGACTCCCAAAAGGGATCTAATTGCAGTCGGGTAAATGTCAGCCACCAAAGGCACTGACGCCCCTTTAAACTCCAACCCAATGATGAATCACCAGTCCATTGGTGTCATCATCACCTCATAATCCAGTAAATGGAGAGACTGGGTCTAATAAAATCAACACTCAGACAAAGCCCTCAGATAACCCCATGGGCAACGACGGGGGGGGGGGATAGAGAAGAAAGCCTCAAAACCCCATGAATGCACAATCTCTCGGTACTCTAAATGGAGAGTCTGGTACAGAGAATAAATGCTAAACCAGTTCCCCATGGGCTGAGTAAAGCCGAGAACCTGTATCAAATTGAAAATCAAGATCAAAACCTTTGCCCCAAAAGTGGGAAAAGAAAGATGGAAACGACTATTACCTCATTCGCATTAAGATAGATCGAGGGGTGACGACTCAAATCATCTAGAAGATCTGGAATCGTCACACTAATAACTGGAAGCTCTTGAAAGGGAATGGAAGAAGAAGGAGCAAGATCCGCAATAGGAACATCATCCTCCTCGTCCATGATATCCGGTCTCTCAACACGGATAGGCGAATAACTGGCTCAGTCAATCGGTGAGGCTGCCAGGTTGGCCGAGGAACATTTGAAGCTCTCTTCCTCACACCTGAAGAGGCCCTACGAGAGCTACTTGGCTGATCTGGATCCATAATCTGGACAAAAGTCTCCAAATCACCTCAGAAAGAGTGAGGTAAATTCTAAACTAAAGCTCATTAAATTCAAATCATTGCTTCATGCATAAATGCATTGATTTAACATAAATCCACAGTAGAGTTAATATTGCATGTTCATTAAATGCCCAGACATGTGAAAAAATTTCGCCAGAGTCTCCTTTGTAAAATGGGCTGTCCACATGCGCATAGGCATAACTAGGTGGCCATTCAGTAGCACACCGACTCAAAGTTATGAACATCTCATATGCATAAAAACATCAAAATTAAATCCATCATGACAGCCAAATTGCCAGGTGTACTTTATTTGAAAACCTTTGCTCATTTGTCTTCAAATAGGATGAATAAAATAGCAAAAATGGGTGCCAAATGGTTGTCTCAAAAGTTACATTTTTTTCACATCAATACGTTCAGCATGGTAAAATATTAACATTTGTTAGGTTGAATAATTTTTATCAAGTCATATGAGCATGCTTATTCACTACTATGTGTTTAGAAGCATTCTAAATGATATTTAACGTTCTAATGGTCAAAACTTGAAAAGAAAACATGTAAACATTACCAGAATAGTGCAGAATGTTTGTATGGTGATAGATTTTGCAAAAAGCAGCCCGAACTCAATAGATCTAAAGGAGAAATTTTAGATTTTCGGTGTGGCTCAACTTGAAAATGACTTGTGAAAGAGATGGGAGGGAGCACATATACCCACGGGTAGTTGCGAGTCTACCTACTGCTACCTAGGGTGGTCTCCACCCTCTCCGGGGCGATCAAATTTGAGTTACAACGAAGTTCCTGAAAGCTGAAAAGTCAAATCAGGGAAAAAGGTGCAACGCGATTGAGTGGAAAGAGCCTGAAATCCTGAATTTAGATACCAAACTTGGGGTCTACATGTAAGCCATTGGTATTCACCCGGAGGTGGGGTTCAGAAAGCCAATGATAGAAGCTATTTAAAGCGGCCCTTGTCAAAACATCGGGAAGGTCTGATGCCATGAACAGTGGGTCTTGATTGTAATCAAAACATCCAAATTTGTCAGAGGTGTAATTCATTAGAAAGATATCCCCAGCAGAGACATCAGACATCCCTAACACTGTAAACCGATAGCGACGACTCCAGCATAGCATCGAGAATGTTCCGATGATGAAAGCCGTTGAAGGTTACTTCAATGAAGGTCAGAGTCTCTGACATTGTAAATTGTTGACTCTAGCATAGCATCGGGAATGGTTCGGTGATGTAAACCATTGCAAACTACTTTAATGAAGGTCAGAAGGTCTAACGTTGTAAACCATTGGCAACAACTCCAGCGTAGCATCATGAAAAATTTGATGATGAAAACCATGGAAAACCATCTTCATCGGGGAGGACCGATGATGGAATTTGTTATACAAATCCTTAGTTGAGACACCACGAAGGTTCGGTGATTTCCATACCATTGTAAACTACTGTTCAAAGTAGGCACTGAGGAAAATTGATTATGGTCAACCTTCACAACACCGTCGTTCGAGTAAGTATTTTGAAAATGCTTTAAAAGCAAGCAATGAAATCCTATCTCCAGTGGAGCTATCTGTATCAACCTGGTAGAAAGTCAGGGCGATGGTGATAATGCCAGCGTAATGGTAAGAAACATCTAATGATGGCAATCAAGCTAAGCTATCATCAGGATAAACATAAAAAAATCCCCGAAAGTCACTCGCAAAAGAGAAGAACATCTTCAGTGGAAAGCACATCCAAAAGCACAAGAACATTGGTGACAACCCCAATGTTAAAATCCGATGGTCTCAACTATTAGAAAACCTCCACAGCAGGGATCTTGAAAACATCTCTATGACTTGTCATCGAATCCATCTCAAATAGCACTGATGGACATTTCAAATCGTTGGTAACAACCCCAGTGTAACATCGAGAAAGATTCAGTGATGAAAGCTTTGTAAACTACCATTCGAGTAGACATCAGAGCAGTTCAGTGGAGACCATCATTGACAACTCCATCCCCAACAGAAGCGGCGGGAGAAGGCAGTTATAGAATCCCGTTGGAAATAATTCCAACAACAAAAACATCTAGCATAACATCATATCATGCTGCATTGCATGACATAATTTAATCTTGTCATATTTTAAGTGTCTAGTAATCTTTATCCTACCCATGTCATTGCATTGCACAACATGATAAAGAGGGGCATCTGTAGACACTCAAAATTTTGCATTTCTGTTACTAATCATGCAGGAGGGCATAATCATCTTTTATCTTCCAGAGACAACCTTGGAAGTCAAAACATCAAATCCAGCCCTAGAGATAACCCCGGGAGATCAAGTCCAAACCTTAGAGACAACCCCTGGAGATCAAAATCCAAACCCCAGAGATAACCCTGGGAGATCAATTCCAGCCCAGGGATATCAAAATCCAAGCCCTGGAGACAACCCCGAGACATCAAAGTCAAACCACATTGACAACCCCAGGAGGTCAAACCAACCTCAGAGACAACCCCGAGGACTGTCAGAATCAACAGTAGTCCAATCTCTAAGACAACCCCGAGAAAAGACAGCTACAATTGCATCAAGCACGAAATTAACCCAGGTGGGGAAAAATAGTCATTTTTCCAATTCAACATCAAATCATCTCAAATCATTGCGAAAGAAGTCCTGCAGAACCATAACTTCAATCCCGAGTGAAAATAACACAAGATATCTCAACGGATAGACTGAGAGGACTTGGAGATCTGGTCATGGACCCATCTTCCTGGATTTAGAAAATGTCAAATCCCATGTCATTGTGTAGCTCTAGTCAAAGGCTTTCCAGAAAGTTATAGCACGCCTCCAACGGATGCTCATATTAAAAGTTATGAAGGTTCGAGCAGACAATGAGTTATTCGAGTGCATGTGCTTTGAGATAACAGGACCCGCAAGGCCCGGGCCAAATCGAGGAGCCACAGGTAGACCCACGGATGCCGCGGGTTAACCCGTGACCATCTGGTCTTTGAATAGACCCCCCACCAGCTCATTTGAAAGAAAAAAAAGGAGAAAAAGAGAGAAAACTCTGTCCATTTCAGCTTTTAACATCTTCTAGAGTGCTCCAAACTTGGATATTTTTCTTTCTAAACACTTGTAAGCATATATTCTACAACATATCAAAATTTAACCGATGAAAACTGAGTTTTTAAGCTCCAAAAGTAGTCTGAAGTCTTCTTGGCAACCAACTGTAAGATTTTTTCAGATTTGAAGCTTTCTACTACTTTAATATATATATATATATATATATATATATATATATATATATATATATATATATATATATATATATATATATAAACTGCTTACTGCTTTTAAATATCTGCTTTAACTGTTTTTGCAATGTAAATCTTTAATATTCCAGCATGTGGACTAGATTTATTTAAATCTAGCTATCTCTAACTTTCAACCGGTTCGAAAGTTGCTAAACTAGAACCATAGAGCTAGAATGGCTAAGATTTATTTAAATCTAGTTTTCTTTCTAATTTGTAAATATTTATCAATCATGTGAACCTAGAAGCCATGAGGTTTAAGATTCAGTTAACGAATCTAGATCTGGTTCTCATGATGGACCCTTTTCAGCTGTGCAGCCAGCTTATAAATTATTTATGGTGTATGGACATCCTTGGATGGCTTTCATGCCCATAAGGAACCCAACACTACTATGTATATTATTTTTTCAAAGATGATTCGCATCTCGAAAATAAAATAAAATCAAGCCGAATACGGAATAAAATGGAAGTATCAAAGGCCTCAATTACTATTGAGCATAAAGGTTTGAAAACCTGTTTTCAAAACATCATTGTTATATCTTGCTTAAAATTAAACTTCTATACAAAACAAACCCTTTGTATATAGGTACAAACGAGGCAAAGCACTACTTTTAGATAACTGCACATAGGCCCAATAAACACACACACACATTCAGATAATTAGGGAATTGAAAAGTTGTAGTAACCGTGTTTTCACAGAGGTCGGGGGGTGCCTAACACCTTCCCCCCGCTTAATCAAGCCCCCAAACTCTATTAATCTCAGTTTCCAAGGCCTTTTAAACATAGTCCAACCATTGGGCCTTTGTGTAAACCTTTTCAAAATCAATTGAGTTGGTACAACCATTTCAAATTTACCAACTAGCGACTCTGATTTTCAAATCGTTGGCATTTTATATCGGACTCTTTTCAAACTTGCCTTTTCAAACAAAACTCAACAAAATAGAGAACATAAAATGTAAGAAAAGAAAAGAGTAAAAATTTTCCTGACGTCGACACATATTAAGTAGCACCAAACATTATAATAATCATAAGACATAACCATCTTATTCTAAGGCATAAACTACAATTTAGTAAATAAATAAATAAGTGCCCAAATACGCAAAAATTAAAATACTCCATCTAATCAAACACAGATCACAGGAGACATTTAATCAAAATTTATTAAGTCATTTGCCTGAGGTAATGGAAGGATAGTGGCAAGATCAATTACAAAATCAATTTTCAAGTATTGGCTAGCAATTTGGAGCGAGTCCATGACGAGCTCACCCCTCCCAAAAACCCTAGAGCTCGGGGCTAGGAATGCGGTGCGGAACTTCATCAAAACCTGCAAGAGGTAGAAGAGATCGGCGAGAGAGCAGAAATAGGTGATGGTGACGGCGACGGGGACGTCGTTGCTCATGCAGGCGGGGCCACCAACGTAAGGGAGTAAGAAGTAGAGAGGGTATATAAAGAGTGAGAGGAGACAGGTGAGGAGGAAAATGTGGTTCCATCACGCAACGATGGGGCTGCTCGGGTCGAGAATCTGGTAGAGCCACGGAACAACTTTCGCTAGTGCGGGCTCCGAATTGATGACGTGATTGACTTGTCGCCGGATTTGGAAGAGATGGGAGGCCGGCGTCAAGAATATTCTATTCATCTTCCATTGCGAAATCCCGATGGACTTTTTAGAATCCAGGCAGAAGAAAGGAAAGAATGAAAAGAAGAAGGGGGGGATAAATCACAAGGGCATTGGATTTTTGATGGGATTAAGATGAAACAAATAACTAAAATGGGGTAATTGGCAGAAGATCGAGAATGCGCTAAGGTTGCAAAGAGAGGAAGAGGAATGTTTTGGTGAATGTGATCGTTATTTCATCGTTACAAATTTCGTGGGAAACGGGAGAGGGTGCTTAAAAATTGGTGCCTGTAATTTAGTGCCAAAATAGAAACTAGGGTAATTTGGGGTCAAAATGGGATAATAGATGGTGTTTTTATAAAACTAAAGAAATAACGAAGTTGCAAAGATGCTATAAAACTAAAGAAATAACAAAGTTGCAAAGATGAAAGTATCAGATAATTTTCTCTCTCTATGTATGTTTTTTTTCATTAAAGAAATTTGTCTTTTATAGGCAAATATTAAGGGAACATACATTCAACCAAGATCTACAAAATCATGGCTTAGACCTTAGCTTCTAGCTTCTAGCTTCTAGCTTCTAGCTTCTGGCTTCTAGCTTATGACTTTTGATAAAGGAGGAAATCATAATATTATAACACTCCCCCTTGATTTCCTAAGATAAAAGATTATGTCTCATTAAAAATCTTGTTAAGAAACCCAATGGGAAAAACTTAGCGAAGAGAAAAAGAGTACATATCTCCCCCTAAAAAGAAATTCATTATTCTTTGATGAAATGTTGTGATAAGTCTTTCAGTCGACGCATTCCGATCTTATTCTGAAGTTTTGTAAATGTTGCATTTGGTAGTGACTTTTTGAATAAGTCGACTAGATTATCACATGATTGAATTTGATGCACATCTATATTAGCCTTCTTTTGCAGCTCATGTGTGTAGAAGAATTTAGGTAAAATATGTTTTGTTCTATCTCCCTTGATGTACCCTCCTCTAAGTTGAGCAATGCATGCAACGTTATCCTCATACATAATTGTAGGAATATCTTTGGTTGATGGTAATCCGCATGACTCTTGGATATGCTGAATAATTGACCTCAACCAAACACACACACTACTTGTTTCATGTATAGAGAGAATTTATGAGTGATTTGTATGTAGTTGTCATGGTTTAGTTTGTGGATCTCCAAGATATAGTTGTGTCACAATATGTAAATACATAACCTGTTTGTGATCTCCCATTATGTAGATCTGATAAATATCCTGCATCAGCATATCCAACTAATCGCGATGTTGAATCTCTTGGATAAAATAATCCAATATCTATACTTCCACGGAGGTATCTCAAAATGTGTTTGATCTTATCCCAATGCCTTTTAGTCGGAGAAGAACTGTATCTTGCTAAAAAGTTGACAACAAAAGTAATATTAGGTCGTGTACAGTTTGCAAGATACATAAGAGCACCTATTGCACTTAGGTATGAGACTTCAGGTCCAAGAACTTTGTCCCCACTTTTTAGAGGTCGAAATGGATCTTTATCAACTTCTAGAGATCGAACAACCATCGGGGAAGTCAAAGGGTGAGCTTTATCTATATGAAAACGACTGAGAATCTTTTCAGTATATGTTGATTGATGAACAAAAATTCCAGATGTTAAATGCTCCACTTGTATTCCTAAACAGAACTTTGTCTTTCCAAGATCTTTCATTTTAAATTCGTCCTTTAAATAAGTAGCAGTTCTTGTGAGTTCTTTAGGAGTACCTACAAGATTTAAATCATCCACATATACATCAATGATGGTAAATCCACTTTGTGTTTTCTTAATAAAAACACATGGGCATACTTGATTATTTGTGTACCCATCTTTTATTAAATAATCACTAAGTCGATTATACCACATACGACCAGACTATTTCAACCCATATAATGAGCGTTGCAACTTGATTGAATATATATGGCGGGGCTTTTGTGATTCAGCCATTTTTAATCATTCAGGAATTCTCATGTAGATCTCACTATCAAGTGAGCCATATAAGTATATTGTTACTACATCCATCAGACGTGTTTCCAAAACTTCAATGGTTGCCATACCTAGTAAAAAGCGAAAAGTGACTCCAGCCATTACTGGAGAGTATGTATTATGATAATCAATACCAGGTCTTTGTGAAATACCTTAAGCAACAAGTCGGGCTTTGTATCTCACAATTTCATTTTTCTCATTTCGCTTTCGTACAAATACCCATTTGTTTCCAACCGGGATTACTCCCAATGGTGTTTGGGCTACTGGTCTAAATACTTCTCTTTTCAATAATGATTGTAGCTCAGTTTAAATAGCATCTTTTCATTTTGGTCAATCTTTTTTTTTCGACATTCTTCCACGTTTTGTGGTTCAGGATCCATGTCAGAAATCATAGTAATATCTGATGCTATAGAGAAAACAAATATATCATCAATCATGACTTTGCTTTGATCCCATATTTTCTCATCATGTACATAATTTATTGAGATCTCTTGGTATTCATCTCTTATCCCTTCGGTGAGATCTTGTACCTCTTCTGGGGGTATTCCCAGATTTGGAAAAAGTGTTACTTCTGGAGCGGGTATTACTTCTGAAACTCCCTTATTTGCCTTTTGTTTGCGTGGTGCAGTGTCTTTTGCACCAACTGGTCTTCCACGTTATTGGCATGGTTTAAATTCTTTTGTTGCCTTATTTGTTAATTCCTTAGGAATTAACTTTTTGATAGGTATTTCTATCTTTGCTAGAGTATTCATTGTTGGTGTATCAGATTTTATCACTTTTCTAACATCATTAAATGTATCTGGCATTTGATTCGCAATATTTTGTAAATAAATAATTCTTTGAACTTTAATTTCACATTGTCCTGTACGAGGATCAAGTGAATTTAATTCTGATGCATTCCATGATATTTTAGAGGGATTTTTATTTAAAAGTTTCCCTCCCCCTAACGGAGGAAATACAGATTCATCAAAGTGACAATCTGCATAACGTGCAGTATAAACATCTCCAATTAAAGGCTCAAGATATCTAATAATAGAAGAAGAATCAAAACTAACATAGATTCCAATTCTTCGTTGGGCTCCCATTTTAGTCCTTTATGGAGGTGCAATTGGAACATATACCGCACTTCCAAAAACTCAAAGGTGTGAAATGTTAGGTATTTGACCAAGAACTAACTGTAGAGGAGAATATTTATGAAGAGTTGTTGGCCTCACTCGAATGATGGCTGCAGCGTGAAGAATTGCATGACCCCAAACTGAGGTTGGTAAGTTAGACCTTAATATTAATGGACGTGCAATTAGTTGAAGTTTTTTGATTAAAGATTCAGCTAAACCATTTTGTGTATGTACATGAGGAACATAATGCTCAATGGAGATTCCAATAGTCATGCAAAAGTCATTAAATGTCATTGATGAAAATTCAACTGCATTATTAAGTCGAATTGACTTGATTGGATGATCTAGGAACTGAGCCCGTAACTTGATTATTTGAGCAAGAAGTTTAGAGAAGGCAAAATTTTGAGAGGAGAGGAGACAAACATGAGACCATCTAGTTGAAGCATCTATTAAAACCATGAAATATCAAAATGGGCCAGACAATGGATGAATGGGTCCATAAATGTCTCCTTGGATTCTCTCTAGGAATTTTGGGTTTTCATTATAAACTTTTGTTGGTGATGGTCGAACAATTAATTTTCCTTGAGAACATGTAGTGCAAGAAAAATCACTACTACGAAAAACCTTCTGATTTTTAAGAGGATAACCAATAGAATTTTCAATAATGCGCCGCATCATAGACGTGCCTGGATGACCGAGTCTTTCATTCCAAAGCATAAATGATTTAGGATCTATAAATTTTGGAATCACAACAATATGAGACTCAATTGCTCTAATCTTTATAATATATAACCAGAAGAAATTGAATGAAGTTTTTCTAGGATTTTCTTCTTTCTAGAAATAGTAGAAGTGATGAGAAGATATTCATTATCATTTTCATTTGTTGTTTCAATGTGAAAACCATTTAGTCGAATATCTTTAAAACTAATCAAATTTCTTCTTGATTTATTAGAATATAGAGCATTTTTGATGAAAAATTGTGTCTCATTTGGTAACATGAAACTAGCTATTCCAAATCCCTCGACTAAATTTGATATGCCAGCGATAGTTCCCACGCTTCCCTTAGCTTTGGTTAGTTGTGAAAAATATTTCTCACTTTAAAGGATTGTATGAGTTGTTGCACTGTCTACTAGACATATATCTTCCATATTCATTAAGTTGGTCTGACACATAAAAATATATTAAAAACATATATTTGATTCATAATATTATCTATGAGGAACACATAATATTATACATGTAGCGTACAAAATGAAAACTAATAATATTATACATTTAAGGGTGCTTAATTAAAATAAAAAATTATTCAATATCCCAAAAGATGCTTTCAGAAGGTCCAACAATGTCGCCAAACTTTTTCTCATTGTTGGTCATTGCTGGAGCATCAACAATATTCAGTTGGTGGCTAACAAAGTTTGTTCCTGCCACCTTTTCTTTGCTCTTTTGAGACTCCTGATATAAATTAACCAGATGCCTCGGCATACAACAGGTATGCGACCAATCCCTTTTCATCCCACACCTGAAACAAACATCTAGTTTATTCTTTGTATATGCTGCATTTTCTTTATTTTTACCCGATCCAGACTCTTGCCACTTCTGGTGCCCTAAATTGTTGCGATTGTGGAATTTGTTGTTATGATAGCCTTGTTTAATTTTCTGTCCCCGAAACTTCTTATTATTTTTCCATCCATTATCACGTTTATTCTGCTGGAATGACGTGCTGTTAATGTCTGGCAATGGGGTAGAACTCGTTGGCCGTACTTGATGGTTTTTCAACAATAATTCATTATTTTTTTTCGCAACAAGGAGGATAGACAATAATTCACTGAATTTTGTGAACTTACTTTGTCTATATTGTTGTGACAGAATCATATTAGTGGGATGAAGAGTTAAAAGCATTTTTTTCTAACATTTGGGTTTCAGAAACTGGATCCCCACACAAGGCCAAGGTAGAGGTTATTCTATAGACATTAGAACTATACTCTGTAATTGATTTATAATCTTGTAGTCTTAAATCAAGCCACTCAAATTTGGCTCTAGGGAGAACAACCAATTTTTGGTGGTCAAATCTTTCCTTTAGTTGTATCCATAAGGTCAAAGGATCTTTGACTATTAAATACTCAGTTTTTAATCTTCATTAACGTGATGACGAAGAAAAATTATGGCTTGTGCATTTTGTGCCGTAGTTGCTTTGTCCTGATTCAATGGTATTTTCTAACCCATTTGCACTAATGTGTAATTCTGCATCAAGTTCCCAAGCCAAATAGTTGTCTCCAAAGATTTTCAAAACTGAAAAATCTATTTTTGCTAAGTTTTCCATCTATTCTGATTTAAAACATAATAATTTTCATTATTTATTAACGTAGTAATAAATAATTGAATACATGATAGGGAGAAGATAAATGAATGAGAACAAAAAAATTGGAGGCCTTAGTGGTGTCTTCATCGGCACAACTCAGTTTTCCTCTGAATAAATCCAAGGCGTGAGACCGCTTGAGCATAGTGGTGTTTACCAGGACTCGAACCCACGCTTGTGGGAATTTATGTCCGACTTCCACCATTAAGCCACCACCTCAAGCGATGATAAATATATAAACAATATAAATATATAAATGTTTATTTTATTAGCATATATCCTTTTAGTCAGAAGGTATACAATCACTAATGTATATACAAGTATTATTGTACACATCATAAAAAAATACATGTACAAAACTGTAAATGGATCTTCACCCGGCATGCGGTAGTCCGCGCAGACAAATTATTTTCACAAATTGCTAATAAGGAATGAATACGAATGAGTATTCACCAAACATGAGGTAGTCTGCGTAGTCAAGTTATTCCCGGAAGTTAATAAATGGTAAAAAGGTTCCCACCAAGTCTTGTAATATCAACAAGGATAGATAGTACCTTTGTAAATAACAAAATTTTAAAATATGGATAATAAAACATGAATATAATTTGATAGTTAAGGAATATATTCGGCGACAAAAATCAAGCCAGTAATATAATGCTTAATTACAAGAATTTAAAGTTTTACCGTCTTAGTTGGTTGGAGCTTCATGCTAATAACGTGTTATAAAACTAAAGAAATAACGAAGTTGCAAAGATGTTATAAAACCAAGGAAATAACAAAGTTGCAAAGATGAAAGTATCAGATAATTTTCTCTCTCTACGTATGTTTTCTTTTATTAAAGAAGTTTGCCTTTTATAGGCAAAAACCAAGGGAACATACATTAACCAAGGTCTACAAAATCATGGCTTAGACCTTAGCTTCTAGCTTATGACTTTTGATAAAGCAGGAAATCATAATATTATAACAGATGTGTTATTATTACTACTTTGTTATGTTATTTTGATTTTGATGTTTTAAAGCTAATTTGTTAAAAAATAAAAACTGATGTGAATTTATGTATATTTTAATAATAATAAATTTGTAATCATAAAATATAAAAATTAAATGAATTCATGTTAATTTAAATTTGTAGAATTTTATAAATTGATTGAAAATGTCAAAAAATAAACATTTCTTTGAACTTATCGTTTGATTACTTCCATCAAGTCAACATTATGACGGAGGCCACCAATTTTTGGACCTTTCGACGGTATCAAACACCATCTACTAAGACACACTTGTCATGATAATTATGATGAAGACCCTGTAACTAATTAGTTATAGGTTTAATTGTATTTTCATATATAAAGTGCGAGATATAGTTAATGTTGAGATATTTAAAACTTAACTTTTGAGATTATTATACAGTTCATTGTATTATTTTTAAGATAATTTATACAATTTGTAATTAACATTATTTTTAAGATAATTTATGCTATTTGTGACGCTCCCAAAATAGGTATACATCACCCATTCTGAGTCGCCAAATACATGGTATAGAATTTAAATAGAAACTTCATTTATACAATACGACAAAACGTAGCTGAGAGTTTTAACACGAATGTTGTCTCGTAGACAATATGTGATAACCCGGGATTTCGAATAATCCAAAATTTGCGAATAAATTTTTTTTTAATTAATATTAATATTAATTATCATTTATGTGACAAGTATCGGTGATACATGTATCGAGAAAGTCAATTTGTGTATTGACTAATAAAATTAGAGTAGAGTTGTGTTTAATAGCTTTAGAAACCCTAACCGTAATTTCTGGAAAGGGATTCGATAGAAAATATAATTAAAATAATTATATTATTGATTACGTGTTTGTACTGTGTGGTAGTATTGATCAATGATTGATCGGGTAAGGTTTAATATTTATAAACCCTAAGAAGAGATTAGAAAACCTAATCTCAGGATGAGAAACCCTAATGTACCGTTAGAAATCCTAATCGAAAGCCGAGAAACCCTAATTTCATATTCGGGAATCTTAAACCCTAAATTAGGAAACCCTAATCCTAATTGGTAAGCCTAATGTGTGTATTAAACTTAAATATGATTAGAAAACCCTAATTATATTTTAGTTATCTTAATTTCTATTTTACAAACCCTAATTGTAATTTAAAAAATTTATTTTTCTAATTAAAACCCTAATTCGTGAGTTATAAACCCTAATGACCATTTTGACCTTAATTGCTAAATTAAGCAATTTTAATTAGGAATATTAATCCTAATTAGCAAGATTGAATTTTATGATTAGGAAATATTAATATAATTATTGAATCCTAATTATAATTTTGGAATATTAATTTTCTATTTTGAAAACCGAAATTCGAACATCTTGGAAATTAAAGTGTAAACCTAAAGGGTTTAAACCCTAAACCCTAAAGGGTCCAAATGTGACGCCTCCAAAATAGGTCCATTCCATCCAACCTATTCTGAGTCGCCAAATACATGGTACAGAAAATAACTACAACTTTATTAAAACAATTGTCGTGCAAAATACAACAACATATATGCTGTAAGTTTGGGTACAAATATATACCAACTGTGACTCATGTCCCAACCTTGGATAGCACGTCACAATGACACCTTACTTAAAGGTACTCAGCAAGTGGATGAGCACAACCCTGTCTTATGATGACACGAGGTTGTATATCATTAGACATCTTGTATGATAGTGACAAAACACCCTTCCAACGTTGGGTTCGCCTCACCCTATATGATTCACCAAATATAACTCCTAAAAGATGTATACAACACACTTGTCTATACTGTTTAGGGAGAACTCCACAGCTAGAGACCACCGTTCTATTCCCTTGTTATCCCTCGCTCGACCCAGTTACACTTTTATTACCTGAAAGGAATTGTGAAACAGAAGGGTGAGCACAACTAGCCGAGTAAAGAATATCATGACTAAAGATAAATAAGTTATCAATAGCCTTCAACAGAATTAAATCAGAGATTTAGAACATATGGTAGATGATAAAACTTTTCAACCATAGTTGCAGCGGAACGAGCAATCCATTAGAAGAGTCAAATAGACTATAAAGTCTATTATCTTCTCCACGTTAAAAGTCCACCAACAATGTTTTATCCCTGTAACATCAATCAATAGTTCCTTTCCACAATCATATGAATAATTCATAATCATAATTGTGATTCTAAATTTCGCATCCAAGACGAAGATAATTTTCATCACCTGTCTTTACCTGAAACATCAAAGATCATGGTTATACCAAATCACAGTTCTTGTTCATAATCATACTAATAAATTCATCTTTGCACCACGGGCCAAAGATATTCATCAACAGTTCATCTTTACACTACATGCCAAAGATATTCAACAACAAGTCATCTTTGCACTACGACCAAAGATATTCATCAACAACTCATCTTTGCACTACAGGCCAAAGATATTCCTCAATAGTTCATATTTGCACTACATGCCAAATATATTATTATCTCAAAGAAATATATAATCATTTCAGAATTTATATAACCAATAATTATAACCATGTTGATCATTTCACCTTTGCATTTAAGCTAAAGATATTCAATTATAAATTCAATGGTCATGATCATACCAGTCACAATTCAACTTTTCACTACTAGACAAAGAGAACCCTAGTCATGATCATACCAATAATCTACCCATCTTTACACTCAAGTCAAAGAGAAATATCATCATTAGGGTTATAAAAATGTTATATATGATAAAAAAATAATATGATCAACATATAGTTTTAATCTCAAGAGTAATATTCATAAATCAACTATAATTTGGTTAGAAAAAGAAACCAATTTTGTCGTGAATAGTAACTCGTGAATAGTAACCCATGAATAGTAACTCATGAATAGTAACTCGTGAATAGTAACTCGTGAATAGTAACTCGTGAATAGTAACTCGTGAGTAGTAACTCATGAGTAGTAACTCGTGAATAGTAACTCATGAATAATAACTCGTGAATAGTAACTCGTGAATAGTAACTCATGAATAGTAACTCGTGAATAGTAACTCATGAATAGTAACCCCAACATGAAAAGATAAGAATTTTACAAGAAAAATCTTACTAATATTCCGGTATAATGATATTGAAAGAAATAATATCATTGATAAAAAAAATAACATCTCTTACAATCCCTTACAATCTCTTACAATCCATTACCTCAAAAGAGCAGTACTCCTGACTGGAATAACGCTGAACGAACTTGCACCGTATAGCAACACTCAAGATATCAAAATACTCACAAGAATACACTCGATAATATAGAGAGAGAAATAGAGAGAAAACTTTAGTTTCTGGTGTGATTTTCAATTCTAACCTAAGCACCCTATTTATAGGAAATTGCTTAGAACACCAAAGCAGAAAATTTAATAAAATAATAATATTTACCAAATATTCAAGCCCACCACCAAGGAATCTGATTTCAGCTCATTCATAACACATGTGAGATGGCAAAAAACGTTTTTCTTCAAAATAATAATTAAAACTTCCAAAAATCAATTATTTCGGAACTTCGGAACTTCAATAATTCATAATAAATAGCCCTTTTATCAGAAAATTCGAATCTCGCGGGTTTTTATAGGAAATTCAATTCTCTACAACTTTGCAGAAGAAAGTTTTCCAAATTCCAAACAGAAATTGACAGAAATTCATAAACGGGCGATTTTACAGTCAATAATAAATTTTCGGTCAAGAATTGTGTCCACCAACACACAAAACATGTGTTAATCATTTAATGCCACAAAAATACTCTTCCTCCTCATTTATTCATATATCCCACATTCATTGTAAAAATATCACCATCAATATATTATTAAAATAATATATTTAAATGAATTATTTTATAAAATAAAATATTAATTTTCAACAATTGTCACATTAAAAATTTTCTCCATCTATATCCACATAAAATCAATATTTCCCTCATCATATAAATCAATAATTAATTATACACAAATAATATTACAGAATCACAGTACTGGCAACCAGGCCGTTCCCAGGAAAGAGGGGGCTTTCCAATAAGGATCTCTTCCTTACTGGCGCGCAATTAGATGACCAAACCTCTCCTTAGACAGAACTTTCTAGACATTGCCAATAATGTTATCTAATAATATTATTCAGATAATATGAATTATTGCTCCGATAATAGAAAATACTGTGTAGTGACAATTATTAAAACAACAGTAGTATAAAATATCAACGCAGCAATTATTGAATCAATAAAATAAAATACTAAACAGTAATTACTGTAACAATTATTGAGTAATCCCTTCTTACGTAAAAATCAATAATTGGTGCAATATCG
Organism: Panax notoginseng; assembly: GCA_016801055.1. NCBI lineage: Eukaryota > Viridiplantae > Streptophyta > Magnoliopsida > Apiales > Araliaceae > Panax > Panax notoginseng. The sequence continues at coordinate 155,452,438 of CM029022.1, read as the reverse complement.
TGAGCTACTGTGCAACAACGCGTATTACTGTGTTTTAACCACCGGGTATTTGAACAATGTTAATGGTAACAACTATGCCGTTATTTATAAATAACTTATTTTTGTCGTTTTCTTCATCCAATCGCTTTCCGTTATGGGGCCCACAAAAGACTGCGTCGTCGTACGAATATTCTCCGACAGTAAGAATATTCCACGACCAAGCGAATATTCCCCGACAACAATGAATATTTTATAACCACTTGTGTATTTCGAAAAAAATTCATATATCACCCTTAACTTTAACATTTATCAATTTAATCATTTACTAAATAGTAATTATAAGAAAAATTGAATATTTTTATTTCATAAAATTCGGGGTCTTACAATCTCCCCTCCTTATGAAATTTCGTCCTCGAAATTTACGTACCTGATATTTCAAAGAGTTGAGAATACCTTGCTTTCATTTCAGATTCCATCTTTCCTGTCATCATAATTTCTTCATTGCTCATCTCCTGTATTTCAGATATCATTCTATAATACAACTTTAAAACAAAGGTTAATTGAACAAATTAACATATCACATAATATCCCGATATTATGACTGACCAACAAATAAGCTTAGGTAGGACACACTAGCGAAGGATTTACTCGTCTATCTCCTCCTAGTCCTATTCCCCGATCTCCGCCAGAGATCATATCCCTAAGCTCTGATACCAACTGTGACTCTCATGGTGCTTCAACCACAGCACCTCACAATGGTACCTATCAGTTTGCCACCGCAGAACGGCGTCCCCTACGGAGAGTCTGGCTTCGGTGCATCCCCCATCAATAGGAAGTCACCAGCGAGAGGCTTGGGGCTCTTTACTTATAGCTCTGATACCAACTGTGACGCCCCCAAAATAGGTCCATTCCATCCAACCTATTCTGAGTCGCCAAATACATGGTACAGAAAATAACTACAACTTTATTACAACAATTGTCGTGCAAAATACAACAACATATATGATGTAAGTTTGGGTACAAATATATACCAACTGTGACTCATGTCCCAACCTTGGATAGCACGTCACAATGACACCTTACTTAAAGGTACTCAGCAAGTGGATGAGCACAACCCTGTCTTATGATGACACGAGGTTGTATATCATTAGACATCTTGTATGATAGTGACAAAACACCCTTCCAACGTTGGGTTCGCCTCACCCTATATGATTCACCAAATATAACTCCTAAAAGATGTATACAACACACTTGTCTATACTGTTTAGGGAGAACTCCACAGCTAGAGACCACCGTTCTATTCCCTTGTTATCCCTCGCTCGACCCAGTTACACTTTTATTACCTGAAAGGAATTGTGAAACAGAAGGGTGAGCACAACTAGCCCAGTAAAGAATATCATGACTAAAGATAAATAAGTTATCAATAGCCTTCAACAGAATTAAATCAGAGATTTAGAACATATGGTAGATGATAAAACTTTTCAACCATAGTTGCAGCGGAACGAGCAATCCATTAGAAGAGTCAAATAGACTATAAAGTCTATTATCTTCTCCACGTTAAAAGTCCACCAACAATGTTTTATCCCTGTAACATCAATCAATAGTTCCTTTCCACAATCATATGAATAATTCATAATCATAATTGTGATTCTAAATTTCGCATCCAAGACGAAGATAATTTTCATCACCTGTCTTTACCTGAAACATCAAAGATCATGGTTATACCAAATCACAGTTCTTGTTCATAATCATACTAATAAATTCATCTTTGCACCATGGGCCAAAGATATTCATCAACAGTTCATCTTTACACTACATGCCAAAGATATTCAACAACAAGTCATCTTTGCACTACGACCAAAGATATTCATCAACAACTCATCTTTGCACTACAGGCCAAAGATATTCCTCAATAGTTCATATTTGCACTACAGGCCAAATATATTATTATCTCAAAGAAATATATAATCATTTCAGAATTTATATAACCAATAATTATAACCATGTTGATCATTTCACCTTTGCATTTAAGCTAAAGATATTCAATTATAAATTCAATGGTCATGATCATACCAGTCACAATTCAACTTTTCACTACTAGACAAAGAGAACCCTAGTCATGATCATACCAATAATCTACCCATCTTTACACTCAAGTCAAAGAGAAATATCATCATTAGGGTTATAAAAATGTTATATATGATAAAAAAATAATATGATCAACATATAGTTTTAATCTCAAGAGTAATATTCATAAATCAACTATAATTTGGTTAGAAAAAGAAACCAATTTTGTCGTGAATAGTAACTCGTGAATAGTAACCCATGAATAGTAACTCGTGAATAGTAACTCGTGAATAGTAACTCATGAATAGTAACTCGTGAATAGTAACCCCAACATGAAAAGATAAGAATTTTACAAGAAAAATCTTACCAATATTCCGGTATAATGATATTGAAAGAAATAATATCATTGATAAAAAAAATAACATCTCTTACAATCCCTTACAATCTCTTACAATCCATTACCTCAAAAGAGCAGTACTCCTGACTGGAATAACGCTGAACGAACTTGCACCGTATAGCAACACTCAAGATATCAAAATACTCACAAGAATACACTCGATAATATAGAGAGAGAAATAGAGAGAAAACTTTAGTTTCTGGTGTGATTTTCAATTCTAACCTAAGCACCCTATTTATAGGAAATTGCTTAGAACACCAAAGCAGAAAATTTAATAAAATAATAATATTTACCAAATATTCAAGCCCACCACCAAGGAATCTGATTTCAGCTCATTCATAACACATGTGAGATGGCAAAAAACGTTTTTCTTCAAAATAATAATTAAAACTTCCAAAAATCAATTATTTCGGAACTTCAGAACTTCAATAATTCATAATAAATAGCCCTTTTATCAGAAAATTCGAATCTCGCGAGTTTTTATAGGAAATTCAATTCTCTACAACTTTGCAGAAGAAAGTTTTTTCAAATTCTAAACAGAAATTGACCGAAATTCATAAACGGGCGATTTTACAGTCAATAATAAATTTTCGGTCAAGAATTGTGTCCACCAACACACAAAACATGTGTTAATCATTTAATGCCACAAAAATACTCTTCCTCATCATTTATTCATATATTCCACATTTATTGTAAAAATATCACCATCAATATATTATTAAAATAATATATTTAAATGAATTATTTTATAAAATAAAATATTAATTTTCAACAATTGTCACATTAAAAATTTTCTCCATCTATATCCATATAAAATCAATATTTCCCTCATCATATAAATCAATAATTATTTATACACAAATAATATTACAGAATCACAGTACTGGCAACCAGGCCGTTCCCAGGAAAGAGTGGGCTTTCCAATAAGGATCTCTTCCTTACTGGCGCGCAATTAGATGACCAAACCTCTCCTTAGACAGAACTTTCTAGACATTACCAATAATGTTATCTAATAATATTATTCAGATAATATGAATTATTGCTCCGATAATAGAAAATACTGTGTAGTGACAATTATTAAAACAACAGTAGTATAAAATATCAACGCAGCAATTATTGAATCAATAAAATAAAATACTGAACAGTAATTACGGTAACAATTATTGAGTAATCCCTTCTTACGTAAAAATCAATAATTGGTGCAATACCGTGAGCTACTGTGCAACAACGCGTATTACTGTGTTTTAACCACCGGGTATTTCAACAATGTTAATGGTAACAACTATGCCGTTATTTATAAATAACTTATTTTTGTCGTTTTCTTCATCCAATCGCTTTCCGTTATGGGGCCCACAAAAGACTGCGTCGTCGTACGAATATTCTCCGACAGTAAGAATATTCCACGACCAAGCGAATATTCCCCGACAACAATGAATATTTTATAACCACTTGTGTATTTCGAAAAAAATTCATATATCACCCTTAACTTTAACATTTATCAATTTAATCATTTACTAAATAGTAATTATAAGAAAAATTGAATACTTTTATTTCATAAAATTCGGGGTCTTACACCAAATCCTAAATCATAACTCCAAACCCTAAACCCTAAGGGTTTGTGAATTGGACAAGTATGCCATTAAATTAATTTACAAATAACTAAAATACCCTTTTAGTATATTTTTAATTGATAGCTTGCAAATCTATCAATTATTGGAGTGGGTGACCAACTCTTGACCAACTACATTGACTTAAGGACTTAAAAATCCAGCCAAAATCGTCCAGCAACATCAGCCATAGCAACAAGTCATAATATATATAGATTCAAGAGAGAAAAAGTCACAAAAAGTTGTCATTTTGCATATTGCTCTCACCAACTCTCTCTCTCTCTCTCCTAAACCAACGAAATTGCTAAGTATTTCAGTTCTAAATACAGTCCCTAAGTCACCCAATAACAGATTTGAGAGCCAAGATCTAAGATTTGTCAAGAAAAGGTATAAATCTAAATTTTTATTTTGATCCATGTTGCTACGAAAAATTTCATGTTTATGTGTTTAGATCTTTGCTAGATGATGTTTAATGATGATCTATGTTGATATAACATAGATCCATAGCATCAAAATTCTTTAAAATTAAGTCTTTCCAAAACTGTCAAGAACACGATTTGTGGTCTGACAAGCTAATGTCAGGAGCCACAGATCCGTGTATGTTTTTGATTTCTCTTATTTTATGTTTTGTGTTGGTAGCCTGATATGTTGTCTTTAATCTGGAAGTAGTAGTACAGCCATAAGATGTCTAGATTGGTAGTTATTCATGGTCAAAACCCGTTGACCGGGCATGACCATGAACTTTCTGGGTAACCCAGAAAGTCTTTTGCAGAGTCTGACAATGTTTTGTGAGGGCTGGATCTGTCAGATTGTTTGTGTTTTGTTGATGTTGTTGAGTTCATGTTGTAGCTTACATAATGGACTGTAGATCTGGGTCTTTAGACCTCTTAAAACATCAACATAGTGATCAGAGAAGGTGGTCAAACTAGGCAACTCGACTCTGATTTGCAATTTCCTGGAATTTCCAGAAACCGAAAGAACACAATTTCTGACAATGTTTGACCAGATTAAATCTGGTGATTTTGATGTATTCGAACTGAGTTAGTGTTATGTTATTGTTCCTTCTAATGTGTACTACCCGTTTGAACTAAGAACACACCCATAAGATGATCAGAACCTTGATCAAATCGTGATTGAAAGTGTCTAGTCAACACTGTCTGGGTTTCTGGGTTACCCAAAAAACCCAGATTTCGTCTGACAGAATGTTTGAGAGATTAGATCATTTTGTTGTTTTGTAGTATGACCAAGATGATGCTTGGATGTTGTAGTGTTACATAAACACTACACAATCATGGTTCAAGATGCCTCAAAAATGCATTACACAGAGAATCAATAGTGGTCAAACGTGGCATGTTAATCACGAAGCTGTCAGTGTTCTTGAGCTCAAGAACACCAACATCGACGCTTTTTGTCGCTAAAGCTCTATAGCGACAGTTTTATTTATTTTATTTTCTGAATTTCTAGAAAATGATTAAAAATTAGAAATAAATTATAAAAATTACCAAAAATGATTTTAAATTATGAAAAATAATTTTTGACCAATTGGAAAATTTTTCTTTAATATTTATAATTATTTAAATTTTAGAGGTATTTAATTTATTTAATTAATGTATTAAATAAATTAGAGAAAAATGATTTAATATTATGAAAAATTATTTTAAATAAGAATAATGTATTTAAAAATATTTTGAGTTATAAAATGTAACTTTTAATATTTTTGGAGAATTTTCATTAATAATTTAATACTAATGATATTAAATTCATTTAATTATTAAATTATATAAATAAGATAAAAATGATTTTAATGATTTAAAAATCATTTTAAATAAGAATAAAGTGTTAGAAAATATTTTGAATTATAAAATATATATTTTAATATTTTGGAAGAATTCTCATTAATATATTAATATTAATGATGTTAGATTTATTTAAGTATTATATTAAATAAATGAATTAAAAATGATATTATTGATTTAAAAATTACTTAAAATTGAGATAAATGTTTTAAAAATATTTTAAGTTATAATTAATGACTTTTAATATTTGAATAATAATTTCATTAATATTTAGATATTAATGGTGATGATTTAAAAATGATTTCAATTATTTTAAAAATCATTTAAGTAGAATATCGATGATTTAAAAATATTTTAAGTTATTAACAATAACTTTACTATTTTGACAAGTACGTTATTAATATTATTAAATATTAATAATGATAAGATTATTTGATAAATAAATCATTTAGAAATGATTTAAGTGTTTGAAAAATTATTATAAATTATAATAATCGTTTATAAATTATTAAAAGCTTTCGAAAAATATTATAAATGATATTTGATTTATCTAAAATAATATTAAAGCTTAGAGACTAAGATTGTTAGACAATCAATGTGTTAATTGTCGGATAGGGTGACCAGAACACCGAGATGAGACCAAAGTCCAACCAGACTGAACTAGTTAGACTTGATAAGTGTTTATATAGGTTATAAACACTAATGTGGCTATGTGGTAATGTGCCTAGGAGAAGTTTGACTGTAGATTATAGTATTGTGTGTTGTAAATTATTGTGCTAATTGTGAAACCGATATTATTAGTTATAGGTCTTACGAACGCAAATAAGTTTATTGTGTAGCTGTAATCGACGCGGAAGGCAAGTTTTCTAACTCAACCTTGAGTTATATTCATTCAATTATTATGGTTAATTATTGCTAATTATACCATGTCCAAGGAAGTTATTGTTGATTATTCGTAGTTAGTGCATGATTAATAATTCAAATTGAATTACTGATTCGAAAAATATATATTCGTAGAATTACTGTTGTTGGATATTTATATCTGTAGAAACTAATATTGACAGTACAGATAATTCCTGTTTATTGTCAAATTATATTGAGAAATGTCTTAGCTAATTATTCTGGCTAGACAAATATTTGTTAGAACTTGATAAGTACGAGAAGAGAAATCAATTGTTATTGATAGATCGATGCCAATTGTTTCGGCTAGATCAATAAGTAGATAGAATTTGAAATCACAGTATTTCGTTGTTAAATTAAAAATCTTGATTCTGAGACTGAGAAGAACAACCTTTTATATAAAGGGAACATTTTGGGTCGTATATTCGACCATTGCGCGCTGTTAAGTATTATGCATAATATAGGGTATAATAAAGCTGATCACTTGTTATACTTGCAGAGGGGTATGATTTAATTTTTATGGTTATCTGATACGCCTGCGTATGTATCAAAGTAAATCTTTGATAGATACCCGAGAAAATAAGTTCAAAGATCTAGTGAGATCACTCGGCATAAATTTGAAAAATATTCCACTTTGTTATTGCGTAGAATTAATTCTTGTTTATTCAATAGAATATCGTAGAAACTTTGAAAAGGTTGTACTCTTTCATTAACAGATTATTGCGTTGCCTAGAATACGAGAAAACTTGTTATTGATTAACGAATTGTTCAGCTATTTCAAAGTTCTCCGAACTTTGGTATCATTCTATCAAAATAGATAGTTTATTATTCTGATACTTATACATTCATTGTATATCTTAACTTGCGGGGCAAATTTGTTGCTCACCTTTGCTAAATAAAACTTTTCAGCTAGGGACGAAGTTTCAGAAGATGCTGTGAAGAACAAAGGCAAAGACATAGTGATTAATTAGTTATGAATAACATTATTTTTATGTTGTATTTGTGAACCCTTTTTGTATAACTAAAGGGTATGCTTGTAATGTTAAGGTTAGAGAACCTGGGGTAATGTATTAACTATATCAGTTAATGAAGCTTATGTATTCCTATTTATATATGAATGGGTAGTTAAATGGTATTATGTTGTGGATCGTGAACACCAAACTCGGGGGTCAGGTAACCCAGATTTGGGGGTGTCACAGGTTGGTATCAGAGCTGTAGTGACCAAGGTGTCACCAGTTAGTAGAAGAGCTGTAGGTTATAAACTTTAAGTGGGGTGGGGGAAAACCCTATGATTATAACCATACGCGAGATAGATAAAACTCATTTAGAGTTCTAAGTGAGGGATTGCCAGAGTGCATCAATAGTGAGATGTGTGGACACATAGTGTGAGAATTTTGTAATGGTGAAGTACTAATCAAGTTATTTCAACTGATTATAGGATGTCTGGAGAAGGTGAAAAGAGTGCGGAGATGCTAGCGGCTGTTGCACCAGTGCCTGTAGCCGAGGTGCCAGTGCAAAGCGAATCAGTTGAAGAGGTGGGAAAAGATAAGCCTATGGTAAATCTGGGGAGTGATCATGATGATTATCCCGAGATGTATCGGAGTGGTGATGAGAAGGCGGAGTCCAAAGAAGCTAAGGTGGAGAAAAAAAAATTGGAGAACAAGATCAACTATTTGCAGAAGTTCAAGAACTCCGGAGTAAAGTGTTTCTCTTGGAGGATTTACGGAAGACGGAGCGACCGTTACACGAAATGACTGAAGAACGGAACGAGTTGAAGGCGCATGTGGAAAGTATGAAGACCGAAGGTGGTGGATCGTCTGAGGAAACAATCAACTAGCAAGGAGGGCAAGAATAAGAGAAAGAGGGACAAAGACAGTGACGACTCTAAAAATTCAAACCCAAAGAAGAAGCAAGTCTGCAGCAAGTGTGGAAAGACTCATGTGGGAGAATGTTTGATGAAGAAGATCGTGTACTTCAATTTTAAGTAGGAAGGACATATTTTCCTATAGTGTCCTAAGCCGAAGGCAACAAGTGTCCCAGTAAGAAGAAGACTGGTGAAGGGAGTGGACGGTAGATAGTTTAAAGTTTAAGCGATAGTACCTTTTGATAGTGTATGATATTAACGGTTGTAATATCAAGAACGATGTGTGAACATATGTATAAATATATATGTTTGTATGAGTGAAATCTTTATTTTCTATATGAATATAAGATTAAGAATAATTTTTGAGTTCTTAAAACTCATACTTACGGTAAGTTCATGACTCATAATTATATGAAATGTTTTGAACCCCTCAGCGAATGGACGCCAAAGGTCTGAATAGGATAAGTTCATACACTCATATAATTGTGGCAAGTTCCTGAACCCCTAGGTGTGGTAAGTTTGATGAACTGGGAATAGTTATGTGTGAATGGAGAATTAAAACTTTTTGTATAAAGTTAGAGAATTACAACTTTTGTTTAAAGTTGTGCTGTAAATCCTGATATTATTTAAAAAGGGATAGTGATATGTGTTAAGTGCTAAATGTATTGTGTGCTATGTGAACAAATATGTGATTCTATGAGAAATTTTTATTGTGCTATTAATAAGAATCTGTGTAAAGAAAGAGAATTAATGAAAGATTTTTATCAGATAATGCCGTCAAGGAAGGGAAGTCTAAAGAGAACTATGGAAGAGCAATTTTTGAATCTGAAGTAAGAAGATATGTCAGTGGCAGAATATTTTTTCAAGTTCGACGAGTTAGCAAAATTTGCTCCACATCGAGTGGACACTGAAGAGCTTAAAGCACGATGTTTTAGGAACGGATTGAAATCGTTGATACTCGAGAAGTTAGATGTGCTACAAATTAATTCATTTTCAACGTTGTTAGAAAAAGTCATTATCGCCGAAGGAGAAATTGAAGCTGTATTGAAGAATAGTCAAGAACAAAGAAGGATGGCTGAAGGAAATATTATGATAGGTGGTAGTGGAGGTAGTAATCTTAATAAACGTAAGAGGGATGGTGATATTAATTCAGGAAATAATCCAGTAGAGATTAGGAAGAAAGGCGTGCCGTGTGTAGTTTGCGGGAAGCGTCATCAAGGAGTTTGTTTGAAGAACAAAGGAGTCTGTTACAACTGTGGTCAAGAAGGACACATGTCACCCTAGTGTCCCATTCCAAAGAAGACACAAGGTTGTTTTGCGTGTGGATCGACCGATCATCTGGTCTGGAATTGTCCGAAGAGAAATGTAGAGAGGAAAAGTGCCAACAAGGGACCCGGTAGTGGAACCTTAGCTATTCAAGGACCTGCACAGCCAAGAAGACCAACAACATTCACTTTTAGCATGACAGTTCCAAATGCAGCAGTTGCCCATGAAGAGGCGACAGGTAACGAGTTCGGTTAGAAATTAAATTACGCGAGAAATACGAGTTAGATATTGTTGTGATTTGTTTTCTTTTATACGATTCAAGTTACAGGTTAGAATATGACACAAATTAATATTGTGTTGTTAAAAATGAATTGATGATACAACTTTAAAATATTATAGAGAATAAGAAAGCGGTGATTCCGAGGACGGAATCCTTTTAAGGAGAGGTGAATGTGATAACCCGAGATTTCGAATAATCCAAAATTTGTGAATAATTTTTTTTTAATTAATATTAATATTAATTATCATTTATATGACAAGTATCGGTGATACGTGTATCGAGAAAGTCAATTTGTGTATTGACTAATAAAATTAGAGTAGAGTTGTGTTTTACAGCTTTAGAAACCCTAACCGTAATTTTTAGAAAGCGATTCGATAGAAAATATAATTAAAATAATTATATTATTGATTACGTGTTTGTACTGTGTGGTAGTATTAATCAATGATTGATCGGGTAAAGTTTAATATTTATAAACCCTAAGAAGAGATTAGAAAACCTAATCTCAGGATGAGAAACCCTAATGTACTGTTAGAAATCCTAATCGAAAGTCAGGAAACCCTAATTTCATATTCGGAAATCCTAAACCCTAAATTAGGAAACCCTAATCTTAATTGGTAAGCCTAATGTGTGTATTAAACTTAAATATGATTAGAAAATCCTAATTATATTTTAGTTATCTTAATTTCTATTTTACAAACCCTAATTGTAATTTAGAAAATTTATTTTTCTAATTAAAACCCTAATTCGTGGGTTATAAACCCTAATGACCATTTTGACCTTAATTGCTAAATTAAGCAATTTTAATTAGGAATATTAATCCTAATTAACAAGATTGAATTTATGATTAGGAAATATTAATATAATTATTGAATCCTAATTATAATTTTGGAATATTAATTTTCTATTTTGAAAACCGAAATTCGAAAATCTTGGAAATTAAAGTGTAAACCTAAAGGGTGTAAACCCTAAACCCTAAAGGGTCTAAACCCTAAATCATAACTCTAAACCCTAAGGGTTTGTGAATTAGACAAGTATGCCATTAAATTAATTTACAAATGACTAAAATACCCTTTTTAGTATATTTTTAATTGATAACTTGCAAATCTATCAATTATTGGAGTGGGTGACCAACTCTTGACCAACTACATTGACTTAAGGACTTAAAAATCCAGCCAAAATCGTCCAGCAACATCAGCCATAGCAACAAGTCATAATATATATAGATTCAAGAGAGAAAAAGTCACAAAAAGTTGCCATTTTGCATATTGCTCTCACCAACTCTCTCTCTCTCTCTCCTAAACCAACGAAATTGCTAAGTATTTCAGTTCTAAATACAGTCCCTAAGTCACCCAATAACAGATTTGAGAGCCAAGATCTAAGATTTGTCAAAAAAGGTATAAATCTAAATTTTTGTTTTGATCCATGTTGCTACGAAAAATTTCGTGTTTATGTGTTTAGATCTTTGCTAGATGATGTTTAATGATGATCTATGTTGATATAGCATAGATCCATAGCATCAAAATGCTTTAAAATTAAGTCTTTCCAAAACTGTCAAGAACACGATTTGTGGTCTGACAAGCTAATGTCAGGAGCCACAGATCCGTGTATGTTTTTGATTTCTCTTGTTTTATGTTTTGTGTTGGTAGCCTGATATGTTGTCTTTAATCTGGAAGTAGTAGTACAGCCATAAGATGTCTAGATTGGTAGTTATTCATGGTCAAAACCCGTTGACCGGGCATGACCATGAACTTTCTGGGTAACCCAGAAAGTCTTTTGCAGAGTCTTACAATGTTTTGTGAGGGCTGGATCTGTCAGATTGTTTGTGTTTTGTTGATGTTGTTGAGTTCATGTTGTAGCTTACATAATGGACTGTAGATCTGGGTCTTTAGACCTCTTAAAACATCAACATAGTGATCAGAGAAGGTGGTCAAACTAGGCAACTCGACTCTGATTTGCAATTTCTGGAATTTCCAAAAACCGAAAGAACACAATTTCTGACAATGTTTGACCAGATTAAATCTGGTGATTTTGATGTATTCGAACTGAGTTAGTGTTATGTTATTGTACTTCTAATGTGTACTACCCGTTTGAACTAAGAACACACCCATAAGATGATCAGAACCTTGATCAAATCGTGATTGAAAGTGTTTAGTCAACACTGTCTGGGTTTCTGGGTTACCCAGAAAACCCAGATTTCGTCTGACAGAATGTTTGAGAGATTAGATCATTTTGTTGTTTTGTAGTATGACCAAGATGATGCTTGGATGTTGTAGTGTTACATAAACACTACACAATCATAGTTCAAGATGCCTCAAAAATGCATTACACAGAGAATCAATAGTGGTCAAACGTGGCATGTTAATCACGAAGCTGTCAGTGTTCTTGAGCTCAAGAACACCAACAGCGACGCTTTTTGTCGCTAAAGCTCTATAGCGACAGTTTTATTTATTTTATTTTCTGAATTTCTGGAAAATAATTAAAAATTAGAAATAAATTATAAAAATTACCAAAAATGATTTTAAAAACTATTTTAAATTATGAAAAATAATTTTTGACCAATTGGAATATTTTTCTTTAATATTTATAATTATTTAAATATTAGAGGTATTTAATTTATTTAATTAATGTATTAAATAAATTAGAGAAAAATAATTTATTATTATGAAAAATCATTTTAAATAAGAATAATGTATTTAAAAATATTTTGAGTTATAAAATGTAACTTTTAATATTTTTGGAGAATTTTCATTAAAAATTTAATATTAATGATATTAAATTTATTTAATTATTAAATTATATAAATAAGATAAAAATGATTTTAATGATTTAAAAATCATTTTAAATAAGAATAAAGTGTTAGAAAATATTTTGAATTATAAAATATATATTTCAATATTTTTGGAGAATTCTCATTAATATATTAATATTAATGATGTTAGATTTATTTAATTATTATATTAAATAAATGAATTAAAAATGATATTATTGATTTAAAAATTATTTAAAATTGAGATAAATGTTTTAAAAATATTTTAAGTTATAATTAATGACTTTTAATATTTGAATAATAATTTCATTAATATTTAGATATTAATGGTGATGATTTAAAAATGATTTCAATTATTTTAAAAATCATTTAAGTAGAATATCGATGATTTAAAAATATTTTAAGTTATTAACAATAACTTTACTATTTTGACAAGTACGTTATTAATATTATTAAATATTAATAATGATAAGATTATTTGATAAATAAATTATTTAGAAATGATTTAAGTGTTTGAAAAATTATTATAAATTATAATAATTGTTTATAAATTATTAAAAGCTTCCGAAAAATATTATAAATGATATTTGATTTATCTAAAATAATATTAAAGCTTAGAGACTAAGATTGTTAGACAATCAATGTGTTAATTGTCGGATAGGGTGACCAGAACACCGAGATGAGACCAAAGTCCAACCAGACTGAACTAGTTAGACTTGATAAGTGTTTATATAGGTTATAAACACTAATGTGGCTATGTGGTAATGTGCCTAGGAGAAGTTTGACTGTAGATTATAGTATTGTGTGTTGTAAATTATTGTGCTAATTGTGAGACCGATATTATTAGTTATAGGTCTTACGAACGCAAATAAGTTTATTGTGTAGCTGTAATCGACGCGGAAGGCAAGTTTTCTAACTCAACCTTGAGTTATATTCATTCAATTATTATGGTTAATTATTGCTAATTATACCATGTCCAGGGAAGTTATTGTTGATTATTCGCAGTTAGTGCATGATTAATAATTCAAATTGAATTACTGATTCGAAAAATATATATTCGTAGAATTACTGTTGTTGGATATTTATATCTGTAGAAACTAATATTGACAGTACAGATAATTCCTATTTATTGTCAAATTATATTGAGAAATGTCTTAGCTAATTATTCTGGCTAGACAAATATTTGTTAGAACTTGATAAATACGAGAAGAGAAATCAATTGTTATTGATAGATCGATGCCAATTGTTTCGGCTAGATCAATAAGTAGATAGAATTTGAAATCACAGTATTTCGTTGTTAAATTAAAAATCTTGATTCTGAGACTGAGAAGAACAACCTTTTATATAAAGGGAACATTTTGGGTCGTATATTCGACCATTGCGCGCTGTTAAGTATTATGCATAATATAGGGTATAATAAAGCTGATCACTTGTTATACTTGCAGAGGGGTATGATTTAATTTTTATGGTTATCTGATACGCCTGCGTATGTATCAAAGTAAATCTTTGATAGATACCCGAGAAAATAAGTTCAAAGATCTGGTGAGATCACTCGGCATAAATCTGAAAAATATTCCACTTTGTTATTGTGTAGAATTAATTCTTGTTTATTCAATAGAATATCGTAGAAACTTTGAAAAGGTTGTACTCTTTCATTAACAGATTATTGCGTTGCCTAGAATACGAGAAAACTTGTTATTGATTAACGAATTGTTCAGCTATTTCAAAGTTCTCCGAACTTTGGTATAAGATACTATTTGAATTTAGAAAATTACGGACGCACAGTAGGAAAATTTCACGAGCAAGTTCACGGGAAATGGAAAGAAATTTTTTGATTTTACTATGCTGCACTATGCATCACTATGCACACACAATGTAAGTACTATGCAACACTATGCAAATAAAATATAATATATTCTATTTTACATAAAAAAATAAAACTTATATAATATATTTATATATAACACTCACCACTCACACACACATTATCACACACGGCACACACATACTTCTAATATATATATATATATATATATATATATATATATATATATATATATATATATATATACACACACACACACACACACACTAACATACTTTATAACTTTCTACCGATTATTTTAAAAAATAAGTAAGTGGAGGTCCATGTAATAAGTCAAATTTATAACAAATACTTCATAAAATACACATCTATTTATCTCAATTCACTTGGCTTCACAAAATATATTTTTAATAACATTCATCATTAATATTATAATTCATAATATTAACAACCAGATCATTCCCAAAAAAGCGGAGACCTTTCGATAATGATTTCTCCTTATTGGCGCGCAATTAGGTGAACAAACCTCTTTCATTGATAGAACTTTCTAGACATCGTTAATAATGCAAATAATAATATGAATAACTTTTTCGTCTCAATTATTGATTTAATAATATAAAATATTGTGACAATAAATGAATCAATAAAGTGAGATACTATGCAGCAATTGCTGTGGTAATAATTGAACAAAACTGAGTGACTTTTCACGTAAGCATAAATAATCAAAGATACTGTACAATACCGTGTGCTACTATGCAACCACACGTATTATTGTACTTTTATCACCGAGTATTTGAACAGCTAACGGTAAAAGCCTTACCGTTATTTTTATAAAAAGTTATTTTTGTCGTTTTCTAACTTTGACAATAATTTCGTTGTTGGGTCCACCAATGATTGTGTCGTCTTACGAATATTCTCTGATAAAACGAATATTCCTCGACCAAACCAATATTTTATGACAACTTGTTTACTTTGTAAAATTTATAAATATTACACACAACTATATTTATATCAAATCTACACTATAATATTCAAAATGATATTTAGAAAAAATTAATATTTATTCATAAAAGTTGGGGTCTTACACTATTCCTAATTGTATTGACTAAAATTAAATGAATTCATTTCAAATTCAATTTTAAAATATCATAAAATAACTTAAAGGTGACAAATAAACTTTTTTGTACATCTACATCTAATATACATATATATATATATATATATATATATATATATATATATATATATATATATATATATATATATATATATATCCCATTTGAGACACTAATTAATTTATTACCTATTGATATTAGTAGCGTAATTAAGGTGCATTAACCCGGGCAAAATATAATTCCCCTGCTACCTGACGAATTTCCTTAGGATACAATATGAAGAAATCAATTACAAGTACATGGAGTTTGGACCAACAACTTTCAAGTTATTCTTGGTAGTTTGCCAGTTCACCTAACCATTTTTTCTAAACTAACCATTTATATTTCAAAGATAAATATAAAATAAAAATATATTTATAAATTTAATAAGTGAGACTCTTTTTTTTTCAAATAAGTTTTGTCAAATAAGTTTTATAACTTTTTATTACTTGAGTTATAGAAAATGGTATACCTTTGTCCCTTAATATAATAATATTTGTATTTGAGAATTTAAGTAAGTATTAATTGCTTAGTTTTCAATATTACTTCAATTATTAAATATAACTTTGGTTCTCTCATTATTTTTTGTCTAATAAATAACATTATCTTTTTATATTACAAGGACAATATAGTCAATTGATATTATATTTAATACTATAAAATATCTTCCTTAAAACTTGTGCACAACTTTAAAAATACTTATATTAAGGGATGGAGGGAGTACATTGATAAGTTCTACCCCATAACTTTTTATTGCATTCGTTAATACAACATTTTCTATAACTCATGCAATAACAAAATACTCCATCCGTCCCTTTTTTAAATGTCATTTTAGATAGAGAAGTGTTTTTCTCTTTTAATATTTGTCGTTTGAGAATTTCAATTAAGTATTAATTGCTTAGTTTTTAATATTAAATATAATTTTGGGTCTCTCACTATTTTTTGCCCAATAAATAACTTCTTTTTTTAATATAATGACAATATAGATAATTAATATTATATTTAATGCTATATAATTATTTTCTTAATACTTATATATAATTTTAAAATGACTTATATTAATATACGGAAGAAATAGTGCGAAGTGGATTTTATTGTGACAAGTATTTGTAGATTAACTAGCTAGAATAATAGAATTTGACTGCTTGAAGGACATTAAAGAAGTATGTCGGGGCAAGTGTTAGAGTATGTTGAAACTTGTAGCTCATATGACTAATGTGTAGGATTCAGGCATGTTGGCATCCATCATGCATCAATTGATGGTGTGCAACTTGCACCTAAATTTAATTGTTGACAGGTTTAAAATTAATCAGAAAAAATTTGGAAGACACCAGCAACAACAATTATATATATATACAGATGTGTATGTTTTATTTGTGTACAGCATGTTAAAATTACGTCGTTTTGGTAGATTTATTTTTAAAAAGAAAATAGATTCTCTCCAAAATTAAAAATCAAAAACAAATATGCCACAGTTGTATATATATATATATATATATATATATATATATATATATATATATATATATATATATATATATATATCGGATTCGTCTTGTTTTCATCTTTTCAGCTTCAATTGCTCCTGAAATCAATAAACAACCTTATAAGCCTATATACACATGAAACATGCAATAAAACCAACCGTAAAGTAGAGTGTTGCTGAGCAGGGTCAGGCTCAACCGTAAAGTAGAGTATTCCATATTTTAGATTTCTATTGAACTTAGGATTTCTTTTTGATTGAGATTCTATTTCTAAATTGGTTTCTATCTCTTTATGGAAACTAGGATTGTGTTTTGTAATTCCTTATGGGATTTGGATTTCTAGTTCACATAGGATTTAGTACTTTGGCTAACACTATAAATATATGTAATAGTCAGGCAATATGTATCATTCATTCTATTCATCTATTTTCTACATTGGAATTCAACACTTTTCTTGGGAATATTGAAGAAATGAGCTAAATTCTTAATTCAGTTCAGAAGGGATATTGAACCTTATTCATAATTAACGCTTTGATCAAGTTTACTTTATTTATTACTTCTTGCATGAGATTTATTCTGATAATCTATTTCAACTTCTTGTATGCTATTCAATCTACTAATTTGGTTTCTGCAGGATTAAATTAGTTAATTAATATCGTCTGCTAGATTAAGGTATGATATTAAGCAAATGATGTTATACCTGATCACAAGTAGAAATTAGTGATATTTGTTTGGGGACAAGCTTTTGGGTGTTATTAAGATTTTCAGAAGACGAGTTAAATAATTTCTGATCGTGTAATTGTTGCTTGGAATAACCTAATTTTCATTCATCATACTGCTATGATATTAAATCTAGATTGATAGTTTTAGGTTGTAAGATAGTTAGGATATCTTGAGGCGATTGTCACATTAAATTTACACATAAGGAGAATTTTGGATAATTTGCGATTGCGGTTATCTAGGGTTGTTAATCATATTAAAAGGTAAATATTGTATAACTTGATTACTCTATAATTGTGAAAATGTGATATTGATTTGAAGAACTAAAGCTTTTAATCTTATCAGTTTATTATTGTAAATTTAGTTAATCAATTCAAAACCCCTTTTTCTTGGAAATAATTGGATAAATATAAAACAATGCACTCTCTGTGGGATCGATCCTTTCTTACTACTGTGCTAATTGTTAGAATTTGTAAGGTAAAAGTAAGGTATTAATTTAGGAGTGTTAAATGACAACTCCCAAATAACTATTCACTGAAAGGTTATTTTGTGATTAATGTTGAAATCTATATTATCTGGAAAGTCGTTGATCGCTAAGAAGCTTACCCTTATTTTAGAATAAATATTATTTATTTAAATCAATTAAATTGTTTAATCTATTCATTTAAATAAGATTATAATTTTTTTAATTGATTTATTCACAACCGGTTTAACATGGAGAACCTAAAGGGTCACACCACAAAAGAAAAATATGTATTTAAGAAGTAAATGACATAATCACAATAATGAGTTAAGTATATTTAATTTAAAATGGTGATAGAATAAATTTAATAGCTTAATATTTATTATTTAATATTTTGAAATATTAAATATAAATTAATAAGATGAGTCTTATTGTTATTATTACTATTATTATTATTTTAATTCCTCAAAGGTTTGATAATTAATTAATAAAAGTATTCTCATATTTTACTAATTGGATTACGAGCTTAATTAAATAAAAAAGTTTAATTATTTAAATAAAACCATATTCCTAAAAAATTTAGGAGGGTTACCTACATCTATAAATAAGAGGAGTCTTATTATGGATTAGGGTTACAAGATATACTACATAATTTTAAGAGTTGGGAGAGTACTTAATTGATAAATATTATTCCTTGGTGGAACACCTCTAGAGGCCAAACACTTGGGTGCTTGACATTGATCTAAAGAATGAATCAGATTAGTGGAATTCAAGGAGTACACGAAAGGAATTGGCGTTGAACTCATACTTGAAGAAGCACAGTTCTACAACGGTATGGTTCTAATTCTCCATCTTTTTTCTATTGATTGATGATTGAGCACAAGGTATAATCATGGTGATGATTTGTATAAAATTTTAAAATTCGATTTTATCGCGCTTCCACCTTGTTTATATAATTTGATTGCATGTACGCGATATATATAATCCTAACAGTGGTATCAAAGCCAAACATTATGCTAATTATCAATTTTGATGATTCCATGTATGTACGGGTATGCGATTCTATCAAATTTTCCAAGCAAAAACGAGTTTTCTCGTTCTACTATGCAACGCGACCGCGCTCCTTCCTAATACATTCTAAGCGCGGTTGCGCTCCTTCCCAATACATTATGGTCGCGGTCGCGCCTCTCTGCAGAATCTAAAATCTTATAGGAGCGTGGCTGTGCTGGTTCCCAGTTCATTCAGGGCGCAACCGCGCCTTCCTGCAAATTTTAAAAATTTTGTTTTTCTTCAATTTTTATAAATGGTTTATGCAACTGAAGAAAGTTTAAAATAAAGATGTTTATTTTATCTGGAATAGGATTTCAGGTTGCTAAAATTAAAGAAGTTTAATTTTGTTTTGGTTTTTGATTAAAATAAAAGAGTTTATTTTGTTTCAAAACTAAATTTTAGCAAACTTTTGCCCATTAAATGATATCGATGCATATATGGAATGGTTTTGTTATTCATGAGATGAATATTATTTATTGATGCATATGGTGATATGTATGATAATAAATGTGGTTGATTATGGACTATTGACCAATGTATGATTGGATTTTATTTTATATGGATGCATGAATGATTAGGTTTTATAAATGGCGTTTGATGAGTGAGATTTTACCAGCGAATCGAGCATTCTAAACCTTAAGAAGTTGCCTGTTTATCATATTCTATACTGCTTTATTATATTTATTGCTGTTTTTGGCTTAAAAGTGCTTTGCAGGGATTATCAGGTCAGTTTCGGGTGTTTAAGGGCAAAAGTGTCATTTTCATGCAATCGGCGTCGCAACGCCTGGTTTCCTTTGTAAAGTTACGCCGCAGCGCCATAAGCCTACCACGTCATATCCCTTTAGGCACCCTAGCGCGGCTGTTCTATGCAAAAGGGGCGTTGCATCGCGACTTATTGACCAAATAACCTTCACTTGCGCTGCACCGCCGGTCCACGGCTTAAAGGGTGGCGCCGCAGCGCCACCTCCGGTCTCCATGCAGAGATCAATTTTTAATGACCTAAGGAGCTTAAGATTAAGGATATTAAGAAGCAACATCCTCCTTTTATCAGACGGAGAGAATAGAAGTAGGAAAATAATCTTTTTAGCTTAGAAGAGAAAGAAGTTGGTCTTCAAGTATTCCAAGTGCATTGCTTCCTTCATTGCTCGGACTCTACATGGAGAATAGAAGAGAAGAGTTGGAGCCAGAAAACTTCAGAAGATGAGTTTTCTTTATCCAAATCTTTCATTCATTTGTGTATTTTGAGCATGTTGAATACTTTGATAATGTTAAATGGTTCTATAGTTATGAACTAATTACATTTCTAGGATTTCAATGTAACCTAATGATTAGTTTAATTGAATTTCTCTCTTATTTATTATAATGAATCATGTTTAAATGGGTTGTTGTATTTCATGCTTATTTATTGATTGTTTGGCTAAGGAATTGATATAGGTAATAATTTATATTAGAAAATGGATGTTAATGCCTAACCCTAAAAATACAATAACACTTGTTATGACCATGCCTATGGGAATGAGAGCATAAATTGCATAATAGAATAGGAATATATCTATTTGCCTTGTGTAACCATTGAGATTAAGCTTAATGACCCTCAGTCTAGTTATTTTTACCATAGGAATATTGTGATTTATCTAGCTAAGGGATTTACATTTGACCGTTGGAGGAGGCTTATGTGTACGTAATGTTCTTTGTTGGCCATTCTTGTGATTTGTTAGTTAAATGGAGAGTTAAGAGAATAGGCGAAGAATTAGGGGAGTTATAATCTTAGCTTGCCATACTTGTTGCAACTCAACCTCATAATTTACTGTTTTAATCATACAGTTTTAAACACACCATCTTTATTTGTAACATTCCAGAATTTTAAAGTGTAATATTAAATATTTATTAATTTATATAAGTATTTAATGGATATGTTTATTGTTGAATAAATAATTGTTCAATTTGAGTTTATGTGGTGTAGTTATTTATTTGTTGAATAAATAATTAAATATTAAATATTTAATATTTATTTGCAATATTAAATATTTAATGAATTATATAAGTATTTAATGGCAATTTGAGTTGATGTGGTTTAGTTAATTATTTGTTGGATAACTATAGACCTGGCAAACGGGCCCAAAGCCCGCGGGCCGGCTCGGCCCGCCCACCAAAACCCAGGCTTTGGGCCGTTGTTTTTAAGCCCACGAAAATCCGGGCCTTTTTGGCCCGCTGTTTTTAAGCCCATGAAAACCCGGGACTTTTTGGCCCGGCCCGCGGGCACCCGACCCGCCCGCCAACCATTAATTTTTTTTAAAAAATAAAGTGTTAGGTTGTGAGGCTTGAACACAAGACTTGTAAGTAAATAAATAAGAGTTCAAATAATTGATTAATAATACTAATTTATAATACTATTACAATTTTAATTAATTGAGATATGTAGTTAATGTATGTAATTAATTAATCGTGTTTGTTTGTATTATTGTTTATTATTAATTATTTTATTATTTTTAATATTTATTATTATTATTTTTGGTGTAACAAAAAGTTTGCAAAAAAAAAAAAAATTAATGGCCAAAGCCCGCGGGCCGGCCCGGCCGGCCCGTCACGGGCTGGCCATTTCTAGCCCACCAAAACCCGGGCCTTTTTGGCCCAGCCCACCGTTGGCCCGGCCCGGCCCGCCCGTTTGCCAGGTATAGATAAGTAGTTAAGGAGCTAAGAAAATTAATTGTTATGAGATTATATAATAATTTAATTTAATAAGTAAGCTAGAGAGCTTATAGTGATTTAAATAAATTATAATATTTTAAATGGAAAATTGTAATTTAAAATATTAGTTGGTTAAATAAAATTATAATTATAAAAGAAATTATAGTTATGTGATATTAAATTATGTGCTAAAGTAATTTAATAGATTAATATTTTAATTGATTTATTAAGGTGACTAATAACCTTGCTATAAAGGAATTACTAAAATAAATTAAGGGAGTTTAATTTAGTTTTGCCAAACATGTCCTAATGCCTATTAAGTCTTTAATCTAATTGTGTTTTACCAAACAAGGCATATGGGTTAATGGATTATATTTTTAGTGGTTAGCCAAACAAGCCTTATGGCTTTTGATTTTCAAAATAAAAATAACTGATGCCAGTTAAGTTAGAGTTATATTATATATTTATTATATACATTATATCCATATACGTTATAATTTTCCTACGTTAGTTAGACTAGAGTTAGGAAGAAAACTCAGTGAAGAAAAGAGAAGAAAAAAATACAGAGAGAAAAGTTGAGAGAAACTTAGAGAATTTGAGAAAAGAATTGGAGAGAAGAAGCTTGAGAATAACTATCATCTTCTTAATCAAAGGTAGGAACTCAATCTCTTTCTTTAAAAGTTTAGTTTTCCTCTTCCTAAAAAGTCTCTGTAAACTATTTGTAAAAGATGAATTGTTGATATGTGTATAGTTTTGTATGATTATTGGTTATAAGGTTGTTTCATGAGTTTATATGTGATTATAGAGAAATTAAGTCATGTATATATGCAATTTGTGAAGAAAAATATATTACAGTGTTTACATGAAAATATATATGAGCATGGCTTAGTTTAAAATAGATAATTAGAGTTTAATTAGTTGTTTAATTGATAAATTGATTATGGAACTTGATAGAGTATGCATAATCGTAACTATGATGTTTTGAAATTTCTGTTTTGATTAAAAAACAAAATCACAGTGATGATTTTCATTGAAAATATAAAAAATGGAGTTTTTGCCAAAAAAACATTGAAATTGGGTGTTGTATATTTGATGTTTAAATTATTTTATGAGTAGAAACATGTTAGAAGTCTTCACAATATGTTTATATGAAGTTTATATATAAATTACATGATAATCAGTCTATTAGATTCGAGCTTTTAGGCCAATTTGGCTTTTGTTCATGCTGTTGCCGAGTTTGGTCGTCGGTTTCTGGACTCTGGCACCGTAGCGCGGCCCAGCAGTACAAATCTCGTGCCGCAGCGCCGGCGCCACGCCGCAGCGCCGACGCCACGTTGCAGCGCCAATTAATGGCCTGTGAACTGCACTGCAGCGCCATCACCACGCCGCAGCACGACCCACAGTGTAAACTGTGGCGCTGCAGCGCGAGTTAGCAGAATGGTCTGACAGTGTACTTTTTATACACAAAATTTTTAAGAAACATTATATGATAATAGTAGGACTGTAAAATATTGATTTTAGTGTTTCTATACTGTGAATAAATATGTTATTAAGGATTAACTTGTGTTATAATTTGATTATGTGATTGAATAATCAAACCTATGTGATGAATGTATTAGTGATGTGATAATGACTAACTATGTCACGATGACATATGTTTAAGGTATTGAAATTCAAGTGGTAAGGGTGTAGCTTGTGCTAAAGGCAAGTTTTTCTAACTCTATTTTATAATTGAGCAAGTTCTTTAACTCTACTTTTACAATTGAGCAAGTTTTCTAATCCTTTGTCTTATTGAACTATTTGATGTGGAACAAGTTATTCTTGTAATTCAATTATTGGTTAGCATGCATAACTAGATTTCAATGCATATTTAATATTCAATTCTAATTAACCTTGGCTTAATATTGTTCAAGCAAGGTATGCTATGGTATTCAAATTGTATGCTATTAGATTATTCCTAAAGCATGATTTTAGTTGCTATGATTAATTCAATTACGACTATTCTATAAGTATAATGTCATGGATTTTATTCAACTACTTCGTAGTTGATGTTCGTTGAATTCCAAATTACCTTAAAATCTTATCCAAACCAAACTTACTTTGGTGCGGACTTGTATTCTAAATACTGAGATGAACAACTCTTTTAATAGAGGTTTACGCTTAATGTTGAAATGGTTGTGCACAATACATTGTACGAATGGTTGATCCCCCTAAGTACGTGGAGTCCTTATAGTCTTATGACTGTTAAAGTTAAAGTTGAAAGATTACTTATAATTGTGGACATGATTCGTGGTCATTAGACCCTCAGTAAATGTTAAAATTTTTAGAAAGTTAATTGAATATATTGTCCAGTTCTATTGAGCCTAATATTGGCAGTTGATGTAAAAGTTTAATGATTTACTTATCGTTATTTCAAGTGGGCCTTGTTTGCTCACTCTTGCCTGTAAAATTTCTTACAGCTAAAGTTGAAACTGGTGACGTACCTAGTACCAGTAAGGGAGAAGGAAAGATGATCAAATACTGAAGACTTGTAATAGTTTGAAAGTTTTATTTTTCAGACTTTGGTTTAAAGATTGTAATAAAGTTTATTTAATTTCCGCATTTGAATGATTGTTGTTAAAGGTTAGATAACCTAGGAGAATTTTATTCAAGTTTAATCCTGTATGGGCAGGTTCTCTTTTATTATTCAATTCTATTATGAATGGGTAGTTAGCAATGAATGTTTTGATTGCGTGAGCACCAAATCTTGAGGAAATGAAGTACCAGGATTTGGGGGTGTCACATTATTTACTTGTTTAGATAAGACCGGATTGATATAATTTTAGTAGTTGAACATCGTTAGTACTTTGTCCTCGTGGGTACGACACTCATCTTATCACTATATTACTTGTTAGACCGCGTATACTTGCGCGTGTTTAGTGATCGGTAATTCGACCAACAATGTTGTGTATCTCGTCTTCTCTAGTTTTTCTTGATGTAAATTCTATTTCCCTCCTATGTTCTTCCCCTTAGCTGTTAATTAAGGTTTCTATTTATTGTAAATAGTTTATGTAATATGATTAGTTAGAATTACTTGAAAATTTGGTAACAAAAGAGCAATGAGCGATTGAAAACCCGTTTGTAATGGAGCCCGAGTTTAAATGTAATGGTTATATTTAAATTCAATTCTTACACCCTAAGTTTGACCTTTTGGTTCACTGGGTGGCTCTAGTGAACCAAACTAGAATAAAAGTTCATAATCAATTTGGGTAGAATATTGTATTCTATATGTGCATGCTTATTATATATATATATATATATATATATATATGTGTGTGTGTGTGTGTGTGTGTGTGTGTGTGTGTGTGTGAATGCGCACTAAAAAAGACGAGACAAATAATAACAAAACTTTCAAAGAAATAATATTATGTTGTAACGTTCAAAGATATTTGGAATATCGAACGTCGCCTTCTAGCATGATAAAATGATTATCAATTAATCATTATAAGTTTGTTGTGTCACCACAAGGCTTATATTAAATTTTTTTAAGATGTTATTTTATCACATTTGATGCTTATAAAGGAATTGAACTGTGACGCCCCCAAAATAGGTATGCATCACCTATTCTGAGTCGTCAAATACATGGTACAGAATTTAAATACAAACTTCATTTATACAATACGACAAAAGCGTAACTGAGAGTTTTTTACATGAACATTGTCTCATAGACAATATCCAAACTCAAATGGAGTCCTAATTATATTTATTATCACACTATTTCATAGAATATTGAGGACTAGTATAGCCACCTATCCTGGACCATCACTCCATTCCCCGACTCGTCCGGGCTACGTTCTCATTTCCTGAAGAGAATAATGAAAGCAAAAGGGTGAGCTCAATTAGCCCAGTTAGAAATATTATGACTAAGATAATGCAGAATAAATTATC
Source organism: Panax notoginseng (assembly GCA_016801055.1). Taxonomy (NCBI): domain Eukaryota; kingdom Viridiplantae; phylum Streptophyta; class Magnoliopsida; order Apiales; family Araliaceae; genus Panax; species Panax notoginseng. Next base: position 155,426,204 of record CM029022.1, on the reverse strand, counting down.
GTTAGTCTTCAACAGTATTAAACTGATAGAATACAATAAACAACAAGTTTAACTGCAGCGGAATAAATAATCCATTAGAAGAGTCAAGTAGAGCATAATATCTACTATCTTCTATGATTTAAAAAATCATCAATTTTATCGCTGAGACTCATGTTAATAAATAATCCACATCACTGAATTTTCCATGCACTACGGGCCAAGAAAATTCATTAGTATCACATCCACGAATTATCCATGCACTACGGGCTAAGGATAATCGTGTTATCACCAATGGTGATGATCATGCCAACAACTGTCCATCAATGCACTACGGACCAATGAGGACTTTTACCACATCATTTGTAACGTTACAGATCATGATTATATCGAATAATCCCTAGTCATAATCATACTAATCAACAGTCCATCTATGCACTACGGGCCAAAGATGACTTTCATCACAATATAAGCATGGGGATGATGCCAATGATATAAGAATTTAATTAAATGAGAGCAAGGATAAATTTTAAAGATTTATAATTCAATTTATCCAGAATTCAAGAAAGTCCAAATTGTCAACATGATATTGCTTTTTGGAGTAAAATTCAAGAATAATATTGTATCAAAAATGATTTAGACATAAAAGAAATTAATTTTTGTTATGAATAGTACCCGGGGTGAATAGTACCCGAGTGAATAGTACCCTATAAATAGTACTTCGGGAATAGTACCCCGACATGAAAAGATTAAAAATTATCAAGATTGTTCAGAATAATATTTTCATGAAAAGATACTAGATGAAGCGCAAATTTCAAGGATATTCTACTAATTTCACGGAGTATATAAGCAATACTTTAACAAAATGAGTGTATAATTTGAAATCTAAAACGAAATAATATTACTTACATACTACAGAGTATGGAAGAAAATATTATTTCTTATGAATATTAAACAAAAATAATATCACTTACCTTAAAAGAAGAGTACTTCTGACTAGTAGGGCGGAGATATTCTTGAAGAAAATTTGTACTGTTTTCTACACTCAAAGCTTCCTAAAACTCGAAAGAAATATGCTCAATATTATAGAAAAAGAATTTTCTAATTCTGGTGTGATTTTTAATTCTAAACTAAGAATCCTATTTATAGGAAAATATAAGGATACTATTTAGGAAAAATCACGGACTGCACAGTGAGAAAAAAATTTCGCGGGCGTTCAACGTCTAAATTCACATGATTTACTATGCAAACACTATGCATAATAGAATATAATACATTCTATTTTTCATAAAAAATAAAACTTACTATATATATATATATATATATATATATATATATATATATATATATATATATATATATATATATATATATATATAACTCCCTCTATTTAACGTTTCCCTCCCCCCCCGCCCCCCAATTTCCTAACATGAATAAATGTTGTTATAAATTTTGCTCAATATTTCTGTCGTTTTCTAACTCCGACAGTAATTCCGTTGTGAGGTCCACCGATGATTGTGCCGTCGTACGAATATTCCCTGTTAAAACGAATATTTCCCGACCAATCGAATATTTTATAACAACTTGCATACTTTACAAAATTTATAAATATTACCCACAACTATAACATTATAACAAATTCACACCTTAATATTCAAAAATGATATTTAGAGAAAAAAAATTCATCTTTATTCATAAAAGTTGGGGTCTTACAACTTCCCCTTCTTATAAAATTTTGTCATCGAAATTGGTGTACGTACCTGGTATGACGAAGATGTGATGATACCTTAATTTCATTTCAAATTCTAACTCCCAGGTCATTTCCTCAACATCGTGGTTTCTCCATAAAACTTTGACTTGAGGTTTAGCCTTGGAGCGTAGAATATGTTCCTTCTTATCTAAGATTTTAAATAAGTAACTCTTCATACGTTAAATCTTTCGCTATCTCGTCTGGTTCTAATTTAATAATGTGGTTCGGGTCTCCCACATATTTATGTAACATAGATATGTAAAAAACGTTATGAACATGAGACATACTTGGTGGTAAGGCGAGTCTATAGGCCACACTTCCTACTCGATCGAGGATTTCAAATGGGCCAATGAATTGAGGATTGAGCTTTCCTCTCTTTCCAAATCTTGTAACTCCTTTCCATGGAGCAACACATAACAACAAATAACTCTTTTGTTGATCTTGTGAGATTTTTATACGTTTTCGGATCATTTGAATCTTTTCTATAGTTATGCGTACCAACTCCGGTCCCAACAACGTTGCTTCACCTACCTCGTTCCAGCATATTGGAAAACGACACTTGCTTCCATACAACGCCTCGAATGGAGCTGTGTCAATACTTTCTTGATAACTATTGTTATAGGAGAATTCCACCAATGACAAGAACTTGTCCCAACTTCCCTTAAAGTTAAGGACACATAGTCTTAATAGATCTTCAAGAGTTTGAATAGTCCTCTCTAACTGCCCGTTCTTCTGAGGATGATATGTAGAACTGAATCATAAATCTGTGACCTAAAATCATGAAGTGAATCTTGGGTCTCGATCAGAAACTATGGATACTGGCATACCATGTAGTCTTACAATCTCATTTATGTATATACGAGCAAGAAGTTCAAGTGAAAAAGTTTCTCATATAGGTAAGAAATGAGCAGACTTGGTCAATCTATCGACAATGACCCAAATCACATCTATGCCTTGAGAAACCTTGGAAAGACCAGTAACGAAATCCATGGTAAAGTGCTCCCACTTCCATTCTGGAATTTTAAGTGGTTACAATGGACCTTTTGGCACTTGATGCTCCGCCTTGACACATTGACAAGTTAAACACCTTGAGATAAACTTCGCGATCTCTCTCTTTATATTGCTCCACCAAAATGTATGTCGAAGATCACGATACATTTTGGTACTTCCAAGATGGATTGCAAACGGTGTGTTGTGCGCCTCCATCATGATTTTACACTTCAAATCAGAGTCGTTAGGAATAAAAAGTCTGGAGTTGACTCGAAGTATTCCTTCTTCATCGATTCTTGCTTCTGGAATAACACCTTCTTGCACTTTCTTCCAAATACGCATCAGCTCCAGGTCTTTAGCTTGATCAGTTTTAACTTTATTGATTAAAGTCGGTTCTACTCATATATTTGATATCATCACATGGGTCCCTAGAGTTTTTAACTCTATCTCCATCCTTTGTAAGTCAGACCAAATGGGCCTTTGCATTGACAATATCGCACCCGTACTCGTATATGATCTTCTACTCAACGCGTCAGCTACTACGTTCGCTTTTCCAGGATGATATTGAATGGTATGATCGTAATCTTTCAACAGCTCGAGCCAACGTCATTGCCGCATGTTGAGTTCCTTTTGGGTGAAGAAATATTTGAGGCTTTTATAATTTGTATAGATCTCCACCTTCTCCCCATACAGGTAATGCTTCCAAATTTTCAGCATAAAAACGATTGCTGCCAATTCTAGATCATGAGTAAGATAATTCCTCTCATATTCTTTGAGTTGTCGTGAGGCATAGGCTATAACTTTCCCATGTTGCATGAGAGCACATCCTAACCTTCTGCCTGAAGCATCGCTGTAGACGATAAATCCCTCCGAACCAGATAGTATTATAAGAACATGTACTAAAATGAGTCTCCTCTTGAGTTCTTGAAAACTCTTCTCACATTCCTCGCTCCAACCGAATTTTATATCTTTCCTAGTCAGTTCAGTTAATGGAGTAGTGATTCGAGAAAATTCTTCTACGAATCTCTGATAATAACCAGGTAAGCCCAGAAAGCTACGCACATCGATCACTGACTTAGGTTGCTCCCAGCTTTGTATTGCTTCAATCTTCACTGGGTCAACAGATATTCTATTATTTGATATCACGTGCCCAAAAAATGCTACTTCCTCAAGCCAGAACTCGCATTTCTTCAACTTGGCATAAAGCTTGTTTTCACGAAGCTTTTGGAGTATCAGCCTCAAGTGTTGTTCATAATCTTCACGGCTTTTAGAGTATAAGAGGATGCCATCAATAAAGACGACCACAAAATGATCCAAATATTCCTTGAATACTCAGTTCATCATATCCATGAAGACAGTAGGAGCATTAGTCAATCCAAAACATATGACTAGGAATTCGTAATGTCCGTACCGAGTTCTGAAAGCAGTCTTTGGAATGTCATCGATTTTAATCTTTAATTGATGATATCCAAAATGAAGATCGATCTTTGAAAAGAATTTGACACCTTATAACTGGTCAAACAGGTCATCAATGCGAGGCAACGGGTACCTATTTTTGATGGTGACATGATTCAACTCCCGATAGTTAATGTAAAGTTGCATACTTCCATCTTTCTTCTTTATGAATAGAATAGGAGCACCCCAAGAAGACGTACTAGGACGAATGAAACCGATGTCTAACAACTCCTGCAGTTGGGTTTTTAACTCCTGAAGTTCAATAGGAGTCATTCGATATGGGGCTTTGGAAATGAGTTATGTACCGGGTTCAATATCGATACAAAATTCAATTTCACGCTCTGGGGTTAGACCAGAAAGTTCTTCGGGGAATTCGATGGAGGCATGCTATACCTTTTCGGAAAGCCCTTGATGTGAGCTATACAATGACATGAGATTTGACATTTTTTGAATCCGGGAAGATGGGTGCATGACCAGATCTTTGAGTCTTTGCAGTCCATCCATTAAGTTATCACTGCACTACAAAATTGGGTTAGGTGACCTTCTCTTCCACAATTATAACATGCTTTGGACTGCATCATGCAGTTTGGGCTGATGTGTCCCTCCCCTCCGCACTTGAAGCATACGATCGGTGGTCGTTCTCCTTTCTTGAAAATGGGTGCTGGTACTGATGTCTTTACATCATTATTTAATCTCCTCTTCTTGAAATTTCTACTTTTATTATCTTAGCCATGATTACCACCGAAGTGGTTATCATTTCTGGCATGTTGATTTTCTCCACATTTGTTGTCACCGCTTCGATGACTGCTACCATTAATATTATCTTTTTGCCGACTGCTCTCTCTTAGTTGGGTTGACTCATTATCCAATCCAATAACTGAGCCCTATTTGCAACATTTGAATACAAACACAGTTTGTGAGAAATGAGGTATTGACGTATTTAGGGTTTCAAACCTCGTAGAAACATTCGTGTCATTCTCTCCTCATTATCAACCAAGTGGGATACTAACCGGGATAACTCGGTAAACTTAGCCTCGTACTGCGACATAGTCATATTGTTTTGCTCTAACTTGATGAACTCCACTTCCTTCATGTGACGAATAATTTCGGGAAAGTACTTGTCGTTGAACAGTTCTTGGAACTTCTCCCAAGACATCTTCAGTGCGGCAGGTTGAGTACGTTTTACAGATTTCCACCAGTAATCTGCCTCTTCTCTTAACATGAAGGTGGCAAAGGGAACCTTTTGCTCCTCGGAGCACCCCAAGACGTCAAATATCTTGGTGATCTGCTTTATCCACGTCTCTGCCTTAAGTGGTTCTGGCTTTCCCAAAAACTCCGGTGGTCCCAGCTCCTTGAACTGCTTAGCGGTAACCATCTGTGAGTTACCAGTGTTTTCACCTGTATTTTGAATAGGAGTCGCTCTCACCTGATGTTGCATGAATTGCATAAAGCCTTTGAATTCCCATCGTTCATCATTTGATCGGTGTTGTTGTTTACATGAGGATTGTTGCCTTCCTGATGCACATTATCCTGATTATTGATCTGTGGTGACTCAATGGTCTCCTGTGCTCCATTACTTATCTCAACATTCTTGAATGTCATTTTCAAACACTATCACAAAACAAGGGTTAATCGATATGCCACATATTATTCCTATATTCTGACCGACCAATTAAATAACAAATAAGCTTAGGAAGGTCGTACTAGCGAATGATTTACCCGTCTCTCCCTTCCTAGTTTTAGTCTTACATCTCAGTTAGGAATCATATCCCTAAGCTCTGATACCAACTGTGATGCCCCCAAAACAGGTATACATCACCCATTCTGAGTTGCCAAATACATGGTACATAATTTAAATACAAACTTCATTTATACAATACGACAAAAGTGTAGCTGAGAGTTTTTTACATGAATATTATCTCATAGATAATATCCAAACTCAAATGGAGTCCTCATTACATTTATTATCACACTATTTCATAGAATAGTGAGGACTACTATAGCCACTTATCCTGGACCATCACTCCATTCCCCGACTAGTCCTGGCTACGTTCTCATTTCCTGAAGAGAACAATGAAAGCAAAAGGGTGAGCTCAACTAGCCCAGTAAGAAATATTATGACTAAGATAATGCAGAATAAAATATTGTTAGCTTTCAACAGTGTTAAACTGATAGAATACAATAAACAACAAGTTTAATTGTAACAGAACAAGCAATCCATTAGAAGAGTCAAGTAGAGCATAATATCTACTATCTTCTATGATTTAAAAATTTTATCATCAATTTTATCGCCGAGACTTAGCTTAATAAATAATCCACATCACTGAATTTTCCATGCACTACGAGCCACGAACAACTGTCCATCAATGCACTACGGGCCAATGATGACTTTTACCACATCATTTTGTAACATTACAGGTTAGGATTATACCAAATAATCCATGGTCATAATCATACCAATCAACAGTCTATCTATGCACTACTAGCTAAAGATAATTTTCATCACAATATAAGTATGAGGATGATGACAATGATATAAGAATTTAATTAAATGAGAGCAAGGATAAATTTTAAAGATTTATAATTTAATTTATTTAGAATTCAATAAAGTCCAAATTATAAGTATGATACTGATTTGTGGAGTAAAGTTCAAGAATAATATTGTATCAAAAATAATTTGGACCGAAAATAAATCAATTTTTGTCATGAATAGTACCCCGGGTGAATAGCACCCGAGTGAATAGTACCCCGTGAATAGTTCTTCAGGAATAATACCCCGTGAATAGTACCCCAGCATGAAAAGATTAAAAATTATCAAGAATTTTCAGAATAATATTTTTCGTGAAAAGATTCTAGATAAAGCGCAAATTTCAAGGATATTCTACAAATTTCACGGAGTATAGAAGCAATACTTTAACAAAATGAGTGTAGAATTCAGAATCTGAAATGAAATAATATTACTTACATACTACAGAGTATGGAAGAAAATATTATTTTTTACGAATATTGAACAAAAATAATATCCCTTACCTTAAAAGGAGAGTACTTCTGACTGGTAGGACGAGGATATTCTTGAAAAAAACTTGTACTATTTCTACACTAAAAGCTTCCTAAAACCAGAAAGAAATACGCTCAATATTATAGAAAAAAAATTCTCTGATTCTGATGTGATTTCAATTCTAAACTAAGCATCCTATTTATAAGAGAATGTAAGGATACTATTTAGGAAAAATCACGGACTGCACAGTGGGAAAAAAATTTTCATGGCACGATTTACAATGCAAACGCTATGCAGACACTATGTAAATACTATGCATAATAAAATATAATATATTCTATTTTTCATATATATATATATATATATATATATATATATATATATATATATATATATATATATAACTCTCTCCATTTCGCGTTTCCCCCCATTTCCCAGACAACATATATATAAATATTTAACGCTTATATATATATACAACATATATATAAATATTTAACGCTATATATATATATATATATATATATATATATATATATATATATATATATATATATATATATATAAACAAAACTGATATAACTTTCTACCGACAGTTTTGAAAAATGGGTAAGTGAGGGTCCATATAATAAGCAAAATTTACAACAAATACTTCATAAAAAACCCCTCAATATTTTTGACAACATTTATTCATCATTAACATAACTTGCAATATTAACAACCAGATCATTCCCAGGAAAGAGGGAGCTTTCCGATAAGAATTTCTCTCTATTGGCGCGCAATTAGGTGACCAAACCCCTTTCCTCAACAGAACTTTCTAGACATTGTCAATAATATAAATAATAATATGAATAACTTGTTATCTCAATTATTAATTTAATAATATAAAATATTGTGACAATAATTGAATCAATAACGTGATATACTATTTCAGCAATTACTGTGGCAATAATTGAATAAAACTGAGTGACTTCTCACGTAAGCATCAATAATCAATACCGTGTGCTACTATGCAACTATGCGTATTACTGTACTTTTATCACCGAGTATTTCAACAGTTAACGGTAAAACTTTCGCTGTTATTTTTATAAAAAGATATTTATGTTGTTTTCTAACTCCGATAGTAATTTCGTTGTGGGGTCCACCAATGATTGTGCCGTCGTACGAATATTCCCTGTTAAAATGAATATTCTCCGACCAATCGAATATTTTATAACAACTTGCTTACTTTGCAAAATTTATAAATATTATCCACAACTATAACATTATAACAAATTCACACCTTAATATTCAAAAGTAATATTCATCTTTATTCATAAAAGTTGGGGTCTTACATGAACGATGTTTTTTGTTGTGTCACCACAAGGATGGTGTTTTTCTCAATACTTATATGGAAGTGCTAGGTTAGACTTGACTTTGGTAATTTTGATTCACATGTGTCACCACTTAATCAAAATAATCTAAGAGGCAAAATATAAAGAGTTACATAGTGATGTAATTGACAATAATTTTCTACTTATTTATTTATATATAGTTTATTGTGTCACCACAAGGCTATATATATTTGAAATGAGATCCTTATTCTCACTAGCAGATCTTTAATTAGATTTGCTGAACTATATATTGAGGGTAATATAGTTTGATAAAAATAGTGGGAGTTACCAATTTAAATAATGACTTAATTTATTTTGGTAATTAATAAAATAAATTTATGCTAAAATGTTGTTTATTTCACATGAAAAATTTAAAAAAATGTCAAACTCACTAATATCACCGTGTAGCATACTTGATGCTAACAAGCTGACCGGACCGAATTATACGGACTGATTAAGGAATCTGAGAATTGTTCTCACTGCTGAAAAGATTTCTTATGTTCTAAATTCACTGTCCTTGTAAATGTTGTAGAAACGGTTTATGAGGAAGATATTAATACTTTTAGAAAGTGGCATGATGATGCAACCATAACTCAATGCATCATGCTTGCATCCATAAGTAAAAAGCTTCAGTGTCAGCATAAAATTATGGATCCTCCTGCTATACTCCTGCACCTCAAGGAGTTGTATGGTGAGGAGAACAAGACTGCTAGATATCAGATATCTAAGGAGCTCTTCTAATCTCGGATAATCGAGGGCACTATTGTTGAGACTCATGTCCTAAAGATAATCAACTTGATTGAATGTCTTGGACAATTAGGGTTTATAATGGATGGGGAGTTAAGTCAAGATTTGATCTTGCAGTCACTCCCAGACACCTTCTCATAATTTTTATAAATATTCACATGCATAAGTTGGATGCCAGCTTGCCTGAGTTACTTAATATGCTTAAAACTACTGAAGGCCACTTCCCATCCAAGAAGGACCAAGTCTTATTGGTGGATGATTCTTCTAAGAAAAGGAAGAGGCCCAAGGTATTTTCTGAAAAAGAAGAAAATCTAGAAGGCTAAGGGCAAGGCGAAAGGAAAGGATAATAAGAAAGTTGATCCTTATAGTAAAGGAATATGCTTCTATTAAAATAAGCCGGGTCACTGGAAGAGGAACTGCGAGAAGTTTCTTGCGAAAAAAAAGCAGAAGAACCTTGGAGAAGCTTCGACTTCCGATCAAGGTTTGTTCCTGATTGAATTAATTTTTCTAAAAGTCAAAATTCTACTTGGGTATTGGATACCGACTGTGGTTCTCATATATGTAACATTATGTAGGGACTAAGCGTAAATAGAAAGTTGAACAATGATGAAGTTGTTATACAAGTGGAAAATAGAGCAAATGTTGTTACATTAGCTATATGAACTTATTGTTTATCTATGGGCAAGTCCATTAATTTAAATAATTTTTATTATGTTCCAACACTTGTTAAAAACACTATTTCAATTTTTGTATTGGATATGGATGGTTTTGATATTATAATAAAGAACAACAGTTGTTCTATTTATAATAAAAATGGTTTATATGGTGTTGGCAATTTATTGAATGGACTTTACATACTTGACTTGCATTAAAATATACTTCAAATTGAACAAGCTAAGAAAAGGAAAAGAAATGATGTTAATTATACCTTTATATGATATTGTAGACTCGGTCATATTAATGAAACAAGATTATTCAATTTGCATTAAGATGGGCTTTTAGACCTATCTGATTACAAATCATATCCAACTTGTCAATATTATCTCATGGGTAAGATGACTAAATCTCTTTTTAGTGGAAAAGGAGAAAGAGTTATAGAGTTTTTAGTTTTGATACACACAGACGTGTGTGGACCTATGCCAACGAATGTACGAGGAGGGTATTCTTATTTTATTACTTTCACTTATGATCATTCAAGATTTAGATATGTGTATTTGATGAAATACAAATCTGAATCATTTGAAAAGTTCAAAGAATTTAGAAGTGAAGTAGAGAAAAAAACTGACAAGTGTATTAAGATTCTTCGATCGGATCGAGGTGGTGAATACTTAAGCAATGAGTTTCTCAATTGTCTCAAAGAAAATTGTATAATCTAATAATGGACTCCACTAGGGACGCCATAGTTGAATGGCGTTGTCGACGTCGGAATTTTTATATGTCCCTTTTCGTTACGTGTTTTTTTCTGTTCTCATTTTAGGTGAGATTTGTTTGAAAAAATAAGTGAAAAAGGTCCGACATGTATAATGTTGACGATTGGACTATAAGAGTCGCCAGTTGGCTTTTTAACTAGTTGTACCAACACAACCGAAAAAAGGTTTGCACATTGACCCAGTGATGTGACACTGCTAAACGGGTCGGTGAAACCGAGATTCATTTAGGGTCCGGGGACTTGCTTATGCAGAGGGAAGGTGTTAGGCACCCCCCGACATCCGTGTTGCCACAGTGACTGCCACTTTTCAATAAACTTTTATATGAATGTGTGTCTGTGTGGGTCAATGTGCTGTTATTTGAAAGTAGTGCTATGCCTTGTTTGCACCTATATACATAGGGTTTGAATTTGTATAAAAATTCAATTTTAACAAGATATAGCAATGATGTTTTAAAAAGAGGTTTTTTCAAACCCTTCGCTCAATAGTAATTGAGGCCTTTGATACTTCCATTTTATTAAATGTTCGGCTTGATTGTTTTTATTTTCGAGATGCGAAGCATCTTCGAGAAAATAATGTACAAAACAGTGCTGAACTCCTCATGGGTATGAAAACCATATGAGGAAATCCAAACACCGTAAATAAATTACAAGCTGCTTACAGCTGAAAATGTCCATCACGGGAACCGAATCTAGACTCAGTAGACTGAATCTGTGATCACATGATTCCTAGGCTCACATGATGCCGCAGTTAATATAAACGCAGTAAGCATATATATATATATATATATATATATATATATATATATATATATATATATATATGATCAACCACCACGAAGCACCTCCATGGGGGATCAGAAATGTAAATAAAGCTGTAAAAGCGATCAACCGCCACGGAGGACACTCCAGGCGGGACGTAATGTACAGAAAGCAGTAAAAACAGTCAACCACCACGAAGTAAACTCCAGGTGGGACGAAAAAATATATATATATATATATATATATATATATATATATATATATATATATATATATATATATAGGGAGAGGATCAAGAGTAGAACTCTTAAATAATAGAACTCCCTTAAATAATAGAATTGTATCAAAACGACATAGTTTCGATAAGACGCGGTGGCATTTTTGTAAATACGCGGTGGCATGGTATTTACAAAAATGCCACCGCGTCTTATCAAAACTACGTCGTTTTGATACAATTCTATTATTTAAGGTAATTCTACTACTTAAGAGTTCTACTCTTGATCCTTTCTATATATATATATATATATATATATATATATATATATATATATATATATATATATATATAAGCGATAAACACACCAGATATAAAATCCAGGTTCATCGGACAAAGTCCAACAACCGTTAATATATATAAGTATATATAAATATATATATTAAAGCAATAAACGTACCGGATGTAACATCCAGGCTCATCGAACAAAGTTCGACACACAGTTCATATATATATATATATATATATATATATATATATATATATATATATATATATATATATATATATAAGAAGGCATTTAAACGCACCAGACATAAGTCTAGGCTCATCGAACAAAGTTCGACACACAGTTCATATATATATATATATATATATATATATATATATATATACAAACTGAAAAAAAAAGCACGGACCGAAGTCTGGGCATACACACACAACACGACTCTCAATGTGAAGAACAGTATGTGCAAAGATGAAGAGAAAGGCTTTAAAGCGTGTAAGAAGGCTTACAGTGGGCTGTCAAAGAAGACTTCAATAACTTGAAATGAATGAACACTCGGCTCCCGCCGATAAAAAGTAGCTATATATAAGCTTACGAGTGTTTAAAATGAGAAAGCACTCAGTTTGGGGTGTGTACAGAGCAAATTAGACAGGGCTTCCTCGCCTTTTTCTCTTGCAAAATGGCCACCCCAAGCCCTCTATTTATAGAGGGTGGAGCCACAGGTGTACCTGCGGCTGGGCCGCAGGTGTACCTGAGGCTGCCCAGGGTGCCCAGGGCTTCACGGGTCCCGCCGTCTCGAAGTACGTGCACGCATGCAACTTGATGTCCGCTCAAACTTTCAGAATTGGAATTCGGGCATCCGACTAAGGTATGTAGGACCTATTTCAGACCGCCGTTGTCGAGAGTTACATATTGACATGGGATTAGAGGTTGTACGAAGTCATGAAGATGGGACAATGCCCTCCAATCTTCAGCTTCAAATTCTATCCGTTATCCTGCATAATAGTCACTCGGGGTTGGTCTTCCTTGATTCTTGTGGGACATTGTTGTGTAGAAATGTATGTTTGAAATGTTGAGATGGCGTGATGTGGTATCAAGGTGGCAAGATGATGACTTTGCCCCTCACTGGGGTTATCTCCGGTTTGGGATGATAAAGCATACATTGCTCAGCGTTATCGCTGAGATTGGACTACTGCAATGGTTAAAGATCCTCAGTGTCATCTCTGAGGTGTGCCTATCTTCCTGGTGTTATTGCCAGGTCTTGTACTGAGTGCCTCGGTGTAAGCACCGAGGTTGAAGTTGATGGCATGCATTTGAAACAGGTATTTTCGGGGTTATCTCCGGAACTGTAACTGCCTTCCTTGGGGTTATCTCCAAGGTTGGAATATGCTATTCCCAGTACTGGGACTGAGACTGAACATCTCGGGGTTATCTCTGGGATGAATCGGTCTTCTCCAATGGAATTTTCGGTATAGGAACTGCAGGCCTTAGTGTTATCACCGAGGTTGGAACTGTTACTCCCGGTGTGTGTTCCGAGGTTGAGGCTGTTACTCCCAGTGTGTGTTCCGGGGTTAAAACTGATATTCTGGTAGTATCTGGACTGGATGTGAGCCGTCTTCTAGGGTTATCTCTGAAAGACGAATCTGCCTTCCTGCAATGTCAGTAACAGGTGTGCAGAAAATTTTGAGTGTCTATAGATGCCCCTCTTTATCATATTCATGCAATGCAATGGCATGGATAGGATAAAGAATCCTAGACACTTAAAATGCAATAAGATAAATATAATGCAATATAGAGCAATATGATGCAAGTGTATGATGCATATGAATTGTTTTCTAACAAGCTGGGGATGATTGCTGGCTCCCTATTGCTTCTACCGGTGATGGTGATGATGGCAAGCTTGGAGGTGTGATCCAAACCTATTAGGATGTTGACTTTGGGGCTATCACCAAAGTCCTTAATCCTGGATACAGACTTTACTCCAAAGATGTGCCTCTCGTGTATAAGAGATCTGTGGGGATAAAACTTTATCTGTTTGAGGATGTGTATAACATATTCCATCATCGATCCTCCTTGCTGGTGTTGATCTTCCTAGTTTGTATCGTCAGGACATATCAATGTTCTGTTGGATTTACTGCCAATAACAGATGTTGTCAGGGCTGCCCGACCTTCGTTGACATGTGAACCAACGGTTGACCACGCGTTGTCACCCCACCGGGGATCCATTTGATCCTCTATTGATGTGTATATCAACGGATGAACTCCCTGCTGGGGATAAATGCCAAGGCTGCTTGGACTTTGTTGATGTGTATATCAACTGATGCAATCATCGGATGGCTTCTGATGCGACGTTGGGTTTACTTGCCAACGGCTGAACTGACGTCAAGGTTGCTCGACCTTCGCTGACATGTGTATCAACGAAAAACATGCGTTGTAGCCCCTGTCGAGGACATGCTTATGAGATTGCGCTGTAACCCCCGCCGGGGATCTTTGTTGAGATTGCGTTGTAACCTCCGCCGGGGATCTCCTTTGAGATTGCGTTGTAACCCCCGTTGGGGATCTGCGTTGGATCATCGTTGATATGTGTGTCAACGGAACATGCATTGTAACCCCCACCGAAGAACTCTTTTTGATCATTATTGATGTGTGTATCAGCAGAACATGCGTTATGACCCTTGTCGGGGAACTGTTTGCAAAGATTAGGGTGATAACCCTGTATTGATGGCATTGTACCTCTGTACGGTATTGCCGAATGCGGTATGTAACGACTTGGATCATCGGTATAGTAAACCCTGTGTTCGGGCGAATACCAACGTATGAAAAGAAAGCCATAGCCGGGTCCAGAAAAAACCATGGTTTTCAGGCTATTCTGCTTAATCGAGTAGCGTTTTTATTCTTGATTTGGCTTTTTTAGCTTGTACGAACTCCTTTGCGACCGAGCCGGATAGGTGGAACCCACGTAAGGGTATCGTAGGTACACCTGCTGCAGCTGCAGATGGACCTGCGGCTAACCGTGGACATAAAAGTCATGTAGGTTGCTTTCATAAGTCATTTTTAGGTTGCGCTGCGAAGGAAATCTGAGAGCTCTTCTTCAGATCTGCTTCTTTCTGCAAATTCTATCACCGTACAAGTGTTCTACACTGTCCTAGTAACGTATGCATGTACTTTTTCCCAGTTTTTATCCGTTGAAAAATGACTTATCATATGAAATGCATCTAAACACATAGTAGTGATTATGTATGCTCAAATGACTTGATAAAAAATATTTAACATAGTAAATGTTAGTATTAAACCATGCTGAACATAATGATGTGAAAAAATTTGACTTTTGAGACAGTCAAATTGGCACCTTTTTCTGCTATTTCTTATCCTATTTGAGGACAAATGAGTACAGGTGAAAAATCAAAGTAATCATGGTAATTAGGCCACCTTTATGGATTGATGACTTTGATTTTTGGATGCAAATATGATTTATGTGACTGTGGGCAGGTGTGCTACTGAATGGCCATCTAGTCATGCCTATGTGCATGTGGATAGTCCTATTTATAGAGAAAACTATGGCAAAATTTTACAAAATGTAAGCATTGAGTAGTCATGCATTTTAACTCTACTGTAGATATACGTTAAAATAATGCATGCATGCATATAGTCATTAAATGCATTTTGAAAAGCTCTAGGTTAGAAAATACCACACCCTTTCTGAGGTGATTTGGAGACTTGTTGTCCAGATATTATGGATCTGGATCAGCCGAGTAGTTCCCGCAGGACCACTTCTGGTTTACAGAGGAGGGCTTTTGAAGTGCCCCCCGTTCTGTTAGACAGCCTCGTCGGTTGGTGGAGGCGGTGATACGTCCAGTCCGGGTTGATGTACCAGATGTTGAGGACGAGGAGGAGGATGTTCCGGTTGCAGACCCCGCTCTTGCTGTATATGTTCCTCGTAGGGACCTCCCGAGTATTCAAGTGACAAACCCAGAGCTTCTGGGTGATTTGAGCAGACATCCCTCGATGTATTTGTATGCCAACGAGGTATCGCATTAGATCTTAATCTTCCTTCTTTCTTATTGATGAGGAGTAAAGGATTCTGATGTCGATCTGCATCTTGCAGGTTCCCGGCTTCACATAGCCTCGAGGGAACTGGTTCAGCATTCACTCCATGTACCAGGCGCTTTATCCTGACTATAGAGCGATTGTGCATGCCTGGGGATTTGGAGCATTCTTTTCCATCCTTCCCCGCCGTTGTCCCTGGGGTTACCTTAGGGCATTGTCTGAGCGCTGGTTTCACCAGACCCAGTCTCTCCAATTATTGGACTGTGAGGTGATGATGACGCCTATGGATTGGCGGTTTATCATAGGTATGGAGTTTGGAGGGGAACCAGTGCCTTGAACGGCTGATATTACCCCAACTACCGTTAGATCCTTGTTAGGAGTTCCGACAGAGGTGCTCAAGGGAAGGACTGTTTGTGCAGGTCCTTTGAGCGTAGATGCTATAAGTGGCCCATACCAGCTGATGTCAGAGTCAGGGATCGCATTCTTCGACGATTGTTCCTGATGATCATTAGGGGCTGCTTCATAGCAAATAACTCTTCTACGGTGTCGTTCGCTTTGATTAGCGCCACGCGTCATGTGGACCGTATAGGAGAGTATGATTTGGGGATTCTACACCTTTGCCTATTTCCTCAGGGGCATGCGTATGCGCTCGCAGGGCTTGACCGAGGCTTGGTTAGGATTTTACCCATTTCTGCTGGTAAGTATTTCTCTTGTCTTTTACCATGTATAGGTTAAGAGTGTTAACTGACAACAAATGTTTGCCTTTGTGTTGGCTGTTTTGGGCCTATGAGAGGCTCCTATATCTACGTCCGGTGAGTGTGTTAGGATTGGATACCTACCCACAAGGACGACGATGGCATCATTCCATACTGGCGGAGGTCCCTCTAGCCGAGGGTTTCACTCATTGTCGCCTACAGCTGAAGTTGTTGACAGCGGATGTCATCACATGGATTCCATATTCTGGGAGGCATTTGGCCACTGGATTTGAGGATGGATACCCGACTGGTATCGAGTATGTGATTTCCACCCGTAGGGTTCCTCTCTTCACAGATGGAGGATGGGAGTTCTATTTAGGAGAGCGTGCTATTAGGAGCAACACAGGGGAGATCCATATACTGATCTTGCCTCCTGCCAGGCGTTATTGACCTGTGTCACAGTCACCCGTCATTGATATCCCATTGTTGGGTGTTGATAGTTTTGCATTGTCAGAGGGTCCTTGCACTCAGGATGTATTCCGGCATTAGTGGATCCCTTGTACTATTGGAGCCCAGACCCGCGCCACTCAGTTCATGAGGGATATGGTTCTAGGATCCGTGATGATGACGAATTGGCTAGCCTGTGTCCGAGATCCAACTCATGTTACACAGATTGACAGCTTGACCCAGCGACTGGACCAGACACATTTCTTTATTCGGCATTTGGGTAGAGATCCGGCAGAGGCAGATTCGTTTGATCCTTCCAGCGCAGGAGCTGGCCCCTCAGATGACCCATTTGGTTTTGCCGGCGTAGATCCTCCTTTGTATAGGCCTGACATCCCTGTTAATAGAGATCCAGTGACTCAGGAGGAGTTACATCAGTTTGACATGATTGATGATGTAGATATTGACACCATTGTCTTCTTCTGATGTGTATTCTCGTTATCTCTTTTGATAGGCCTCTGTTAGCTATTGGGTGGCTGTGCCCCAATCTCGCTATATCTTTTGATAGGCCTCTGTTAGCAGTAGGGCTTCTGTGCCCCATTTCCCTGTATTTTTAGTTGTACATAGATGATGTATTATATGATGATATACTTAGGAATGTATTCCATTCCCTATATCATATTGCCATCTATTATCTGTTATGCATGTATCATGTTATGCATATGTATGTATGACCAGAGATATTCAGCATTGACCCCTGGATGGTATTATGATACGGCCCACACAGATGTCTTCTTCGACAGTCAGCCATATAGATTACACCCCGCCATTATTGGTGGCATCCCGTTTGAGATATTGGTATGATAGTATGTCACCCTCAGATAGGGTGACCGTAGATCAACTATTACAGCATACCATGACCCTTTTGATGTTTCAGGTTCCCACAGGATTCGTGGAGGGCATGCTAGAGCACTGGATACCGGATAGATAGGTTTTCCAATTTGAGATCCAGGAGTTAACTCCTACTCTGGAGGAGTATGCACGATTGACGATTCTGCCACTGGACAGACCTTGCGTGCATATGGCTTTGAGGGACATGAGTCGACGGTTCATGACCCTTACTGGATTGAGGCATAGGGTGGTGCAGGATGAGCTGACATCTGGCCATGTTATATCCCAGCGTTTTTTGCTTGACAGATTTGGCTCTGAGGATAGTTATAGACGACATTCTGGGGATTTCATCACATCAGAGGCTCATTGGCGTCTGGCCAGGGTAGATGTACTACTATTGTGCGTACTATCATATGTCTACATGCCACGATATTTGGATGAATTGGACATAGGAGTTATCATGGCGGTGAGAGCTCACAGGGAGGGTCGTACCATCATGCCGATGATTATAGCTGAGACATTAAGGTCAGCTACATACCGCTGCACTTATCCGACAAGAGTATTTACGGGTAGTTCAGTCATGCTATACGTGTGGTTTATGTCACACCTGAGACCGATTGGCACTTTTAGATGACATGGGTATTGTTTCACCCATGATATAGCCATGTCATTCATTTCAGCCTGCGGAGTGTACGGATGCTGCATCTTGGTCCGCTTTCTTAGTTGATATTATAGACCCGTTTAGTATATTGTCGTGCTTAGGGCTCAGCTCACCTTACAGCTTTATTACTCATGCTCCGGGCATGGATTACATCCCTCTGGCTGGTTTGAGGGGTATGACTGTAGACACTCAAAATTTTCTGTACTACTGACACTAACATTGCAAGAAGGCAGATTCGTCTTTTATGAGAGAACCCTGAAAGACAATCCACAACCATACCGGATACTACCGGAGGTTCAGCATCAACCCCAGATCGCAATCTGGGAGTAATCGTTCCAATCTTGGAGAACCCCGAGGCATGCAGATCAATACCGGAACACAAACCGGAGAAGACCGATTAATCTCAGAGATAACCCCAAGGTATCCAGTCTCAGCCCTAAACATGTGAATGGCCTCCAACCTTGGTGATAGCCCCAAGGAAAGCAATTTCGGCATTAACCCCAGAAACGCTTATTACAAGTGCAACCAGCTTCAATCTCGGCGCTCACAACGAGATACACTGTATCAGCCCGGCGATGACATCGGGAAGATAGACACACCTCAAAGATGTCAATGAGGACTTTCAACCAATTGCAGCAGTCCAATCCCAGCGAAGCTGAGCAACGTCTGTTGTATCGACCCAACTCGACAATAACACCGGTAAGGGGCAACATCGTCATCTGACCAACACGATGCCACGCCAAGTTGTCTCAACACATCTACGCAACAACGGCCCACAAGGCTAACCAATCCCGAGTTGCTATTGTGCGGGGTAACAGATGAAAGTTGAAGCTTGAAGACCGGAGGGCACCGTCCCATGTTCAAAGACTTTGTACAAACTCTAATCCCATGCCATCGTACAAACTCTCGACAACGGCGGTCCGAAATAGGTCCTGTATACCTCAAACGGATGCCCGAATTGCACTTCAGAAAAATCGCGTGGACATTACAGTGCCCGCGTGCACATTACAGTGCCCGCCTCTGGTACACATGCGGCACCTTTTGCCTATAAATAAGAGGCTTGGGGTGCTGATTTTGAAGAGAAAAAAGACGGGGAAACCCTGCAGAATTCGCTCTACACTTGGCATACAGTGTATTTTCCCACTTTAAACACCTGTGAGCTCATATATAGCCCTCTTTTGTACCTACAAAAGCCAGTGTTTACCTACTCTAAAGATATAGAAGCCTTTTCTAGCAGTCAGCTGTAAGCCTTCTCACACACTTTAGAGTCTTTCTCTTCATCTTTGCACACACCCTTCTACACGTTGAGAGTCGTGTTGCTTGATTTTTCCCGGACTTCGGTCCGTGGTTTCATTTTAGTCTGTATATATATATATATATATATATATATATATATATACACACACACACACACACACACATTGACTAACATTACCGAGTTATGCCTCAGTTGTGCCTAGACTTCGGTCTGGAGCGTTTATTTGCTTTCATATATATATATATATATATATATATATATATATATATATATATATATATATATATATATATATATTAACTGTGTGTCAGACTTTGTTCGATGAGCCTAAACTTCGGTTTGGTGCGTTTAATTGCTTTCTTATATATATATACTTATATATATAAACTGTGGTCGAACTCCGTTTGATGAGCCTGGATTTTACATCCGGTGCGTTTACTCGCTTTTATATATATATATATATATATATATATATATATATATATATATATATATATATATATATATATATATATAGGGAGATGATCAAGAGTAGAACTCCCTTAAATAATAGAATTGTATCAAAACGACGCAGTTTTGATAAGACGCGGTGGCATTTTTGTAAATACGCGGTGGCATGGTATTTACAAAAATGCCACCGCGTCTTATCAAAACTGCGTCGTTTTGATACAATTCTATTAGTTAAGGGAGTTCTACTACTTAAGAGTTCTACTCTTGATCCTTTCTGTATATATATATATATATATATATATATATATATATATATATATATATATATATATATATACATTTCGTCCCACCTGGAGTTTACTTCGTGGTGGTTGACCGTTTTTATAGTTTTATTTACGTTTTGTCCCGCCTGGAGTTTCCTCCGTGGCTGTTGATGGCTTTTAACAGGTTTCTTTACATTTCTGATCCCCCATGGAGGTTCTTCGTGGTTGGTGATCATGTCTGTATATATATATATATATATATATATATATATATATATATATATATTTACGGCTTTTATATATATACCTACTTACTGCTTTCATACAAATTGCGGTATCATGTGCGCCTAGGAATCATGTGATCACAGATTCATCCCATTAGATCTAGATTCGGTTCCCGTGATGGATATTTTCAGCTGTAAGCAACTTGTAAATTATTCTACGGTGTCTGAATTTCCTCAGATGGTTTCCATACCCACGCGAAAGTCGGCATTATTTTGTACATTATTTTCGCACGGATGCTTCGCAGCCGTCGAATAAAATCAACCAAGCCGCACATTTAATGAAATGGGAGTGCAAAAGGCCTCAATTACTATTGAGCGACAGGGTTTGAAAAAATCTCTTTTATAAAACATCATTGCCATACCTTTCTAAAATTGAATTTTTACATAAATTCAAACCCTGCGTATATAGGTGCGAACGAGGCCTCGTACCACTTTCAAATAACAGCACATTGACTTACATACATACACACACACACATTCAGATAATAGTTTCTTGAAAAGAGGCGGTCACCGTGGTAACACGGATGTCGGGGGGTGCCTAACACTTTCCCCCCGCATAACCAAGTCCCCGGACCCTAAATGAATCTCGGTTTCACCGACCCGTATAGCAGTGTCACATCACTGGGTCAATGTGCAAGCCTTTTCTCGGTTGTGTTGGTACAACCATTTAAAAAACCAACTGGCGACTCTTAACAGTCCATCGTCGACATTATACATGTCGGACCTTTTTCACTTGTTTTTTCAAACAAATCTCACCTAAAATGAGAACACCAAAGAACAAGTAACGGAAAGGGACATCTAAAAATCCTGACGTCGACAGGTGGCGACTCTGCTGGGGAATCCAGTAAGAGGACTTAAGCCGCTATTTCAATCTTTTCAAAATTTTTATCTGCTTGTGTGTGGATGTTGCATTTACATTGGATGAATGTGTACGAATGCATGACTTGTTTATGTAGTGCCTCACACTATAAATTGCCTGTGATGTTAGTGCCTCGCACTATAAACTGCCTGTGATGTTAGTGCCTCGCACTATAAACTGCTCATGATATTAGTGCTTCGCATATGTCATCATTTCATACGGTGAGACGCGATGTATGTGAATGTATGTTGTGTGGTCCCTCCACTAGGAGGCTATCCCGTCGGTGTTTGATTACTAGACTCATGAGAAGCCTGATTCTCTGAGGCTCAGGAAAGGCACCACCCAAATTCGCTCCAGTTGAAAGACCGGATTAACTTCCCGTCAAGTTGATTGCGATGATTTGGGAACCTTCATGCCGAAAAGCCACGAGAGTAACCTAAGATAGGTAAGCCTCTGATAAACCCAAAACGGAGGAAAGTCTCTTCATGCTCTCATCTTAAATTACACAATTTCATGACATATCTATCTCCATGTAATGAGAAATATGAAGGAATGTATACACATATACATACATGCTACAAACAGCTGACATCCGTTTTTGCAGGATAAAATTCCTAAAATGGGCTCATCACATTGCATATTAATATTCACCTTCCCTAAGGACTAAACTATGCAAGTCTTTTGCAGGGAGTCAAACGGGCCTACTACCCGTTCAAAGTCCCAAAAGGTAACATGCCTACAGTCAATTATGTCGTCATCCGACTAGACTGAATTTAATCCAGTTTCTCGCAAAGAATTCGACGGATTAAGCAAACAAATTGCAGATTTGGCTGTTCTGCTCAAAGAATTACACCAGTCTACACAGGGTCAGAAAATACCCGTACATGCTGAATCCTCCATCCAAGGAGGGAGTCCGGTCATTACTATACCTGAACTACAGTTGGATATTACCAACAAAACTCATGATGCTCCCCATCCCACTGGAGACCCAGACACTGGTGACATCAAAAAGAAAGTCCTCCAAATGGAAGAGACCCTTCGCACTATCAAAGGAATTTGAACACACGGGAGTGTTTCATATGCTGATTTATGTATTTTTCCTGGTGTTCATTATCCAGAAAAGTTTAAAACTCTTGACTTTGAAAAATATGACAGGTTAGGAGATCCTTATACACACTTAAAGGTATTTATTGGAGAACTTGGATCTTATGTAGAGGATGGAAAGCTTAGAATCCAATTATTCCAAAAGAGTCTAACTGGAGAAGCCCGTTCATGGTACACAAGATTAGACAACTCCAAAATCCACAGCTGAGAAGAGCTAGCACATGCCTTCCTCACTCAATACAGCTTTCAAACTCAAATGGCTCCTGATCGGTACCAAATTACCGAGATCAAAAAACAGTCTAACGTGTCTTTCAGAGAGTATGCCCAGAGGTGGAGATGCCTGGCTGCCCAAGTGAATCCTTCCATGACCGAATTAGAAATGGTCATGACGTTCATAGACATACAAAAAGCTCCCTTCTATGGGATTGAAATCCAGAAAGATTCAAGACCTAGCTGCACTCAAAGCTGTTGCTGATCACATCCAGTCTGAAAATTATGGGAACCCCAGGAGGGTCCATAAAAAGAAAGAGGAAGATGTTTCCCTGATACTACAGGGTCAAAAAGGCAGTCAAAATATGCCTGTTTAGAGGAGAAACTATACTCCCTTTCCAGCACAGTCTGTAAACCCTCCAATACCAAAAGGTGGAGAAGCCAAACGCCCTCGAGTGTTCACACCCTTAGGGGATACCCTCGATAATATCCTTAATCTTCTGACAACACAAAAGAAGATTACACATCTACTTCCACCAGCCAGCCCAAATGGAAGGGGTTTTAATGCTGCTCGAAAATGTGCTTATCATGCCGGGGCACCTGGACATGATACTCAGGATTGTTGGGCCTTGAAACACAAGATCCAAGACCTGATAGACAACGGTGAGATCGTGGTCACTAAACCAGATCAACCTAACGTTCAAGACAACCCTCTTCCTCAACACAAAGAAGAAGAAGTCAACATGATTAATTAGAGCAGTGGACAGAGTTCCAACTTCAGCTGTGATTCTTCCCAAACCATCAAAGACGGTGATAACAGATGGGATTATGCCAAGTTCTAGTTCATAATGGAACGAAAAATGAAAGCTCTCTGCAAACAAATTGAGCAATTGGCGGAACTGGTGACTTATCAACATCAAGTGACTCGTCAGCTAATCAGCCAGGAGCATGCCAGTCTCCTGCCCATTGTCATGAATATTCCCTCTTCACTTTTAGAAAATGAAATGCTGAAAGACAAAGTGACGAAGAGAGCAAATGCCAAGGCCCGTCGGGATTTCGCCAACAAAAGGAAATTCACCTATTTGGGTCAACCTATGGAGGAGATACTTCACATGTTAATCAATGAAGGAAGAATCAGTTCCCTTCTACCTCCAATCAACCCCCGTTCGGGACGGTACAATTCTGAGGGAGTATGTCAATATCATTCCCAATCTCGTGGTCACAGCACAGAAGAATGCTGGGCACTCCGCCACCTAATTCAGAACCTAATCGACAGTGGCGTACTGCGCCTGGTAGATGACGACACTGTGCTACGCACCAGTGAGAATGCAGGTCCCACTAAATGGAAGAGTGTGGTAGCCGTCATATCTACTGAAGCTGATCAATCACTCGTCATGCCAATAATTCAACTCAAAGGAAGCAACAATCCTTTGAAAGTGGCCACTCCCGAGCCAATCAACTTGCCGTGCACAGCACAATATCCTATTGTTAGCTTGCATAAAGTTCCATGGAATTATGGAGAAGGTGAAGGATCCACCTCACATACCACTGCTGCAGTGTCGAAAGAAAATCCACTGTACCTTCC
Organism: Panax notoginseng; assembly: GCA_016801055.1. NCBI lineage: Eukaryota > Viridiplantae > Streptophyta > Magnoliopsida > Apiales > Araliaceae > Panax > Panax notoginseng. Next base: position 155,401,476 of record CM029022.1, on the reverse strand, counting down.
CCAACGGGTGATGAAATCTACCGTCAAATCAAAGGGAAAAATACCCACGGAGAAGATTAAAAAATTCCTCCGCACTATGGGTCATAACGAAGCTACGGTGGTTTTAAGCTTGAAAGAAGCTCCACAACAGATATCAATTTTGGACTTGGTCCTCACTTCCGAGAATCACCGGAAGATCTTGTTAAAGGTTTTAGAAGAAGCCTATCTCCCGACATCCGTGGATGAGGAAAAATTTCAACATCTGGTTAATCACATTTTCAACAACAATGTGATATCCTTCACTGATAATGGCATTCCGCCTGAAGGGACCGGTCATTGCAAACCGTTGCACATCGCAGTCTTGTCCTCTGGATATATGGTGGCTGGAGTCCTGATAGAGGGAGGCTCATCCCTAAATATCTGCCCATATGCTACCTTGGTGAAGATGAATATCAATCCTAATCGAATCCGGAGTAGCCATACTATCATCAAAGCTTTTAATGGAGCCCACCGGAATTCGGTTGGAGTAATTGAGCTGCCAATTGAGATTGGTCCTCATACATTCTGCGTATCCTTCCACGTGCTCAAGATAGAGTCGTGATACAACCTGCTCTTGGGACGACCATGGATCCACATGGCTGGGGCAGTCCCCTCCACCCTTCATCAACAATTAAAATATATTGTCAACAACAGCCTGGTCACGGTCAACGCTGAACCAGAGTGTCCTCAATACGGGAATTTACCGGTCATCAATGCTAATGCGGACGTTGAACCAGTCAGTTTTCATGCTTTGAAAATAAGCAATATCCAATACCATGCTATTGGAGCACCACTGCCCGAACCCCAAATTTCTGCGGAAGTGATGTCAGCCACTCAAGAAATGATGTCGTTGGGTTATAAACCAGGACAAGGGTTGGGTAAAGATTGTCAGGGTATCAAGTACCCTATTCACTTAACCAAGCACACTGGAACAGCTGGACTAGGCTATTCGGCCAGCTCTAGTCACAGGAACCCTCATAAACATCCACGGGTTCCTTCAGCTTTAACTATGTGGCGCTTATCTTCGCCTTCAAGTGCTGAGTCCGCACAACCTCCTATAAATGTGCCAGCCAATGTTATGGCTATGTTATTTCCTAAGCCGAAACCGGTGGAGGAAAACAAAATCGTTATTCCAGATCCCGCAATCGAGGAAGAGGAGCGGAGAATCAAGGAGAACGTTGTCCGAATAATGTCGGGCATGCGTATCATCGTCCATGATGAGCATACCAACCGATACACCCCATACGATGATTGCCCAGACATAATGGCCATCATTCGGGATAGGGAGGATGATGACAGTCCCTCCATCACTGCGGTTCACCCGAACTTTGCTCTTGCCAATTGGAACAGCATTCCTTGCATTGGTCGTCAAGGGTAAAGCGGGCAGAAGTTCTTTCTGCCCTGTAGATATAATAACTGCTTACTTTTCTGTACAATATTAGCAGTTTATTTTGCCAGTATATGCTAACACTATGTATAATCAAACACGTTTCATATATACTAAGTGAAAGCATATTTTGTTTCAAGACTCTGAATTTAGATGTGCCTGTACTTGCTGATACGATGCCTTTCCTACATAGGGATTGTACCTTTGATGTAGAGATGAATTCAGCCTTGATGGATACACAGGATGACATTGAGGTGCCTCCAGAAATTCAAGAATGGGTCAAAGATACACCTAAACCCAACCTTGATCAAACCACGTCTTTCAATCTCGGAACCTTAGAAAGCCCTAAGTTAATCCAGATTGGTTCAGACCTTACCCCAAACCAACGGAATGACATGGTTACACTATTAACCCAATTTCAGGATGTGTTTGCATGGTCTCATGAAGACATGGTGGGTTTGTCCACTGACATTGTCCTTCATCGCCTTCCCATTAAAGAGGGATTTAAGCCAGTTAAACACAAACTCAGACGATTGAAACCTGAGTAGAGTTTAAAGGTGAAAGAGGAAATTGCGAAACAATTTCAGGCTGGCATCATCATGGTGTCTACATATCCTGAGTGGATATCCAATATCGTGCCCGTGCCTAAACCTGGAGGGAAGGTGCGAGTTTGCGTGGATTACCGGGACTTGAATAAAGCTTGCCTTAAAGACAGCTTTCCCGTGCCATTTATCCACATTCTCATTGACAATACTGCACAATACGACATGTACTCCTTTGCTGATTGCTTTGCGGGGTATCATCAAATCATGGTTGCTGAGGAAGATCGTGAGAAGACTGCCTTCATCACTCCTTGGGGAACTTTTTGTTATAGACGGTTATCATTCGGCCTCATCAATGCCGGAGCTACCTATAAACGAGCTATGATGGCTCTTTTCCACGACTTAATGTATAAAGAGATTGAGATATGCGTGGATGACATCATTGTCAAGTCCCGGAAGGAGGATCACCATATAGACTATCTCAGAAAGCTATTCAATAGGTTGCGTAAGTACAACTTGAAGTTGAATCCAGCCAAATGCGCCTTTGGCGTTAAATCAGGAAAGTTGCTAGGATTTCTAGTCAGCCATAAAGGGATTGAGCTGGATCCTACCAAAATTCAAGCCATTACGAAAATGCCCATTTCTCAGACAGAAAAGGAAATCCGGGGATTTTTGGGAAGAATCAACTTCATTAGCAGGTTCATCTCCCAACTCACAGCAACCTGTGAACCAATCTTCAAACTATTAAGGAAGAACTCCTCCATGAAATGGAATGATGAGTGTCAGAATGCCTTCCTTACAATCAAGAAACAGCTAGTCAAAGCTCCTGTGTTGGTACCACCCAGGGATGATGTTCCCCTGTTTATGTACCTGTCCGTAAGTGACAATGCTATGGGCTACATGCTGGGGCAGAAGGACGATAGAGGCCAAGAACGAGCTATCTATTACCTCAATAAAAGGTTCAGCAGCAGTGAGCACAAGTACACTCTGATCGAAAAGACGTGTTGTGCTTTAGCATGGGCTTCCATGAGGTTACAGCATTACCTCCATGGTCACACAACCCATCTTATATCCCGCGTGGATCCTCTCAAGTACGTGTTCAACAAACCCATGTTAAATTGTCGGCTGTCCAAATGACAGTTGATCCTACAACAATTTGACATCATATATGTGACTCAAAAGTCCATCAAAGGTCAAGGAATCGCGGATCAACTGGCCGCCGCACCTTCAGGGGATTTCAAACCCTTAGAAACATATTTTCCTAATGAAGGAGTAATGACAGTACAGCAACACCATCAGTACGATACGCGCCAATCATAGAAGATGTATTTTGATGGAGCTGTTAATATGGAAGGTTCTGGAGCTGGAACAGTTCTAGTATCTGATATGGGCGAGCAGTATCCCGTCGCCGTCAAATTACAGTTTGACAGCACCAATAATATGGCTGAGTATGAAGGCTGTCTCATGGGGCTAAAACTTGCCCATTCAATGGGCATCAGACGGTTAACTGTCCTTGGAGATTCAGAGTTGGTAATCCGACAGTCCACCGGAATCTATCAAACCAAGGAACTACATTTGCTGCCTTACCATCGGCAGGTTTTAAAGATGGCTTTGGAGTTCGAAGAAATCTCCTTTCTACATGTTCCTCGTAATAGGAATGACTTTGCGAACGCATTAGCAACTTTGGCCTCCTTAGTTCATATATTAGACAAGGAGCAATTGCCAAGCGTCACAATTTCTCTGAACAAGGCCCCAGCCTACGGGAATTATGTTGGAGAAGTATCGGATGAGCTACCTCCCATCCCACAGCCTTGGTATCAGCATACCAAGGAATATCTGCGAGATGGATCTACACCCGCTGAGGCGAGCCCGACCGAGAAAAGGCGGATCCATCGACTTGCAATGAAATTCTACCTGAGTGGAGATGCGCTTTACAAAAGAGATGCAGGATTAGGCCTCCTCCGGTGTTTAGACAAAGATCAAGCCCAAAGGCTCATGAATGAAATCCATGGCGGAGTCTGTGGCCCCCACATGAGTGGCCCCCTCCTTGTCAAGAAAATCCTCAGAACATGACAGTATTGGCTATCTCTCAAAGCTGATTGCCATGACCACGTCAAAAGATGATATCAGTGCCAGATTCATGAGAATGCTATACACGCCCCTCCACGGGAACTCCACAATATGAGTTCACCTTGGCCCTTCTCAATGTGGGGAATGGACGTTATCGGGCCCATTGAACCTAAAGCTAGGAATGGACATCGGTTTATATTCACCATGATCGACTACTTCACCAAGTGGGTAGAGGCAGCCTCCTTCCCCAGGTCACTAAAGAAGTCATCATTGCTTTCATCAGAAACAATGTTGTTTGTCGTTATGGGCAACCAGAGGTGATTGTGTCAGACAATGCCAAAAACCTCAACAATAAGATAATGGAGGAATTGTGCAGTAAATTCCACATCAAACATCTCAACTCAGTCATCTATCATCCAAAGATGAACGCTGCTGTTGAAGCGGCTAACAAAAACATCAAGAAGATTATGCTAAAGATGTCCGCCAACCACAAAGATTGGCCTGATGTATTGCCTCTGACTCTGTTAGCCTACAGAACATCCATGCGTACTTCAACTGGGGCAACCCCCTACGCACTAACCTATGGGATGGAAGCAGTGCTCCTCATAGAAGTTGAGATGGAATCTCTCAGAGTGTTAATAGACGCTCAGCTGGACGAAGATCAATGGGTACAAGACATGTATCACCAATTGTCTCTAATAGACGAAAGGCGAACCGCGGCTATCTTCCATGGTCAGTTATATCAGCAAAGGATCGCCCGATCCTACAACAAAAAGTTCGGCTACGACAATTTAAACAATATGACTTGGTTTTGAAGAAAATCCTGGACAACCAAGATCAATCTAAGGGAAAATTCGCTCATAACTGGGAAGGCCCGTTTATTGTCAAAGAAGTATTGACGGGAGGCGCTCTCAGATTACAAGAAATGGACGGTGATGAATTTCCACAACTCATCAACTCAGACGCCATGAAACGGTACTATGTCTAAAGTAACTCGCAAACACTCTGGTGTCAAACCATCAGATCACCAGTCATTCCGATTTTTTAACCCTTTACCACATACAACTTTTCTGCACTTTGCCCCTCAGGGAAACATACTTTTCAAGCCAGCAGCCTGGCTTTCCTTTGCGCTCATACAACTTAGGTCATCCCACCGTGGATCGAACCTCTTACGTTTACAGGTTGGCTACCCATACCTGGGATCAAACTTTTCCTCTGCAGTTTATCCTCAACTTAGGATTAAACTTTCTCATCCCCGCACTCTGACCTGCACATGGGATTACGCTTTCTTTTCTCGCCCTGAGGGGCGAACTACGTCGACCTAATCTCCTCTTCAATAGGAGTACGTATGCAACCATTTCTTATGGCCCGGTCGCAATAAAACAAAAACAACAAAAACATTTCTACCCTTCTCACCTCACAAAAAACAACAAAAATATTCCTACACCATTTCTGCCACATACAGCGTTGAACCTTTTACACCAGGTTCAAACTACGCAGACCTGATCTCCTCTTCAATAGGAGTACGTAGGTAGCCATTCATGGTGCGGTCTCACCCCCTACCAAAACGCAAACCCTTGTCAGTTGGTACTGGGATCAAACATCAATCCACTACGTTTCATTCAGCTTCAGACCAAAGGGATGGAATTACCCAACCTCTCCTCCCAAATAGGAGATTCGGCGACCATCTAAGCTGCGGTCATACCTTGAAGAGTAACGCCAATCCATAAAAGATGGAATTAACTAGGCTTCTCCTAAATAGAAGTATTGGCGACCATCTGTTGTGCGGTCAATCTCAGAGAGGAAAGTCACACTCCTCTCCACATTTCCATACAGAAACCAGTCCCAAGACACCAAAAGATGGCAGGGATACACAGATCGATGATCCATTCTGAACTATCCAGAGACAACTCAATGTCCATCCACCCAGGAGGAATTCAGAATACATCAAGATCACAAGCCCTGAAGCAGCAGGCAAAATATCAAACAGATAGCAAGGTGTATCTAAAAGGGAAGTGATCCAAAAATATATTTCCCTGTCATATATAATGCTGTTTGATATACATTATGTAAACTGTACATGACAATATGGCTAAGCTAGTCTGTGCAGGTAAGTACAAGCTAATCTATGAGTCAGGATACACGCGAGCTAGCAAGCCCAACATAGCATCCCTCTCAGAAGAAGGAGGTAAAGCTGTGGTCTCTTGTATGAGAGTATCCACACGACCCAATAGATCAGAAGCCGTCTGCATGATGACCATATGCTCATCAATATATGCACTCATCTCTGCGATTATGTCAGTGGTAAGGGACCTCGCTGCAGTACTGTCTGTGACGACTACATCCCGGGCAAATATGGCACTATCCCGCTCAACTATTACTGCATCTCTGACTAATCTGGCCTCATCCCGCTCTACAATAACGGCATCCCTACGAGCTAAGGCCTCATCTCTCTCCAACAGAGCGGCCTCCCTCACATCCAGAGCAGTCGACATTATAGATCGAACCTGATCTCTCTCAAAGGTCATCAGCTGAAGACTCTACTCTAAGTACTATGCCGAGTGCTGAATCGCAACAGTGCTGGTACTAGGAGAATCCGGAAGAAATGCTGGCAACCCAGCAGCGAGCTCTTCCTCGAAGTGGGTATCAATGTCCTCCACAGGCTCCACACCCTCTGCGTTGCTATCCAGTACTGCAGATACTGCTGCAGCCGATAAAACCTCCGTCTCCATCCAGGCAGAATACTCTGCGGAATAACCTGGACTGCTCACTGAAAAAGTAGCTCCCTCACGATGGTCCCAACAAGCGTATACACGAGATCGGTCCTCGGCTGAGAGGTATCGGGCAGCTGAACGCTGACCTGTCGCCCCTGTGAAAGGATCAAAATCCTGAAACTGGTCGAACTGCGACATCACGGCCAATGGGTGATAAGTAGTCACACCCCTCAAGCCGACCAGAGGGAGGAAATCCATGCCCGGAGCATGAGTAATAAAGTTGTATGGTGAGCTAAGCCCCGAGCACAGCAATATGCTAAATGGGTCTCTGATGTCTGCCAAAAATACGGACCAGGACTGAGCATCTATACACTCCGATGGCTGAAAAGGAGTATGACATGGACACATCATGAGTAAACCAATATCCATGCCGCCTAAGGGTACCAATCGGTCTCAAGTGTGACATGAACCACACATACAGAAGGACTGAGCTCCCAGTAAACACTCCTGATGGATAAGTACTGCAGTAGGATGCTGATCGTAGAGTCTCTGCCAAGATCATAGGCACAACGGTATGACCCTCCCTAGAGCTCTCACGGCCATGATAACACCTATATCTATCTCATTTATATACCGCGACATGAACACATGATAGTACACATAACATCAGTACGTCAACTCTGGCTAGACGCCAATGATCCTCCGGTGCGGTGAAATCCCCGGAATGTCGTGAGTAACTGTCCTCTAAGCCAAATCTGTCGTACAAAAAATGCTGAGAGATCACATGGTCAGATGTCAGCTCATCCTGCACTACTCTGCGCCTCAATCCTGTGAGAGTCATGAATCGTCTACTCATGTCTCCCAGAGCCATATGCACGCAAGGTCTGTCCAAGGGCAGCATCGTCAAACGTGCATACTCCTCCAGAGTAGGAGTCAACTCATGGGTGCCAAAGTGGAATACCTGCCTGTCAGGTCGCCAATGCTCTAGCATCCCATCTACGAATCCTGCAGGAACCTGAAATGCCAAAAGAGTCATGGTATGCTGCAGTAACATATCTATGGTCACCTTGTCTGGTGGTGACATACTATCATACCACGATCGCATACCCGGTGCCGCCATTGTCGGTGGGGTATGATCTATACGGCTAACTATCGAAGAAGACATCTGTGAGGGCCGTGTCGTAAGACCATCCAGGGGTCAATGCCGAATATCTCTGGACATACATACATATGCATAACATGATACATGCATAACAGATAATGGATGATAATATGATATAGGGAATGGAAAAGATTGTGCATACATTCCTAAGTATATCATCATCTAATACAACAGCTCTGTACAACTACAAATATAGGGAAATGGGTCACAGACGCCCTACTACTAACAGAGGCCTATCAAAAGATATAGCAAGAATGGGGAACAGCCACCCAATATCTAACAGAGGCCTATCAAAAGATATAACGAGAATACATCAGAAGAAGATAATGGTGTCGATATCCACATCATCAATCCTGTCCACCTGATGTAACTCCTCCTGAGTCACTGGATCTCTATCAATAGGGATGTCAAGCCTATAAAGAGGATCTGCGCCAGCGAAACCAAATAGGTCGTCCGAGGGGCCAGCGCCTGAGCTGGAAACAACAAATGACTCCGCCTCTGCTGGATCTCTGCCCAAATACCGAATAAATATGTGTCTGGTCCAATTGACGGGTTAAGTTATCAATCTGGGTCACATGAGTCGGATCTCGGATACAAGCTATCCAATCCGTCATCATTAAGGATCCAGGATCCAGGAACCATGTCCCCCATAAACTGTGTGGCGCGAGACTGGGCTCCAATAGTACGAGGAAGCCACCAACGCTGGAATATCTCCTGAGTACATGGACCCTCTAATAAAGCAAATTCGTCAACACCCAACAACGGGATATCAATGGCGGGTGACTGCAATATAGGCCAGTGACGCCTGACAGGAGGTAAGATCGGTATACGAATCTCCCCTGTGGTGCTCCTGATAGCACGCTCTCCTAGATAGAGCTCCCAACCGCCATCTGTGAAGAGTGGAACTCTCCTGGTGGAAATTAACTACTCGACCCCAGTCGGGTATCCATCCTCAAAACCCACTGTCAAGTGTTCCCCAGAATAGGGAAGCCAGGTGATGGTGTCGGCCGTCAGCAACTCCAGCTACATACGGCAATGAGTGAATCCCTTCGCTACAGGGACCTCGGACAGAATCGAATGATGCCATCTTCGTCCTCGTGGATAGGTATCTAAACCTAACACACTCACGGGGACGCAAACAGGGAAGCCTCTCATAGGCCCAAAACTGCCAACACAATGGCAAGACATCTGCTATCAGTAAACACTCTTAACCTATAAATGGGAAAAGACAAGAGAAATACTCACCAGCAGAAACGGATAAAATTCTAGCCAAGCCTCGGTCAAACCCTGTGAGCGCATATGCATGCCCCGGAGGAAATAGGCAAAGGTATAGGAGCCCCAATCGTACTCTCCAATACGGTCCACGTCACGCGTAGCACTGACCAAAGAAAAAGATACCGTGGAAGAGTTATCTGCTATGAAACAGCCTCGAATGATCATCAGGAACAATCGCCGCAGAACGCGATCCCTGGTCCTGACATCATCAGGCATGGGCTCACTCAATAGTCCGCTCACAGCATCCACACTCAAAGGACCTGAACGGATGGTCCTGCCTGTGAGCGCCGCCGCCGGAACTCCTAACAAGGATCTGACGGCAGTAGGGGTAATATTCGCCATGCAAGGCACTGGCTCCCCTCCAAACTCCACACCGGTGATAAATCGCCAATCCATTGGCGTCATCATCACCTCGTAATCCAGCAGGTGGAGTGACTGAGTCTGGTGAAACCACCGCTCAGACAATGCCCTGAGGTAACCCCAGGGACAATGACAGGGAAGGATGGAGAAGAATGCCCCAAATACCCACTCATGCACTACTGCTCTATAATCAGGATGAAGCGCCTGGAACATGGAGTGGATGCTAAACCAGTTCCCTCGAGGCTGTGTAAAACCTGGAACCTGCATGAAATGCAAATCTATGTCATAACCTTTTAATCCTCATCAATAGGAAAGAAGGAAAAAGCAAAGTCTAACGCCATACCTCGTTAGCATGTAAGTACATCGATGGATGTCTGCCCAAATCACCCAGCAACTCTGGGTTCGCCACCTGAATGCTCGAAAGCTCCCTACGAGGGACAGATGCAGTAGGATCGGGGTCCTCAATATCCACCCCCTCGTCCTCAACGTCCGGAACATCTGCCTGGACAAGACGGATCACAACCTTCACCAACCGACGAGGTTGTCTGATAGAACGGGGACGAGGCACTTCAGAAGCCCTCCGCCGTACGCCAGAAGTTGTCCTTAGGAACTGCTCGGCTGATCCGGATCCATAATATCTGAAAAATAAGTCTCCAAATCACCTCAAAAAGGGTGTGGTATTTCCTTACCTGGAGCTTTCTCTAATGCATTTATGATTATATGCATGCATGCATTTACTTTAACAAGCAATAGAGTTAAAATGCATGACTACCCAATGCCTACCTTTTGAAAAATTTTGCCATAATCCCCTTTGAAAATAGGACTATCCACATGCACTCAGGCATGTTTAGGTGGCCATTCAGTAGCACACCTGCCCCAAAGTCATATACACAATATATGGATTAAAAATCAAAAGTATCATGCATAAGGCCAACCTCAATGCTAGGAGTACTTTGCCTTTCTACCTTTTGCTCATTGGACCTCAAATAGGACAAAAAATAGCAGAAAAAGGTGCCAATTTGATTGTCTCAAAAGTTAAATTTTTTTCACATCATTATGTTCAGCATGGTTTAATACTAACATTTATTATGTTGAATATTTTTTATCAAGTCATTTGTGCATACATAACCACTACTATGTGTTTAGATGCATTTCGTGCGATAACTCACAATCTAACGGACAGAAACTAAAAAAAATACAGGCATACGTTACCAGGATAGTGTGGAACACTTGCACGGTGACAGAATTTGCAGAAAGCAGCCCGAACTCAATAGATCTGAAGATGGCTCGCTGTTTTCTCTAGGCGAAACAAGTTGAAAGTGACTTATGAATGCTGCTCCGCAGGCCTATCTGCGGCTGCAGCAGGTACACCTGCTGTGATAACCCGAGATTTCGAATAATCAAAAATTTGCGAATTAATTTTTTTTTAATTAATATCAATATTAATTATCATTTATGTGACAAGTATCGGTGATACGTGAATCGAGAAAGTCAATTTGTGTATTGACTAATAAAATTAGAGTAGAGTTGTGCTTAACAGCTTTAGAAATCCTAACCCTAATTTCTGGATAGGGATTCGATAGAAAATATGATTAAAATAATTATTTTAACGAGTTCGTGTTTGTTATGTATAGAATTTTTGATCAATGATTGATCGGATAAGGTTTAAAATTAATAAAACCTAATAAGAGATTAGAAACTCTAATCTCAGGATCAGAAACTCTAACGTACTGTTGAAAACCCTAATTGAAAGCCGGGAAACCCTAATTTTTAAATTCGAGAATCCTAAACCCTAAATTAGGAAACCCTAATCCTAATTGGCAAGCCTAATGTGTGTATTAAACTTAAATATGATTAGAAAACCCTAATTATATTTTAGTTATATTAATTTCTATTTTACAAACCCTAATTGTAATTTAGAAAAATTATTTTTCTAATTAAAAGCCTAATTCGTGGGTTATAAACCCTAATGACCATTTTGACCCTAATTACTAAATTAAGCAATTTTAATTAGGAATATTAATCCTAATTAGCAAGATTGAATTTTATGATTAGGAAATATTAATATAATTATCGAATCCTAATTGTAATTTGGAATTATTAATTTTTTATTTTGGAAATCGAAATTTGAAAATTTTGAAAATTAAATTGCAAATCTAAAGGGTTTAAACCCTAAACCTTAAAGGGTCCAAACCCTAAGCCCAAATCCAAATCCTAAACCCTAAGGATTTGTGCATTGGACAAGATTGACATTAAATTTATTTTATAAATGACTAAAATACTCTTTTTGGATTTTTATTTAGCTAACTTGTGAAATTGGACAATACCTTTAGTGGTTGAACCACTTTGTTGACTTGGAGAGACTCCAATCTCAGCCTCCCAGTCGAATTTATCAAGATCTAGCAACATATAAGCAATATATATAGGATTCAAGAGAGAGAAAAGTCACAAAAATTGCCATCTTGCTCATTTTCTCTCACCAACTCTCTCTCTCTCCTAAAGCTCCGAAAATAGCTAGTATATCAGTCCTAGAATCATTCCTTGATCAACCAATATCAGATTAGGAAGATCAAGATCAAGATTTAGAACAAAGAGGTATAAACCCTAGTTTACTTTTGATCTTGTATGCTTGGGAAATTTTTTTTGTTTTTGTGTTTTATAAGTGATATATAATGTTTTTAGTTGATCTATGATGATCCATGATGGATCCATAGCATCAAAGTTGGTAAAAATCTAAGTTTTTCAAAACTGTCCAAGAACGAATTTTGTGGTCTGACAAGCTAATGTCAGGCGCCACAGATTCTTGTTCGTTTGTTGTTTTTGATGTTTTATGTTTTGTATTGGTAGCCTGGTATGTCGTCTTTCATCTGAAAGTGGTTGTATAGTCATCAGATGTCTAGATCATGAGTTATTAACGGTCAAAGACCGTTGACCGACGTTGACCAGCTGTAAATCTGGGTAACCCAGAACATGTAAAAGCGAGTCTGACAAGCTTTTGTAATGAGTATATCTCTCGAATTGTAAGTGTTGTATTGTGTTTGTTGTATGAATATTGTAGCTGGTAATATGGACTGAACATATATGCCTTAAAATTCCTTAGATCATCAACATATCGAACGAATCAGGTGGTCAAACCTAGTCATTTGGTCACGGACACAGTTTCTGGAGACTGTAAAGAACGAATTTTCTGACAGCCGTTGACCGGCTTATAAATTGTGATGATGTTGTTTTTAGACTAAGTTATTGTTATGTACTTATTCCTTGTCATGTATACTACCATTTTGAACCTTTAGATCACATGAAACATGAACAGAACCTAACGTAAAATGAGCTTGAAAGTGGCTGCTCGATTTTCTGGGTTTCTGGAGAAACCCAGATTGGGTCTGACAGCTTCTTTGGAAGCCCAGATCTCTTTGATGTGTTGTTATATAACCAAATTGATTATTGTTAACGGTAGTATTACATGTATACTACGATTTTAAAGTTCAAGTTAGCCGATAAACGACTTTAAACTGTGATTAAAATTCAGTCAAAGTAAGGGTGTCGAACACTGAGATTGTCAGTATTCTTGAGCCAAGAACACCTAAGGCTACAGACAAATGTCGCTAAAGGCTTTAGCGACGGTTCCTATTTATTTATTTTCTGAATTTTCGAAAAATTATTTAAAATTAGAAATAAATTCTAAAAATTGCCAAAAATGATTTTAAAAATTATTTTAAATTAGGAAAAATAATTTCTGACCAATTAGAATATTTTTCTTTAATATTTATAATTATTTAAATATTAAAAATATTTAATTTATTTAATTAGTGTATTAAATAAATTAGTGAAAAATGATTTAATATTATGAAAAATTATTTTAAATAAGAATAATGTATTTAAAAATATTTTAAGTTATAAAATGTGACTTTTAATATTTTTAGAGAATTTTTATTAATAATTTAATATTAGTGATATTATATTTATTTAATTATGAAATTAAATAAATAAGATAAAAATAATTTTATAGATTTAAAAAATCATTTTAAATAAGAACAAAGTGTTAGAAAATATTTTAAATTATAAAATATAATTTTCAATATTTTTGGAGAATTCTCATTAAAAAATGAATATTAATGATATTAGATTATTTATTTATTAAATTAAATAAATGAATTAAAAATGATTTTATTGATTTAAAAATCATTTAAAAATGAGAAAAATGATTTAAAAGTATTTTAAGTTATAATTAATGACTTTTAATATTTTGATAATAATTTCATTAATATTTAAATATTAATGGTGATGATTTAAAAATGAGTTTAATTACTTTAAAAATCATTTGAGTAGAATATTTATGATTTAAAAATATTTTAAGTTATTAATAATAACTTTAATATTTTGACAAGTATGTTATTAATATTTTTATATTATTAAATATTAATAATGATAAGATTATTTGATAATTAAATCATTTAAAAATGATTTAAGTGTTTGAAAAATTATTATAAATTATAATAATTGTTTATAAATTATTAAGAGCTTCCGAAAAATATTATAAATGATATTTAACTTATCTAAAATAATATTGAAGCTTAGAGACCAAGTTTAATTAACAATTTATGTGCTAATTTTAGGATAGGGTGACCAGAACATCGAAAATAGACCGAAGTTCAACCAGACCAAAATAGTTAAACTTGATAAGTGTTTATATAGGTTATAAACGTTAATGTGGCTATGTGGTAATGTGTCTAGTAAAAATTTGACTGTAAAATACAGTGTTACGTGTTATAAATGTTTGTGCTAATTGTGAGACCGACATTGCTGATTATAGGTCTTACGAACGCAGTTAATTATATTGTGTAGCTGTAATCAACGCGAAAGGCAAGTTTCCTAACTCAACCTTGAGTTATATTCATTCAATTATTTTAATGGTTAATTATTGATAATTATACCATGTTCAGGGAATTTATTGTTGATTATTCGCAGTTAGTGCATGATTAAAATTCAAATTGAATTACTGGTTCGGAAAATATATATTCGTAGAATTACTATTGTTGGATATTTATATCTGCAAAAACTAATATTGACAGTACAGATAATTCCTGTTTATTGTCAAATTATATTGAGAAATGTCTTAGCTAATTATACTGGCTAGACGAACAATTGTTAGAACTTTATAAATACGAGAAGAGAAATCAATTGTTATTGATAGATCGATGCCAATTGTTTCGGCTAGATCGATAAGTAGATAGAATTTGAAATCACAGTACTTCGTTGTTAAATCAAAATCTTGATTCTGAGACTGAGAAGGACAACCTTTTATATAAAGGGAACATTTTAGGTCGTATATTCGACCATTGCGCGCTGTTAAGTATTATGCATAATATAGGGTACAATGAGTTGGCCGGCTCTAAGTACTTGCAGAGGTGTATGATTTAATCTTTATGGTTATCTGATACTCCTGCGTATGTATCAAAGTAAATCTTTGGTAGGTACCCGAGAAAAATAAGTTCCAGATCTAGTGTGATCACTCAGCATAAATCTGAAAAACTTTTCACTTTGCTATTTCGTAGAATTAATTCTTGATTATTCATTGAATATCGTAGAGAATCTTGAAAGCGTTACACTCTTTCATTATCAGATTATTGTTGTGGAGAATGTTAGAGCAATTGATATTGATTTCTATACCTTTATTGTATATCTTAACTTGCGGGGCAAACTTGTTGCTATAAATAAAACTTTTCAGCTAGGGACGAAGTTGCAGAAGGTGCTGCTAAGAAGAACAAGGGAAAAGGCATAGTTATAAATTAGTTATGATGAACAATATTATTATGTTATATTGTATTGTAAACCCTTTTTGTATATCTAAAGGGGTATTTCTGTAATGTTAAGGTTAGTGGACCTGGGACTTATGTATTAACAATATAGGTTAATGACTTATGTAATCCTATTTATATATGAATGGGTAGTTAATTGGTATTATATTATGGATCGTGAACACCAAACTCGGGGGGTCAGGTAACCCGAATTTGGGGGTGTCACAGGTTGGTATCAGAGCTGTAGTGACCAAGGTGTCACCAGTTAGTAGAAGAGCTGTAGGTTATAAACTTTAAGTGGGGTCGGGGAAAACCCTAAGATTATAACCATACGCGAGATAGAGAAAACTCATTTAGAGTTCTAAGTGAGGGATTGTCGGAGTGCAACAATAGTAAGATATGTGGACACATAGTGTGAGAATTTTGTACTGGTGAAGTACTAATCAAGTTATTCAAATTGATTGTAAGATGTCTGGAGAAGGTGAAATTAGTGCGAAGATGCTAGCGGCTGTTGCACCGGTATCAGAAGTCGAGGTGCCAGCGCAAAGCGAATCAGTGGAGAAGGTGGGAGAAGATGAACCCATGGTTAATCTCGGGAGTGATCATGATGATTATCCCGAGATGTATCTGAGTGGAGATGAGGAGGCAGAGTCTAAGCCAGCTAAGGTGGATTTAAAGAATAAGACTAAAGTTGAAGAACAAGATCAGTTATATGTAGAAGTCCAAGAACTCCGAAGTAAAGTGTTTCTTCTAGAGGAGTTGTGGAAGACGGAGCGAGCATTACGCGAAATAACTGAACGAAACGAGCTGAAGGCGCAGGTAGACAGAATGAAGGCTGAAGGTGGTGGATCATCAGAAGGAACCAGCAAGAAAGACAAGAAGAAGAGAAAGAGGGAAAAAGACAGCCCTAAATCTGAAAAATCAAGCTTGAAGAAGAAGCAAGCCTGTATCAAGTGTGGAAAGACTCACGCAGGAGAATGCATGATGTGGAAGAATGTGTGCTTTAACTGCAAGCAGGAAGGACATATTTCTCTGCATTGTCCTAAGCCGAGTTTGAGGAAGTGTTTTTCATGTGGGCAGACGGGTCACGGATTCAGCAAGTGTCCCATCAAGAAGAAGACTGGTGAAGGGAGTGGTCGGTAGATAACTTAGATATATGTAATAGTATCTTTTGGGTAGAAGTCTATGATATTAAGTGTTGTAATATCGAGAATGATGTGTAAGCATATGTAAATATATATATATATATATATATATATATATATATATATATATATATATATATATATATATATGTTTGTATGAATGAAATCCTTATTTTCTATATGAATATAAGATTAGGATTAATTTATTTATTCCTAAAACTCATACTTATGGTATGTTTGACGAACTGGTAATAACTGTGTGTGAATGGAGAATAACAACTTTTTGTGTAAAGTTTTGTTGCTAATCCTGATATAATTTAAAAAGGAATAGTAATGTGTTAAGTACTATATGTACTATGTGCTATTTGAATAAATATGTAATTATATGAGAATTATTTTTGAATTCT
This sequence comes from Panax notoginseng, assembly GCA_016801055.1. Taxonomy (NCBI): domain Eukaryota; kingdom Viridiplantae; phylum Streptophyta; class Magnoliopsida; order Apiales; family Araliaceae; genus Panax; species Panax notoginseng. Next base: position 155,384,598 of record CM029022.1, on the reverse strand, counting down.
TATTGTGTTAAGAATTTGTGTAGAGAAAGAGAATTAATATAAGATTTTTATCAGATCATGCCGCCTAGACGACAAAATCGAAATCAAAGGGAAGAGCAGTCAGTGAATAATGAAGGAGGTCAAGTTGACCCAATGCAGAATTTTGCAGATATGATAGCCGAAGCTATGGAAAATAGGGCTCCAGCAAGAGGGAGAGCGAGAAATCAGCCAGCTGATAGATTGGCTAACTTCAAGGATTTTAAAGCGGTAGGACCGCCTGAGTTCAAACGGACCACAGATCCTATTGAAGCCCAAACTTGGGTGAAGGAGATGGAGAAAGCATTCGTTATCGCCAGAGTAGCGGAGGAACAAAAGACGGCTTTTGCAACTTATCTGATGAAGGGAAAAGCAAATTACTGGTGGGAGACGAACCAAGTGAGAGCTGGTACAGAGGTGGTTTTGTGGACAAGATTCAAGGAGATGTTCTTTGAGAACTACTTCTCACCAAATATACAATCCAGAATGGAAGTCAAGTTTCTAGAACTAAAGCAGGAGAATATGTTTGTTTCTGAATATGCTGTTAAATTCAACGAATTAGCAAGATTTGCACCTCATCAGGTGGACACAGAAGCAAGAAAGGCGCGAAGATTTGAGAACGGACTGAAGCTGGGGATATTCAACAAGGTAGCAGTATTACAGATCAATACGTTCGCGGCATTGATGGAGAAAGCGTTAATTGCTGAAGGAGGGAGCGAAGCTGCGTCTCGATTTCATCAAGAGAAGAAGAAGAAGACCAATGATGGGGGAAGCAGTGGAGGTAGTAACTTGAATAAAAGGAAATGGAGTGAGAGTACCCAATCAGGAGGCAAGACAGAAGATAATAGGAAAGGAAGGGAGCCATGTGCGAATTGTGGGAAGAACCATGCTGGAGTTTTCCTGAAGAAGAAGGGAGTTTGCTATAACTGCGGAAAAGAGGGGCATATGTCACCTAATTGCCCCAGTCCGAAGAAAATTCAAGGTTGCTTTGGATGCGGATCGACTGATCATTTGGTTCGGAACTGTCCGAAGAAGAATGCAGAAAAGGAAAGTGGCAACAAGGGACCCAGTGGCGGAACCTTGGCAACTCGAGGACCTGCACAGCCAGGAAGACCAACTGCCCGTACATTCAACATGATGGCGCAGGACACTGGGGCTACTCAGGAGGCGGCAGTAGGTAATGATTTCGTTTAGAATTTAATTACGCGAGTAATATGAGTTAGCTATTTCTATGAACTGTTTTCTTTTAAAGATTCAAGTCACAGGTTAGAATTTGAGACACAAATGAATATTGGGTTGATAAAAATGAATTGATGATACAACTTTAAAAGATTATAGAGAATAAGAAAGCGGTGATTCCGAGGACGGAATCCTTTTAAGGAGGGGTGAATGTGATAACCCGAGATTTCGAATAATCAAAAATTTGCGAATAATTTTATTTTTTTAATTAATATCAATATTAATTATCATTTATGTGACAAGTATCGGTGATACGTGTATCGAGAAAGTCAATTTGTGTATTGACTAATAAAATTAGAGTAGAGTTGTGCTTAACAGCTTTAGAAACCCTAACCCTAATTTCTGGATAGGGATTTGATAGAAAATATAATTAAAATAATTATTTTAACGAGTTTGTGTTTGTAATGTATAGAATTTTTGATCAATGATTGATCGGATAATTAGAAACTCTAATCTCAGGATTAGAAACTCTAACGTACCGTTGGAAAACCTAATCAAAAGCCGGGAAACCCTAATTTTAAATTCAGGAATCCTAAACCCTAAATTAGAAAACCCTAATCCTAATTGGCAATCCTAATGTGTGTATTAAACTTAAATATGATTAGAAAATCCTAATTATATTTTAGTTATATTAATTTCTATTTTACAAACCCTAATTGTAATTTAGAAAAATTATTTTTCTAATTAAAACTCTAATTCGTGGGTTATAAACCCTAATGTCCATTTTGACCTTAATTGCTAAATTAAGCAATTTTAATTAGAAATATTAATCCTAATTAGCAAGACTGAATTTTATAATTAGGAAATATTAATATAATTATCGAATACTAATTGTAATTTGAAATTATTAATTTTCTATTTTGGAAACCGAAATTTGAAAATTTTGTAAATTAAATTGCAAATCTAAAAGGTCCAAACCCTAAACCCTAAAGAGTCCAAACCCTAAACCCTAAGGATTTGTGCATTGGACAAGATTGCCATTAAATTTATTTTATAAATGACTAAAATACTCTTTTTGAATTTTTATTTAGCTAACTTGTGAAATTGGACAATACCTTTAGTGGTTGAACCACTTTGTTGACTTGGAGAGACTCCAATCTCAGCCTCCCAGCCGAATTTATCAAGATTTAGCAACATATAAGCAATATATATAGGATTCAAGAGAGAGAAAAGTCACAAAAATTGCCATCTTGCTCATTTGCTCTCACCAACTCTCTCTCTCTCCTAAAGCTCCGAAAATAGCTATTATATCAGTCCTAGAATCATTCCTTGATCAACCAATATCAGATTAGGAAGATCAAGATCAAGATTTAGAACAAAGAGGTATAAACCCTAGTTTACTTTTGATCTTGTATGCTTGGGAAATTTTTTTTGTTTTTGTGTTTTATAAGTGATATATAATGTTTTTAGTTGATCTATGATGATCCATGATGGATCCATAGCATCAAAGTTGGTAAAAATCTAAGTTTTTCAAAACTGTCCAAGAACGAATTTTGTGGTCTGACAAGCTAATGTCAGGCGCCACAGATTCTTGTTTGTTTGTTGTTTTTGATGTTTTATGTTTTGTATTGGTAGCCTGGTATGTCGTCTTTCATCTGAAAGTGGTTGTATAGTCATCAGATGTCTAGATCATGAGTTATTAACGGTCAAAGACCGTTGACCGACGTTGACCAGCTGTAAATCTGGGTAACCCAGAACATGTAAAAGCGAGTCTGACAAGCTTTTGTAATGAGTATATCTCTCGAATTGTAAGTGTTGTATTGTGTTTGTTGTATGAATATTGTAGCTGGTAATATGGACTGAACATATATGCCTTAAAATTCCTTAGATCATCAACATATCGAACGAATCAGGTGGTCAAACCTAGTCATTTGGTCACGGACACAGTTTCTGGAGACTGTAAAGAACGAATTTTCTGACAGCCGTTGACCGGCTTATAAATTGTGATGATGTTGTTTTTAGACTAAGTTATTGTTATGTACTTATTCCTTGTCATGTATACTACCATTTTGAACCTTTAGATCACATGAAACATGAACAGAACCTAACGTAAAATGAGCTTGAAAGTGGCTGCTCGATTTTCTAGGTTTCTGGAGAAACCCAGATTGGGTCTGACAGCTTCTTTGGAAGCCCAGATCTCTTTGATGTGTTGTTATATAACCAAATTGATTATTGTTAACGGTAGTATTACATGTATACTACGATTTTAAAGTTCAAGTTAGCCGATAAACGACTTTAAACTGTGATTAAAATTCAGTCAAAGTAAGGGTGTCGAACACTGAGATTGTCAGTATTCTTGAGCCAAGAACACCTAAGGCTACAGACAAATGTCGCTAAAGGCTTTAGCGACGGTTCCTATTTATTTATTTTCTGAATTTTCGAAAAATTATTTAAAATTAGAAATAAATTCTAAAAATTGCCAAAAATGATTTTAAAAATTATTTTAAATTAGGAAAAATAATTTCTGACCAATTAGAATATTTTTCTTTAATATTTATAATTATTTAAATATTAAAAATATTTAATTTATTTAATTAGTGTATTAAATAAATTAGTGAAAAATGATTTAATATTATGAAAAATTATTTTAAATAAGAATAATGTATTTAAAAATATTTTAAGTTATAAAATGTGACTTTTAATATTTTTAGAGAATTTTTATTAATAATTTAATATTAGTGATATTATATTTATTTAATTATGAAATTAAATAAATAAGATAAAAATAATTTTATAGATTTAAAAAATCATTTTAAATAAGAACAAAGTGTTAGAAAATATTTTAAATTATAAAATATAATTTTCAATATTTTTGGAGAATTCTCATTAAAAAATGAATATTAATGATATTAGATTATTTATTTATTAAATTAAATAAATGAATTAAAAATGATTTTATTGATTTAAAAATCATTCAAAAATGAGAAAAATGATTTAAAAGTATTTTAAGTTATAATTAATGACTTTTAATATTTTGATAATAATTTCATTAATATTTAAATATTAATGGTGATGATTTAAAAATGAGTTTAATTACTTTAAAAATCATTTGAGTACAATATTGATTATTTAAAAATATTTTAAGTTATTAATAATAACTTTAATATTTTTACAAGTATGTTATTAATATTTTTATATTATTAAATATTAATAATGATAAGATTATTTGATAATTAAATCATTTAAAAATGATTTAAGTGTTTGAAATTTTTTTATAAATTATTAAAAGCTTCCGAAAAATATTATAAATGATATTTGACTTTTCTAAAATAATATTGAAGCTTAGAGACCAAGTTTAATTGACAATTAATGTGTTAATTGTCGGATAGGGTGACCAGAACACCGAAAATAGACCGAAGTCCAACCAGACCAAAATAGTTAGACTTGATAAGTGTTTATATAGGTTATAAACGCTAATGTGGCTATGTGGTAATGTGTCTAAGAGAAGTTTGACTGTAAAATACAGTGTTACGTGTTATAAATGTTTGTGCTAATTGTGAGACCGACATTGTTGATTATTCGCAGTTAGTGCATGATTAAAATTCAAATTGAATTACTGATTCGAAAAATATATATTCGTAGAATTACTGTTGTTGGATATTTATATCTACAGAAACTAATATTGACAGTACAGATAATTCCTGTTTATTGTCAAATTATATTGAGAAATATCTTAGCTAATTATACTGGCTAGACGAACAATTGTTAGAACTTGGTAAATACGAGAAGAGAAATCAATTGTTATTGATAGATCGATGCAAATTGTTTCGGCTAGATCGATAAGTAGATAGAATTTGAAATCACAGTATTTCGTTGTTATATCAAAATCTTGATTCTGAGACTGAGAAGGACAACCTTTTATATAAAGGGAACATTTTAGGTCGTATATTCGACCATTGCGCGCTGTTAAGTATTATGCATAATATAGGGTACAATGAGTTGGCCGGCTCTAAGTACTTGCAGAGGTGTATGATTTAATCTTTATGGTTATCTGATACTCCTGCGTATGTATCAAAGTAAATCTTTGGTAGGTACCCGAGAAAAATAAGTTCCAGATCTAGTGTGATCACTCAGCATAAATCTGAAAAACTTTCCACTTTGCTATTTCGTAGAATTAATTCTTGATTATTCATTGAATATCGTAGAGAATCTTGAAAGCGTTACACTCTTTCATTATCAGATTATTGTTGTGGAGAATGTTAGAGCAATTGATATTGATTTCTATACCTTTATTGTATATCTTAACTTGCGGGGCAAACTTGTTGCTCACCCTTGCTATAAATAAAACTTTTCAGCTAGGGACGAAGTTGCAGAAGGTGCTGCTAAGAAGAACAAGGGAAAAGGCATAGTTATAAATTATTTATTATGAACAATATTATTATGTTATATTGTATTGTAAACCCTTTTTGTATATCTAAAGGGGTATTTTTGTAATGTTAAGGTTAGTGGACCTGGGACTTATGTATTAACAATATATGTTAATGACTTATGTAATCCTATTTATATATGAATGGGTAGTTAATTGGTATTATATTATGGATCGTGAACACCAAACTCGGGGGTCAGGTAACCCGAATTTGGGGGTGTCACACCTGCAGCACCCCCATGTAGGTCCCATCCCTCCGGCTCGGTCCAGTCCGAGTTGCAAAGGAGGTCTTACAAATTAAAAAGGTCAAATCGAGAATAAAAACGCCACGCGATTGAGCAAAACTGTATACAATCCTGGTCTTCTCTGATGAGACTTTGAATCGGTACATCACACATTGGTATTCGCCCACACACAGGGTACACTATACCAGTGATCTCAAATGATCTCAGTCAAGCTCGACATTACCGTACGCAGGTCCAATGCCGCTTTCTCAGGATCATCGTCCTTGTCAACCTAGACCCCCGATGGGGGTTACAACGTTCCCCAACGGGGGTTACAACGTGAGTCCCCGGCGGGGGTTACAACGTGAGTCCCCGACGGGGGTTACAACGTAGATCCCCGGCAGGGGTTACAACGCGTGTTCATCCGTGGACACATAAATCAACGAAGGTCAAGCAGCCTTGACATTATCTCAGCCGATGACAAGTAAACCCATCAGAGCATACACAGTTGTTCGATCAATGCATACGTCCCCAGTAGATCTCCCGAGGGGTTTGCAACGTGAATTCACGGCAGGGGATTACCACGTACATTCAAGCCGTTGACACACACATCAACGAAGGTCAAGCAACCTTGACATCATTCCAGCCGATAGAGGGTTAGACCTATCAGAGATCTGGAGCCATTCGGGATTTTTACCACCCGATTACCCATATTCCCCGGCCGGGGGGGGTCACAACGCAATGTTCCGTTGATCTACACGACAGCGGAAGTCAAGCAACCTTGACAGTATATCCCACAGGATTTTTCAGCCGTTGATTCACATATTGGTGAAATACACGTCAACGAAGGTCAGGCATCCCTGACAGCATTTGCTGTTGGCAGTAACTCCAACAGAACCCTGACATGTCCAGACAATACAAACCAGGAGATTGTTATCAAGGAGGATAGATGATGGAATATGTTATACACATCCTCAAAGAGATCAAGCTTTATCCCCACAGATCTCTTACACATAAGAGGTACCTCTATAGGATCCAATCCTTATCCAGGAATTTGATGATAACTCCAACATCAACATCCTGACAGACTCAGATTATACATCAAATCTAGTCATCATTGCCAATCCCCGGTTGAAGCAACAGGGAGCCAGCAATTATTCTCAGCGTGTTGGGCTACAACCCCGTACACATGCATCATACATCTATATCATGTTGCTATCCATAGTACCCTGTTTGTCCTATTACGTTTCAAGTGTCTAGGATTCTTTATACGACCCATGCATCGCTATGCATGAGTATGATAAAGAGGGGCATCTGTAGACACTCGAAATTTTTTGTACTACTGACACTAACATTGCAGGAATGCAGATTCATCTTTTATGAGAGAACCCTGAATGACAATCCACAACCATACCGGATACTACCGGAGGTTCAGCATCAACCCCAGATCGCAATCTGGGAGTAATCGTTCCAATCTTAGAGAACCCTGAGGCATGCAGATCAATACCGGAACACACACCGGAGAAGACCGATTAATCTCGGAGATAACCCCGAGGTATCCAGTCTCAGCCCTAAACATGGGAATAGCCTCCAACCTTGGTGATAGCCCCAAGGAAAGCAATTTCGGCATTAACCCCGGAAATGCTTGTTACAAGTGCAACCAGCTTCAATCTCGGCGCTCACAACGAGATACACTATATCAGCCCGACGATGACATCGGGAAGACAGACACACCTCAAAGATGACAATGAGGACTTTTAACCAATTGCAGCAGTCCAATCCCAGCGAAGTCGAGCAACGTCTGATGTATCGACCCAACCCGGCAATAACACCGGTAAGGGGCAACATCGTCATCTGACCAACACGATGCCACGCCAAGTCGTCTCAACACATCTACGCAACAACGGCCCACAAGGCTAACCAATCCCGAGTTGCTATTGTGCGGGGTAACGGATGAAAGTTGAAGCTTGAAGACCGGAGGGCACCGTCCCATCTTCAAAGACTTTGTACAAACTCTAATCCCATGCCATCGTACAAACTCTCGACAACGGCGGTCCGAAATAGGTCCTGTATACCTCAAACGGATGCCCGAATTGCACTTCAGAAAAATCGCGTGGACATTACAGTGCCCGCGTGCACATTACAGTGCCCGCCTCTGGTACACATGCGGCACCTTTTGCCTATAAATAAGAGGCTTGGGGTCCCACCTGGAGTTTACTTCGTGATCGTTGACCGTTTTTACAGTTTTATCTACGTTTTGTCCCGCCTGAAATTTCCTCCGTGGCGGTTGATGGCTTTTAACAGCTTTCTTTACATTTCTGATCCCCCATGGAGGTTCTTCGTGGTTGGTGATCATGTCTGTATATATATATTTACGACTTTTATATATATACCTGCTTACTGCTTTCATACAAATTGCGGTATCATGTGCGCCTAGGAATCATGTGATCACAGATTCATCCCATTGGATCTAGATTCGGTTCCCGTGATGGACATTTTCAGCTGTAAGCAGCTTGTAAATTATTCTGCGGTGTCTGAATTTTCTTAGATAGTTTCCATACCCACGAGGAAGTCGGCATTATTTTGTACATTATTTTCGTACAGATGCTTCGCAGCCGTCAAATAAAATCAACCAAGCCGCGCATTTAATAAAATGGGAGTGCAAAAGGCCTCAATTACTATTGAGCGACAGGGTTTGAAAAAACCTCTTTTATAAAACATCATTGCCATATCTTGCTAAAATTAAATTTTTACATAAATTCAAACCCTGCGTATATAGGTGCGAACGAGGCCTCGTACCACTTTCAAATAACAGCACATTGACTCACATACACACACACACACATTCAGATAATAGTTTCTTGAAAAGAGGCGGTCACCGTGGTAACACGGATGTCAGGGGGTGCCTAACACCTTCCCCCCCGCATAACCAAGTCCCCGGACCCTAAATGAATCTTGGTTTCACCGACCCGTATAGCAGTGTCACATCACTGGGTCAATGTGCAAACCTTTTCTCGATTGTGTTGGTACAACCATTTAAAAAATTAATTGGCGACTCTTAACAGTCCATCGTCGACATTATACATGTCGGACCTTTTTCACTTGTTTTTTCAAACAAATCTCACCTAAACTGAGAACACCAAAGAACAAGTAACGGAAAGGGACATCTAAAAATCCCGACGTCAACAATGACTACTTACCATCCACTGGTCGTGATGTCGCAGTTTGACCAGTTTTAGAATTTTCATCCTTTCGAGGGGGCACTGGGCCAGCGTTTAGCTTCTCGCTATCTTTCAGCAGAGGACTGATCCCGTGTGTATGCATGTTGGGATCAGCGCGAGATAGCTGCTATCTCTATTAGTCATCTAGGTTGTTCTGCAGAGTATTCCGCATGGATGGAGACAGAGATTGCATCTGCTGCGGTGGTATCCACATTACCGAGTATTGACTCAGATGGTGGAGAGCCCATGTAGGACATCGATTATCACACCGAGGATGAGCCATCTACTGGGTTGCCAGTATTTCCTTTAGATTCTCCCAGTACTAGCACTGCCGTGATTCAGCATTCAGCACAGTACTTTGAGCGGAGTCTTCATTTGATGACCTTTGAGAGAGATCAGGCTAGATCTCTGATGTTGACAACTCTTGATGAAAGAGACGCAGCTCTGTTAGAGAGAGACGAGGCATTAGCTCGTAGAGATACCACTGTTGTTGAGCGGGATGAGGCCAGATCAGTCAGAGATGCAGTGATAGTTGAGAGGGATAGTGTCATATCTGCCCGGGATGTAGCCGTCACAGATAGTACTGCAGTGAGGTCCCTTACCACTGGCATGCTTGTCGAGATGAGCACATATATTGATGAGCATATGGTCACCATGCAGATGGCTGCAGATCTATTGGGTAGTATGGATATCTTCATACAGGAGACCACAGTTTTACCTCCTTCGGAGAGGGATGCCATGTTGGGCTTGTTAGCTCGCATATACATCGATTTGTAGATGGACTTGTATTTTCCCGCACAGACTAGCTTAGCCATTTTGTCATGTACAGTTTACATTGTGTATATCAAACATCATTATATATAGCAGGAAAATATATTTTTGATCACTTCCCTCTTAGATATGATCTGATACTTGCTTGATATTTGTCTGCTTCTTCAGGGCTTGTGATCTTGATATATTCTGAATTCCTCCTTGATGGATGGACATTGAGCTGTCTCTGGATAGTTCAGAATAGATCATGGATCTGTGTGTATTCCTACCATTTTTGGTGTCTTGGGACTGGTTTCTGTATGGAAATGTGGATAGGAGTGTGGCCTTCCTCTCTGAGATTGACCGCACCATAGATGGTCGCCAATACTCCTATTTAGGAAGAGCCTAGTTAATTCCATCTCTTATGGATTGGTGTTGCTCTTTGAGGAACAACCACAGCTTAGATGGTCGTCGAATCTCCTATTGGGAGGAGTTCAAGTAATTCCATCCCTTTGGTTTGAAGCCGATGAAATGTGGTAGATTGAAGTTTGATCCCAGTACAGTTGACAAGTATTTGTGTTTTGATATGGGGTTAGACCGAACCATTAATGGCTGCCTACATACTCCTGTTGAAGAGGAGATCAGGTCTGTGTAGTTCGAACCTGGTGTAAGAGGTTAAACACTGTATATGGCAGAAAGGGTGTATAAGCTTTATTGATGAAGAAAGTCGTAGAAGTGTTTTTGTGGTTTTTGTTTTTGTACAAAAGGGTAGAAATGTTTTTGTTGTTTTTGTTTATTGCGACCGGGCCATATAAAATATGGTTGCCAACGTACTCCCCTGTATCAAAGAGATCAGGTCGACGTAATTCGCCCCTCAGGACGAGTTAAAAAGCTTGATCCCATGTGCAGGTCAGACTACGGGGAAGAGAAAGTTTGATCCTAGGTTGAGGACAAACTGCATGTGTGAAAAGTTTGATCCCATGTTTGGGGGGACAAACTGTAAACGCGAGAGGTTCAATCCATAGTGGGATGACCAAAGTTGTAAGAGCGCAGTGAAGCCAGGCTGCTGGGTTGAAGAGTATGTTTCCCTAAGGGGTAAAGTGTGGAAAAGAGTTGTATGTAATGAAGGGTTAAAGAACCGGAATAACTGGTGATCTGATGATCCAATACCAGGATGCTTGCTTGATAGTAACTTCAGACATAGTACCGTTTCACGGTGTCCTAGTTGATAAGCTGTGGAAATTTATCGCCGTCCATTTCCTATAATCTGAGAGCACCTTCTGTCAATACCTCCTTAACAATAAATGGGCCTTCCCAGTTAGGAGCGAATTTTCCATTAGACTGATCTTGGTTGTCGAGGATCTTCTTGAAAACCAAGTCATGTTGTTTAAACTGCCGTAGCCAGACTTTTCTGTTGTAGGATCTGGCGATCCTTTGTTGATATAACTGACCATGGAAGATAGCCGCGGTTCGCATTTCATCTATCAGAGACAATTGGTGATACCTGTCTTGTACCCATTGGTCTTCATCCTGCTAAGCATCCATCAACACTCTGAGGGATTTCATTTCTACTTCTATGAGGAGTATTGCTTCCATCCCATAGGTTAATGCGTAGGGGGTTGCCCCAGTTGAAGTGCATATTGATGTTCTGTAGGCTAACAGAGTAAGAGGAAATAAGTCAGGCCATCCGTTGTGGTTGACGGACATCTTTTGCATGATCTTTTTGATGTTTTTGTTAGCCGCTTCAACAGCACCATTCATCTTTGGATGGTAGATGACGGAGTTAAGGTGTTTGATGTGGAATTTACTGCATAGTTCCTCCATCATTTTGTTGTTGAGGTTCTTAGCATTGTCTGATGCAATTACCTCTGGTTGTCCATATCGACAAATGACATTGTTTCTAATGAAAGCAATGATGGCTTCTTTGGTAACCCTAGGGAAGGAGGCTGCTTCTACCCACTTGGTAAAATAGTCGATCATGGTGAAGATAAAGCGATGTCCATTACTGGCTTTGGGCTCGATGGGCCCGATCACGTCCATTCTCCACATTGAGAAGGGCCAAGGTGAACTCATATTGCGGAGCTCCCGTGGAGGGGCGTGGATAACATTCCCATGAATTTGGCATTGATAACATCTCTTGACATGGTCATTGCAGTCAGCTTTGAGAGATAGCCAGTAATGTCCTGTCCTAAGGATCTTCTTAACAAGGAGGGGGTCACTCATGTGTGGGCCACATACTCCACCATGGATCTCATCCATGAGTCTCTAAGCTTGATCCTTATCCAGGCATCTGAGGAGACCTAGTCCTGCATCCCTTTTGTAGAGTGCATCTCCGCTCAAGTAAAATTTCATAGCAAGTCGTTGAATCCGCCTTTGCTCAGTTAGGCTCGCCTCAGCGGGTGTAGATCCATCTCGCAAGTATTCCTTGATATGCTGGTACCAAGGCTGTTGGATGGGCGGTAGCTCATCCGATACTTCTCCAACATAGTTCCCATAAGCTGGTGCCTTTTGCAGGGCAAATGTGACGCTTGGCATGTGTTCCTTGTCAGGTATGTGAATCAAGGAGGCCAAAGTTGCTAATGTGACTGCGAAGTCATTCCTATTACGAGGAATGTACGGAAAAGAGATCTCTTTTAACTCCGAAACCATCTGTAAAACTTGTCGATGGTAAGGCAGCAAACGTAGCTCTTTGGTTTGATAGATTCTCGTGGGTTGTTTGACTACCAACTCTAAATCCCCAAAGTCAGTTAGACGTCTGATACCCATTGAACGGGCTAGTTTTAGCCCCATGATACAGCCTTCATACTCAGCTGTGTTGTTGGTGCTAATAAACTACAATTTGACGGTGACGGGATACTGCTCCCCCATACCGGATACCAGAACTGCTCCAGCTCCAGAACCTTCCATATTAACAGCTCCATCAAAATACATGTTCCATGTTTGATGTGCATCATACTGATGGTATTGCTGAATTGTCATTACCCCTTCATCGGGGAATTATGATTCCAAGGGTTTGAAATCCCGTGAAGGTGCAGCGACCAATTGATCCGCAATTCCTTGACCTTTAATGGACTTTTGCCTCATGTAAACAATATTAAATTAGTGTAGAATCAACTGCCATCTGGACAGCCGACAATTCAGTATGGGTTTACTGAACACATACTTGAGAGGATCCACGCGGGATATGAGATGGGTTGTGTGCCCATGAAGGTAATGTTGTAACCTTATGGCGGCCCATGCTAAAGCACAACAAGTCTTCTCAATTAGAGTGTACTTATATTCACTACTGCTGAATCTTTTGCCGAGGTAATAGATAGCTCGTTCTCGGCCTCTATCGCATGCAGCCCATGGCATTGTCACTTATGGACAGGTACATAAATAGGGGAACATCATCCCTGGGTGGTACCAAAATAGGAGCTTTGACTAGCTGCTCTTTGATGGTAAGGAAGGCCTTCTGACACTCATCATTCCATTTTATGAAGGAGTTCTTCCTTAACAGCTTGAAGATAGGCTCACAGGTTGCTGTGAGTTGAGAAATGAACCTATTAATGAAGCTGACTCTTCCCAAAAATCCATGTATTTCCTTCTCTGTCTGAGTAATGGGCATTTCTGTAATGGCCTAGATTTTGGTGGGGTCCAGCCCAATTCCTTTATAGCTGACTAGAAATCCTAGCAACTTGCCTGATTTAACACCAAAGGCGCACTTGGTTGGATTCAACTTCAAGTTGTACTTACACAACCTGTTGAAAACCTTTTTAAGATGGTCTAAGTGGTCCTCCTCCTTCCGGGACTTGACAATGATGTCATCCACATAGATCTCTATCTCTTTGTGCATTAAATAATGGAAAAGAGCCATTATAGCTCTCTGATAAGTAGCTCCGGCATTGATGAGGCCGAAAGACAATCGTCTGTAGCAAAAGGTTCCCCAAGGCATGATGAAAGCAGTTTTCTCACGATCTTCCTCAGCAACCATGATCTGATGGTACCCCGCAAAGCAATCAACGAAGGAGTACATGCCATATTGAGCAGTATTGTCAATGAGAATGTGGATAAAGGGAACGGGAAAGCTATCTTTAAGGCAATCTTTGTTCAGATCCCGATAATCCACGCAGACTCGAACCTTTCCTCCAGGATTAGGCACGGGCATGATGTTGGATATCCATTCGGGATATGTAGACACCATGATAATAACAGCTTAAAATTGTTTCACAATTTCTTCTTTCACCTTTAAACTCCACTCAGGTTTCAATCGCTTGAGTTTTTGCTTGACTGCCTTGAATCCCTCTTTAATGGGAAGGCGATGAAGAACAATATCGGTGGACAAACCCACCATGTCTTCATGAGACCATGCAAAGACATCCTGAAATTGGGTTAGTCGTGTAACCATGTCATTCCTCTGGTTTGGGGTAAGGCCTGAACCAATCTGGATTAATTTAGGGTTTTCTAAGGTTCCAAGATTGAAGGAGGTGGTTTGATCACGGTTGGGTTTAGGTTTGTCTTCGACCTATTCTTTGATCTCCGAAGGCACCTCAATGTCCTCTTGTATTTCCAGCATGTCTGAATCCAACTTTTCATCAAAGTGACAATCCTCGTGGAGAAGAGGCATCTTATCAGCAAGTACAGGCACATCTAAGTTCAGAGTCCTGAAACAAAATATGCTTTCACTTAGTATATATAAAACTGTTTAACCATATACAGTGTTAGCATGTACGAACAAAACAACTGCTAATACTATACAGGAAAGTAAGCAGTTATGATATCTACAGGGAAGAAAGAAGTTCTGCCCATTTTACCCTTGTCGACCAATCCAAGGAGTGCTGCTCCAATTGGCAAGGGCAAAGTCCTGGGGGACTGCAATGATGGAGGGGCTGTCATCGTCCTCCTTCTCCCGAATGATGACCATTACGTCTGGGCAATCATTGTCTGGGGTATATCTGTTAGTATGTTCATCATGGACAATGATACGTACACCTGACATCATTCTGACGATGTCTTGTTTAATTCTCCATTCCTCCTCTTTCACCTTGGGATCTGGAACAAAGACTTCCTTCTCCTTTACCGGTATTGGCTAAGGAAATAACATAGCCATTACATTGGTTGGCACCTTTACCAGAGATTGGTAGTACTCTGGATGTACAGGTGGAGGTAATAGCCGTGTGGCCGAAGCGGAAGGAATCTGCTTATGCTTATGTGGATTCCTAGAACTGGTACTGGCAGCATGGCCTAGTCCGGTTGTCCCAGTTTGACTGGACAGTTGGATAGGGTGCTTAATACCCTGATGATTTTTTCCCAATCCTTGTCCAGATTGGTGTCCTAATAACATCATTTCTTCAGTAGCTGCCATCACTTCGGCAGAAATCTTGGGTATGGGAAATGGCGTCCCAATGGCATGATATTGAGGGTTGCTTACTTCCAAAGTGTGGAAACTGATCGGCTCAAAATCAAAATTGAAACTGATGAACGGTATATCACCCTGTTGAGGGCATTCCGGCTCAGCGTTGACTGTGACTAGGCTATTATTGATAATGTATTTAAGTTGCTGATGAAGAGTGGAGAGGACTACCCCAGCCATATGAATCCACGGTCTCCCCAGAAGTAGGTTGTATCCTGTATCTATTTCGAGCACGTGAAAAGATACGCAAAATGTATTGGGACCAATCTCAATTGGCAGCTCAATCTCTCTAACTGAATTCTGACGAGATCCATCAAAAGCTTTGATGATCATATAGCTACTTCATATTCGATTGAGATTGACGTTCATCTTTAGCAACGTAGCGTAAGGACAGATATTCAAAGACGAACCTCCGTCTACCAAGACTTCAGCTAACATGTATCCGGAGGACAAAACCGCAATGTGCAACGGCTTACAATGACCAGTACTCCCTTCGGGCGGTATGTCATCATCAGTGAAATAGATCGCATTGTTGTTAAAAATGTGATCAGTCAGATGTTAAAATTTTTCCACATCCACTGATTTTGGCAGGTAGGCTTCTTCAAAAACCTTTAGTAGAATCTTCCTGTGATCTTCGAAAGTTAAGACCAAGTCTAATATTGAAATTTGATGCGGAGGTTCTCTTAAGCTTAAAACTATCTTGGCTTCATTATGACCCATAGCACGGCGGAATTTTTTAATCTTCTCTATGGGAATTTTCCCCTTTGATTTAACAGAAGGCTTTAGCACCCGTTGGGGAAGATACAGTGGATTCTCCTTCGACACTGCAGTAGTTGTATGACATGTGGATCCTTCAGCTTCTCCATTATTCCAGTGTACTTTCTGTAAGCTGACAACATGATATTGTGGTCTGAATGGCAACATGATGGGCTCTGGAGCAGCCACTTTCAAATGATTGTTAACTCCCTTGAATTGAATTATGAGTGGTTTAACAGTCTCATTGGCCTCAGAGGATATAACTGCTACCAGTCCCTTCTATTTAGCGGGACAAGTATTTTCACTCTCAAATAGCACAGTATCATTGTCTGCCAGTTGCAGGACACCGCTATCGATTAAGTTCTGAATAAGGTGGCAGAGTGTCAAACATTCTTCCGTGCTGTGACCACGAGAATAGGAATGATATTGACATACTCCATTAGGATTGAACCGTCCTGAACAGGGATTGATTGGAGGTAGGAGGGAAGTAATTCTTCCTTCATTGATTAACATCTGAAGTATTTCCTCCATAGGTTGGCCCAGGTATGTGAATTCCCTTCTATTGGCAAAATCCTGACGGGCTTTGGCAGTTGCTCTCTTGGTCGCTTTGTCCTCTAATGTTTCATATTTTGAAGGTGACGATGGAGTATTCATAATCAATGGGAGGAGACTAGCATGCTCCTGGCTGATTAATTGGCGTGTGACTTGATGCTGATACGTCACCAGTTCGGCCAATTGCTCAATTTGCTTTCATAGGGCTTTCATCTTTCGTTCCATCGTAAATTGGAACTTTGCATAATCTCATTTGTCAACTTCGTCTTTGATGATCGGGGATGCTTCGCAGTTAAAATTAGAACTTTGTGCGGTACTCCAATTAATCATGTTGACCTCTTCCTCTTTGTGGAGAGGAAGAGAGTTGTCTTGCACGTTTGGTTGATCTAGTTTGGTGACCACAACCTCACCGTTGTCTATTAAATCTTGGATCTTGTGCTTCAAGGCCCAACAATCTTGAGTATCATGTCCAGGTGCCCCATCATGATAAACACATTTCTGAGCAGCATTAAAACCCTGTCCATTAGGGCTAGCTGGTGGAAGAAGATGCGTGATTTTCTTCTGCGTAGTCAGAAGAGTGAGAATATTCTCGAGTGAGTCCCCTAAGGGTGTGAACACTCGAGGGCATTTGACTTCTCCACCTTTTGGTATTGGAGGGTTTGAAGGCTGTGCTTGAAAGGGAATGTAATTTCTCCTCTGGATAGGCATGTTCTGATTGCCTTTTTGACCATGTAGTATCAGGGAAACATCTTCCTCTTTCTTTTTATGGACCCTCCGGGGGTTGTTTCCATAATTTCCAGATTGGATGTGCTCAGCAATAACTTTAAGGGGAGATAGGTCTTGAATCTTTCCTGACTTCAATCCCATTTCAGTCATCTCCCCATGTTTGATCATTTCAGAAAATGGTTTACTGATGCCAGCTAAGACTCTCTCATAAAAAGGAACTTCTTGTATTCGATAAAGGTATGACCATCTCTGACTCGGTCATAGAAGGAGTTACTTGAACAGCAAGGCGCCTCTACCTTTGAGCATATTCTCTAAAAGATTCATTAGACTATTTCTTGACTTTGGTAATCTGGTACCGGTCCGAAGCCATTTGAGATTGGAAGCTGTATTGTGTGAGGAAGGCGTGAGCTAGCTCTTCCCAGCTATGGATCTTTGAGTTGTCTAATCTGGTATACCACGAACGGGCTTCTCCAGTCAGACTCTTCTGGAATAGCTATATTCTGAGCTTCTCATCCTCTGCATAAGATCCAAGTTCTATAATGAACACCTTCAAATGTGTGTAAGGATCACCTAACCCATCATACTTTTCGAAGTCAGGAGTTTTGAACTTTTTTGGATAATGAACACCAAGGAATATACAAAGGTCGGCATATGAAACACTCCCGTGTGCTCTAATTCCTTTGATAGCGCGAAGGGTCTCTTCCATTTGAAGAACTTTCTTTTTGATGTCACCGATGTCTGGATCTTTTGTGAGATGGGCGGCATCATGACTTTTGTTGGTTGTATCCAACTACAATTCAGGTACTGTAATAGCTTTATCAGAATCTTGAATTCCTCCTTGTGTGGAAGATTTAGCATGTATGGGTATCTTTGGACCCTGAGTAGATTGATGTAGTTTTTAAGCAGAATAGCCAAATCTGTAATTTGTTTACTTAATCCGTCAAATTCTTCGTGAGAAACTGGATTAGACTGGTCAGATGCAGACATGATTGGCTGTAGGCATGCGGTCTTTTTGGACTTTGACCGGGTAATAGGTCTGAATGCTTCCCTGCGACAAAACTGGCATAGTTCAGTTTTAGGGATGATGTAAATGTTAACATGCTATGTGATATGTCTGTTTTAGGAATTTTGTCCTGCAAAACGGATGTTAGCTGTTCGTAATACAAGATAGCATGTTAATTTAAATGTGTATATGCTAATATTTCTTTATATTTCTCATTACATGGAGATGAATATGGAATGTAAATTACAAATAATTAACTTTACGAGTAATTTGAAATGAGAAAGCATGAAGAGACTTTCCTCCGCGTTTGGTTTATCAGAGGCTGACCTATCTTAGGTTACTCTGGCGGCTTTTCGGCATGAAGGTTCCCAAATCATCGCAATTTACTCAACGGGAAGTTAATCCGATCTTTCAACTGGAGCGAATTTGGGTGGTGCCTTTCTTGAGCCTCGTTGGAATTAGTCTTCCTACGAGTATAGTAATCAAACACTGACAGGATAGCCTCCTGGTGGAGGGACCACACAGCATACATTCACATACGTGTCTCACCGTTTATGAAAATGATGACATGTGCGAAGCACTACTATCCCAGGCAGATATAGTGTAAAACATTAATCGCAGTAAATATATGCATTTGTACACATTCATCATAAATGTAAATGTAACATCCACACACAAGAATATAACAGTTTTGAAAAGCTTTTAATAGGTGAGATTTGTTTGAAAAAACAAGTGAAAAAGGTCCGACATGTATAATATCGACGATTGGACTATAAGAGTCGCCAGTTGGTTTTTTATCTGGTTGTACCAACACAACCGAGAAAAAGTTTGCATATTGACCTAGTGATGTGACACTGCTAAACGGGTCGGTGAAACTGAGATTCATTTAGGGTCCGGGGACTTTCTTATGCAGAGGGAAGGTGTTTGGCACCCCCCGACATCGGTGACCGCCACTTTTCAATAAACTGTTATATGAATGTGTGTGTGGGGGGGGTCAATGTGCTATTATTTGAAAGTAGTGTTATGCCTCGTTTGCACCTATATACATAGGGTTTGAATTTGTATAAAAATTCAGTTTTAACAAGATATAACAATAATGTTTTAAAAAGAGATTTTTTCAAACCCTTTGCTCAATAGTAATTGAGGCCTTTGATACTTCTATTTTATTAAATGTTCGGCTTGATTGCTTTTATTTTCGAGATGCAGAGCATTTTCGAGAAAATAATGTACAAAGCAGTGCCGAACTCCTCATGGGTATGAAAACCATCTGAGAAAATTCAAACACCGTGAATAAATTACAAGCTGCTTACAGCTGAAAATGTCCATCACGGGAACCGAATCTAGACTCAGTAGACTGAATCTGTGATCACATGATTCCTAGGCTCACATGATGCCGCAGTTAATATAAACGCAGTAAGCAGATATATATATATATATATATATATATATATATATATATATATATATATATATATATATATATATATAGACATGATCAACCACCACGAAGCACCTCC
Source organism: Panax notoginseng (assembly GCA_016801055.1). NCBI lineage: Eukaryota > Viridiplantae > Streptophyta > Magnoliopsida > Apiales > Araliaceae > Panax > Panax notoginseng. Next base: position 155,364,837 of record CM029022.1, on the reverse strand, counting down.
ATGGGGGATCAAAAATGTAAATAAAGCTGTAAAAGCGATCAACCGCCACGGAGGACACTCCAGGCGAGACGTAATGTACAAAAAGCAGTAAAAACAGTCAACCACCATGAAGTAAACTCCAGGTGGGACGAAATGTAAATATATATATAAAAACGATAAACGCACCAGATATAAAATCCAGGCTCATCGTACAAAGTCCAACAACAGTTAATATATATAAGTATATATATATTAAAGCAATAAACGCACCGGATGTAACATTCAGGCTCATCGAACAAAGTTCGACACACAGTTCATATATATATATATATATATATATATATATATATATATATATATATATAAGAAAGCATTTAAACGCACCAGACATAAGTCTAGTCTCATCGAACAAAGTTCGACACATAGTTCATATATAAATATATATATATATATATATATATATATATATATATATATATATATATAAAAGTATATATATTCAAACTGAAAATAAAACACGGACCGAAGTTCGGGCATACACACGCAACACGACTCTCAATGTGAAGAACAGTGTGTGCAAAGATGAAGAGAAAGACTTTAAAGCGTGTAAGAAGGCTTACAGTGGGCTGCCAAAGAAGACTTCAATAACTTGAAATGGATGAACACTCGGCTCCCGCCGGTAAAAAGTAGCTATATATGAGTTTACAAGTGTTTAAAATGAGAAAACACTAAGTTTGGGGTGTGTACAGAGCAAATTGGACAGGGCTTCCTTGCCTTTTTCTCTTGCAAAATGACCACCCCAAGCTCTCTATTTATAGAGGGCGGAGCCACAGGTGTACCTGCGGCTGGGCCGCAGGTGTACCTGAGGCTGCCCGGGATGCCCCGGGCTTCGCGGGTCCCGTCGTCTCGAAATACGTGCACGCATGCAACGTGATGTCCGCTCGAACTTTTAGAATTGCAATCCGGGCATCCGACTGAGGTATGTAGGACCTATTTCGGACCGCCGTTGTCGAGAGTTAGGCAATGACATGGGATAAGAGGTTGTACGAAGTCATGAAGATGGGACGATGCCCTCTGGTCTTCAGCTTCAAATTCTATCCGTTATCCTGCGTAATAGTCACTCAGGATTGGTCTTCCTTGATTCTTGTGGGATATTGTTGTGTAGAAATGTATGTTTGAAATGTTGAGACGGCGTGATGTGGCGTCAAGGTGGCAAGATGAAGACTTTACCCCTCACCGGGGTTATCTCCGATTTGGGATGATAAAGCAGACGTTGCTCAGGGTTATCGCTGAGATTGGACTGCTGCAATGGTTGAAGGTCCTCAGTGTCATCTCTGAGGTGTGCCTATCTTCCTGGTGTTATTGACAGGTCTTGTACTGAGTGCCTCGGTGTAAGCGTCGAGGTTGAAACTGATGGCATGCATTTGAAACAAGCATTTTCGGGGTTATCTCTGGAACTGCAACTGCCTTCCTTGGGGTTATCTCTAAGGTTGGAATCTACTATTCCCATTGTTGGGACTGAGACTGAACATCTTGGGGTTATCTCCGGGATAAATCGATCTTCTCCGGTGAAATTTCCGGTATAGGAACTGTTACTCCTGGTGTGTGTTCTGAGGTTGAGGCTGTTACTCCCAGTGTGTGTTCCGGGGTTAAAACTGAGATTCCGGTAGTATCCGGACTGGATGTGAGCCGTCTTCTATGGTTATCTCTAAAAGACGAATCTGCCTTCCTGCAATATCAGTAACAGGTGTACAGAAAATTTTGAGTGTCTACAGGTGTATCTGAAAGGAGACATTGAACATTATTGGACATGGTTCATTCTGTGATGATTTTTACCGATCTTCCAGTTTCCTTCTAGGGTTATGCCCTAGAATCGGCTACATACCTACTTAACAAGGTAGCTACCAAATTTGTCCCAAAGACTTCATATGAGTTATGGACATGGAGGAAACCAAATATTAAGCATGTTAAGATGTGGGGTTATTCAGCTTATGTCAAAAAGGTTGAGAATGATACGCTACAAAATAGATTCGACAAGTGTAGATTTGTGGGATACCCCAAAGAAACATCAGGATATTATTTCTATCATCTTACTGAGCAAAAAGTGTTTATTGCAAAACACGTTATTTTCTTGAAAAAGGAGTTTATCCTTGAAGGGGTCAGTAGGAGTAAGATATATCTTGAAGAAGTTCAAGAACCACAAATTACTAATGATCAAAGTCAGGTACTTGACCAAGTGGAAGAACCTATTGTACCACAACCTATTCATAAATCTGAAAGAGTATCGAAAATACCTTTTAGGTATGGATTCATCATAAAGCATGATGATGAGGTACGCATCATAGATGATGATGATCCATTGAATTATGAACATGCTATAAGTAGTAAAGACTCATAGAAATGTCTAGAAGCCATGAAATCCGAGATGGACTCCATGTATAAAAATTAAGTATGGTCTTTGGTTTCATCACCTTAGGGTATTAAACCTATTGGGTGTAAATGAGTCTTTAAAAGAAAGACTAGATCGGACAGCAAAGTAGAGACCTATAAGTCCCGACTAGTTGCAAAAGGTTTTAAACAAAAATAGGGTGTTGACAATTAATGAGAAATCTAGCGAATAGACGTTAAACAACCTTCCTCAATGGGAAACTTGAGGATAATGTATATATGATACAACCAGATGTTTTCATTTTTACGGTTGTAACAAATCAAGTTTGTAAGCTACAACGATCCATTTATGGATTGAAGCAAGCTTCTCAAAGGTGGAAATCCGTTTTAATGAGACAATCAAAGAGTTTGATTTTATCAAAAATGAGGATGAACCATGTGTGTAAAAGAATGTTAGTGGGAGCGTTATTTCATTCCTCGTATTATATGTTGACGATATATTACTGATAGGGAATGATATTCTTACGCTATATTCAATCAAAATTTGGTTATCTAAACACTTCTCCATGTAGGACTTGGGTTAAACATCCTATATTTTGGGGATAAAAATTAATAGAGATAGATCTAAAAGGATGCTTTGCTTGTCCCAAGGAATATACATTGACTCAATGCTAAAGAAGTTAAGCACGGAAGATTCCAGGAGAGGTCTCATGTCGATCAACCATAGAATACATCTCTCCAAGCAATAGACCTCAAAGACAATTAATGAGAGAGACCTTATGAGTAAGATTCCTTATGCTTTAGCAATATGATCTATCATGTACGGTATGATATGTATTAAACTGGATGTCACTCATCCACTTAGTGTAACAAACAGATATCAGTCGAATCTAGGAGAAGAACACTGTAAGGTAGTGAAAAATATCTTAAAGTACTTAAGAAGTACTAAGGATGTATTTCTTATCTACAGTGGGTCTGAATTGAAACTAGAGGGCTATATCGACTCAAGTTTTCAAACGGATCAAGATAACAGTAAATCCGTTTTGGGGTATATGTTTACCTTAAATAGTGACGCAGTGAGTTAGAAAAGTTCCAAGCAGCAAACAATTGTTGATTTAGTGACAGAGTCAGAGTACAAAGCTGTAAGTGAAGCTGTAAAGGAAGTTGTTTGGATGAAGAAGTTTATAACTAAACTTGGTGTGGTTCTTAGCATTAGAGTAGCAATACCTTTATTCTGTGACAACACTGGAGCTGTTGCACATGCTAAGGAACCTAGGTCTCATCAGAAATCTAAATATGTGTTGCGGCGATTTCATTTGATTAGAGAGATCACTGAAAGAGGAGACGTAACCTTGGAGTGTGTGGAATCTCAAGACAACATTGTATATCCATTTACTTAAGCTTTAACACAATAGCAGTTTGGCCATCACTTAGAGAATATGAGTATTAGATACCATGACGATTGGCTTCAGTGTAAGTGGGAGATTGAAAGTAGTATGCACAAAAGTCAATCATATTTGATATGATGTAGTATATAATTTGTAATCTTATTCATTTATTAATAAAACGTTAATTTATAAAAGGCATTTTATTTTATTTACATGGTGTTGTTATATTAATATGTGATAAACCCATAATTTTGATCAATACTTTTAGAATAATGATGTTGATCATGCTAATGAGATTTAAATTCTTAGATAGCTTAAAACTAAAATTATTCTGAATCGTTGGATAACTAAAATGGGGGATTAGTGAATCCAGATAGATTGGTACATACTTTGCTTGCTCTTAGGAAGAGGATGATTGACCTCATAATCATTTGTGTATAGACATTAAATCAAGTATGTAGGTGCTTATTAGAGAATAAATTCATTGAACGTGGCTCGCTAAAAGAATAACTAATGAAGTTTTACTTGTCTGTCAATAGGAATTTATTAAGTGATAGTAGTACAAGTGATCCTTAGACTTGAGATCATCATAGTATCTTGTATATGATGAGTTATGTTTTGACATATTCCTTAAGACCCTTACAGTATATCAAAGGGTATGCTTAGGTAAAATAAGTTGTGCATGGAGATAATGAATGATCAACAAAGAATTTACCGCTTCTAGTAAAATAAGAGAATGTCATATGTGATTCAATAAATGACAGCTCAGTAGTCATTGACCAATACAGAATGAAATTAGAAAGTAATTTCTAATTTGTATTATTTAGAGTTGTGCATTTAAGAATTGAAATACATATAATTAAATAAAATAAGACTTAATTGTAATTCCATTTCTTATATTTAACTATTCATTGAAAGGTTCTTTTGTGATTAATGTTGAAATCTATATTATCTGGAAAGTCGTTGATCGCTAATGTAGCTTACTCTTATTGTAGACTAAATATTATTTTTTTAAATAAATTAAATTATTTAATTTATTTATTTAAATAAGATTAAAATTATTTTAATTGATTTATTCACAACCGGTTTAATATGGAGAGGCTAAAGGGTCACACCGCAAAAGAAAAAAATTTATTTAAGAAATAAATGGCACAATGGTAATAGTGTGTTAAGTATATTTAATTTAATCTATGGTTATGATAGAATAAATTAATAGCTTAATATTTATTATTTAATATTTTAGAAATATTAAATATAAATTAATAAGAGGAGTTTTATTATTATTATTATTATTATTATTATTATTATTATTATTATTATTATTTTAATTCATAAAAAGTTTGGGAATTAATTAAAAAAAGTACTCTTATAATTTCCTAATTGGATTAGGAGCTTAATTAATTAAAAGAGTTTAATTAATTAAATAAAACCTTATTCTTAAAAGGTTTAGGAGGGTTGCCGACATCTATAAATAAGAGGAATTTTATTATGGATTAGGGTTACAAGATATACTAAACACTTCCAAGAGTTTGGGGAGTACTTACAATATCTATAGAGATAGAAACTAGGATTTTGCCAACAAACATCTACCTTGATAGATATTATTCCTTGGTGGATCACCTCTAGAGGCCAAACACTTGGGTGTCTTACATTGATCTAAAGAAGGAATCACATCGGTGGAATTCAAGGAGTACGTTAAAGGAATTGGAGTTGAACTCGTACCTAAGGAAGCACGGTTCTACAAGGGTATGATTCTAATTCTCCATCTCTTTTCTATTGATTGATAATTGAGCACAAGGTATGATCATAGTGATGAATTGTATAATATTTTAAAATCCAAGTTTATCGCGCTTTCACCTTGTTTATGTAATTTGATTGCATGTACGCGCTATATACAATCCTAACAAAACCACAATTAAACTAACTCGAGCAACTTAATTATCACTTTTTCAATAAATGCACTTAATAGGGGAACTAACCAATTAATGTCTTGTCTAAATAAGGAGAGACATGCATTATGACTCACCATTTGTCCCATCCACCTTATGTATAACCGCCCATAATGCCCCTTTTTGCCCCTCCTTTATGCTTCCTTTATCCCACATGGGATAAACATCAAATTCCTTAGCTTTAGCTCTAAGTCTTTAGGGTTTAACCCTAAGGTTTGAGTCATGGCTAAACTCTAGCCAAGCTACACAAAAAACTTAAACACACCCCTTGGCTCAACGCTTAGCCAAGTCATTCAAACCCTTGGCTCAAACCTAGGTAAGTCTTATAAATCCTAACCAAGCCTCACAAATCTTAGGCTTAATTAGTCCAACTAAATCTAGTTAAACATTTTCTTATCTAGTTAGTTTTTCTAACACTTTCGGATACGTTTTTATAACCCGTTCGGTTAACCAAAAAATTAACTTTCGATTTTTGAAAATCCGATTTCGCTATCGATCCCCATTTCCCGAATAAACGCTATGTCATATTTCGAAAAGCCAAAAAAATGAAGGTGCGTTTTTAGTGTGAATAATATTTTTACGTCTTTTCTCAAAATTTTTTTATTTTCCACGTATCACCTTCAAACACTCAAAAATGCTCACATAACACATATTGTGGTCATATTACGACCACAAGTCACATAAAACTCAAATTATTTATAAAAATCTCATTTTGTTAGATATATTAAAAATTCTATTTACAAGGATGTTCGATCTTTGCGATCATTACATCTATAATTTATTATAATGGGATTACAGAACTTTATTATGCTTCATTAATATTATACGATGTTGTCCTAGTAGTCTTATCTGATCAACGTCATCTTCTCCGCATTTTCTAAGAAAGACAATAACATTATATTATTACTATATATAAGAACTCCAAACATATCTTTAGTCATTTCTCTATACAAGATACATCGAATTCGACAACCATAAAGACTATGAACTCTTATCTCCAGAGTGTCATTAGGTGATCAGGCTAATGATACCCTATGTAACGCGTAACATCTTCTCCATGTTATGTATACACATCTTATGTTAGCTCCCCGACAATAATATCCCCTATATATTAGGGTTGTTCAACTCAGTTAATACCATCAAGAATCCGCACTATGGAAAAAAATAGTTTTGAGCACTCAACCTATCTTTAAAGAACTTAAACAATTCAATAATTCAAAGAATCATATATCTAATCATATCAATTCAGTCGTATAGCTAGAACAAATAGCTTAAACTCATTAATTTAAATAACCTCATCAACTGAGTCTAACCGAAACAATTGACATAACTCATTATATAAAATAGTTCATGCATAACAAGAACTTTAAAGAAGACAATCGCAGTTCAATAAAGAACAATTCGTAATTGTACATAAGTGCGGGAACTTGCCTGAATTTTTATGACTATTTTCTAGCTCAAATAAATCTTTCTACAATTGATCTACATCATATATATATATATATATATATATATATATATATATATATATATATATATATATATATATATATATCAACTTATTGTTTCTTCATTTCTAACAATCTTATTTCTTGTCAGTAGTTACCTGAATCTTTAATTCAAAAATTATTGAGTATTAAAACTACATTTTACTTATCACGTTATATCATTTTCATGATTTAGTTCATCAAAATACATTTTTACCCTTAACTGGATTTTATAAGTTATTTAACTGATTTATTTAGAAAAATATATTTTATATTTTTCCCAATTTTCTTAAATTAGTTATTTTCTTACACGCTTAAATACTCATTTATCATCTTTTTCTCTTATAACTTGTAATGTCAAACTTTTAAAAAGTCTTCTACAACTTTCTAGATTTTTCTTAATTATATATAGTAAATTTTCATTTAGCCTTTTCTGTCCAAACTTGAAAAAATTATTAATATTTGACATAATTTCAAGACGTTCTCATTTTTCGTACTGTAATAACACATTTCACGCGTCCCATAATTTCATAAATCATAAACTACAAATTTTCAACTTTAAACTACTAAACTTTTCTAAAATATTGGTTCTGTCCTTGTTACTAGAAAAATCATTTCAATTAATCTACTTTGAAGAATTTCTTGAAACTCATGGGGCTTGCTAGCTAACTTCTGTATCTATAACTTTGCTTTTGACACCTTATACAAATTCTCAACATATGACTCTACCCAAGTCTCACAAAAATTGTGATAGAGTCTGCCCTATTCCAGTTTTCAGATTTACGCTACCTCATAAGAAAATTTTCATTACGACTATCTACATGGAGTTTAGATGTGATTCTAGTGTCTATACGTAGCTAACTTCCAGAGCTATTGTTAGACATAACAATCGTCTCCTAACTCATTATATATTTAGAGATATAGCTCTTACTAAAACAGGGCAACCTAGTCATTTTTCTAGAAATTTTTCCATATTTTATTCTTCGTTCGGCTTGTTTGATTTCTTGATTTCTCTTGTTTGATTCTTGTTTATACAAGTTTAATCCATCAAAAACAAGTGTAAATATGTCCTCTTTCCATAAACTTCATAAAATTGAACAACCATACATGAAAATCAAATGATTAATCAAGGTTTTAGAAATATACCTCAATTAGTTGCTCGATTGCGTGTGCTCGGGGTAGAAGATCTACTGCTTAGATCCTGATCTTACTAAGTCCGGGGTGGAGCATTAAGGCTTTATCTTCAATTGAGGAGTCATCCCTTGCTTCAAGAAATTCATTAGCGACTCCTACTTCATTCATTCAAGCAGCGGATTCTACAACAACTGAGCGGGCTTTCCTCCGGGGCGAATAACAGAGGATGAATATGACCTGGTGTGAATTGGCTACTCACATCATGGCCCTTTGAAGTCCACTGCCATTTTCACGGCCCTTTTCTCCTCTTTTTCTCCTCTCTATACTTAACTCAATCCTCTCTCTCCCTCACCTTGTGGTTGTCAAGAGTCTCATGGAAAAATGGCCAAGCTTGCTTACTTTACTTCCCTTTTATAAGTATGATTTAATAAATCCAAACTATAAAAAAATCTTTAGTCAAAAGTGTTAAAGCTTCTCATGGAAGCTACTCCCCCCTTAATTCTTATCTCCAACCATGACTTAATATGCTGGAAATTTCCAGAATCTGCTCTTTTTTATTTTGTTCAATTATTTGAATTTTTGACTTTTTGACCTAAAAAGTCATTTTTGTCATGTTTACGATCATTTCCTACTAAAGTTGACATCCTAATAATCATGTCAAAATTCATTTCTTCAAATTCTTCTACGAACTATAAGTTTGACCTTTTCTTATAGAAGTCAACTATTGACTTTGACCAAAAAATCAACTCCAACCATATTGTGTTTATAGACTTCACCTACCAAATTTAACATCTTGGACTCAATGATGCGGTCTTTGTCTCAAAATTCTATCTCGAACTACAATTTGAGTTTTGAACTATATATCTTTCTTTATTTCATCCCTTTCTAAACATATATATTTCTCCCTCACATACGTCTCCATTTTTACGGGTTACCTTAGTTATTTCTTGCGTATCAATTTTTTTGGTTATAACATTTTCTAATTTATAACTCTAAATGAATTTCAATTTTTATTTCTTACTGAATTTTAAAATTTTCATGCATGATTCTCATCTTCATTTGTAATCGCATTTATAATTATTGAAACTTAGGGTATTACAACCTTTCTTTATTTTTCACGTTTCTATTTTTCAATATAATCAGTTATGACTCTAAATAAAAATCAATTTTTATTTCATTGAAATTTCAGTTTACAATGTTTTATTCATATTCTTAATCTAGTTTACATTTCTTGAAAACTTCGGGTATTAAAGAAGACATGACATGCGTAATCCATGTCCTTAATGTCTTTATCACCCCCACCACGATCGGTTTATTATAAGTTGCAAACAAAATACCTCTAGAATATATGTCAAGCTTCAAAATTGAACAAACTTGTGATACCAACTCACATTTGTTCTAAATGAACACTTATTTGTGATAGTTTGATGTTTGTAGAGGATAAAAATATGGAAAGAAGAAATTATTCCAAGTGCTAAGTATTTCTTATGTGTGTTCTTCACTATATATCATATGTTTATATATTATAAGTTACACATTATGATTATTCAATTATATATTTAACTACATTTATTAATACTAATTATGTAAGTTACACATTAGTAATAATTAGTAGTTAAATAAATTTTAAATAGTTCTCACTATTTTTCTTTCATTTCAAAATAAAATAAGACTACAACACTTTGGTGTTGTTTGTTTACCTCTTAAGAGGTCTTAATAGACCACCTCTTATTCGCTAAGAGGATAAATGTTGTTTTTTTGTTCCCTCTAAATACCTCTAAATGGTTGAGATAGAAAATCAAATTTAAATTATTCAGACATGCCTCTTAATGACTTTGTTATTTTTTAGACACAAATACCCCCTTCAATATTATCAATTTTAAATATTACCAATAATACCAAATCCAATCTCCGGTCTGTTTCTCAGGCCAAAAAAATCTCTTTTTCGGCAATGGTTCCTAAAATAATAGAGCAGAAGAAGGAAAAGTTAAAGCAGCAGCGAGGGGCGGGGAAGCAGCGAGGGGCGGGGAAGGCGATAGAGGAGGTGGGAGGGAGGAGGTGGGGCGGGGGAGGAGGTAAGTGGGGTGGGGGTCCGGGGGAGGAGGGGAAGGGAGGAGATGGGTGGGGTAGGGGCGGGGAAGGAAGGAAGGGGGTGGGTGGGGCGAGGGAGGAGGGAGGATGGAGGAGGGGATGGGGGAGGAGGGAGGAGGGAGGAGGTTGCTATATTAAATACGATAAACTCATAGTTTTAAGTAATACTTTTAGAATCATGATGATGATCATGCTAATGAAATCTAAATTTCTAGATAGTTTAAAACTAAAATCGTTCTCAATCGTTGGATTCCTAAATTTAGGATATTAGTGAATCTGGATAGATTGGTACATATTATGCTTGCTCTTAGGAAGAGGATGATCGTTCTCATAACTATTTGTGTGGAGACACTAAAGCAAGTATGTAGTTGCTTAGTAGAGAATAAGTTCACTGAACGTGGCTCGTTAAAGGAATACCTAATGGAGTTTTACTCATCTCTCAATAGGAATTCCTTAAGTGATAGTAGTACAAGTGATCCTTAGACTTGATATCATCATAGTATCTTGTGTATGGTGAATTATACTTTGACATATTCCTTAAGACCCTTAGGGTATATCAAAAGGTATGTTTGGGTATAATAAGTTGTATATGGAGATATGTGAATGAACAACAAAGAATCTACCACTTATGGTAAAAGGAGAGAAAGTCTTATATGATTCGATAAATGACGACTCAGTAATCCTTGACCAATGTAGAATGAAATTAGAAATAAGTTTCTAATTTGCATTATTTAATTAAAGTTGTGTATTTGATAATCGAAATACATATAATTAAATAAAATAAGACTTGATAGTAATTTCATATCTTATATTTAATTGAGACATTGTATGGTAGAAGGATTGAATTGTACGATAACTATTCACTAAAAGGTTCTTTTATGGTTAATGTTAAAATCAGTATTATCTAGAAAGTCGTTGATCGCTAAGGGGGCTTACCCTTATTATTGAATAAACATTATTTATTTACATAAATTAAATAGTTTTATTTATTTATTTAAATAAGATTAGAATTGTTCTAATTGATTTATTCACAACCGATTTAATATGAAAAACCTAAAGGGTCACACCGCAAAAGAAAAATATTTATTTAAGAAGTAAATGACATAATCATAATAACGAGTTAAATATATTTAGTTTAATATATGGTGATAGAATAAATTAAATAGCTTAATATTTATTAATTAATATTTTGAAAATATTAAATACTCCCTCCGTTCCAAGATAAAAGTCCTGGTGGACTTTTCACGCATATTAAGAAGATGAATGAAATGACAAAATTGTCCATAATAATGTCATTAAATATGGAGAGAGAATTAAAATAAGAAAAGTATGAGATATTTAATACTACGGGTATAATTAAAAAATATGTGTAAAAGTTTGGTTATTAAAGGAAAATGGACATTTAACATGGGACTACCCAAAATAATAATAATAAGGACTTTTATCATGTGATGGAGGGAGTATAAATTAATAAGAAGAGTCTTATAATTATTATTACAATTATTATTATTTAGTTCCTAAAATGGTTTAGGAATTAATTAAAAAAAAGTACTATCATATATTCCTAATTGGATTAGGAGTCAAATTAATTAAAAGGGTTTAATTAATTAATTAAAACTGTTGGTCGATTTAACAATCAATTAATACGCGTAAATATACACGGTTAACAAGTAATAAAGTAATAAGAAAAGTATCGTTCCCACGAAGAATTATTTAATAATAAGTACTAAATACTAACTCGTAACCAAATTAATTTTATTTAAACAAATGATTTAGGATTGTGAATTAAAATAATTAATAAAACTACTATTAAATACCACTAGATTAAAATCAGGTTATGGAGAATTAAGATCACAACTTCACTTATTGCTCACTTATATCAATACACTTCTTGTTAATTATGTTCACTATTCTGTACTATTAATCAAGAACTTATTATTATTTATAACCACCTTCCGATGCATCACAAACATATTAATCCAAATCCATAGTTGATAGAATTGTATCAAATTTCCTAATTAACTAATTCACTATATTCCTATGTGAATTACAATTAAAAATGACTTAAAGCACATGTTCCCTATCAGATTACATGCGGCATAAAGGTATATCCCTATCCTAAACACAAATCATGAATTCCATCGTCATGCAGAAAACACCATCACATGCAAATATGATTAGATCTAAATCTATATTTCATCTCCCAAATTCATATAAATTATCACAGTAATTGTTAATTAGACAATTAATCACTTATGCACAAATCATAATAGACAATCTCTAGAATAGATCACAATAATTAATAAAGAAGCATACTAAAATAAGCTACATAATAGGAAAGAATGAAATTTGTTGTCTACAAATCTGATGCTCTCCTCTTGTTCCTGCTCTCGATCTTCAATGATTTTCAAGTTACTTTAATCTCCTAATCTAATCTAAACTAGCGTTTCTCTTAATCTAAAATATAATCTCAATTCTCTCAAATCAGCCCTTCAGTCAAATCCTTTTTAGAATAGAAATTTGCTCCGCTTCTCCTTTGCTTGGCACATAATCCGTGTAACCAAATCTGCCTCCCAGCGCCCCAGCGCTGGGATTGTCTTATTTTAGAGCGCCTCGGCGCTTTGCTGGTATGAATAATTACAATTTTAAAATTAATGACGCTAAAATTCCCAAATTGCCCTTGTTTTGCCCTACCATGCAAAATAACAAATAAACAAATAAAAATGTCCTAAAATACTTTTAAAAAGCACTATATTAAGTCTAAAATACTTAATTCCTAGGTATATTATCCACTCATCAAATACCCCCAAACTTAGACTATTACTTGTCCTCAAGCAATGCAAACAACTAAACTAATATGAATGCAATACCTACCTACATGACAAACCAACTCAAGCATGATTCAACATAAAAATCCTCAGTCAACCTCAAAGATCCTTAAATCAACTCAAATGAATGTTCAAAATCAAACATTAGTTAAACTCGAAATATCATCAATTCGATCTATCTCCTACCCACAATATGTATGTATATCACATGTCACTCTCACCACAAATTAGTCAAACTTAAGCATTCATAAGGCTCGAAGACAAATATTTTCAGATATACGACATTCATTACCCTTCCATATATTAGATACCCCATATTTCAAAAATCTTTTATTATACACTTTTTTTTTAACTTTAACTTGCCCAGTGCAATATCTAGTTTCCTTAGGCTTTTCAATTCTACCCATGTAACGAGATTTCAACTAACACTCCCAAACTAGTTGATTTTATGGTACTAAGTGTTAAGACACCCCTATGGATCTAATAACCCGAATAGCAAAGGCCACAACACTATGAGTTAAAATTATATACTTCAAGTGCACAACGTCTATTGTAGATTTGGCAAATGCAGGTCGAACCACATAGACTAGATCAATTCTTTAATATATCCTTAATTAATATTTTAGGCAAATTAGAAACAAAAATAAAGGAGAAGATTTATTAGCTAAATTATGCAAACTATTAATTAATAACAGAAACTATTAATGAGAAAAGATACATAGGAATCAGAATCTACCAAATATTAACATAATAAATAATTTCTTATTTTCTAAATTAATTCCAAAATTATTTTCCCTTCCCTTTAAAAATAATGATTCATAAAATTAATATGGACAAGTATAAGTTATGAAAAATTCACAGATTAACTATAACTTATCAAAACCTCGCAATCAATATAAGAATCATATGCAATTTATGCGAAGGAAAACATGAAGGTGAAAATAATTAGGCATTAATTTTGAAATAGAAAGAGAATATTATTATGAAATACTTAATTTCATCATCATCCAAGGTATTAGAAATTTAGCTAGCCATGGAATTAAAAACAAAAACAAATAATATTAGTACTACTATTTGCATGAAATAAGAACAATAATTAAAAAGAGAATTTCTATTATATCAATAAAAGAAAGTTACAAATACTCCCTAACAATAGTACTACACATGATTGAAATAAGAGAAACGACAAAAGCTCTAAATATCTTACTCCCTTCTACACCAACAAAAAACAAAGGAAACAAAAATAACAAGTGGTGCCCTTTCTCTCTAAAACAAGGTGCCTATTTATAGAAAAAATAAATTTGTGCCCTAATTTAGGTTCATCGAACTTGGATAATTTCGTTCCCTTTTTTCCTCTTCTTTCCTTCTTGACTTCCATATCTAAATGATAATCCTCCAAGAGTTCTTTTCCATTTTTAAAAGTTAGATATAAATCCTTTATTTGCTCCCCAAGAAAAATAAATGTTATTTCTTACAAAACAAAATAAAATGTATTAGTTATATAAAATAATAAATATGGGAATATTAAAATTTATTAATTATGTGTCTATCACTAAACTTAGCCAAGTGTTTATTTATATTTATTTATTTTGATTTGTGCAATGTTAATCTTTATTAGGCCTTTCAAAGTTACCCGTGTAACAAACTTTTAACCAATGACTCCCAAACTAGATGATTTTAGGGCACTAAGTGTGAGACACTCATAAGGGCATACTTATTCGAGTAACAGAGGCCACAAATATAACTAGTCAAAATTTATTTATTTATTATTTTTTTATACACATAATTTTTCAAAATACCAAGTAAATTAAACTATAGAGGGTGATCCATATATGTCCTAAGCCACAATCCTTTCAGTGCAACTAATTCACGGCTAAATTTACATATTTACATTATGAAATTAAAACAGGGTTTTCTTCAATAAATCAAATTAACTATATCCACAAGTTAAATTGAGCTATCATTTTCCCATTCATTCAAGGTGTTAATTAATTAAAAAAAAGCTTTTATCATCGACTATTAACCAGATTCATATCTCATCATGCTCAAGTTATCCTAAATGCAAACAAAATATCATGCAAACCTAACAAAAAAACATGAATAAATAGAAAGTAAATGCAAATAAACCTAAATGAATAAATATTTTACTATGTAAACTACTATGCACATGGAAACAATGCAAATCACCCCCAAACTTAAATTGAGCAATGCCCTCATGCGAGAAATAAGCAATTAAGAATAGAGGACTCCCTTGACTTGGTCACTTGTCGTGAGCGACCTCCTCATCACTTTTATCATCTTAATCGTAGGGTAGGAAAACTAGCAACATGGGCGCCACAGGAAACTGGTTGGGATCCACAGTAAGGTTCATCCTGACTATCATATCGATAATACATACTCCCCTAAACTTGAATTTTAGTGCACTCTCCAAGTCAAGTATACCAAATTGGGACCATAACTTTATGTTCTCATGTGCATGTATCTAATGTTTCTAGGACAAACTGATGCCCAGCGCTGGGGCGTTAAGGTTTGGCTTGTAGACATCGTCGGGGCATTGTAGACACTTGAGCTCTCGGGTTCCTAGCATCGGGGCACTGGATTGCTGCCTTAAAGGAGCGCGGGAGCGTGGGGGCACTTGAGTCATGTACTGGCTTTCAAAATTTCCTTCTTGCTTGCAATTCAATCATTATTTCCCTGGTTCTCCTAAAATTGAACATGTAGAGATTAAATAAAGGCTAAAAAACAAAAATAACTATAAGCTATTATACAAACTGAAATTAAAATTACTAAAGTAAAATTAAATTTTGGGCTGCCTCCCAATAGCGTCTGGTTTGTAGTCGTCAGCCCGACTTCTTCAATTTCTTCTACCCAATTCCACTACAAAAATTTAGGAACCCTCCATTCTTCAAGAATAATGCAACTTTTGGGGGCTTCCATTTTGTAAGGGTCATTGTTTCACATTCACCTAGCTTTTGCTTGTTAGATAGAATCGCTTTTAATACCTTCAAGTAGCTAGGTGCTTTCCCAATTGCGTCTATAAACGGATTATGGCATTGAAGCTTTTCAAACACAACTGACTCGTCCTTTATCTGCCCTTTCTCATCTCACCATGGCTCAAAAGTTATGCTAACTTTCATATTACATATAGCTTTTTAGATTACATGACTGCCAATTGGGCACGGGCTTATAAAATAGCCCGGATCCTTGAACTTTGGTGGAGAAGGCACATGTGGCACTATTAAAATCGACTAATATTTGTTGGAACTCAAAGTTAGATCTTCACCGACTTCCTTTTTTTGGTCCTCAATTGTCTCTTCTCTTTCAACATCTATATCAATTGGCACATCCGGTTGCAGATTTGGTTCGGGCTCTCTATTAGTCTCGGAATCCATGTCACAGGTCGAAGTGTATTGAGGAATAATGTTCGAGGCATTGAGTAACTGTTCCATCTAGTTTGCCAAATTTTGACTCGATATCTCCTGACTAATCCTCCTCTCCTCACTTGAAGCTATTAACTTGGAAAGAATTTCCTCCAAATTTGAATTTTCTTCCTGTTGTAGTGGAGGTGGATATGAGAACTCCGGTGGGTATGTTGGACTTGGAGCATAAAATTGATCTTGATAAGTATGGCTCAATGAAAATTTCGGGTGATACCCTTAATCCTGATGATAGTTGTTGGAATATGTATAATTGTTGGGGTAATCACTGCCATACTACATCGGCTTGAAACTGATGGCGCATTGATGACTCGGATGATTTTCAGCACAATAATCACAAGTAACCACCACACTTTGATGATGTTGTGTTGCAAAAGCGTCCAATCTCTTCGAAAGTGTCTCAAGTTATGCTAACAATGCAGAAGTGTCGTGAGTCCATCAATCTTCGCTCCCCTTGGTTGAGTCATTCTCGTATACGACCATTGATAATTAAATTCCGCCATGGTAATTAAAAAGAAAGAAACAAGGAAAATAATTAAATAAAAAAACGTTTAAATTAAAACTAATTTGATTGAAATTAATATTGGCAACAATTATTAAATTAACTCCCCGACAACAACACCAAAAACTTGTTGGTCGATTAACAATCAATGAATACGCGTAATTATACACGATCAATAAGTAATAAAGTGATAAGAAAAGAATCATTCTCACGAGGAATTTTTTAATAAAAAGTACCAAGTACTAACTCGTAACCAAATTAATTTTATTTAAACAAATGATTTAGGATTGTGAATTAAAATAATTAATAAAACTACTATTAAATACCACTACATTAAAATTAGGTTATGGAGAATTAAGATCACAACTTTATTTATTGCTCACTTATATCAATACACTTCTTGTTAATTATCGATACACAAGAAAAATAGCACTATTTTAAAAACCCATTGATTCAATCATCTATTCCAATATTTTTCAAAAACAAAGAAGTGCAATATCAGCACGAAGTCAATAAATTTTAAAAATCTAGCATAGCTAGAAGATTTAGAATATTCAATTTTCCTCCATCATCTTAAATCTTTACTCCACTGCTTCATTACTTAATCATTCTACTAATCTTTAGCTCCATCAATGCTTACTATACCAAAAATTCTTAGTCCTTGCTTGACAACTTTTCTATACCCAATACAGTTCATCAAACTTACCACACTTTAGAAGTTCAGGAACTTGCCACAATAATATGAGTTTAGGAACTTGTCCTAGCAATACGTAGTCCAATAACTAATCAGAGACTGTCCATACGCTTAGGGCCTCAAAAATGTACATATGATTATGAATCATCAACTTACCATAAGTATGAGTTTTTAAGAACTTGCACCTAGTCTTAATATCATCTAACCTAATTTCTACTGTTTCTAACTATCAAATATAAATATGAGAAAAGAATTATTTTCTCGCCATATGTATATCGATAACACGACACCAACATTCAACGATTATTAATGTGATAAACCAAGTGCAAGCACAAAACCCCTGTCCATACAAAGGTTTGTACAACCTAGCCATTACATGAGTCCTCAATTGAAATCCCACCTAACTTTATCTTGCTCATAACTTGCTCTTTGCTCAACTTGAATTTTTTTTATCTAATCATTTATAACTCCTTGTGAGTTTACCTCGTACTATTTCATAGTACATTCACTTTATAACGTTAAGCTATAACTATTCAATCAATATAAACCATCAGTCATTTTATGACTTAAACAGATCAGTCGTGATCTTATTCTATAATCACCTTCTTTATAATTGCTTTCTTATTTTATGATCGTTTTGGTTTCACGATCCTAATTTCTTCTCTTTAATTATGCTGTCTTATGATTATTAAACTCAATTTTAACTCTTCACGTTCTTCTTTGAACACACACATATTATCTTACCTTATTTTATAAGTATACTATGAATATATCATCAATTAAACTCTATTTGAGTTCATTATTATTATTATTTTAATCACCTTCATCTTGTAGACATTGTCCATTTAATAACACTTAACATCTTACTACTGGAGTCAGGTAACTCCATATTCATATCTTTTAAATACCTCAATATTCTTCTTTGAATATTCTCATATATATTTTAATCTCTTATCTATACATTTGTTAAATTTATTTCTTATTGTTCAAACTCTAATTGAGTTCATTTTTTACAATCTTCACCTTTCTTCTCCAAGGTTATAACCTAAGGTACTACTACCTAAGGTTTATAACCTACAGCTCTGATACCAACTGTAACGATCCCAAAATTCATACAATTCATCTCTCGACTTCGGTCATTAACAATACGTCTAACTTCTAATTTTACATCATTATTCGATGTCAAACTTAATAAAATGCGGAATAATTTAAACTTTTCTGTCTTCTTACTTTAATTCCCTGAATCAAAACCTTTATCATCTATACATCTCTAAATCAAATTTATTTTATGATTCGCTTCATCAGAGTTATTATATAAAATCTTACATCTCAGCTCGATATCCCTTATACATTGGGTAGGTTAAACTTTACAACTAAATATGAAATTTTCACATCATAACTTATCAAGTACATATCTCAAAACCTTAAACATTGTTTAAAAGATTAACAACTATAGCTAAAGTATTTAATTTTCATGCATTGCATCTGATCCATGTCATTAAAGTAGCACATAGCGTTACCTTGAATCCTTAACCTGCAAAAATGATTATTTACAAGGTTGAGCTCGACAGCCCAACAAATCTAACAGTGTTCATGCATCACGTAACATATAATAACAAGATCAACATACATCTCATAATCATTGGACTAACATAACATACATACTGCAGTTCATATAACAAGTATAAAGATTAAGTTCCTTACTCAATCATCATTCTTTACTCAATCAACGTAGTCATAAATGGACTTTAACGTTTCATACTTTTAACATATATAACACATCATGCTCTTTGTAATAAAGATTTAAAACAATTCATTATCAAGTTCACATAGCAAATAGGAACTGAAAGACTTACCTTGATCGTTGTTTACCAATAACAGATTAACAACTTACAGTTATCTGCACTTCACGTGCCTTACAAAATTATATAATCATGCACATCAACTATTAGTTACATAGCAACTCATAGTAGTTGTAATGTAAACTTTACTCTACATCTCATAACCCTTCCTATTAATTAATACACAATGTTCAATTTGATTGTGTTAACTTTCGACTTATATCTCACTATATTTCTTCTTAGGTAATACCCGAAGTTCATTCAACTGTTTAAGTCTTACTAGGACTCCTTGTTGGTTTATATTAACCACATTCCATATCTTATAATGTTCACTTCAATTGAATTGAAACACTTTTTAAGTTCATTAACACTTGTCACGGTGTTTTGACGTTCATTCGTCACACGTCTGATTTGTCTCTCTTGCGTATGCTTATACAACTTATCTAATACATTATTTATTAATGTTAAGCATCATTATATTTACTAATATTTATGTTTTATAACTTAGAAGAGCATCTTATATCGTCAAAAGTATTACACTTGCATACGTGCATGCCCGACGCCCTCCGATTGCCTCTGAATGCACATCAGTCCCAAAGATGGCCGTTTTGACCCCTATTCCCGACCTCAAATTTAAAAAATTATTAAACGAAAGTTGTAGGTATACTCTTCCTCATTTCGGATCATCTTAAATTGCTTCAATCGGAGTTTATATGAAAATGTTATGCCCATTTTAGTAAATTGTATCTGGTCATATTTTTCTCTAACACTTGGTCAGTCTGACCACCCCGCCAGGGCGGGGATTTTGAGCTACAAAAGCTCGCCAGGGCAGGATACCTAATGGGGTGGAACTTTTTGAAAAGGAAACCCCCGCCGGGGCAGGTATTCCTAGACTCCAATTCTGCAGTTCGTGTTCTTTGCGATTTTCGACCCTTTCTCCTTCTAATCATCATAACTCAAGTTACACACATCCAAATTAGTCCGTTTTTAACTCTATAGATTCTTAATTCATATGACTACAACATACCAAAAAAGCAACTATTTACAGAACCATTAACCAACCTAAATCTTGACCCAAAACTCATGTTCATATTAGTTTTACATGTTTTAACATGTTTAGCATAACCATTCATCACGAATTTGATTCTTAACCAAATCAATCCGTTTAACCTTCGTTGTTTTCATTTTTCAACTTATTCACAACACATACCATCAATTTAAAGTTTCCATCACAAATTCATCATCAATTTTAGTCTCAAAGTAGACTAAAACATACATATAACAACAAAACTCTAATTCCTTCTCTTTAAAATGTTTTCATGATCTTGATTACTCCAAAACCATTTATAGAGGTTATATATTAGATTATACATACCCATACACATATATATACAACATCTCTTTAAATCAGCTGTGACGAACGAGATTTTTATAATTTAATTTGAATATTTATTGAATTAAATAAATATTTTTTTATGATTTAATTATTGGATTAAATAATTAATTGATGAATTTGTGGTAGATTAATTTAATTATATGTGTACATTTATTAAATTAATGTGAAGAATTTATTATCCAAAGTATATATTTAATTGAGCCTATTTGATTTATTTTGATTAAATGAATTATTTAATAAGCATAATGTTACTCTAATTAAATTAAATAATTAATTAGAGATGTAATACTTTGACATAATTAATAAATGAGAATTTAATTATGCGACTATGTGATTTAATGTGGGATTATTATATTTAATTGAATTAAATTAGATATTTGATTAATTGCTTAAATGGGTGTGACATTATTAAACTATATAATAAGAGATTAATTAAAATAAATGAAAAAAAGCCTTTTAAAGGTTAGCCAAACATGACCCTAAGAGGAGTTGGCCAGTTAACCCACTAAGGGATTAACTGACTACAACAACGTCAGTTTATCTATAATTATATATATCAGGTTATATCTTATATCATTCATCAGATGAAAAATTTGAGAAATACAGAGAGAATTTAGAAAGAAAATTGAGAGAAAATGTGAATTGAAGAAGAAATAGAGATGAATTCCATCATCCTTTAGTCATATACACAAACTAGCAAGGTAATCTCTTCAACCCAAACTTTAATTTATGTTCTTATATTTTCCTCTATGATTGAAGAGATTAATAATTGATGAGTATATGATGTTATATATGTTAATATATGTTTACAATATGTTTATATCATATATTCATGTGATTAGAGTAATCGATTTCATGTAAACATGCTAGAATAAGAGTTTTTCCATTAACGGGTGTTTTGAGTTCTCTGTAACACAACTATTGTATGAGCAATACATGAATTGATGATCTATGTGTATATACATGATAATATATAATCATAACATGTTTTCTACCATCTATGTATGTTTTCAAATCATCAATTTCATATAAATATGTCGTAATTAGAATTCTGAAGTTAAATAGTATAAAAGTTGTATATATGGCCCTTACGAACAATTGTATGCCATGAATTATTTGTTTAACTTAGATTTGATAGTAGATTATGATAATATATGTTAAAACGAAGAAAACAAACTTTGAACAGATAGATTCGGAGTTATAACGAACCATAACGTCAAATTTCATGTTTTTCTTCAAAACTTTCAAAAACACCAAGAATAATGAAATTATGTGATTTGATTCAAGTAATTGTATGATTTAAAGTGTTAAAAATATGCTAGAAGTATCATTAAATGTTTATATTAAGTTTAGAATAGTTGGGTGAAATTGTATTAATTGTCTGTGTGAAATTTTGGACAAAATTTCCCATGTTCTGTGTTCTTCACCAACTGCAGAAACAGAAACTGCTAAGCAGCGCTGCAGCGTCGCTTAGCAGGCTTGTTTGCGCCCTGCAGTGCCATCGCACTGCAGCGCCGACCTCTAGTGCATTTGGCGCGCTGTAGTGCGAGTCAGAGCTGCAGTGTCGGGCCATAGGCTTAATAGCAGAGCTGCAACACCAGGACCGCGCTGCAGCACTGGTTCCCAGTTCATTCTGGGCACTGCAGCGCCGGTTACCAGAATCGCCCAGGAAAATTTATTTAATTGTTCAAGTTTAGAGAATGTAATTTAAACCCAACCTAATGAACATGAAAATGTATTAAATATATAACGTGATGTTAAAACAGATTCTTAACATGTCAATGATGTACTTACATGTTTAATTGATTTGTCGAACGCATAATTAGCTCGTCGTTCGTGAAGTCTAATATTATGCGAAAACAAGTGTTGTGATTTGATTAGTATAATCATAATCAGAGTTTAGACAAAAGAGAATGAACTTATGATGCAAGTTATGTTATAATTAACTAGTATTGTGAATGTAAATGATATGTAGGATTAAATTGAGGAACGTGAATAGTTAACGTATAATCCACGCACGAGGCAAGTTCCTAAACCTTACTTATTTACATTGAGCAAGTTTCCTTACTCAAAACTTTACTTTTCTGGTATAAGTTCTTTAAATTCTAAATTCTTCGATTGAGCAAGTCCTAGACTTATATTATATGTCGAGTAAGTTCTTGTTATTAATTGTTCAAGTTCAAGATTTCATATTAGATGTTATCATTCTTTTAAAGCATGATTCCTGTCATACAATTCTTATTTGATTGTATGCCTCTTGAGTTTTATTATTCAAATTGAATATCATTTATTGTTGAACCTTGTAAGACTAACGAACCCTTATTAATTCGACTAGTCCATAGTTGAAGAACGTTCTAAATTCCAGAACCAATGTTAAGCTTATCCAAACCAAACTTCTTTTGGTGTGGACTCTAATGTCAAACTGAGATGAACAACCTTGTTATAGGGGATTAATTATGCTTTAGCGGTAAGATATTATGCTTTAGAGTCCATAGTCTTATGACTGTTAAAGGTTTCAAGTATAAACACTTGACAACCTAGGACATAGTTCAAGGTCTTATGACCCTTAGAAGTTCTTTTGATTCTTGTAATTAATTCTTGATTTAAAAGTCGAGTATTCTTATTTCATAAGTCTTTAATTCACTCGCATGTTACTATATTGTTGTTATATTATTATACTTGTGGGCAATCGTGCTCACTCTTGCGTAATAATAACATTGCAGTTAAGAACTAAAGGTCCAACGAGCCTTCTTCTAGAAAAGGCAAGGGAAAGGTCAACAAGTGATGAAGACTTGTTGTTTATTTGATATATTTACGTTTCAGATTTATCTTAATGTTATGTAAGACTTATTATTTGTTTACACTTCCGCATTTGAGATTTAAGGTTAGTTTGACCTGAGATTGATGTATTTAAATTCAGATGTTGTAACTCCATAAGGAGAGGATTTATTTATATCTATTTTATAGTTTTCATTTATTATGGGTAGATAGACACTTGATGCTTGTATAGTGAACACCAAATCCCGTGGGAATTGAAGTACCCGAATTTGGGAGAGTCACAGGTTGGTATCATAGCTGTAGGTTATGAACCTTAGGTGGGGGAAAAACCTTAGGTAGTAACCTTATAGGAGATTAAAAACATAGTGGTGATAAACTCTTATCGAGTTCTAAGAAATGAATTCCTTAATTCATTGAAGATAATAAAAGTCTTTATGTGCTTATGTGATAAACTTATGTTCTCGCTAGTATCGATTAGTAACTAAAACTAAAACTATGTTATCAGGATGTCGAATGTTCGAGGATCTAGTCGAGCTGGGGAGGAGGAACCCTGAGTACCTAGAGATGAGGAGCCCCTAGACATCCATGTTTTTCGGGAGCAGTTGGTACAGAGAGAGCCATCTCCATTGATCACTGTTGTGGGTCAGGAGCATGTGTCTGAGTCTGATCTGGAAGAGGAGGAAGATGAGTTTCCACCGAACTCTATTGCAGCTCAGATGTATGATGAGGTGTATGACCGTAACATTGAGCTTCAGGATAGAGTCAGAGAATTAGAGGAGTTGGCAAATAGACGCCAAGCCACTATATGTCAGAAGAATGAGAAAATCCAAGGTCTTGATGCACGTCTTGGAAGTGTGGAGTGGAAATTAGTTCACTTAGAGGGTGTCAATGAGAAGTTGATGACAGAGGTTGCAAAGCTGAAGGATGATCTAAGAGAGAAATCCACCAAGCGAGCCAGAGCTGAAGATGCTTACGAGCAGGCTTCTCAGCGAGCAGATGTAGCCGAGGAAGAGGTGTAAGCAAATGATGTCAAGATGGTGGAGATGGATTGTGTATTCAACACTGCGGTGAACAAAGCTCAGGATCGAGGTATGTACTATCCAATTCAGTTCGAGGACTTACCTTGGTACATGTTGGATCGTAGAACAATGTTTCGTATCATGGAAGAAGAGCGTAAAGAAGCTATTCGACGTCTTAATAGGCCGTGATAGGAACAATACGAATTATGTGAATATTTATGGTAGTTCATGATGAAAATTCCAGTGTAAATAAAAGTATGATGATTTAATCCTGAAGATTCTTTATCTCGGGATAGATTATGTAAATAGCAGTGATGCTATCGTATTATGTTAAAACTTTCGATTTAAATAAAATATCAGAGTTTAATTGAGAAAATGTGTTAAATGATTATGTTTAAATGTTTAAGTTAAGCCTTAAATATTTAAAGGATTGAATAGAGATTTAATAAGTGTATATCTTAATAGAGATATGCAGCCGAGAAGAAGACCAAACCATCAACCGGCCCAAGAAGGGTCGACGAACGAATACAACGACGCCAATGCTAACCCCGTTTAGCAGTTAGTGAACTTATTGGTTGGGGCAATTAACAATCAACCTTAAGCTCCACCAAATACAACGTTCAAGGACTTTAAGGCGGTAGGACCACCAGAGTTTAAAGGCTCCATGAACCCGAGAGAAGCTCAAACTTGTGTTATGGAGATGGAAAAAGTTTTTGACGTCGCCAGAGTCAGAGAGGACCAGAAAATTGCCTACGCAACGTTCATGCTAAAATCAGAAGCTAGTTATTGGTGGCAAGCAAATAAGGTCCGTGGAGGAGAAGGTGTGATCACCTGGGAGAGGTTCAAGGAGATGCTCTTCTAGATGTATTTCCCGACAAGTTCACAGACCCAAATGGAGGTACAATTTCTGGAATTGAAGCAAGGCAATATGTCCATACCAGACTATGCGGCAAAATTCAATGAGTTGGCTAGGTTTGCCACGTATCAAGTACACACGAATGAGAGGAAGGAAAGAAGGTTTGAACAGGGGCTGAAGCCCTGGTTGTATAGCAAAGTGTCAATGTTTCAGCTGAACACTTTTACTGGAGTACTAGAGAAAGTCATCCTCGCCGAAGGTGGGAGTGCGGTGAATAAGTACAATCAGGATCAGAAGAAGAAGAAGAGTGAAAATAAAGGAAATAACAAGGCCAGTGGCAGCAACACGGGAGGAAGTAACAATCAGAAGAGGAGGTGGATTGATAACTCGTCGACTGGAAATCAGCAAGGAGGTCAGAAGAAGAGGATTAAAGTATGTTCGACCAGCGGGAAAGCTCACCTGGGGGTCTATATGAAAAGGAAAAGGGTTTGCTACAATTGTGGTCAGGAAGGCCACATAGCACTTAACTGCCCTAACCCAAAGAAGGACGCCTACTTCACATGTGGGTCGAAGGACCACTTGGCTAGAGAATGTCCCAAGAAAGGATCTGGAGGGGCAGGAACAGGAGGGAACAAGGAAAACAGCGGTGGCAATGCTCTAACTATCACGGGACCAATCGTAATCAATAGACCAACCGCCAGGACATTCAACATGATAGTGCAGGATGATGTGTAGTCTCACGATGTAGTGTTAGGTATCATTCTAATCAATAAAGCTAATGTTTATGTATTATTTGATTCGGGTGCAACTTGTTCATTTATATCCGATGACTTTGCTAAGAATTTGAAATTACCTAAGGACGAGTTAGAATGCTCCATGAACATTGAGAGTGCAAATAGAGAAGTAATCCTTGTTAAGTACACACACAAGAACTTTAGGGTGGATATTATGAGTAACATTATGAGAGTAGATCTTATCCCTATCAGACTTGGGGAATTTGACGTCATTCTGGGAATGGATTGGTTATTCAATTATGGGACTGTGATTGATTGCCAAAAGAAATGTATTAACCTTATGACTCCGTCAAATGTTATGTTTTATGGCAGCCAGTCGCCTAGACAAGCGAGTTGTCTGCCGATGATACAGGCCAGGAAGTTGTTAAGATAAGACTGTGTAGGATTTTTAGCCTATATAGTAGACAGTCGTAAAGAGAACCTGAAGATAGAGGAGATACCAGTAGTGAGGGACTTCGTAGACGTATTTCCAGATGATCTGCCAGGACTTCTGTCAGACAAAGAGGTTGAGTTTGTGATCGATTTGGCGTCGGGAACGACTCCAATATCGAAGGCACCGTACCAAATGGCTCCGATAGAGATGAAAGAATTGATGGTACAACTGCAAGAGTTACTGGACAAAAAATATATTCAACCGAGCGTATCGCCATGGGGAGCGCCGGTGTTATTTATGAAGAAGAAGGACGGGACGATGTGGCTCTGCATCGAATACAGAGAACTGAATAAGGTCACGATTAAGAATAGATATCCATTACCGAGGATCGACGACCTGTTTGATCAATTGAAGGGAGCAAGGTACTTTTCAAAGATAGACTTGACGAGTGATTATCATTAGCTAAAGGTGAGGCTAGAGGATGTACCGAAGATAGCTTTCAGAACTCGTTATGGTCATTACGAGTTTTTGGTGATGTCATTTGGTCTAACAAATGCTCCTGCAGCATTTATGGACCTGATGAATAGGGTATTTAAATCGTTTTTGGATAAATTCATGGGGGTGTTTATTGATGACATTTTGGTATACTCAAAAACCAAGGAAGAACATGTAGGGCATATGAAGGTAGCGTTAGAGGCGTTAAGAAGGGAGAAGTTGTATGCCAAGTTTTTGAAATGCGAATTTTGGATTGAGCGAGTATAATTTCTCAGACATATGATTGATAAGGACGGATTTTCGATAGATCCCTCCAAAGTCGAAATTGTGATGAACTAGAATCAGCCAAAAACGCCGTCAGAAGTGAGAAGTTTTCTTGGATTAGCAGGTTATTATAGAAAATTCAATTAATATTTTTCCAAAATTGTGACTCTGGTGACGAATTTGACTAGGAAAGTTGTGAAATTCGTTTGGATGGAGAAGTGTGAGGAAAGCATTCAAGAACTTAAGAAGAGGTTGAGTACAACACCTGTGTTATCACTTCCGAATGACACATGAAATTTTATGGTTTATAGTGATGCGTCGTGTGACGCCCCCAAAATTAGGTATACATCACCCAACTTGGGTCGTCAGATACATGGTATAGAAAATAAATACAACTTATTAATACAACTGTTGTGTACAATACGACAAAACATAACTATGAGTTTGAATACAATTATTGTCTACTAGAGACTATACAAACTCAAAAGGAGTCCTCATTACAATTATTATCACACTATTTAATAGAATAGTGAGGACTACTAATACTATCATCTGGTCCATCACTCCGTTCCCCGACTCGTCCCAGCTATATTCTAATTTCCTAAAGAGAACAGTGAAAGAAAAGGTGAGCTCAACTAGCCCAGTAAGAAATATTATGACTAAGATAATGCAGAATAAATTATCATTAGCCTTCAACAGTGTTAAACTGATAAAATATAACGAACATCAAGTTTAACTGCAGTGAAACAAGCAATCCATTAAAAGAGTCAAGTAGAAAATAAAATCTACTATCTTCTATGATTTAAAAGATTTTTCAACACTGTTATCGCTGGGACTCAGCTTAATAAAATAATCCACATCATCGAATCACCCCTGCACTACGGCCAAGGATATTCGTGTATTCATTAATGGTCATGATCATGCCAACAACTGTCCATCAATGCACTACGGGCCAATGAGGACTTTTACCACATCATTTGTAACATTACGGTCATGATTATACCGAATAATCCCTGGTCATAATCATACCAAGTCCATCTATGCACTACATGCCACAGATGACTTTCAACATTTTATAAACATGAGGATGATGACAATGATATAAGAATTCAATAAAACAAGTTCAAGAATTAATTTATCCAAGAATTAACAACGTCCAAATTGTCAACATGATACTGCTTTGTGGAGTAAAATTCAAGAATGCTTAGAAGAATATTTTTATGAAAAGATACTGGATGAAACGCAATTATCAAGGATATTCCACAAATTTCATGGAGTATAGAAGTCAAAACTTAACCAACTGAGTATAATAAAGAATAGAATAACAAAAGAAATCACCATGCATGCGATAGACCGCACAGACATGTTATTCCAACTAAATAATAAATAATGGAACCAGATCCGGCGTAAAACGCACAGACAGGATATTCCAACAGAATAATAATAAAGACAGAACCAGGTCCGGTGTAAAACACACAGAAAGGATGTTCCAACAGAATAATAATAAAGACGGAACCAGGTCTGGTGTAAAACACACAGACAGGATGTTCCAACAGAATAATAATAAAGACGGAACCAGGTCCGGTGTAAAACACACAGACAGGATGTTCCAACAGAATAATAGAATAATGTCACCAAGTATAGGGTAGACCGCGTATATAGGTTATTCCAACAGAATAATAAGAAATAGAATAACAACAGTTCTCTTCATGAATAAGAAAGAATAACACCCCTTACCGTTTTAAAGAAGAACTGAAATAAGGAAGTAGTTAAGTAGCAGAATACTTTTCTTCTCTCTCTCTATAGTTTTTCTCTATAGTTTCTCTCTCTAGAGTTTAGTGAATTCGTAAGAAATAATGAAGGAATGAGCTGTTATTTATAGAAAAATAGAATGCATAGTAACTAATCCATGAACGGTCCAGATTGATTACTTTAATCTGACGGTCCATATTTAAAGAAAAATCTTTTAAATAAAATATAATATATTCTATTTATAGAATAACTTTAA
Organism: Panax notoginseng; assembly: GCA_016801055.1. NCBI lineage: Eukaryota > Viridiplantae > Streptophyta > Magnoliopsida > Apiales > Araliaceae > Panax > Panax notoginseng. The sequence continues at coordinate 155,335,136 of CM029022.1, read as the reverse complement.
TAAAGTATTCTGTTTTATATAAAAAGATATTTCTGTTTTATTACGTTAATAATACGAATAAAACAAAACTTCATTATCGCTAAATAATTCATATTATTAACTGATAATAATTGAATCAAACTGAGTGACTTCTCACATAAACATTAATAATCAATACCGTGTGCTACTATGCAACCACACGTATTACTGTACTTTTACTACCGAGTAGTTTAACAGTATCAATGGTAAAACTTTCGCCGTTATTTTTAATAAAATATTTTTGTCGTTTTCTCAATCTGACAATAATTCCGTTATGGGGTCCACCATAATTGTGCCGTTGTACGAATATTCCCTGTTAAAACGAATATTTCTCGACCAATCGAATATTATATAACAACTTGCGTACTTTGCAAAATTTATAAATATTACCCACAACTATAACATTATATCAAATTAACTCCATAATATTCAAAAATGATATTTATAGAAAATTCATCTTTATTTATAAAAGTTGGGGGTACAACCTCCCCTTCTTATGAAATTTCGCCCTCAAAATTAGGGTACGTACCTGGTATGTCGAAGAGGTAAGGATACCTTGATTTCATTTCAGATTCTAACTCCCAAGTCATTTCCTCAACATCGTGATTTCTCCACAAAACTTTGACTTGAGGTATAACCTTAGAGCGTAGAATATGTTCATTCTTATCCAAGATTTGAACAGGAACTTCTTCATACGTCAAATCCTCCGCTATTTCGTCCGGTTCTAACTCAATAATGTGGTTTGGGTCTTCCACATATTTACGTAACATGGATATGTGAAGAACGTTATGAATACGATATACTTGGCGGTAAAGCGAGTCTATAAGCCACAGTTCCTACTCGATCGAGGATTAAAAATGGACCGATGAATCGAGGATTGAGCTTTCCTTTCTTTCTAAATCTCGTAACTCCTTTCCATGGAGCAACATGTAAGAACACATGATCTCCTATATCAAATTCCACGTCCTTTCGATGAAGATCAGCATAACTCTTTTGTCGATCTTGTGAGGTTTTTATACGTTGTCGGATCATTTGAATCTTTTCTGTAGTCATACGTACCAACTCCGGTCCCAACAACGTTGCTTCACCCACCTCATTCCAGCATACTGGAGAACGACATTTTCTTCCATACAATGCTTCGAATGGAGCCATGCCAATACTTGCTCGATAACTGTTGTTGTAGGAAAACTCCACCAATGGTAAGAACTTGTCCCAACTTCCCTTGAAATCAAGGATACAGAGTCTTAATAGATCTTCAAGAGTTTGAATAGTCCTCTCTGATTGTCCGTCAGTCTGAGGATGATATGCCGAACTAAATCGTAAATCCGTGCCCATAGCTTTTTGTAAACTAACCCAAAATTGTGAAGTGAATCTTGGGTCTCGATCAGAAACTATGGATACTGACATACCATGCAGTCTTACAATCTCGTTTATGTACATACGAGCAAGACGTTCAAGTGTATAAGTTTCTCGTATCGGTAAGAAATGAGCAGACTTGATCAATCTATCAACAATGACCCAAATCGCATCTATACCTTGAGAAACCTTAGGAAGACCGGTAACGAAATCCATGGTAATGTGCTCCCACTTCCATTCTGAAATTTTAAGTGGTTGCAATGGACCTTTTGGTACTTGATGGTCTGCTTTGACTCGTAGACAAGTTAGACACCTTGAGATAAACAGCGCTATCTCTCTCTTCATATTGCTCCACCAAAATATATGACGAAGATCATGATACATTTTGGTACTTCCATGATGGATTGCAAACGGTGTGTTGCGCGCCTCCATTATGATTTCCTACTTTAAATCAGGGTTGTTAGGAACACAAAGTCTGGAGTTGACTCGAAGTATTCCTTCTTCATCGATTCTTGCTTCCGGCATAGCACCTTCTTGCACTTTCTTCCTCATATGCATCAGCTCCAGGTCTGTAGCTTGAGCAGCTTAAACTTTATCGATTAAAGTTGGTTCTACTCGTATATTTGCCATCATCACATGGGTCCCTGGAGTCTTTAACTCTATCTCCATCCTTTGCAAGTCACACAAAATGGGCCTTTGTGTTGACAATATCGCACTCGTACTTGCATATGATCTTCTACTCAATGCGTCAGCTACCACGTTCGCTTTTCCAGGATGGTATTGAATGGTATGATCATAATCTTTCAACAGTTCAAGCCAACGTCATTGTCGCATGTTGAGTTCCTTTTGAGTGAAGAAATATTTGAGGCTTTTATAATCCGTAAATATCTCCACCTTCTCCCCATACAAGTAATGCCTCCAAATATTAAGTGCAAAGACAACAGCTGCCAACTCTAGATCATGAGTAGGATAATTCCTCTCATATTTCTTGAGTTGTCTTGATGCATAGGCTATGACTTTTCCATGTTGTATGAGAATGCATCCCAACCCTTTGCTCGAAGCATCACTGTAGATGACAAATCCCTCCGAGTCAGATGGTATTGTTAGAACAGGTGCTAAAATGAGTCTCCTCTTGAGTTCTTGAAAACTCTTCTCACATTCTTTGCTCCAACCGAACTTTGTATCTTTCCGAGTCAGCTGAGTTAATGGAGTAGCTATTCGAGAAAATCCTTCCACGAATCTCCGATAATAACCAGCTAAACCAAGAAAGCTACGTACTTCGGTCACTGATTTAGGTTGCTCCCAGCTTTGAATAGCTTTAATCTTTGCCGGGTCAACAGATATTCCACGACTTGATACTACGTGCCCAAGGAATGCTACCTCCTCCAGCCAGAACTCGCAGTTCTTCAACTTGGCATAAAGCTTGTATTCACGAAGCTTTTGGAGTACCAGTCTCAAGTGCTGCTCATGATCTTCACGGCTTTTGGAATAAATAAGGATGTCATCAATAAAGACGACCACAAAATGATCCAAATATTCCTTGAATACCCGGTTCATCATATCCATGAAGGCAGCATGAGCATTAGTCAATCCAAAGGACATGACTAGGAATTCATAATGCCCGTACCGAGTTCTAAAAGCCGTCTTTGGAATATCTTCAGTTCTAACCTTCAGCTGATGATATCCAGAACGAAGATCGATCTTTGAAAAGAATTGTGCTCCTTGCAACTGGTCAAACAGGTCATCAATACGTGGCAATGGGTACCTATTTTTGATGGTGACATGATTCAACTCCCGATAATCAATACAAAGTCGTATACTTCCATCTTTCTTCTTCACGAATAGAACAGGAGCACCCCAATGAGAAGTACTAGGACGAACAAAGCCAATGTCTAACAATTCCTACAGTTGGATCTTTAACTCCTGAAGTTCAATAGGAGCCATTTGATATGGGGCTTTGGAAATGGGTTTTGTACCGGGTTCAAGGTCGATACAAAATTTAATTTCTCGCTCTGGGGGTAGGCCAGGAAGTTCTTCAGGGAATACGTCAGGAAATTTATTAACAATAGAAATATCATTCAAAACTGACGTATTTTTGTTTAGATCCGTGACATGAGCTAAGAAAGCTTGACATCTGTTTTTTAATAAACGAATAGCTTTATGGCTTGAAATGACAGCGATTGATTTTAATGGTTTGGTTGCTTTAATTCGCATAATAGTTCGATTAGGAATATTAAAGCTAACAACCTTACGAATATAATCAATTTTTGCATGATGAGTAGTTAACCAATCAATCCCTAGAATCACGTCAAATGCAAGTATTTTTAATGAAATCAGATTGACAGGTAATGTGTGGGTACCAACTTGAATCAAATAAGACTTATAAATCGTGAATGTAATGAAGGTTTCTCCCAATGGAGTTTCAACAGACAAGTCAAAGTCTAATTTCTCTTGAGTCAAACTTAATCGATGAGCGCAAGTAGGAGAAATAAAAGAATGGGTAGAACCGGTATCAAATAAAGTATAGACTTCGTTAGAGTTTATGATAAGCTTACCCGTGATGACCTCATTCGGGTTCCTTACTTTCTGGGAGGTCACAACAAACGCTCTCCCTTGCACTACCGGTTTTAACTTTTCTGGGACGGCCTTTGGTGTCTCCATCCTGGCTGAACTTGTTTTTGGTAAATGACAAAATCGAGCTAAATGACCTTCTGTTCCATAATTATAACATGCTTTAGACAACATCTCGCAGTTTGGACTGATGTGTCCCTCCCCTCCGCATTTGAAACATATGATAGGTGGTCGTTCTCCTTCCTTAACAATGGGTGCTGGTGCTGACGTCTTTCCATCATTGTTGAATCTCCTCTTCTTGAAATGACCATTCTTATTGTTTTAGCCCTGATTACCACCGAAGTGGTTACCATTTCTGGCCTGTTGATTCCCTCCATGCTTGTTGTCACTGTTTCGATGACTGCTCTCACTGGTATTATCATTTTGCCGTCTGCTCTCTTTTGGTTGCGTTGACTCGTTATCGCGCTCCACTAACTGAGCCTTATTCACAACATCTGAATACAAACACAGTTTATGAGAAATAAGATGTTGACGTATCTCAGGTTTCAAACCTCGCAAAAATATTCGCGTCATTCGCTCTTCATTATCCACCAAGTGGGACCCAAATCGGGACAACTCAGCAAATTTAGCCTCATTCTGCGACACGGTCATATTATTCTGCTCCAATTTGATGAACTCCACCTCCTTCATGTGACGAACACTTTCGGGAAAGTATTTGTCATTGAACAGCTCTTGGAACTTCTCCCAAGACATCTTCAGTGCAGCAGGTTGAGTACGCTTAATCGATTCCCACCAGTAATCTGCCTCTCCTCGCAACATAAAGGCATCCCAAGACATCAAATATCTTGGTGATCTGCTTTATCCATGTTTTTGCTATAAGTGGTTTTGGCTCTCCCTTAAACTCCGGTGGTCCCAGCTCCTTGAACTATTTAGCGGTGACCGTCCGAGAGTTTTTAGTGTTTCCACCTACATTTTGGATAGGAGCCGCTCTCACCTGCTGTTGCATGAACTGCATAAAACTTCTGAACATTCCATCATTCATCATCTGGTCAGTGTTATTGTTTACATGAGGATTGTCACCTTCCTGATGCACATTATCCTAATTATTGATATGTGGTGAATCAATAGTCGCCTGTGCTCCATTGGTATTCTCAACATTCTCAGATGCCATTTTCAGATACTGCCACAAAACAAAAGATAACTGATATGTCATATATTTTCCTTATATTCTGACCGACCAATTAAATACCATGCAAATAAACTTAGGTAGGTCATACTAGCGAAGGAATTCTCCGTCTCTCCCCTCCTTGTTCTATTCTCATATCTTAGCCAGGGATCATATCCCTAAGCTCTGATACCAACTGTGACGCCCCCAAAATTAGGTATACATCACCCATCTTGGGTCGTCAGATACATGGTACAAAAAACAAATACAACTTACTAATACAACTGTTGTGTACAATACGACAAAACATAACTGTGAGTTTGAATATAATTATTGTCTACTAGAGACTATACAAACTCAAAAGGAGTCCTCATTACAATTATTGTCCACTATTTAATAGAATGGTGAGGACTACTAATACTATCATCTGGTCCATCACTCCGTTCCCCGACTCGTCCCAGCTATATTCTCATTTCCTAAAGAGAACAGTGAAAGAAAGGGTGAACTCAACTAGCCTAGTAATAAATATTATGACTAAGATAATACAGAATAAATTATCATTAGCCTTCAGCAGTGTTAAACTGATAAAATATAATGAACATCAAGTTTAACTGCAGCGGAACAAGCAATCCATTAAAAGAGTCAAGTAGAAAATAAAATCTACTATCTTCTATGATTTAAAAGATTTTTCAACACTGTTATCGCTGGGACTCAGCTTAATAAAATAATCCACATCATCGAATCACCCCTGCACTACGGCCAAGGATATTCGTGTATTCATTAATGGTCATGATCATGCCAACAACTGTCCATCAATGCACTACGGGCCAATGAGGACTTTTACCACATCATTTGTAACATTACGGTCATGATTATACCGAATAATCCCTAGTCATAATCATACCAAGTCCATCTATGCACTACAGGCCACAGATGACTTTCAACATTTTATAAACATGAGGATGATGACAATGATATAAGAATTCAATAAAACAAGTTCAAGAATTAATTTATCCAAGAATTAACAACGTCCAAATTGTCAACATGATACTGCTTTGTGGAGTAAAATTCAAGAATGCTTAGAAGAATATTTTTATGAAAAGATACTGGATGAAACGCAATTATCAAGGATATTCCACAAATTTCATGGAGTATAGAAGTCAAAACTTAACCAACTGAGTATAATAAAGAATAGAATAACAAAAGAAATCACCATGCATGCGATAGACCGCACAGACATGTTATTCCAACTAAATAATAAATAATGGAACCAGATCCGGCGTAAAACGCACAGACAGGATATTCCAACAGAATAATAATAAAGACAGAACCAGGTCCGGTGTAAAACACACAGGCAGGATGTTCCAACAGAATAATAATAAAGACGGAACCAGGTCTGGTGTAAAACACACAGACAGGATGTTCTAACAGAATAATAATAAAGACGGAACCAGGTCTGGTGTAAAACACACAGACAGAATGTTCCAACAGAGTAATAGAAGAATGTCACTAAGTATAGGGTAGACCGCGTATACATGTTATTCCAACAGAATAATAAGAAATGGAATAACAACAGTTCTCTTCATGAATAAGAAAGAATAACACCTCTTACCGTTTTAAAGAAGAACTGAAATAAGGAAGTAGTTAAGTAGTAGAATACTTTTCTTCTCTCTCTCTATAGTTTCTCTCTCTAGAGTTTAGTGAATTTGAAAGAAATAATGAAGGAATGAGCTGCTATTTATTAAAAAATAGAATGCATAGTAACTAATCCATGAACGGTCCAGATTGATTACTTTAATCTGACGGTCCATATTTAAAGAAAAATCTTTTAAATAAAATATAATATATTCTATTTATAGAATAACTTTAATGAAGTATTCTGTTTTATATAAAAAGATGTTTCTGTTTTATTACGTTAATAATACGAATAAAACAAAACTTCATTATCGTTAAATAATTCATATTATTAACTGACAATAATTGAATCAAACTGAGTGACTTCTCACATAAGCATTAATAATCAATATCGTGTGCTACTATGCAACCACACGTATTACTGTACTTTTACTACCGAGTAGTTCAACAGTATCAATGGTAAAACTTCCGCTGTTATTTTTAATAAAATATTTTTGTCATTTTCTCAATCCGATAATAATTCCGTTGTGGGGTCCACCAATAATTGTGCCGTTGTACGAATATTCCCTGTTAAAATAAATATTCCCCGACCAATCCAATATTATATAACAACTTGTGTACTTTGCAAAATTTATAAATATTACCCACAACTATAACATTATATCAAATTAACTCCATAATATTCAAAAATGATATTTATAGAAAATTCATCTTTATTTATAAAAGTTGGGGTCTTACACGTCGCATAAAGGACTTGGTTGTGTGCTTATGCAAAATAGCAGGGTCATTGTATATGCGTCACGATAATTAAAGAACTATGAGAAGGGGTACCCGACCCATGACTTGGAGTAAGCTGCGGTGGTATTCACTTTGAAAATCTAGAGACACTATATCATGGGGGGAAGTATGAAATATATACAGACCACAAGAGTCTGAAATATGTTTTTACACAGAAGGACTTGAATATGCGCCTGAGAAGGTGGCTGTAGTTAATTAAGGACTATGATTGCGAGATTTTATACAATCCAGGTAAAGCAAATGTGGTTGCCGACGCCTTAAATAGAAAGGGTAGAAAGGGTCGGGAGAAATTGATGATGTTGACCGCTCAGGAGAAGTTAGTTTTAGCGATGTAGAAGCTAGAATTGGAAGTGAAGTATCCTATGAAGATTGACGAGAAGCCGTTCCAAATGTAAGCAGGTACAACTTTGCTAGATAAAGTTAAGGAGGCTCAATTTCAGGACGAAGAGTTTGAGAAGGTGAAAAAGAAGATATTTGAAGGAACTGAACAGAGATTCAAGATAGATAGTGAGGGACTATTGAGAATTGAGAGCAGAGTTTGGGTACCGTTAGTGCTAGAGATTAAGGAAGACATTTTTAGTGAGGCTCATAGCTCATGATATTCGATTCACCTTAGTAGTACCAAGATGTACTAAGATCTTCGACAACATTTCTGGTGGCCAAATTTGAAACGAGATGTTGCAGAATGTGTTGCCAAGTGCCTGACATGTCAGAAAGTGAAAGCAGAACATCATAGGCTGAGTGGGTTGCTATAACCTTTAGAGATCCCAGAATAGAAATGTGAACATATTACAATGGATTTTGTGGTTGGCCTTCCGAAAACTCAGAAAGGCTATGACGCAGTATGAGTTATTATTGACCGATTGACGAAATTCTTACACTTCCTTCCGATCAGAATCGTATTCAACTTAGACTAGTTGGAAATGTTATATGTGAAAGAGATTATTTCAAGGCACGAAGTTCCGGTGTCAATTGTTTTCGATAGGGATCCGCGCTTTACATCAAACTTCTGGAAGCATCTACAAGAGTGCATGGGGACGCAGTTGAGAATGAGTACGGCATATCACCCTCAAACAGATGGGCAGAGTGAAAGAACGATTCAGACATTTGAGGATATGTTAAGAACGTGTATCATGGATTTTAAAGGAAATTGGGATGATCACTTACCGCTCGTTGAATTCGGTTACAATAATAGTTATCATGCTAGTATTGGCATGCTGCCTTACAAAGCATTGTATGTCAAAAAGTGCAGAACTCCACTTTACTGGGATGAGGTTGACGAGAGACAGTTACTAGGACCAGAACTAGTACAGCAAACAGAAGAGATAGTCAAAGTAATCTAGAAAAGACTGGTAGTAGCTCAGGATAGGCATAAGAAATACGTCGTTCCACACCGTAAAAATATTGAGTTTGAATCGGGTAGCTTGGTATTCTTGAAAGTCTCTCCTTGGAAGGGAAAAATCAGATTCGGTAAGAAAGGAAAATTAAGCCCGAGGTTCATTGGACCCTTTGAAGTTTTGCAAAGAATTGGTGAAGTTGCCTACGAGGTAGCCTTACCTCTGGCCTTAGAACATATTCATAATGTTTTCCATGTTTCTGTTTTACGGCCCTACAAACTCGATTATAAACATGTGATTGAATATGAACCCTTGCAATTTGAGAAAGATTTATCTTATGAAGAAGTTCCTATTCAGATCGTCGACTGGAAAGAGCAAGTACTCAGAAATAAAGTAATACCTTCTGTTAAGGTAATCTGGAGGAACCACAATGCTGAAGAAGCTATGTGAGAACTCGAAGAACAAATGATAAAGAATTATCCTCATTTATTTGCTTAATCTGTGTAGCGATTCTGGGGACATAATCTTTGTAAGGGGGGAGAATGTAACAGGACAAATTGATTGAGCCGTGATTCTGGGGACATAATCCTTTTAAGGGGGAAAATATGTGACGAACGAGATTTTTATAATTTAATTTGAATATTTATTGAATTAAATAAATATTTTTTATGATTTAATTATTAGGTTAAATAATTAATTGATGAACTTGTGGTAGATTAATTTAATTATATGTGTACATTGATTAAATTAATGTGAAGAATTTAGTATCCAAAGTATGTATTTAATTGAGCTTATTTGATTTATTTGATTAAATGAATTATTTAATAAGCATAATGTTACTCTAATTAAATTAAATAATTAATTAGAGATTTAATAATTTGACATAATTAATAAATGAGAATTTAATTATGTGACTATGTGATTTAATGTGGAATTATTATATTTAATTGAATTAAATAAAATGTAAGACCGCAACTTTTATAAATAAAGATTAATTTTCTATAAATATCATTTTTAAATATTATGGAGTTAATTTGATATAATGTTATAGTTGTGGGTAATATTTATAAATTTTGTAAAGTACGCAAGTTGTTATATAATATTCGATTGATCGGAGAATATTTTTTTAACAGGAAATATTCGAACAATGGCACAATTATTGGTGGACCCCACAACAGAATTATTGTCGGATTGAGAAAACGATAAAAATATTTTATTAAAAATAACGACGGACGTTTTACCATTGATACTGTTGAACTACTCGGTAGTAAAAGTACAGTAATACGTGTGGTTGCATAGTAGCACACGGTATTGATTATTAATGCTTATGTGATAAGTCACTCAGTTTGATTCAATTATTGTCAGTTAATAATATGAATTATTTAGCGATAATGAAGTTTTGTTTTATTCGTATTATTAACATAATAAAATAGAAACATCTTTTTATATAAAATAGAATACTTTATTAAAGTTATTCTATAAATAGAATATATTATATTTTATTTAAAAGATTTTTCTTTAAATATGGACCATCAGATTAAAGTAATCAATCTGGACCGTTCATGGATTAGTTACTATGCATTCTATTTTCTATAAATAGTAGCTCATTCCTTCATTATTTCTTACAAATTTACTGAACTCTAGAGAGAGAAACTATAGAGAGAAACTATAGAGAGAGATAAGAAAAGTATTCTGCTACTTAACTACTTTCTTATTTCAGTTCTTCTTTAAAACGATAAGGGGTGTTATTCTTTCTTATTCATGAAGAGAACTGTTGTTATTCCATTTCTTATTATTCTGTTGGAATAACCTGTATATGCGGTCTACCCTATATTTAGTGACATTCTTCTATTATTCTGTTGGAACATCCTGTCTGTGTGTTTTACACCGGACCTGGTTCCGTCTTTATTATTATTCTGTTAGAACATCCTGTCTGTGTGTTTTACACCAGACCTGGTTCCGTCTTTATTATTATTCTGTTGGAACATCCTGTCTGTGTGTTTTACACCGGACCTGGTTCCGTCTTTATTATTATTCTGTTGGAATATCCTGTCTGTGCGTTTTACGCCGGACCTGGTTACATTATTTATTATTCAGTTGGAATAACCTGTCTGTGCGATCTATCGCATGCATGGTGATTTCTTTTGTTATTCCATTCTTTATTATACTCAGTTGGTTAAGTTTTGACTTCTATACTCCATAAAATTTGTGGAATATCCTTGATAATTGTATTTCATCCAGTATCTTTTTCATAAAAATATTCTTCTAAGCATTCTTGAATTTTACTCCACAAAGTAGTATCATGTTGACAATTTGGACGTTGTTAATTCTTAGATAAATTAATTCTTGAACTTGTTTTATTGAATTCTTATATCATTGTCATCATCCTCATGTTTATAAAATGTTGAAAGTCATCTGTGGCCTGTAGTGCATAGATGGACTTGGTATGATTATGACCAGGAATTATTCGGTATAATTATGACCGTAATGTTACAAATGATGTGGTAAAAGTTCTCATTGGCCCGTAGTGTATTGATGGACAGTTGTTGGCATGATCATGACCATTAATGAATTCACGAATATCCTTGGCCGTAGTGCAGTGGTGATTCGATGATGTGGATTATTTTATTAAGCTGAGTCCCAGCGATAACAGTGTTGAAAAACCTTTTAAATCATAGAAGATAGTAGATTTTATTTTCTACTTGGCTCTTTTAATGGATTGCTTGTTCCGCTGCAGTTAAATTTGATGTTCGTTATATTTTATCAGTTTAACACTGTTGAAGGCTAATGATAATTTATTCTGCATTATCTTAGTCATAATATTTCTTACTGGGCTAGTTGAGCTCACCCTTTCTTTCACTGTTCTCTTCAGGAAATGAGAATATAGCTGGGACGAGTCGGGGAACGGAGTGATGGACCAGATGATAGTATTAGTAGTCCTCACTATTCTATTAAATAGTGTGACAATAATTGTAATGAGGACTCCTTTTGAGTTTGTATTGTCTCTAGTAGACAATAATTGTATTCAAACTCACAGTTATGTTTTGTCGTATTGTACACAACAGTTGTATTAGTAAGTTATATTTGTTTTCTGTACCATGTATCTGACGACCCAGGATGGGTGATGTATACCTAATTTTGGGGGCGTCACAGTTGGTATCAGAGCTTAGGGATATGATCCCTGGCTAAGATGTGAGAATAGAACTAGGAGAGGAGAGACGGGGAATTCCTTCGCTAGTGTGACCTACCTAAGTTTATTTGCATGGTATTTAATTGGTCGGTCATAATATAAGGATAATATATGATATATCAATTAACTTTTATTTTGTGGCAGTATCTGAAAATGGCATCTGAGAATGTTGAGAATAGCAATGGAGCACAGGCGACTGTTGATTCACCACATATCAATAATCAGGATAATGTGCATTAGGAAGGTGACAATCCTCATGCAAACAACAACACTGACCAGATGATGAATGATGGAATGTTCAGAAGCTTTATGCAGTTCATGCAACAGCAAGCGAGAGTGGCTCCTGTCCAAAATGTAGGTGGAAACACTGAAAACTCTCGGACGGTCACCGCTAAACAGTTCAAGGAGCTGGGACCACCAAAGTTTAAGGGAGAGCCAAAACCACTTATAGCGGAAACATGGATAAAGCAGATCACCAAGATATTTGATGTCTTGGGATGCTCCGAGGAGCAAAAGGTTCCCTTTGCCGCCTTTATGTTGCGAGGAGAGGCAGATTACTGGTGGGAATCGATTAAGCGTACTCAACCTACCGCACTGAAGATGTCTTGGGAGAAGTTCCAAGAGCTGTTCAATGACAAATACTTTTCCGAAAGTGTTCGTCACATTAAGGAGGTCGAGTTCATCAAATTGGAGCAGAATAATATGACCGTGTCGCAGTATGAGGCTAAATTTGCTGAGTTGTCCCAGTTTGCGTACCACTTGGTGGATAATGAAGAGCGAATGACGCGAATGTTTTTGCGAGGTTTGAAACCTGAGATACGTCAACATCTTATTTCTCATAAACTGTGTTTGTATTCAGATGTTGTGAATAGGGCTCAGTTAGTGGAGCGCGATAACGAGTCAACGCAACCAAAAGAGAGCAGTCGATAGAATGATAATACCAGTGAGAGCAGTCATCAAAGCGGTGACAACAAGCGTGGAGGGAATCAACAGGCCAGAAATGGTAACCACTTCGGTGGTAATCAGGGCCAAAACAATAAGAATGGTCATTTCAAGAAGAGGAGATTCAACAATGATGGAAAGACGTCAGCACCAGCACCCGTTGTTAAGGAAGGAGAACGACCACCTATCATATGTTTTAAATGCGGAGGGGAGGGGCACATCAGTCCAAACTGCGCGATGCCGTCTAAAGCACGTTATAATTGTGGAAGAGAAGGTCATTTAGCTCGATTTTGTCGTTTACCAAAAACAAGTTCAGCTAGGATGGAGACACCAAAGGCCGTCCCAGAAAAGTTAAAATCGGTAGTGCAAGGGAGAGCGTTTGTTGTGACCTCCCAGAAAGCAAGGACCCCGAATGAGGTCATCACGGGTAAGCTTATCATAAACTCTAACGAAGTCTATACTTTATTTGATACCGGTTCTATCCATTCTTTTATTTCTCCTACTTGCGCTCATCGATTAAATTTGACTCCGGAGAAATTAGACTTTAACTTATCTGTTGAAACTCTATTGGGAGAAACCTTCATTACATCCACGGTTTATAAGTCTTGTTTGGTTCAAGTTGGTACCCACACATTACCTTTCGATCTGATTTTATTAAAAATACTTGCATTTGACGTGATTCTAGGGATTGATTGGTTAACTACTCATCATGCAAAAATTGATTGTTTTCATAAGGTTGTTAGCTTTCATATTCCTAATCGACCTATTATGCGAATTCAAGCAACCAAACCATTAAAATCAATCGCTGTCATCTCAAGCCATAAAGCTATTCGTTTATTGAAAAATGGATGTCAAGCTTTCTTAGCTCATGTCACGGATCTAAACAAAAATACGTCAGTTTTGAATGATATTTCTATTGTTAATAAATTCCCTGACGTATTCCCTGAAGAACTTCTTGGCCTACCCCCAGAGCGAGAAATTAAATTTTGTATCGACCTTGAACCCGGTACAAAACTCATTTTCAAAGCCCCATATCGAATGGCTCCTATTGAACTTCAGGAGTTAAAGATCCAACTGCAGGAATTGTTAGACATTGGCTTTATTCATCCTAGTACTTCTCCTTGGGGTGCTCCTGTTCTATTCGTGAAGAAGAAAGATAGAAGTATGCGACTTTGTATTGATTATCGGGAGTTGAATCATGTCACCATCAAAAATAGGTACCCATTTCCACGTATTGATGACCTGTTTGACCAGTTGCAAGGAGCACAATTCTTTTCAAAGATCGATCTTCGTTCTGGATATCATCAGCTGAAGCTTAGAACTGAGGATATTCCAAAGACGGCTTTCAAAATTTGGTACGGACATTATGAATTCCTAGTTATGTCCTTTAGATTGACTAATGCTCCTGCTGCCTTCATGGATATGATGAACCAGGTATTCAAGGAATATTTAGATCACTTTGTGGTCGTCTTTATTGATGACATCCTTATTTATTCCAAAAGCCGTGAAGATCATGAGCAACACTTGAGGCTGGTACTCTAAAAGCTTCGTGGATACAAGCTTTATGCCAAGTTGAAGAAGTGCGAGTTCTGGCTGGAGGAGGTAGCATTCCTTGGGCACGTAGTATCAAGTCGTGGAATATCTGTTGACCCGGTAAAGATTGAAGCTATTCATAGCTGGGAGCAACCTAAATCAGTGACCGAAGTACGTAGCTTTCTTGGTTTAGCTGGTTATTATAGGAGATTCGTGGAAGGATTTTCTCGAATCGCTACTCCATTAACTCAGCTGACTCGAAAAGATACAAAGTTTGGTTGGAGCGAAGAATGTGAGAAGAGTTTTCAAGAACTCAAGAGGAGACTCATTTCAGTACCTGTTCTAACAATACCATCTGGCTCGGAGGGATTTGTCATCTACAGTGACGCTTCGAGCAAAGGGTTGGGATGCGTTCTCATGCAACATGGAAAAGTCATAGCCTATGCATCAAGACAACTTAAGAAATATGAGAGAAATTATCCTACCCATGATCTAGAGTTGGCAGCTGTTGTCTTTGCACTTAAAATTTGGAGGCATTACTTGTATGGGGAGAAGGTGGAGATCTTTACGGATCAGAAAAGCCTCAAATATTTCTTCATTCAAAAGGAACTCAACATGCGACAATGATGTTGGCTTGAACTGTTGAAAGATTATGATCATACCATTCAATACCATCCTAGAAAAGCGAACGTGGTAGCTGACGCATTGAGTAGAAGATCATATGCAAGTACGAGTGCGATATTGTCAACACAAAGGCCCATTTTGTGTGACTTGCAAAGGATGGAGATAGAGTTAAAGACTCCAGGGACCCATGTGATGATGACGAATATACGAGTAGAACCAACTTTAATCGATAAAGTCAAAGCTGCTCAAGCTATAGACCTAGAGCTGATGCGTATGAGAAAGAAAGTGCAAGAAGGTGCTATGCCAGAAGCAAGAATCGATGAAGAAGGAATACTTCGAGTCAACTCCAGACTTTGTGTTCCTAACAACCCTGATTTAAAGTAGGAAATCATGATGGAGGCGCACAACACACCGTTTGCAATCCATGCTGGAAGTACCAAAATTTATCATGATCTTCGTCATACATTTTGGTGGAGCAATATGAAGAGAGAGATAGCGCTGTTTATCTCAAGGTGTCTAACTTGTCAACGAGTAAAAGCGGAGCATCAAGTACCAAAAGGTCCATTGCAACCACTTAAAATTCCAGAATGGAAGTGGGAGCACATTACCATGGATTTCGTTACCGGTCTTCCTAAGGTTTCCCAAGGTATAGATGCGATTTGGGTCATTGTTGATAGATTGACCAAGTCTGCTCATTTCTTACCGATACGAGAAACTTATACACTTGAACATCTTGCTCGTATGTACATAAACGAGATTATAAGACTGCATGGTATGCCAGTATCCATAGTTTCTGATCGAGACCCAAGATTCACTTCACGATTTTGGGTTAGTTTACAAAAAGCTATGGGCACGGATTTACGATTTAGTTCGGCATATCATCCTCAGACTGACGGACAATCAGAGAAGACTATTAAAACTCTTGAAGATCTATTAAGACTCTGTGTCCTTGATTTCAAGGGAAGTTGGGACAAGTTCTTACCATTGGTGGAGTTTTTCTACAACAACAGTTATCAAGAAAGTATTGGCATGACTCCATTCGAAGCATTATATGGAAGAAAATGTCGTTCTCCAGTATGCTGGGATGAGGTGGGTGAAGCCGGAGTTGGTACGTATGACTACAGAAAAGATTCAAACGATCCGACAACGTATAAAAACCTCACAAGATCGACAAAAAAGTAATGCTGATCTTCATCGAAAAGATGTGGAATTTGATATAGGAGATCATGTGTTCTTACGTGTTGCTCCATGGAAAGGAGTTACGAGATTTGGAAAGAAAGGAAAGCTCAATCCTCGATTCATCGGTCCATTTTTAATCCTCGATCGAGTAGGAACTGTGGCTTATAGACTCGTTTTACCACAAAGTATGTCTCGTGTTCATAATGTTTTTCACATATCCATGTTACGTAAATATGTGGAAGACCCGAACCACATTATTGAGTTAGAACCAGACGAAATAGCGGAGGATTTGACGTATGAAGAAGTTCCTGTTCAAATCATGGATAAGAAGGAACATATTCTACGCTCCAAAGTTATACCTCAAGTTAAAGTTTTGTGGAGAAATCACGATGTTGAGAAAATGACTTGGGAGTTAGAATCTGAAATGAAATCAAGGTATCCTTACCTCTTCGACATACCAGGTACGTACCCTAATTTCAAGGGCGAAATTTCATAAGAAGGGGAGGTTGTAAGACCCCAACTTTTATAAATAAAGATAACTTTTCTATAAATATCATTTTTGAATATTATGGAGATAATTTGATATAATGTTATAGTTGTGGGTAATATTTATAAATTTTGCAAAGTACGCAAGTTGTTATATAATATTTGATTGGTCGGGGAATATTCATTTTAACAGAGAATATTCGTACATCGACACAATTATTGGTGGACCCCACAACGAAATTATTGTCGGATTGAGAAAACGACAAAAATATTTTGTTAAAAATAACGGTGGAAGTTTTACCATTGATACTGTTGAACTACTCGGTAGTAAAAGTACAGTAATACGTGTGGTTGCATAGTAGCACACGGTATTGATTATTAATGCTCATGTGAGAAGTCACTCAGTTTGATTCAATTATTTTCAGTTAATAATATGAATTATTTAGCGATAATGAAGTTTTGTTTTATTCCTATTATTAACGTAATAAAACAGAAACATCTTTTTATATATAAACAGAATACTTTATTAAAGTTATTTTATAAATAGAATATATTTTATTTTATTTAAAAGATTTTTCTTTAAATATGGACCGTCAAATTAAAGTAATCAATCTGGACCGTTCATGGATTAGTTACTATGCATTCTATTTTTCTATAAATAGCAGCTCATTCCTTCATTATTTCTTACGAATTCACTGAACTCTAGAGAGAGAAACTATAGAGAGAAACTATAGAGAGAGAGAAGAAAAGTATTCTACTACTTAACTACTTTCTTATTTCAGTTCTTCTTTAAAACGGTAAGGGGTGTTATTCTTTCTTATTCATGAAGAGAACTGTTGTTATTCCATTTTTTATTATTCTGTTGGAATAACATGTATACGCGGTCTACCCTATACTTGGTGACATTCTTTTATTATTCTGTTGGAATATCCTGTCTGTGCGTTTTACACCGGACCTGGTTCCGTCTTTATTATTATTCTGTTGGAACATCCTTTTACACCAGACTTGGTTCCGTCTTTATTATTATTCTGTTGGAACATCATGTCTGCGTGTTTTACACCGGACCTGGTTCCGTCTTTATTATTATTCTGTTGGAATATCCTGTCTGTGCGTTTTACGCCGGACCTGGTTCCATTATTTATTATTCAGTTGGAATAACCTGTCTGTGCGGTCTATCACATGCATGGTGATTTCTTTTGTTATTCCATTCTTTATTATACTCAGTTAGTTAAGTTTTGACTTCTATACTCCATGAAATTTGTGGAATATCCTTGATAATTGCGTTTCATCTAGTATCTTTTCATAAAAACATTCTTCTAAGCATTCTTGAATTTTACTCCACAAAGCAGTATCATGTTGACAATTTGGACGTTGTTAATTCTTGGATAAATTAATTCTTGAACTTGTTTTATTGAATTCTTATATCATTGTCATCATCCTCATGTTTATAAAATGTTGAAAGTCATCTGTGGCCTGTAGTTCATAGATGGACTTGGTATGATTATGACCAGGGATTATTCGGTATAATCATTACCGTAATGTTACAAATGACGTGGTAAAAGTCCTCATTGGCCCGTAGTGCATTGATGTACAGTTGTTGGCATGATCATGACCATTAATGAATACACGAATATCCTTGGCCGTAGTGCAGGGGGTGATTCGATGATGTGGATTATTTTATTAAGCTGAGTCCCAGCGATAACAGTGTTGAAAAACCTTTTAAATCATAGAAGATAGTAGATTTTATTTTCTACTTGACACTTTTAATGGATTGCTTGTTCCGCTGCAGTTAAACTTGATGTTTGTTATATTTTATCAGTTTAATACTGTTGAAGGCTAATGATAATTTATTCTGCATTATCTTAGTCATAATATTTCTTACTGGGCTAGTTGAGCTCACCCTTTCTTTCACTGTTCTCTTCAGGAAATGAGAATATAGCTGGGACGAGTCGGGGAACGGAGTGATGGACCAGATGATAGTATTAGTAGTCCTCACTATTCTATTAAATAGTGTGACAATAATTATAATGAGGACTCATTTTGAGTTTGTATAGTCTCTAGTAGACAATAATTGTATTCAAACTCACAGTTATGTTTTGTCGTATTGTACACAACAGTTGTATTAGTAAGTTGTATTTGTTTTCTGTACCATGTATCTGACGACCCAAGATGGGTGATGTATACCTAATTTTGGGGGCGTCACATAAAATATTTGATTAATTACTTAAATGGGTGTGACATTATTAAACTATATAATAAGAGATTAATTAAAATAAATGAAAAAGAGCCTTTTAAAGGCTAGCCAAACATGGCCCTAAGAGGAGTTGGCCAGTTAACCCACTAAGGGATTAACTGACCACAACAACGTCAGTTTATATATATATATATATATATATATATATATATATATATATATATATATATATATATATATCAGGTTATATCTTATATCATTCATCAGATGAAAAATTTGAAAAATATAGAGAGAATTTAGAAAGATAATTGAGAGAAAGTGTGATTTGAAGAAGAAATAGAGAATAATTTCATCATCCTTGAGTCATATACACAAACTAGCAGGGTAATCTCTTCAACCCAAACTTTAATTTATGTTCTTATATTTTCCTCTGTGATTGAAGAGATTGATAATTGATGAGTATATAATATTATATATGTTAATATATGTTTACAATGTGTTTATATCATATATTCATGTGATTAGAGTAATTGATTTCATGTAAACATACTAGAATCAGAGTTTTTCCATTAACGGGTGTTTTGAGTTCTCTGTAACACAACTATTGTATGAGCAATGCATGAATTGATGATCTATGTGTATATACATGACAATATATAATCATAACATGTTTTCTACCATCTATATATGTTTTCAAATCATCAATTTCATATAAATATGTCGTAATTGAATTTTTGAAGTTATAGAGTAT
Source organism: Panax notoginseng (assembly GCA_016801055.1). Taxonomy (NCBI): domain Eukaryota; kingdom Viridiplantae; phylum Streptophyta; class Magnoliopsida; order Apiales; family Araliaceae; genus Panax; species Panax notoginseng. The sequence goes on along the minus strand of CM029022.1, from coordinate 155,315,357 downwards.
AAAAGTTGTATATATGGCGCTTATGAACAATTGTATGCCATGAATTATTTGTTTAACTTAAATTTGACAGTAGATTATGATAATACGTGTTAAAACGAAGAAAACAAACTTTGAACGGACATATTTAGAGTTATAACGAACCATGACGTCAAATTTCTTGTTTTTCTTCAAAACTTTTAAAAACACCAAGAATAATGAAATTATGTGATTTGATTGAAGTAATTGTATGATTTAAGGTGTTAAAAACATGCTAGAAGTATCATTAAATGTTTATGTTAAGTTTAGAATAGTTGGGTGAAATTGTATTAATTGTTTGTGTGTAATTTTGGCCAAAATTGTCCCTGTTCTGTGTTCTTCACGAACTACAGAAACAGAAACTGCTAAGCAGCGCTACAACGCCGCTTAGCAGGCTTGTATGCGCACTGCAGTGCCACCGTCGGCCTCTAGTGCATTTGGCATGCTGCAGCGCCGAGTCAGAGTTGCAGCATTGAGCCATAGGCTTAACAGCAGAGCTGCAACACCAGGATCGCGCTGCAGCGCCGGTTACCAGAATCGCCTAGAAAATTTTATTTAATTTTTCAAGTTTAGATAATGTAATTTAAACCTAACCTAATGAAAATGAAAATGTATTAAACATACAATGTGATGTTAAAACAGATTCTTAACATGTCAATGATGTACTTATATGTTTACATGATTTGTCAAACGCATAATTAGCTCGTCGTTCGTGAAGTCTAATATTATGCAAAAACAAGTGTTATGATTTGATTAGTATAATCATAATCAGAGTTTAGACAAAAGAGAATGAACTTATGATGCAAGTTATGTTATAATTAACTAGTATTGTGAATATAAATTATATGTAGGATTAAATTGAGGAACGTGAATAGTTAACATATAATCCACGCACGAGGCAAGTTCCTAAACCTTACTTCTTTACATTGAGCAAGTTTCCTTACTCAAAACTTTACTTTTATGGAATAAGTTCTTTAAATTCTAAATTCTTCGATTGAGCAGGTCCTAAACTTATATTTTATGTCCAGTAAGTTCTTGTTATTAATTGTTCAAGTTCAAGATTTCATATTAGATGTTATCATTCTTTTAAAGCATGATTCCTGTCATACAATACTTATTTGATTTTATACCTCTTGAGTTTTATTATTCAAATTGAATATCATTTATTGTAGAACCTTGTAAGACTAGCGAACCCTTATTAATTCGACTAGTCCATAGTTGAAGAACATTCTAAATTCCAGAACCATTGTTGAGCTTATGCAAACTAAACTTCCTTTGGTGCGGACTCTAATGTCAAACTAAGATGAACAACCTTGTTATAGGGGATTAATTATGCTTTAGCGTTAAGATATTGTGCACAGTATGGTACTGAGGGTTGATCCCCCTAAGTATGAAAAGTAGAGTCCACAGTCTTATCACTGTTAAAAATTTCAAGTATAAACACTTGACAACCTAGGACATAGTTCAAGGACTTATAACCCTCAGAAGTTCTTTTGATTCTTGTCATTCATTCTTGATTCAAAAGCCGAGTATTCTTATTTCAGAAGTCTTTGATTCACTCGCATGTTATTATATTGTTGTTATATTATTATACGTGTGGGCAATCGTGCTCACTCGTGTAATAATAACACTGCAGTTAAGAACTAAAGGTCCGACAAGCCTTCTTCTAGCAAAGGTAAGGGCAATGTCAACAAGTGATGAAGACTTGTTGTTTATTTGATATATTTACATTTCAGATTTATGTTAATGTTGTGTAAGACTTATTATTTGTTTAAGCTTCCGTATTTGAGATTTAAGGTTAGTATGACCTGGGATTGATGTATTTACATTCAGATGTTGTAACTTTATAAGGAGAGGATTTGTTTCTATCTATTTTATGGTTTTCATTTATTATGGGTAGATAGACACTTGATGTTTGTATAGTGAACACCAAATCCAGTGGGAATTGAAGTACCCAGATTTGGGAGTGTCACATCAGCCAACCAAAATAACTTTTTAAATGAAGAACTTGAGAAACTATAAATTAGAGCTTCGAAACTAGAGTATATCTTTGATTCTTCTTAAACTTGATTAGATGATATGAATCTTTTTCTTCTACCTTATTTGATTCTCAAAACCTTTTCAATTTGCAGAGAATTTATTCTCTTTCTCTCTCAATTTCTCTCTCTCCCTCTCTTCTTTTTTGTTGTTCTCTTAGGAAAATAACAAGCATATGCGGAAGATAAACTGAAGACCAATTTACGTGGTTTATCAGTTAATAGAGCGGTTACAAAACCAAAGGTCATAAGGCCTTGTTTGGTTTAGCTTTATTAAACTCCTAATTTATTTTAATAATCTTCTTATCATATGCTACCCCAAATGTCACACTTCATTTTATTTAAACACTTATCCCAAAACAATTACAATTTAATTATCAAATCTTTAATCTTTTAATTTAATTATTTAATTAAATTAGATTAGCATAATAAAATACGCACCAATTATAAAATCATTTAACATAAATTAAGTCAATGTTATCACATTTAAACAAATTATTTTCTAATAATTTTTGTCGAATATTTATTCCATAAATATTCCAACTAAAATATTTATTCTATTCGATAAATATTTTAACTATTTACGAGACTCACAATCGAATTACATTAACATATTACAATTATATGTAATATAATACATTCTCATTTTATTAAAAACAATTATATTAATTCACTATTTAAATTAAGTGAATTACTAACTTTATTTATGAAACTTAATTCATAATAATTTTCATCGTCACAATAATAATTATATTCTCTCATAATATACTTTTAACTTAATCAAATTAACTAATATTACTCAGTTAATTTTCTTTTCATAACAATTACATTTAATTTCTTTAATAGTTTAATTAACTATTAAACCACATTTTCTCCAATATATGAATATATATACAACTCTCTTTAATATATAAACATTTAATTCTCTTCACACCAAATCACAAATTTCAAAATATATATAACATATATTTATCCATTCAAACTCAAAACATCTCATAATAAGAATTTTATTTATTAAAATTTTATTATAATAATTTTCAAAAATCCGAATTGTCACAAGAATATTTTAGAATACTCCCACATAAGAAAACAATCTCTTATTTTCTGTAATTCCATAAAAATTTAAATCCAAAAATTGTTTAATTAACATGAACATTAAAAATTATAAATATATATTTTTCAAGTATACCAACACAACACTTATTCTACGTAAATAGTATAAAATTCACTATATATACTAATTATAGTGCAACTAATCATATTACACAAATTTATTTTCAAATAAACCATAAAATGTGAAAATTTACATTACTTTCTAATAAATTAATTTATCACAAACCAAATTAATTTTTGAAATACCCGAAAAAAAAATTTAGATCATAAATTATTCAATGAAATTGAGATTTTGATCTTAAAATTATTAATATAAATTATATATGAATTGTATGAATGCAAATGGAGATTTTGAAAGAAAAAAAATTAGAAGAGAATAAAAATTAGTTTACACGTTATAAGTCAAACTAAGAAAGAAATAGATTAAAGGAAGTATTAAGGTATGAAGCTTTTGGGCCATTAAGGAGACTTAAACCCTTGGGTCACTCAAACACCTAAATCACACCAAAACCTAGGCCCAATTCTAAAATTTTCCACATTTGAGCAAATGGGATAAATATGAGCATATTATAATGGATTTTGTGGGAGGACTCTTAACTACACCGAAGGGTTTTGATACTATCTGGGTAATTATAGATCGGCTTATAAAATTAGCTCACTTTATGATCACCCCCACCCCGATCGGTTTGCTATGGGTTGCAGACGATATACCCTCCAAGATATATGTCAACTCTCAAAACTTAACAAACTTGTGATATCAATTCACATTTGTTTTAAACAAACACTTCTTTGTGATAGTTTAATGTTTGTAAAAGATAAAAATGGGGTAAAGGAAAAATTATTCCAAGTACTAAGTATTTCTTATATTTGTTCTTCACTATATATATATCATATGCATATATATGTTATGTGTGTGTGTGTGTGTGTGTGTGTATATATATATATATATATATATATATATATATATATATATATATATTATATGTAGATATATATACACACACATATATACGTGTATATATATTGTAAGTTACACATTATAACTATTCAATTATATATTTAACTTCATTTATTAGTACTAATTACGTAAGTTACACATTAGTAATAAGTTGTAGTTAAATAAAATTTGAATAGTCCTCACTATTTTTTTTTTGTTTCAAAATAAAATAAGACTACACCACTTGTACTTACAAAGTAACTAGTAGTCTTTTCTATTAAATGGAACAAAGAAAAATTAGATTTTTTAAACAACTTTGCACCTTATTAAATGTCTCACTATAGGCACAAATCAAATATTTCTACATAAATTAAATGAAATTCTCTCTTATTATCCACAATTAGGAAATGAAATATTTTTACTCGGGATTGATGTTATGGTTTGGCATGATTTCTTTTGCAGTGATTTGGGCTGAATTGATGTTGAGTTGGCAAAATTACTATTTTACCCCTCCCAGGTTGGTTCCGAGCTTGATGCAGTTGTAGATGTCTTTTCTCAGGGTTATCTCCGAGATTGGACTGCTGTTAACTTTTGACAGTCCTCAGGGTTGTCTCTGAGGATGGTTTGATTTTGACTTTTGTCAGTCCTCAGGGTTATCTCTGAAGTTGGCTTGATTTGCCGAGGTTATCTCCGGGCTTTGAACTTGATCTCCCGGGGTTGTCTTTGGGGCTTGGATTTGATCTCCCGGGGTTGTCATCGGGGCTTGATTTGATCTCCCGGGATTGTCACCGGGGTTGGATTTGATTTCCCAGGTTATCTCCGGGGCTTGGATTTGATCTCTTGGGGTTGTCTCTGGGGTTTGGATTTGATCTCCTTGGGTTGTCTCCGGGGTTGGATTTGATTTCTCGGGGCTGTCTTCAGGGTTTGAACTTGGTCTCCTGGGGTTGTCTCTGGGGTTGGATTTGATGATTTGACTTCCAGGGTCGTCTCTGGAAGATGAAAGACGATTCTGCCTGCATGGTTAGTAACAGGATTGCAAAGTTTCGTGTGTCTACAGAAGCCCCTCTTTATTATGTTTATGTAATGTAATGACATGAACAAGATAAAGATTACTAGAATCTTGAAATACGACAAGATTTAAATGATGTCATGCAATGCAGTATGATGTGATGTTATTGATGTTGGATGTTTTTGGTTGGAATTATTTCTAATGGGATTCTATCACTAACTGCTCCTGCCGTTTTTACTGGGGATGGATTTGTCAATGATGGTCTCTATTCAACAACTTTGATGTATACTCAAATGGTAGTTTACAAAGCTTTCATCACCGGATCTTTCCCAACACTACGCTGGGGTTGTTGCCAACGGCTTAAAATGTCCATCAGTGTTATTGAGACTGATTCGACAACAAGTTTGCCGACATGTTTTCAAGATCCCTGTTGTGGAGGTTTTCTTATGGCTGAGACCATTGGATTTTGTGGCACCCCTAAATCCAGGTACTTCATTCCCATAGGATTTGGTGTTCACCATCTAAAAATAATTATATCTAACTACCCACAATAAAGGATAAAGACATAACTTAAATGACTTAAACAATAATCTTCCTATTAAAGGGTTACATCAACTTAAAACAATCTCAGGTAATCTAACCTTTAATTATTACATAAGTCTGCGGAATACATCACAAAACAACATAAGTCTTATAACATAATTTCAGTTAAGTAAATGAGTCTTCATCACTTGAACATCTTGCCCTTTCCTTTACTAGAAGATGGCTCATCGACTTTCTCAACTTTAGCTGCAGTGTTAATTACAAGAGTGAGCAAAAAATTGCCCACTATTATAAAGAATAATAATAGCAACAACATGAGATTAAACAATGGTTACCGGATAATATGGAACTCGTTCTACGAATCAAGAATAGAGAACAAATTCAAGATTTATATCTGAGGGTCTTAAGACCACGAACTATGTCCCTGGTAATTAGGTGTTTTACCTCAACCTTAACAGTCGTTTAGACTATACAGACCCTTCCTTACGTACTTAGGGGGATCAACCCTTTGTACCCTGTATTGTGCACAAACATCTAAACGCTAATGCGTACAAAATCCCCTATACTAGGGTTGTTCATCTCAATTTAACTTTAGAATTTTCGTACTAAAGAAAGTTTTGTTTGGAACTAGCTTATCAGTTGTTCTAGAATTTTAGAACACTATTCAATTACAGATTAGTCCAATCAATATGAGCTTGCTTGTTATTCGAAGGTTCAACACAATAATATAGAATTGAACAATGATACTTAATTCAAAGATCAAATAATGACAATATACAATTGAATAGACATGGTATATATGAAAAGTGCTACATCCAAAAGAGTTAGGAAATCTCATTTGGAACAATGAAGTTAAACAGTGTATGCTTTGAATAGTAAGAACGAGAGTTAGGATTATGAAACTTGTTCAATGTAAAGAATTAGAATACAAGAGCTTGTATCATCATAAAAAAAAGGAATCAATAAGCTTGCTCAGCTTTAATATAAGAATTAAGAGCTTGCATATTGATAAATTAGTGTTAGAAAGCTTGCTTGACAATTAAAGGTAAACATAGTTATGAAGCTTGCATTCATTATAAAGAGAATGAAGTTAGTAAATTTGCCTCGTGAGTAAGCTACACAAGTATAATAAACGTTCGCCAATTACCCTACATATACCATTGAAATCGCAACACCGATTAGTTTATACTACCGTTAGCTTTATAAGTTTAATCCACCATCTAAGTCATAACCTTTAACTTAATGTCTAACCATGTTGGTTAACCACTCACTCAAATATGAAAACTCACTATCGTGTAACATAAAGCTTTATCATTCACCTCTAACTTTAGCAAACATAACATTTCATTCATTACATAACTTGTTTAAGTGATCATTTATAAACTTAATATTTAGTATTACATTACATTACAACCTGTTATCGTATCTTATGTTATGATTTAACATGCATACTAAATTAGATTAGGTCTACATATAATGGTCTGCTATTAAACAGAACTCACTGCCTCTGCTCAGCGTACGACGCAACTACGCTATCCTAAGCCTTGGAACCGGCGCAGCTGCACTGGTGCTTGACTTCAGAAACCCAATAGGCGCAGCTGCGCCGTTTCTACCTTTGGTACCGGCGCAGCTGTGCCAGTACGCAGACAGAAACTGCAACAGCTTCCCCTATTATGAAACCAAACCCCAATTTTCCTAATTACAACAAAAATTCACAAACCTTAACAACTAAAATTTGGTAATAACATCACCAAGCATGCACGTCATAATTCTACCAATATAAACATTACATATAATTAACTTTTAAGGATCAAAAATCATAATTTACCAATTTCTTCAATCTTTGTTTCTTAACCAAATTACACCATTCCAACTACGTTGTTTTCTTTTCTTGATGTGCTATCACAATCTAGAACCAATTTACAGATTCTAGCAAAGATTGAACATCAAATTTTGGACTCAATTAAGTCATTTTACATATACAAAACACTGTTATCTTAATTTCCCTCTTCAAACCCAATTTCATGAATTTGATTACTTCAACATCACTTAAGTATGATAATTATCAGATTACATGTACATATAATCAACCTTTAACCTTATTTCAACCACATAGAATAGACATTACAAAGCAAAAATTTGGAATTTAGAATAGGTTATACCTTAATCCTTGATTACTGAAGAAAATAATAGAGTTACTTCTCAATTCCTTCCTCTTCCACAATAAAAACCCTCAATTTCTTCTCTAACCCTATAAAAATTCTCTGTGTTTCTCTCTTTCTCTGTTCTTAGCTTTTAGGAGAATGTGTGATATAACCCAACTGATAAACATGGTTATCAGTTTATTAGGCCAAAAGTCTTTGGTTGTTATGTTAACCAAAAGCCACAAGGCTTTGTTTGGTTTACACAAAACTCCTCCCTTCGAAATTATTTTTATAACACTTATATTATATAGTTCTATGTGACACACTTTTATTTAATTCATTTTATGTTCTTACTATTAAAATTATAATTCCATTATAATTATTTTTATACTTAACAAATTGCTACATATCTAATTTAATTATTAAATTGAACTAGAACATCACTTTTATTTAATTTTAATTGTTTTCTTAAATATCAAACAATTCATTTAAATATTAAACAGTTCATCTAATTTAATTATTTTATTAAATTAAATATTCAAATAATAAAATTACCGTTAATTAATTTAGTTAACATATACACTCAACTAAATTATTACACCATAATTTCATCAATTATTTATTTATCTTAATAAATAAATAAATTAAAATATTTATTTAATTCAATAAATATTTAACATAAATTACAAAATTCTCAATCGTTACAGATTTTGACGTTGAGGTTGTCACCAAAGTTCTTTATCTTTCTGTCTTCACTTCCGTCGGAGATGTTCCTTTCTTTTGCGAGTGTCTCTTTAGGGATTATTGATGTTTATCCTGATGATAGCTTGCCTTGGTTTCCATCATTGGATTCTTTCTGCAATTATACTGGGATTGTCACCACCGCCCGAGCTTTCTATCAGGTTGATGCCGATAGCTCCACTGGAGATAGAATTTTTACTACTTGCTTTCACAGCATCTTCATAATACTTACTCGAATGGTAGTTTTGTGAAGGTTGACCATCACCGACTTTCCTTGGTGCCTACTTGAACAGTAGTTTACAACAGTCTGGAAATCATGCGGTCCTCCCCGAGGAAGATAGTTTTCCATGGTTTTCATCATCAGATCTTTCCTGATGCTATGCTGGAGTTATCGTCAACGGTTTATAATATCAGATACTCTGACCTTCGTTGAAGTAGTTTTCAACGGCTTACATCACCAGACCATTCCCGATGCTACGCTGGAGTTGTCACCAATGGTTCGCAATGTCAATTATTCTGACCTTCGTTGAAGTAGCTTTCAACGGCTTACATCACCGGACCATTCCTGATGCTACGCTGAAGGTTTCACCAACGGTTTGCAATATCAATTATTCTGACCTTCGTTGAAGTGGTTTTCAACGGCTTACATCATCAGACCATTCCCGATGCTACGCTAGAGTTGTCGCCAATGGTTTGTACTATCAAACATTCTGATCTTCGTTGAAATAGTTTTCAACGACTTACATCACCAGACCCTTCCTGATACTACGCTGGAGTTGTCGTCAACGATTTACACTGTCAATCTTTCTAACCTTCATTAAAACGTTGAAGTAGTTTTCAACAGCTTATATCAACGGACCATTCCTGATGCTACACTTGAGTTGTCGCCCAACGGTTTGCACTGTCAAACATTCATGATATCTCTGTTGGGGATATCATTCTGTCAAATTATACCACGGAATGAACTTGGTCGTTTTGATACACTCAACACCCACAATTCACGACACCGGACCTTCTCGATGTCTTGACAAGGGCAGTTTTCAATAACCTCTATTATCGGCTTTCAGAACCCCACATCTGGGTTAATACCAATAACTTACATGTAGATCAAAAATTTAGTATCTGAATCCAGGGTTTCAAGCCCTTTTCGCTTAATCACGTAGCACCTTTTTCCCGGATTTGACTTTTTAGCTTTCGGGAACTCCGTTATAACTCAGATTGATCGAGTTGGAGGGGGTGGGGACCACCTTGGGTGGCCGTAGGTTAACTCGCGACTACCGCGGGTTGAGCCGCGGTTCCTATCAGGTATAGTTACTCCATCCCTTCTCTTTCATAAGTCATTTTAAGTTGAACACAATAGAAAATCCAAAAATTCCTCTTCAAATCTACTGAGTTCGGACTGCTTTTTGCAAAATTCGTCACTGTACAAATGTTCTGCACTACTCTGGTAACGTTTACATGTTTTCTTTTCAAGTTTTGACCGTTAGAACATTAGATTTCATATAGAATTCTTCTAAACACAATGTAGTGAATATGCATGCTCATATGACTTGATAAAAATTATTCAACTTAGTAAATGTTCATATTTTACCATGCTGAGCGTATTGATGTAAAAAACTAACTTTTGAGACAATCATTTGGCACCTTTTTTGCTAGTTTATTTATCCTATTTGAGGATAAATGAGCACATGTTTTCAAGTAAAGCACACATGGTAATTTGGTTGCCATGGTGCATTTAAATTTGATTTTTTTTCACGCATATGAGATATTCATGATTTTAGGTTGGTGTGCTACTAAATGGCCACCTAGTCATACCTATGTGCCTGTGGACAGTCTATTTTACAAAGGAGACTCTGGCGAAATTTTTCCACGAGTCAGGGAATTTAATGAACTTACAATTTTAACTCTATTGTGGATGTATGTTAACACAATGCATGTATTAGGACTTAGATTATGCATGAAGAAATGATTTAAATTTAATGAGCTTTAAGTTTAGAACTTATCTAACCCTTTTTGAGGTGATTTGGAGACTTTGCTCAGATTATGGATCCAGACCAGCCGAGTAGCTCTTGTAGGGCCTCTACAGGTGTAAGGAGGAGAGCTTCTGATGTTCCCCAACCTCGTCCAGCCTGGCAGCCTAGCCGATTGACTTAGTCAGTTATTTGCCCTATCCAGGTTGAGAGGTCGGATGTCATGGATGAGAAGGAGGATGTTCCTATTGTGGACCCTACTCCTTCTTCTTTCATTCCCCACAAGAAGCTTCCAGCTATTAACGTGACAATTCCAGATCTTTTGGATGATTTGAGTCGTCACCCCTCGATCTACCTTCATGCGAATGAGGTAATAACCGTTTCTATCTTTCTTTTCCCACTTTTGGGGCAAGTGTTTTGATCTTGATTTGTTATTTGATGTAGGTTCATGGCTTTACTCAGCCTAGTGGGAACTTATTTAGCATTCACTTCTTGTACCAGGCCCTCCATCCAGAGTACTGGGAGATCGTCCATTCATGGAGCTTTCAGGCTTTCTTTTCGATTCCCCTTGTTGTTGCCTTTGGGGTTATCTGAGGGCTTTGTCTAAGCGTTGGTTCTATCAGACCCAGTCTCTCTATTTACTAGATTGTGAGGTAATGATGACACCGATGGACTTGCGGTTCATCACAGGGTTGGAGTTTACAGGGGTGCTAGTGCCTTTGGCGGTTGAGAATTCCCCTACCACCGTTTGATCCCTTTTAGGAGTTTTGGCCACGACCCTCAAGGGTCGGACTGTTCGTTCTGGGCCCTTGAGTGTAGATGCCATGAGTAAGGCTTTGACTAAGCCTTTGCCTGATGATCCGACGGTTAGAGATCGCATTTTTCAGAGATTGTTTCTGATCATCATCAGGGGTTATTTCCTAGCAAACAACTCCTAGACGGTTTCTTTCTCTTTAGTCAATGTCACTCGTGATGTGGACTATATCAGAGACTTTGACTGGGGCTCATACACCTTTTCCTATTTACTTAGAGGGATGCACCTACGCTCAGAGGCATGACGGAGGCTTGGCTATGCTTTTACCTATTTTTGTTGGTGAGTATTTTCTCTTTATCTTTTATTTTCCCTCGCTCGGGTTGTCAATTTTCATGACTGAAGATATTTGATCTTTGCATTTTTAGTTTTGGGCCTATGAGAGGCTTCCTTGTCTTCGTCATGTTACTACATTAGGTATGGAGACCTATCCACGGGGACGGTAATGACATTACTCCACTCTTGTAGAGGTTCCTATAGCAGAGGGGTTTACCAATTCTCGTTTGTAGTTAGAATTATTGATAGTTGATGTCATCACATGGGTTCCTTACTCTGAGGACCATTTGGCAGTAGGCTTTGAGGGTGGCTTTTCGACTGGGGTCGAGTATGTTTTATCCACCCGTCGGATTCTTCTCTTGACTGATGGAGGTTGGGAGCTCTATTTAGGAGAGCGTGCTATCAGGAGCACCACAGGAGGTATTCACATTTTGTTTTTTTCTCCTGCTAAGCGACATTGGCCTTTATCTCAGTCGATCACCGAAATTCCCCTGATGGGTTTAGATGGCTTCACTTTATCAGAGGGCCCTTTTAGTCAGGAGGTTTTCTACCACTGGTGGTTCCCTCGCACCATTGGAGCTCAGACCCGCGTCACACAGTTTATGGGGGATATGGTTCCTGAATTTGTTATGATGATAAACTAAATTGCTTGAGTTCGAGAGCCCGCTCATTTGGCGCAGATTAACAGTTTGACCCCGAGGTTGGACCGGGCACATTTTTTCATCTGGTATTTGGGCAAAGATCCATCAGAGGCAGATTCTTTTGATCCATTCAGCTCTGGCATTGGCCCTTCTGGTGGCCAATATTCTGATAGTTTTACCGATGCAGACCCCCCTCTCTATCAACCTGATATCCCTTCTTGCAGAGATTTAGTGACTCAGGAGGAGTTACATCAGATGGATCGATTGGATAATGTGGACATCATTGACTTCTTCAGATAAATTTCACGTTATTTCTTTTGGTAGGCCTCTGTTAGATATTGGGCAGATGTGCCCCATTTCTCGTTATATCTTTTGATAGGCCTCTGTTAGATATTGGGTGGTTGTACCCCATTTCTCTGTACTTTTTATTTTCAATTATATACAGAGATAATGTATTAGATGATGATGTATTTAGGAATGTATGTATAATACTTTCTATTCCTTACATCATATTATCATTTATCATTGTTATTTATCATAATATATGCATTATGTCATGCATATGCATTTATAGAGGTGAGTTTAGCATTGACCCCTAGATGGTCTTATGATACGATTCTACAGATGTCTTCATCCACCGTTAACCGGATTAAGCATACCTTACCCATATTGGTAGCCTCTTCTTTGAGATCTTGGTATAGCAGTTTATTTAACCAAGATTGGGTGAAAGTTGATCAGTTATTGAGACATTCTATGACCCTCCTGACGTTCCAAGTCCCGTTAGGCTTTGTAGATGGCATGATATCTTGTTGGATACCAAAGAGCATGTCTTTAGATTCGATATCCATGAGCTGTGTTGATTGATTTCGCAATCAATGAATACGTGCAAGTATACACGGTCAACAAGTAATAAAGTGATAAGAAAAGTATCGTTCCCACGAGGAATTATTTAATAAAAATTATCAAGTACTAACTCTTAACCAAATCAATTTTATTTAAACAACCATAAATTGTGATTTTTCTAATTAAGAAAACTAAATTAATCAATTAAATCTAGATTACTCTAAAATTAATTCAAATAAATAAAGATTAAGACTTCAATATCCCCAATTATAAACTATAAATCAATTATCCCAATTATTATGCCTACTGAATTGTTAACAGGAATTCTCAAATGCCAAAAGTCCTTTTCCAAGTGATCAATTGACCTCTATTTAATCCAGATTAATCTTGCTATATTCCTATGCAAAACAATTGAATTAAACTCTTTTCAATCCCAATTCCTTATGTGTTACATGCGGTAAACAGATATTTTCATTCTATTCACAAACCTAATTATTCACCATGCAAATAACTAAGTCACATGTTATCATGCCCAGTTCTAACCCTAGAATTCCTCTTCCAATTCCTTCTAGAGTAACAAGGTAATTATTAGCCAAATAATTAATCAATAGATGCAAGGCATGATAATCAACTCACCTTTAACACAAATAATTGGACTAAACTGAATAACTAATTGATAGCCATAAAAGGTTCAATTGAAATCTTAATTAAAGAATTAGTTCATAACGAAAATAAAAACCAATAATTGTTTGCAAATCATCCTTAAAGAATTACAACTTGAAAGTAAGAAGAAAAAGAAGAACACTCTTTTGCCCCTCCTGAGTCTTCAAGTTATCCGTGTGTAGCCTCCAATGAATGATTGCAAGAGCGATTAATTGAATGGATCCTCCCCTAATTTTAGCCCTTAATCTCCTTTTATATCCTCCCACAAATCCTAGTCCAAATCAGCTTTAAATCTTTCTTCAACAGTCAAGTCAACCGAAAGTCAACGCTCGTCTTGGTCAACAACAGTCACGACCCAGCGCCCCGGCGCTGGTTATAGTGTATTTCACAGCGCCCCGGCGCTATAGGTTGAAATAATTACCGTTTTGCCATTTTCAGCTCAAATTCCACCGTTTGCTCCCGCTGTTCCCGAATCTGCAAAATAACACATAAACACAGTAAAAAAAATACTCATAAATGACTCGAGGATACAACAATTTAAACCCAAGTATATCCGATTTATGGGTATATTACCCAATCATCAAATACCCCCAAACTTAAACCGTTGCGTGTCCTCAAGCAACAAAACACAACACCACGAAAAATAAAACTAAACCACGTGCAAATGCAAACATTCTATATGTTCTTCATTCCATCTACGCAATAGCTCTTGTATATCCATTGGCCTCATAAAAATCACAAAACATGCTAATACATCATGTTAAAGCAGGTCAATGATATCCCAACGATCACCGAATTTGAATCTGTTATTACTGATATTGTGAGTGTGTTCAACAACCATGGTAACCCATGAAGGCAAAAATATGAAAGATAATAAATTTCTTAGTAAGCCTCATACAGTGTAAACTTGAGAACTCATCAAATATACTTGTTTCAACTGAAATCAAACAATTACCCGAGTTCAAAAGTCAAAATGGAATACTTATGCTTTGTTAATAATTGTTTGTTTTTTTCATAACGGGGGCATTTTGCACTTTTCCCGCTTTATTATTATTCTCATGACTATGCATCGTCTTATTCCCTTAGGCTTTTCAATGCTACCTTAACGAGCTTTCGACCAACGACTCCGAAGCCATTAAGACCTTAGGGCGCTAGGTGTAGAGACAGTCCCCTCGGGCTTACTTGCTCAAGTAACAAAGGCCACAAAACTAGACAAGCACGCCACGGTTTTTTTTTTTTAGCTTATATATTCCAAATATTTTTCCCCCAAACTCAAGTTTATGTATAAATTCAGTCTTCACTATTTATTCAAATTGTCCCTTCATTTCACTAGCAATCATCCTTTAGAATTCTATTATCTAACCATTTAAACTATCATAGCCAACAGGGTTGTTTTCCAAAGTGCTATTCTATAATATCAGTGTCAACCAGATAAAGATTCAATTCATGTCAAGAAAATCATATTACTGACTCAACAATCCTTACTAGACTTGTTCATGCAATTCTACTTTCATCATTGATCCCCAAATATACGCACTAACAAACGCGCTATTTTATGCAATCCTAAATGCAATGTTTAACTACCAATAACAATCCAACTGAACGACCCCCAAACTAATCTAGAGCAATGTCCTCATGCGACAAATATAGCAAAATAAAATAGAGGACTTCCCTGACGAGCTTATTCCTCGGGGGGAGCATCATCATCCTCGCTCATCGAGTGATCAGAAGGGGGGAAGACTGGCAGGACTGAAGCAGTTGGGAAGTGACTCAGTTGAACGCCCGAATGTGTTTGGACAGTCAATGCATTCTGTGCAGCAAATTGGTCAATTAAGAATTTGAGAATCACGTCCTGCCGTTCCGCTAAGCGTACATTCTGGGACTTCATGTCGTAAAACCAGCCGTCCATCTCCCGCTGGACTGCCTCTGGAACCACACCACGATGCTCTACTGTAGATGGACCAGAAGTAGGTGGAGCCGGAGGTGGTGTAACTTGGGGAATTATGAAACCCAATCCCCAAGGGTGATTAGTCCCACCTGTCCATACTTTATACCTGCTGATCAACTTGTGGTCCAAAACTGGCATGGGCGTTTGGATCATCTCATCCGATTTCCATTTTACTCCGAACTTATCACACAAAACGCAGATGAGAGACGGATGTGATAAACCGCCTGTGGTCCCTCCTCGGGCTGCTGGGAGAATAGACTGCTGAATGACGTGTCCGACATCTATTTGCAATCCTTGGATAATAGAGTATAGTAGCACCGCTCTTTCTTTAGTAACATAGCTCACATGTGTGCATGGCATGAGTTTGGCACAGATGAAGGCATACCATGCCTTCCCATATAGACTGAGGTTAGAATGGGGGAAGGTCATGCTGCCGCGTTCATGCACTGTCCATGTGGTACCCGGTTGACACAGCTCGCGGATTATTGTCTCATAGTCTGGACCTTGGCGTAAAAGACCGGCATACTCATCGTTAAGATCCTCCAAATTCAGTTGATAGCACCCATTGATATCTTCGTCGCCAATTTCCACTGTCTTACCTCTCACAAACATGCCGTAGTGATCGTGTTCGGAAACATTAGCATAGAATTCCTTGACAATGGCAATCACTGCTGGATCAGGCTGTTCGGTGAGGGAAAACCAATTTCGTTCAACAATCATGACCGCTATTTCTCCATCTTTGGTTTGGTCGGGCCGTAAACCACGTTCGGGGACGAGAGAGCGGGTAGCCATCTTATTGTAGCGCTCCTGTGCATCGGCGGATACAAACCGGCGGCTATCGAATCTTGGTGGAGCCGAGGCGGAACCGGAACCGTCTCCCCGTTGACGTTTGGATGTCATGTCAGAAATTCTGGAATTACAAACATGTGCATGTATTAGCATTGAACAGAATTGAGTGTGGATAAATTTATGTATCACTTAACCCCCCAAACTTTATAATATGTATATATGTTGAGTACACGATTGGGGATGAAGTGTGAGGATGGGATTCATATCGAATAGGTCCTGGTACAATTAATAGTCTGCATTTGGAGAGCAACATGCATAAGTCGATCAAAAAAGGTGTCGTGCAGAGCAACATGTTCTAGAGTGTGCATATAAGCTTGATGTGTTTGAATGTGGACATGATCCTTGACATAGGAAAATTATCAAACACCTTGTGGGCTTCACATAAAATTGCTCTAAAGAACACTATTTTCTTATTGATTCCAATATCTAACATTCAGATACCACATATGCATGTTATCTCAATCAAAGTTGGTGCCCAATTACAAGTGAATGGAGGACGATCGATATTGTAAAAGTGAACGGAGGATACAAATTCGCTTACCCATCTAATAATATTTGAATGCACCATCAAAAGAGTGTAACTGAGTAACATACCTTAGAGAGAGAGGTGAAGATTGCGTTGCAAAAAGGAAATCCCAAAGTGAATGTGTGAGTTGTGTTTGCTATTGGGATGGTGATTGAAGGTTAGAAGTCAGTTACCAGCGGCAGCGTGAAATCGTATAAGGAATTGGAAGGGTTGGAGTGGGTCACCGCATAATTGAAGTCAATTAGTAGTCAATTCCGCCTTTTCAGCGCCGGGGCGCTGGGATTGTATCTTCCTACAGTGCCGGGGCTCTGAGTAGCAGAAACATGGAACGAGGACAGAGCCGGGGCGCTGGACTTGCGTGGAGACTGGGCGCCGGGGCGCTGATAGGCAGGGACTTCAAAACACCCTCAGCGCCGGGGCTCTGGAATTGCGTGGAGACTAGGCGCCGGGGCGCTGGACGGCAGGAATTTCAAGACACACTCAGCCTACAACCTGCAAACTAAGACTTAATTAATAAGGCTACACCTCCATGATATAAATTAAGACTCAAGCACACCAACTGCTGGCTAGCCATCCTAACACAAAATAAATAGGGAAAATAATTGCACTAAATAAAACCAAAAGACAATTAAAAATAATAAGAAAATTAAAACTAAAAATAAACATAAAAAGAAATTGATTGGGTTGCCTCCCAATAAGCGCTTGGTTTATAGTCGTCAGCCCGACTGTTCGGTGTTGCTCATTTGATAGTTGGATCAGAAAGATTCATGACAGTAGTTTGACGTTCGATGGGGCCACTCCAATAATGTTTCAGACACTGGCCGTTAACCTTGAATGTACGCTTTGAGTTCGCTTCCTCGACCTCAATGTTTCCGTGTGGAGCGACAGATATAATTACGATTGGCCCGGACCACCGCGATTTCAATTTTCCTGGAAATAGACACAAACGGGAGTTGAACAGTAATACGTGTTGGCCCGGTTCAAATGTCCGATTGAGAATTTTCTTGTCATGCCAGGCTTTGACTTTCTCCTTGTAAAGCTTTGCGTTCTCGTAGGCATTGAACCAGAATTCATCCATCTCGTTCAACTGCAGTAATCTTTTCTCACCTGCTACTTCTAGATCAAAGTTCAGTTTTCGAATGGCCCAGTGTGCACTGTGTTCTAACTCAACCGGGAGGTGACACGCCTTTCCAAATACCATTCTGTACGGTGACATACCAATTAGATTTTTGTACGCCGTTCTATATGCCCATAATGCATCGTCAAGACGCAATGACCAATCTTTTCGTGACGGGTTGACCACCTTTTCGAGAATCCTCTTAACCTCCCTATTTGACACCTCCACTTGGCCATTGGTTTGTGGATGGTATGCGGCTGCTATTTTATGCCGAACCCCATACTTTACAAGCAATTTTGTGAACTGCTTATTACAGAAGTGAGTTCCCTCATCGCTTATTATTGCTCTTGGCGTCCCAAATCGGGTGAAGATATTTTTTAAAAATCGGAGAACAACGTTAGCGTCATTAGTGGGTAACGCTGCGGCTTCTACCCATTTGGAAACATAATCGACCGCTAACAAGATGTACTGATTATTGAACGATGATGGGAAAGGTCCCATAAAATCGATTCCCCAAATGTCGAACAGTTCAACCTCCAAAATTGTGTTGAGTGGCATTTCATTACGCTTGGAGATATTACCTATGCGCTGGCAGTGATCACATTTCAGCACAAAGAGGTACGCATCCTTGAATAACGAAGGCCAAAAAAATCCCGATTGGAGCACTTTTGCAGCTGTTCGATCACCGGAATAATGACCTCCGTAATCTGAGGAATGGCAATGGCCTAATATACTATCCATTTCTTCATGAGACACACAACGTCTTATCATTTGATTTGCACAGGCCTTAAACAGAAATGGTTCATCCCAATAGTATTGCTTCACATCGTGGAGAAACTTCTTTCTTTGTTGTGAGGTCAAATCCGGAGGTAACACTTTGGCAACCACATAATTCACATAGTCAGCATACCAAGGCAATATTGTGGTTACCCGGAACAGTTGTTCATCCGGAAATGTTTCATTAATCATTAAGTTGTCTTCTTTCTGTACCTCTGCATTTTCTAATCGTGACAGATGATCTGCCACCTGATTTTCTGTCCCCTTTCTGTCCCGGATCTCCAGATCGAACTCTTGTAGCAACAGTACCCACCGTATTAAACGTGGTTTTGCATCCTTCTTCTCAATCAGATATTTAATGGCAGAATGATCAGTATAGACAATTACCTTCGTGCCAATGAGATAAGCTCTGAATTTGTCGAAGGCAAACACCACTACAAGTAACTCTTTTTCGGTGGTTGTGTAGTTTAACTAGGTGTCTGTCAACGTCTTACTAGAATAGTAAATAGTGTGAAAGATCTTGTCGTGACGTTGTCCCAACATTGCTCCCACTGCGTAATCACTGGCGTCGCACATCAGTTCAAACGGTAAAGGCCAATCGGGCAACACAATAATTGGCGCAGATACCAATTTTGTTTTCAATAGCTCGAATGCCTCGATACATGTCTGATCCATCTTGAAAAGCACATCTTTCTCTAAGAGTGAACATAGGGGTTTCGAGATCTTTGAAAAATCTTTAATAAAACGTCTGTAGAAACCCGCATGTCCCAAGAAACTTCGTATTCCCTTTACAGATGATGGAGGAGGTAATTTCTCAATTGTTTCTATCTTTGCTCTATCTACCTCTAATCCAGCTGCGAAAACCTTATGTCCCAGAATAATTCCTTCTTGCACCATAAAGTGACATTTTTCCCAGTTAAGCACCAGGTTAGTTTCCACACACCTGTTTAACACCAAAATCAGATTCTTTAAACACAAGTCGAAACTGTCACCGAACACGGAAAAGTCATCCATAAACACCTCTAAGTTCTGTTCGACCATATCGGAGAAGATTGCCATCATACATCGTTGAAAGGTCGCTGGCGCATTACATAAACCAAAAGACATACGCCGAAATGCAAACGTACCGTATGGACATGTGAACGTAGTCTTTTCTTGATCTTTCGGAGCTATGGCAATTTGATTATACCCAGAATATCCATCCAGCAGACAATAGAATTGATGTCCTGCTAACCTGTTCAACATCTGATCAATGAACGGTAAGGGAAAGTGATCCTTCCGTGTGGCTCTATTCAACTTGCGGTAATCCATACATACTCTCCATCCTGTAACAGTTCTAGTAGGGATGAGCTTATTGGTTTCATTCTTCACCACTGTCATACCTCCTTTTTTCGGTACGCACTGTACAGGACTTACCCACGAACTGTCAGAGATTGGGTAAATAATACCGGCGTCTAACCATTTTATGATCTCCTTTTTCACCACATCTTTCATAATGGGATTCAGTCTTCTTTGCATCTCAACAGTTGGTTTTGACCCCTCTTCCATTAAAATCTTATGCATACAGAAAGATGGGCTAATACCTCGAATATCCGCTATAGTCCACCCAATCGCTGTTTTGAACTCTCGCAAAACCCGTAGCAATTTTTCCTTTTGGGTGTCAGTTAATTCTGTCGCAACAATCACTGGTAGGGTGTCATCTTTTCCCAAATAAGCATACTGCAGATGAGAGGGCAGTGGCTTTAATTCCAACACTGGTGGCTCTTCTATCGAGGGTTTGCACTTTTTACCTTCAGTGTCGGCCCTATCAATGGTGTCGAATGGTTTATTGTTTTTTCGGTAGAACGATGCTGTATTTAGCCATTTGATCTGCTGAATGTCCTCATCAATACCATAATCGTCTATTCCGAGCATCATAGATTCTATGGGGTCATCTGCATAATTACCGCAATGCTTGTGATTAACTAATTCATCCATTAAATTCACCCGCAAACACTCACCTTTTTCCTTCGGATAAGACATTGATTTAAACACATTAAAAGTGACCTGCTGATCTTCGACTCGCATTATCAATTCTCCTTTCTGTACGTCAATCAAAGTTCTCCCTGTGGCTAAAAATGGTCGCCCGAGAATGATGGGAATTTCCTTGTCTGCTTCACAATCCAAGATAACAAAATCAGCTGGGAAGATGAATTTATCCACTCTTACTAATATATCTTCAACGATACCTCGTGGATATGTAACTGATCGGTCCGCCAACAATAAACTGATATTAGTCGGTTTTGGTGCCTTGAGTCCAAACTGACTGTAGACTGATAATGGCATCAAATTAATACTGGCCCCCAAATCACATAATGCTCTTCCCGAAAACTGGTTACCAATGTCGCATGGAATAGTAAAGCTACCTGGATCTTGCAACTTCAGAGGCAACTTGTTCTGGATAATTGCGCTGCATTCTTCGGTTAGCGCTACTATTTCAAAATCACCCAGTTTCCTTTTCTTTGACAACACATCCTTTATGAACTTAGCGTAGCTCGACATTTGTTCTAAAGATTCGGCAAATGGGATGTTGATATGCAACTTCTTGAAAATATCTAGAAATCTGGAAAACTGCTTATCTAACTTGGATTTCTGAAACCTTTGCGGATACGGTATGTGTAACGCCCCCAAAATAGGTCCATTCCATCCAACCTATTCTGAGTCGTCAAATACATGGTACATAAAACAACTACAACTTTATTACAACAATTGTCGTGCAAAATACAACAACACATATGCTGTGAGTTTGGATACAAATATATACCAAATGTGACTCATGTTCCAACCGTGGACATCACCTCACAATGACACCTTACATAAAGGTATAGTCAAAAACTGTTTTAGAAATTAGAATCTTTGGGAAGTGCTCAAGGAAACCTTCGTACATGGGAGGCCATGCATCTAGGTTATGATAGATATCATAAGGCCATAAAATTATTATTGGTTGACCCAATAGACCCCAAAGAGAAACGAGAAGATTACTATCATATTCTTCCCAATGGTGAGTCTTCTCTTGACATATCATTATCTCTACTGTCTCTAATTGAGAATTATACTTCAAACAAACACCAAGATTATATAGGTAGTGCTCGTATATATACTCAGCAAGTGGATGAGCACATCCCTGTCTTATGATGACACGAGGTTGTATGTCGTTAGACATCTTGTATGATAGTGGCAAATCACCCTTCCAACGTTGGGTACACCTTACCCTATTGGATTCACCAAATAAAACTACTAAATGAACTTTTCTATACTGCTTCGGGAGAACATCCACAGCTAGAGACCACCGTTCTATTTCCCCGTTACCCTCGCTCGACCCAGCTACACTCTTATTACCTGAAAGGAATTGTGAAGCAAAAGGGTGAGCACAACTAGCTCAGTAAAGAATATCTTGACTAAAGATAATTAAATTATCAATAGCCTCCATCAATAATAAATCAGAGATTTAGAACATATGGTAAATGATAAAAATTTCAACCATAGTTGCAGCGGAACGAGCAATCCATTAGAAGAGTCAAATAGACTATAAAGTCTATTATCTTCTCCACGTTAAAAGTTCACCAACAATGTTTTATCCCTGTAACATCAATCAACAGTTCCTTTCCACAATCATATGAATAATTCATAATCATAATTGTGATTCTAAATTTCGCATCCAAGACGAAGATAATTTTCATCACCTGTCTTTACCTGAAACATCAAAGATCATGGTTATACCAAATCACAGTTCCTGTTCATAATCATACTAATAAATTCATCTTTGCACCACGGGCCAAAGATATTCATCAACAGTTTATCTTTACACTACATGCCAAAGATATTCAACAACAAGTCATCTTTGCACTACGGGCCAAAGATATTCATCAACAACTCATAGTGCAAATATCTTGAATCAAATAGTCATCTTTGTACTTCGGGCCAAAGATATTCATCAACAACTCATCTTTGCACTACAGGCCAAAGATATTCCTCAATAGTTCATATTTGCACTACAGGCCAAATATATTATTATCTCAAAGAAATATATAATCAATTCAGAATTTATATAACCAATAATTATAACCATGTTGATCATTTCACCTTTGTACTTAAGCTAAAGATATTCAATTATAAATTCAATGGTCATGATCATACCTGTCAAAAATTTAACTTTGCACTACTGGCCAAAGAGAACCCTAGTCATGATCGTACCAAAAATCTACCCATCTTTACACTCAAGTCAAAGAGAAATATCATCATTAGGGTTATAAAAATGTTATATATGATAATAAAAAAATAATATGATCAACATATAGTTTTAATCTCAAGAATAATATTCATAAATCAACTATAATTTAGTTAGAAAATGAAACCAAATTTGTCATGAATAGTAACTCGTGAATAGTAACCTATGAATAGTAACTCATGAATAGTAACTCGTAAATAGTAACTCGTAAATAGTAACTCATGAATAATAACTCGTGAATAGTAACTCGTGAATAGTAACTCATGAATAGTAACTCGTGAATAGTAACGCGTGAATAGTAACTCATGAATAGTAACCCCGACATGAAAAGATAAGAATTTTACAAGAAAAATCTTACCAATATTCCGGTATAATGATATTGAAAGAAATAATATCATTGATAAAAAAAAATAACATCCCTTACTATCCCTTACTATCCCTTACCTCAAAAGAGCAGTACTTCTGACTGGAATAACGCTGAACGAACTTGCACCGTATAGAACCACTCAAAGTATCAAAATACTCACAAGAATACGCTCAATATATCGAGAGAGAAATAGAGAGAAAACTTCAGTTTCTGGTGTGTTTTTTAATTCTAACCTAAGCACCCTATTTATAGGAAATTGCTTAGAACACCAAAGCAGAAAATTTAATAAAATAATAATATAATTTTTTTAATTTCCTTAGCACATCACACCAGCTGATTTCAGCCATTAACACATGCCCACAAATGAAAAAAAATGTTTTTGTTAATATAATTATTTAAAACTTCCAAAAATCAATTATTTTGGAACTTCAGAACTTCAATAATTCATAATAAATAGTTCTTTTATTAGAAAATTAGAATCTCGCGAGTTTTTATAGGAAATTCAATTCTCTACAACTTTGCAGAAGAAAGTTTTTCCAAATTCCAAACAGAAATTGACCGAAATCTACAAACGGACGATTTTACAGGCAATAATAAATTTTCGGTCAAGAATTGTGTCCACCAACACACAAAACATGTGTTAAACATTTAATCCAATAAAAATACTCTTCCTCCTCATTTATTCATATATCCCACATTCATTGTAAAAATATCACTATTAATATATTATTAAAATAATATATTTAAATGAATTATTTTATCAGAAAAAGATAAAATATTAATTTTCAACAATTGTCACATTTAAAAATTTCTCCATCTATATCCACATAAAATCAATATTTTCCTCATCATATAAATTAATAATTAATTATTCACAAATAATATTACAGAATCACAATACCGACAACCAGGCCGTTCCCAGGAAATAGGGGGCTTTCCAATAAGGATCTCTCCTTACTGGCGCGCAATTAGATGACCAAACCTCTCCTTAGACAGAACTTTGTAGATATTGCCAATAATGTTATCTAATAATATTATTAAGATAATATGAATTATTGCTCCGATAATAGAAAATACTGTGTAGTGACAATTATTAAAACAACAGTAATATAAAATATCAACGCAGCAATTATTGAATCAATAAAATAAAATACTGAACAGTAATTACTGTAAAAATTATTGAGTAATGCCTTCTTACGTAAAAATCAATAATTAGTGCAATACCGTGTGCTACTGTGCAACAACGCGTATTACTTTATTTTAACCACCGGGTATTCTAACAGTGTTAACGGTAACAACTACGTCGTTATTTATAAACAACTTACTCTTGTCGTTTTCTTCATCCAATCGCTTTCCGTTATGGGGCCCACAAAAGGCTGCGCCGTCGTATGAATATTCCCCGACAGTAAGAATATTTCACGATCAAACGAATATTCACCGATAACAATGAATATTTTATAACCACTTGTGTATTTCCAAAAAAAATTCATATATCACCCTTAACTTTAATATTTATCAATTTAACCATTTACTGAATAGTAATTATAAGAAAAATTGAATACTTTTATTTCATAAAATTCGGGGTCTTACAGTATGGGTGGCATTGTGACAGTTGGTTCCGGTGTGTTCTGCTCTATGATTTCCTCTTTATCTTTCCCGGTTTCCACAACTTCTTCTATTGCAGCTGTTGCGTTGTCCCCCTTTTTCTTATCCTTAATTGTTTCTTGCAATTCCTTCCCACTACGTAGAGTTACAGCCTTACAATGCTCGTTTCTTCTCGGAATTATTTCTGTATCACTCGGGAGCGTTCCTAGTGGACGGTTATTCAAGGCATGTGCTATTTGCCCCACTTGATTCTCAAGATTCTTTAATGATGCCCCATGGCTTTGCAAAGTAAGCTCGACTTGATTCAATTTCTTATCTTGCTCCTCGTTCTTTTTGTCAGAAGCTCTAATAAATTTTTCCAAGGCGTCTTCCAAACTTAATTTCCTCTCTGGTTGTTGAGTCTGATTTTGAAAGCCGGAGGTGTTTTGTTGTCTCGGTGGTTGAGCTGCAGCTTGATTGTTACTCCATGAGAACCCCGGATGATTTCTCCAACCAGGATTATATGCATTTTGAGTCGGATACGTTTGAGTTGAGCGATTATAGCTCCCGACGAACTGTGCTGATTCAGAATTTATGGCACA
The DNA here is from genome assembly GCA_016801055.1 of Panax notoginseng. Taxonomy (NCBI): domain Eukaryota; kingdom Viridiplantae; phylum Streptophyta; class Magnoliopsida; order Apiales; family Araliaceae; genus Panax; species Panax notoginseng. The sequence goes on along the minus strand of CM029022.1, from coordinate 155,289,578 downwards.
TTGATCCGTAGCATGACTCCCAGCACACAATTCACAAACCAGTGCTACTTGTTGTGCGGTTTATGGACGCCATATGTCCAAATGCTTAGCGATTGCAGTCACTTGTGCTGTCAATGCTGTCATCGCATCCACTTCATACTTTCCCGCTGCTTTCGGAGGATTAGATCTAGTCATGGGCCACTGATAATTGTTTGTGGCCATTGTCTCCAACAACTGATATGCCTCATCAAAGCTCTTAGACATGATCGCTCCCCCTGCTGCTGCATCAATACTCGCCCGTGTGGACGCGTGCAAGCCATCACAAAATATTCCCAATTGCATCCACTCCGGAATTCCATGATGAGGGCACTTACGAAGCATATCCTTAAACCTTTCCCACGCCTCATATAATGATTCTAAATCAAACTATGTGAAAGTGTGAATATCGTTCCGTAGTTTTGCCGATTTTGCTGGTGGGAAGAACTTAGCTAAAAATTTTTGAGCTAAGTCATCCCAAGTAGTGATCGAGCCAGGAGGCAAAGAGTGTAACCAACTTCGTGCTTTATCTTTCAAAGTAAACGGAAACATCCTCAACCTTGTAGCATCTTCCGATACATTGTTAAATTTGAAGGTATCGCAAACTTCCAAGAAATTCAGGATATGCTCATTAGGATCATCTATCTAATTACCCCCAAACTAACATGTATTCTGTAGCATCTGAATTGTTCCCGGTTTTATCTCGAAACTGTTTGCATTGATTACTGGCCTCCTAATACTCGACTGCAAATCCGTGACATTTGGCATGGCATATTCCCTAAGTGATTTCTATTCGTTCCCTGCCATGTTCACTGGTATTTCTTGGTTTGCCAGTTCTTCTCCCAAATGTATAACCTCACTATTCAACAGCAATTTCCGACACTTCCTTTCGATGTCGTCTGTATACAGAAAAAGTTCTTTTTTTTTTGTTTTCGACCTGGTGTGCATACAATCAAAAGAATTCCTGCCAATCCAAGAAGAAAAATAAGTAACGTTTAAATTAAGACTAAATTGATTATAACTAATATGAAATTAATATTAAAAAAAAAATTCCCCGGCAGCGGCGCCAAAAACTTGTTGATTGATTTCGCAATCAATGAATACGTGCAAGTATACACGGTCAACAAGTAATAAAGTGATAAGAAAAGTATCGTTCCCACGAGGAATTATTTAATAAAAATTACCAAGTACTAACTCTTAACCAAATCAATTTTATTTAAACAACCATAAATTGTGATTTTTCTAATTAAGAAAACTAAATTAATCAATTAAATCTAGATTACTCTAAAATTAATTCAAATAAATAAAGATTAAGACTTCAATATCCCCAATTATAAACTATAAATCAATTATCCCAATTATTATGCCTACTGAATTGTTAACAGGAATTCTCAAATGCCAAAAGTCCTTTTCCAAGTGATCAATTGACCTCTATTTAATCCAGATTAATCTTGCTATATTCCTATGCAAAATAATTGAATTAAACTCTTTTCAATCCCAATTCCTTATGTGTTACATGCGATAAACAGATATTTCCATTCTATTCACAAACCTAATTATTCACCATGCAAATAACTAAGTCACATGTTATCATGCCCAGTTCTAACCCTAGAATTCCTCTTCCAATTCCTTCTAGAGTAACAAGGTAATTATTAGCCAAATAATTAATCAATAGATGCAAGGCATGATAATCAACTCACCTTAACATAAATAATTGGACTAAACTGAATAACTAATTTATAGCCATAAAAGGTTCAATTGAAATCTTAATTAAAGAATTAGTTCATAACGAAAATAAAAACCAATAATTGTTTGCAAATCATCCTTAAAGAATTACAACTTGAAAGTAAGAAGAAAAAGAAGAACACTCTTTTGCCCCTCCTGAGTCTTCAAGTTATCCGTGTGTAGCCTCCAATGAATGATTGCAAGAGCGATTAATTGAATGGATCCTCCCCTAATTTTAGCCCTTAATCTCCTTTTATATCCTCCCACAAATCCTAGTCCAAATCAGCTTTAAATCTTTCTTCAACAGTCAAGTCAACCGAAAGTCAACGCTCGTCTTGGTCAACAACAGTCACGACCCAGCGCCCCGGCGCTGGTTATAGTGTATTTCACAGCGCCCCGGCGCTATAGGTTGAAATAATTACCGTTTTGCCATTTTCAGCTCAAATTCCACCGTTTGCTCCCGCTGTTCCCGAATCTGCAAAATAACACATAAACACAGTAAAAAAAATACTCCTAAATGACTCGAGGATACAACAATTTAAACCCAAGTATATCCGATTTATGGGTATATTACCCAATCATCGAGCTGACTCTTACATTGGAGGATTATAAGCGTCTCACTGATTTTCCCTTGGACCGGCCTTGCTCTAGGATGGCTATCGGTGATATGAGTCTGCAGTTTATGACCTTGATGGGCTTATGACGCAGAGTTACCATGGAAGAGATTACCTTAGGGCATGTGGTGTCCATGGATTTCTTGATTGATCGATTTGGGCCAATGGAAAGCCATCTACGATATTCAAGGGATTTCACCATTACTAAGGGTGAGTGGCAGGTTGCCCGCTTAGATATCCTATTGATGTGCATTGTGGCCTATTTATACATGCCGCTATATATGGACCATCTGGATATTGGCCTGATTATGGTAGTTCGTACTCTCAGGGAGGGTTACACCATCTTGCCCATGATATTGGCAGAGACCATGAGGTTGGTCACATTTTCCCATACCCATCCTGTGGGGTTTTTCAGAGGCAGTGTCGTCATGTTGTATGTGTGGTTCAGGACACATTTGAGACCGATCGGCACCTTTAGACGTCATGGGTACTATTTTACTCATGAGATAGCTAAGTCTTATTCCTTTCAGCCAGCTGAGTGTACAGATGTAGCATCCTGGTTGGCTTTTCTAACAGGGATTGGGAATCCATTTGCTATCTTTCCTTGTTCAGGACTTAGCTCTCCCTATAGGTTTATTACTCATGCAGTTGGCATGGACTATCTACCCCTGGCTGGTTTGAAAGGGTGACCATGTATTATCCACTGGCTATCATGGGATAGTTTGATCAGTTTTAGGATATTCACCCCTTTGACGGGGCATTGGGTCAGCGACTGTCAGCTCGACTTTTGTCAACAGATGACTTGACCAGGATTTATGATTGTTGGACTCGTCGAGAGAGAGCTAATTTTTTGACCAGTCATTCGGGTCGCTCTTCAGAGTATTCTGCATAGCTGGAGACAGATATTGCATCGGTTATGGTTATTCCCTCAGAGCTGAGTATTGATTCGGATGATGAGGAGCCTATGAAGGACCCTGATTCTCCTACCGAGGACGAGCTATTTGCTGGTTTGACAACAGCTCTGGTCGATGATTCCCCCAGCATTCCCACTGCTACGACTCCACCTTCTGTAGAGTATTTGGAGTAGAGGTTACATCTGATGACTTTTGAGAGGGATCAAGCTAGGGCCTTAATGTTGACAACTTTTTCTAGTCGAGATGCTGCTTTTACTGAGAGGGATGATTCTCAAGCTACCTGGGATACCGCTTTTGTTGAGTGAGATGAGGCTCGAGCGGCTCGGGATGCGACTTTTGTTGAGCGGGATGAGGCTCGAGCTACTCAAGACGTTACCACTGCTGATAGTACTGCACTTAGATCCCATACGACTAGCATCATTGCAGATATGAGTGCATTCATAGATGATCATGGTAGCACTATGCAGATGGTTGTGGTTCTACTGGCTTGCATGGATACCTTAGGGTAGGAGCTTATAGATTTGCCTCCATCTTCTGAGAGGGACGCCATGTTCGACTTGTTGGCCCGTTTATCTATGGATTTATAGATTAGCTTTCATTTTCCTGCATAGACTAGGTTATCTATTTTTGTCATGCACATGATACATTGTATATATCAAACAATATTATATGGCAAGGAAATATATTGTGATTCACTTCCCTTTTAGATATGTCTTGTCACTTACTTGATAGTTGCCATTTTCTTTATGACTTGCTATCTTGATGTGTCCCAAACTTCTCCTTGATGGATTGACATTAAGATGTCCTAGGATCCTTCAGAATGGGTCGTTGATCTTTGGACTTTTCTGGTGTTCCAGCTTTTTGGTGTCTTGGGACTGGTCTTTGATGTGGTTAAGGTTTAAGTAAGGGGTTTGGCTTTCCTCTTTTGAGGGTTCGACTGAACCATGGTTGGTTGCCTACGTACTCCCCGGGATGAGAGATCAAGTCTTACGTAGTTCCAACTCTGGCTTGAAAGGTTGAAAAGTATTTATTGGAGTTTGAGATTACTTGAAGGAGTTTTTGGATTTTTTTAGGGGTTAGACCGCACCATAGATGACTACCTACATACTCTCATTGATAAGGGGAGATCATGTCTACGTAGTTCCTGCTTTGGCTTGAAAGGCTGAATTGACTTGATTAATTGATTTGATTTTTGTTTGATTTTTTTAGAACCAGGATGTTGGCTTGCAGGTGATTTCATACATAATACCTTTTCACGGTGTCTGAATTGATAAGTTGGGGAAATTCTTCACCATCTATTTCTTACAGTCTAAGAGCTCCTCCCGTCAACACTTCCTTGACAATGAAAGGGTCTTCCCAGTTCAAGGAGAACTTTCCTTTAGATTGATCTTGATTAGCAAGGACTTTCTTTAATACCAAATTATTTTCTTTGAATTGCTGAAGCCAAACTTTCTTGTTTTATGACCTAGCAATCCTCTGCTGATATAACTGACTATGGAAGATAGTTGTGGCCCTCCTTTCATCTATCAGAGATAACTGGTGGTATCGATTTTACAACCAATGGTCTTCCTCCATTTGAGCATCTATCAACACTCTTAATGACTCCATTTCTACCTCTATGGGGAGCACTGCCTCTATGCCATAAACCAATGAGTAGGGGGTAGCCCCAGTATGTTAGAGTTTGTGCCCTAAAGGCCAATTATTTAATATAATTGCATAACATTTTGATATTATATTTGATTGAATAAATTAATGATTTTATTATAGTTTTATTTACTGCGTTATATAAATGTTAACATAATAAAATTTATTAGAATAGTGATACAAATTATATAGTTTCAAGTATGTGACTTGAACATGAGATTATATAATTATAATTAGTATCATTGCTCTTAAATGTCCCTAGTCGAGTATCATTGTTGATGGGACAACAATGATACATTGAGACTAGTATGTGGATTGACTGATGACCAAATCTTATTGGTTATAAATATATGAGATATTAAGTCAATGCATAGGTACGTGTTAGAGAACAATGTACTGGACAGACCCACCATGAGAATTCTATGTGGAGCATTATGCGAAGTGTCATTAGCAATTCTCATAGTGACAATGATGTAATGATCCTCTGACCTGAAATCACCATATTACTACACGGTAATTTATGTACATTGATATCATCAATGGTCACCTTTAATGGGGTGGACTATAAAGGTGATTATTGGGTACATCATGAATCGTGTGAGGAATATGAGTGATCTAGATGGAATTTAACCCTCCTATATATTAGGGGTGATATCCATAGGCCTCTTGATTGAGTAGGACTATGAAATGTATGGCCATGCTCAAATAGTGATTTGTTTCATATAGTCTACTCATTGATCAAGAAAACTCAGATTAAATTATGAAAAGTATGACACATTCCATTACTCGAGTTTAATCTAGGATGTCAAGGTTAAAAGGATTAAATTATATTGAAACATTGGTCACGAAAAGGTTGCATCGAATCATCGATCTTATTATTACTTGGGTAGCAGTGATGCATTACTAGATGCCGCTCACTGTTTATAATTTTAAAATTATTGCCAACGTAATAATAACCTATAGGGTAACACACTTAGAACGTAATTAAAGGGAAATTAATTTAAATTGTAAGATTTAAATATGTCAAATGATTGATAATATTTAAATTACGAATTTAAATAATAGGATAATTTGTATATATGTATATTAATTAAGTAAGACTTAATTAATATATAATATATATATATAATTCAGATTTTACTGGAATTAGGTTTTAATTAATTCCTTTTGACAGCTATATATATATATATATATATATATATATATATATATATATATATATATATATATATATATGTGTGTGTGTGATATATTAGTCACTTTGGGAATTAATCAAAAACAAAAACACTAGCCGCTCTTAGAGAGAGACTAGAGAGAAAAACTTCAGAGAAATCCCGATCCTTTGTGGCTAGTACCACGGCTCTTTTATAGCAAATCGTGTGACAGTTCGTGAGACGTTTGTGTGGATACCGTAGAGGCGCAGTTCGTTTGGATTGCGTTGGAGATTCGATCATATCAATTCTAGCTTCTATAATTGGTATAAATTTCTAACCACTGAATTAATGTGTTTTTTGCATGGATTCTGTTTTAGGGTTTCGAAATTGGCTTTAAAAATTTTATAGTCCGCTGCGTTTTCGTGCTGAAACCCTTACCCAGTAGAAGTGCGCATTGACATTCTGTAGGCTAGCAAAGTCAGAGGTAGTAAGTCAGGCCATCCCTTGTAATTGGTGGACATCTTTTGCATGATCTTTTTGATTTTCTTATTGGCTACTTTAACATCACTATTCATCTTGGAATGATAAATGATGGAGTTAAGATGTTTGATGTGAAATTTTCTATATAATTCCTCCATCATTTGGTTGTTTAGATTCTTGGCATTGTCCGATACGATCACCTCTGGTTGTCCATATCGACTGATGACATTATTTCTGATGAAACCAATGATTACCTCTTTGGTGACTTTGGGAAAATAGGTCGCTTCTACCCATTTGGTGACGTAATCGATCATGGTGAAGATAACTGATGGCCATTGCTGGCTTTGGGCTCGATTGGCCCAATCACATCCATTCCCCACATTGAAAAGGGTCATGCTGAACTCATATTGTGTAGTTCATTTGGAGGAGTGTGGATAGCATTTCCATGAATTTGGCATTGATAGCATCTCTTGACGTGATCATCACAGTCAGCTTTGAGAGAAATCCTATAATGTCATGTTCTTAATATCTTCTTGGCAAGTAAAAGACCGCTTATGTGTGAACCACATACTCTACCATGAACTTCATCCATGAGTCTTTGGGCTTGGTCTTTGTCTAGGCATCTTAGAAGGCCTATTCCCATATCCCTTTTATAAAGTGCGTCTCCGCTTAGGTAAAATTTCATAGCCATTTTATGGATCCACTTTCTTTCAGGTTGACTTACGTGTAGATCTATCTCGAATATATTATTTGATGTCATCATACCAGGTCTGTTTGATGGGAGGCAGTTCATCTGATACTTCTCCAATGTAATTTCCATAGGCTGGTGCCTTTTGGCTTACAAATTTGATATCTGGGATTCCTCCTATTTCAGATATGTTGATCAAGGAATCCAGGGTTGCTAGCGCATCTGCGAAATCATTCATGTTCCGAGGGATGTGAATGAAGGATATTTATTCAAATTCCATAGCCATCTTGATAACTTATCGATAGTATGGCAACAAATGCAATTCTTTAGTGTGATATGCCCCAGTGGTTTACTTGATGACCATCTCAGAATCCCCAAAAATAGCTAACCGTTTAATATCTATGGATTGGGCCAGTTTCAATCCCATTATACAACCTTCATACTCAGTTATGTTGTTGGTGTTGACAAACTGCAACTTGATATCCATGGGATATTGTTATCCTAAAATAGATACCAGAACTGCCCCTGCTCGGGCACCTTCCATGTTTATAGCTCCATTAAAATATAATTTCCAAGATCGAGCTGTATTTTCCTAATGGATTTGTTAAATTGTCATTATTCTTTCATCCAGGAAATATGTTTCCAAGGGTTCGGAATTCCCTGATGCTGGTTCGGCCAATTGATTCGCAATTCCTTGACCTTTGATAGACTTTTGAGTCACGTAGATGATATCGAATTGTTGAAGGATCAACTGCCATTTGGACAGTCGGCAATTCAATATGGGTTTATTGAATACGTACTTCAGAGGATCCATGCGGGATATGAGATATATTGTGTGACCATGGAGATAATGTTGTAACCTCATGGCGGCCTATGCTAATGCACAAAAGGTCTTTTCAATCAAAGTATACTTTTACTCGTCGCTGTTGAATCTTTTAATGAGCTAATAGATAGCTCTTTCCTTGCCTTAATCGCGTTTTTGTCCCAGCATGCAGCCCACAGAATTGTCATTGACTGACAAGTACATAAACATGGGAACATTGTCCCTTGGAGGTACCAAGACGGGAGCTTTGACCAATTGTTTTTTGATGGAAAGGAAGGCTTTTTGACACTCTTCATTCCACTTCATGGAGGAATTTTTCCTTAATAGCTTAAAGATGGGATCACATGTTGCTGTGAGTTGAGAGATGAATCTGCTGATGAAATTAATTCTCCCCAGAAACCCCTGTATTTCCTTTTTTATTCGGGGCACGGGCATCTCGGTGATTGCCTCAATTTTGGCGAGATCCAATTGAATGCTTCTGTGGCTTACTAGAAATCCCAACAACTTGCCTGACTTGAAGCCGAAGGCACACTTAGCCGGATTCAACTTCAAATTATATTTACGCAATCGATTGAAAAGATTTTTGAGATGGTTGATATAGTCATCTTCCTTCCGAGATTTGACGATGATGTCATCTATATAGACCTCTATTTCTTTGTGCATCAAATCATGGAAAAGGGCCATCATGGCTCGCTGATAGGTGGCACCGGCATTGATAAGGCCGAAAGATAAATGTTTGTAACAAAAGGTTCCCCAGGGAGTGATGAAGGCTATTTTCTCCCTGTCATCTTCAGCAACCATGATCTGATGGTACCCAACGAAGCAGTTAACAAAAGAATACATGCCATACTAAGCCGTGTTGTCTATTAGTATTGGATAAAAGGTACTAGGAAATTGTCTTTGAGACAAGCTTTGTTCAAATCCCGATAATCCACGCATACTCGTACCTTCCCTCCAGGCTTAGGCACATGATCTATATTGGACAACCACTCAGGGTAGGTTGATACCATGATGATGTCGGCTTTGAATTGTTTAACAATTTCTTCTTTGACTTTCAGACTCCACTCAGGTTTTAGTCGCCTGAGCTTCTGCTTGACTGGCTTGAATCCTTCCTTAATAGGCAGGCAATGAATGACAATATCAGTAGACAAACTGATCATGTCCTCGTGTGACCATGCAAACACATCCTGGAACTGGGTTAGTATAGCAACCAGGTCTTTTCTTTGGCTTCGGGTAAGGTCTATGCCTATCTAGATTTCTTTAGGGTTTTTTGAGGTTTCGATATTAACAGAGGTGGTTTGATTAAGGTTTGGTTTGGGTTTATCTTCAACCCATTCTTTGATCTCCTCAAGCACCTCATAGTCCTCTATCTCTTCTTGCTCAATCCCTATCAAGTCAAAGTCCAACTCTACATCAAAGTTGTAGTCATTGTGGAGATTTGGCATTCCATTAGCAAGGCTAGACAAACCCAACACTAGAGTCCTGAAAACAAAATGCTTTCACTTAATATATGAGTTTGTTTGATCATACAAAGCGTTAGCAAAAGCATGAAAAAAGTAACTGTTGGTCGGATTACCGATCACGAAACACACGCAAGTATACGTAGTCTAACAAGTAATATAATGATAAGTTGAGTGTCGGACCAACGAGGAATTATTACTAATAGTTACCAAGTACCGACTTTATATCGCTTAAGTCTTATTTAAACAGTTAAATAAAAGATGTGTAATTAATCTAGTTAAATCTAATTATCTAAGCAAGTAAATGGATAACGATTGGTATCTAAGGCGCTACAAGCTAAGATCATAACTTCACCCCACAATAGCATTTTGTCTAACACTTGGTGTGCTATGTTTCATCAAACTTCTTAACTTTCTCTCTTTGGTCTTAGTGGTCACGGTGGATTATCGATCGAGAACACACAAGTGTTCATACACCTCTTCTGAGGTATGTATAAACCTATCCTCTCTAGATCCACCCGATAGGGAATAGAACAGAAAAGAACATCCAAGCTAGATAATAATCCTACACATTCCTATGTGAATTAACCATAACAAGGAATTTAAAGCATAAGTTCTCAATTAGGTCACACATGACACATAAGTATATTCATATCCTATACATAAATTATGCAGTCGAGTTAAGTAGACAAATCATAATCACATGCCAATATATCAAGGTATAAATCTATAATCTATTTTCCAATTTCTTATAGATTACCAAAATCATCGCTAATTCCTTAGCAAGAATCATTAAGCATAAATATATTGATCCAAACCATATGATGCCAACCAAAGAGATACGATATTTAATTCAAAATTAACAAAGGGTTCCATTAAAACCTTAGAGCCGATAATTAGTTCATAGCTCTTAAACTAAACATAAGTTGCAATAAAAATAACATTTATGGATTACAAAATCAAAGGAAATAAATAGAGAAGAATAAACTCTGTTAAGCTTCTTCAGTCTCCAAGAATTCCAATCCTTTCAAGCTTTCCAATCCATGTTGCTAAGTGCTCTTAAGCTCCATGAAATCCCAATCATCTCCTTAATCTACCTAAAGTATATGTACAAGCATTAACAAAATAGAAGAGAAACTAAGCTAAGATGGTTTTTAGAGAGAGATGGAGTATCGGAGAGGGGAGAGATGATTAAAGGAGGTTTCCCATATATATATATATATATATATATATATATATATATATATATATAAGTTTCTTTCAGTAGCTAGGTCATTTGGCCTTCTTGTCTGCCTAGGAACCGGAGGTAGCGCTACAGCGCCAGGATTAAGCCTGGAAGAGGCGCTGCAGCGCCAGGTCCACATCTCTGGTCAATAAGTGGTTCTGCAGCGCCAGTTTTTGAAGGAACTTGGGCGCTACAGTGCTGTATGCTGTCAAGCTGGCAAAGAAGGGGCGCTGCAGCGCCAGGATTAAGCCTAGAAGAGGCACTGCAATGCCAGTGCAAGAAAATTAACCTTTTTACCCCTGAAAGCTGGAAATGACCTAATAAGCCCTGCAAAACATATATTAAGCAAAATAATAACAAAATACTATAAAACCGATATAAAATACGACAAATAAGCAACTTCTTAAGCATTAAAGGATCCGGTTCGCGGGTAGAAATCCCACTCATCAAATACCCTCAAACTTAAGCCTTTGTTTGTCCACAAGCAAAACTATCTAAACAAAAACATCAAAAGTAAAATAAAAATGCGAATCAAGTTAAATATTATAAACCTGCATCATGGCTTCTAAGCTCAAAACAACTACTCTCAGAGAATAAAAACACACAGTTATGAGTAAGGTTTCAATCAATCTTAAGCATAAGACCGTATTTGATTCATTCTTTGTGTGTGTGTGTGTGTGTGTGTGTGAATACCAACTATTCTAACTAATCATAGCTCAAAATAAGCTCACACAATCGATCACAATAAAAAAATGCTAACTCTGTAAACTCAAACAATATCAAGCATTAAGAACAAGACACAGATGCAAGAAAGGATCAAAAGGCAATAGCATGAAGACATCTAAATCTAACTTGTGCAATGCTTAATTACCTTAGGCTATTCAAAGTTACCGACACAATAAGTTTTTGATCAATGACTCCCAAGCCAGATGGCTTTAGGGCACTAGGTGTAGAACACCCCTATGGATCTAATAACTCGAGCAACAAAGGCCACGTAATCAAACTTAAGCCAAATTAGACTTTTATTCTATACATTTTAACAATCAAAACCTTTAGGATGACCATGCAATGCTTAATTACATTAGGCTATTCAGAGTTACCCGTTAATGAGCTTTTGATCAATGACTTCCAAGCCAGATGGCTTTAGGGCTCTATGTGTAGAACACCCCTAAGGATCTAATAACTCGAGCAACAAAGGCCACATAATTAGGCTTAGTCAACTAAGGTTCTTGTTATTCTTCTTTTCATTTTTCTTGTTATTTTTTCTCTTTTTTTATAACATGAAAACATGCCAGAATCCAAGATCCGAATTTGCATAAGCGTCTAAGTCTTTTATTACCTTATATTTATTTAAGTTCAACAGATTTAACGCATTTTCAAAACAATAACCACGCAAACTATATCAGAAATATAACTAGCTATAACAGTTAATCGGTTCTCACTAAGAAGACCGGATCAATAATAGTCTCAACTATCAACTAAACTAACCCCTCATCTACACATGCTTGACATAAACTCTTTGAAATAGCCATAAAACCAACATGCTTATCATTAGCCACAATCAAAAATTTATAATCTATATAACCCATTTCCATCATATAAACAGTTTAAGACATGATTAATAAAGCCTGGCATGACACAAAAAGATATAAGCCAAAGCATGGCACAAAAAATGGATACCATCAAGAATGATCTAAATATAGCAATCTATATAATCGCCACTGAAAAAGCCTCAAAATGGCTATAATCTATACATAACAAAAAAATGATAATAATATGCAGTCATACATACTAAACTGCAATCCAAGCATATAATCCATGACTGCAATGTGATACAAAACAAATCCATGCAGTCCAAAATACTTCTATAAATATAGACATAAAGCAGAAAGAGTAAAGTACTACTAATGGCATCCTAACATAGATAATAGATGGATAAAGATAGATAAAATGCAAAATGACTCCCCCAAACTTTAGATGGTCAATGCCCTTAGTGGCAAAATGTGCAAATAAAGGATTAATCTGCGTCATCGCTCTCTAGACTCTCATCGTCATCCTTTTCGTTGTCCTCTTCTGCAGTAGGCGAAGGTGGCGGATATGGTGGAAAGACAAGAGGCTGAGGAAACTGGAATGGCACAGACTCTGCCTCCTCCCCACCATAAGATGAGTAAATATTAGCCATAGTGGTGAAAAACTCAGCCTGGAATTGCATCATCAAGTCCTGTCTCTGCGCAACCACATCTATCTACGTCGACTACCTCTCTGATCTTTGAGCAGCTTCATCTGACTTGTGGTACATGAGGGTCAATGAGGCCAGAATCTCTGCCAAAGGCCCAGCTGAGGAAGTGCCCGTCTCAAGATGTTGAGAGGATGGTCCAGCCTTAGTAGGTGGAGGCTGTGTGGATGATAGAAAACCCTCACCTCGGGCATGAGAAGTTGCACCTTCCCAGACTCTGTATCGGTTGATGGTGGCATAATCAATCATCGCCATAGGGGGCATTAGTATTTCATCTTTATCCACGTGCACCTCATCTATCTTGTAGAGAAATATGATGACAGATGGATGTGGGAGTCCTCCTGAAGTACTTCCTCACAAGGCCTTAAGAATGGATTCCTGGATGAAAACCCTACATCGACCTTCAATCCTGTCACAATAGCAAACAGAAACACCGCCCGTTCTTTGGTCACGTCACTAACATGTCGGGTCGGAATCAGGTTGTGGTAGATAAAGCTATACCATGCTTTCCCAAAGCATGAGAGCTCTGTGTGAGCGAAGCTATACTTTTCACCCATGTACTCATTTGTTTTCCAAGTGGTGTCGGACTTACACAACCTCTTGATAATGTTATCTAAATTATAGTTGCACACACCGTATGCTATGTAATCTCTATCGTAGTTCAGCTTCTGAAAGCAAGCATTTATGGTTTTCTTATCAAAAAGGACTGCCTTACCCCTAACTTGGACCACCAAATTTCCCCCAGCCGAAGCGTTGTCATAGAATTCCTTCAAAAGAGCAATGACTGGGGACAATGGTTGGTGATTGAAATGGGTCTAATTACGGTTAGTGATCATGGAGAATAGCTCCCCATCTAGCCACGCATCAGGCCTGCGACCTCTCTCTGACACTAAGCTCTTGTTAGCCAATATAGTATAATATTTGTCTGATGCCTCCTTGCTAATAAATCGTGTACGGTCCCATTGTGGTGCCGCTCAAGAGGAGCCGCCAATGCTATGTTTTTGTCTCTTGGGAACCATTTCAGAAAGTTGAGCAAAAATATGTAATAGCAATGCCAATCCAATGCAAAAGCAAGGCCCAACCAATGGCCAAGCAATTCCTAAAGAACTCCAAGAAAATTGAGACCAAACAAGAGTAAAATGCAAGCAATCCTCTCTTGGACAATTTGTCGAGCACGTGATGCGCATTCCAAAACCCAACTCTACTAGCCCTAGCTTTGGTGTTGCTTAACCCAAAAATTCCTTAAAGATGACCAATATAATCCAAATAGCAACACAAAGCAGTCCAGAAACAAATCCAAACAAATTCCCAGACCCACGATAAATGGACACTTCAAATATCTTAAGAGAAAACTAAAATCCCAATTACCTGGCAGAAGTAGAACCCTAAAATCTAACAAAACTGAAGTGAGGAATCCTTTGTGATGCCACGAACTTAGGTTGAGAAGTGGATTAGGTTGAGAATTGTTCGGATGGCCTGAATTGGGGGAGGCGTTTGGAGCTACTTGGCTATGCTGCCGAGAGAAATGGGAAATATCTGCTGATTTTTTCGAGTATTAGCCTAGTTAATCAACAAAAATTCGTTACTGGTGCTGTAGTGCCAGTTTTTCGTCGTTATGAGGCGCTGCAGCGCTGGCATTTAACATAGATTCTGAAGGGGCGTTGCAGAGCTGCCTGAAGAACAAAGAGAGGTGTTGCAGCGCATATTTCCAGCAAGTTAGGTTGGATGATGGCGCTGCAGCACTGCCTGCTAAGCTACTACAGGCATTGTAGCTCTGGCTTGTAAACTTGAGCTTTAATGTAGGCTCTACAGCGCTGGTTGAAGGCCAAACTTAGGCGCTGCAGTGCTAGTCCTGTAAAATTGAATAAAATTCAGACTTTGAACACAACAAAAATCACACCAACACATAAACTTTTAGCCACACATTTTACAAATTTTTTATGTAAACTAAAACTTACCATAACAAAACTAAAACTTAACAACTTAAAAACATGCGTATTAACAAGCAATAGAAACAAAAACTTACATAAACTTAAAAACGAATGGCTATTATGAATTTCAAAAACCAAACATAAGGATACCAAAAGTTTCAAAACGATGCTGAATATGGCAATGGAAATGCATCATGTAAGCACTTAAAAAATCTTACTACTGGACTAAAATTGATCTATAAACATATTTATGGACCAATACACCACTACTAGTACGCAAAACTACTAAAATCCTTATTAACATCTACTGTAGACGAAATATACTATTAACAAGATAAAAAACAAACAAAGACAGGACTTGCATCATCAAGTCCTGTCTCTGCGCAACCACATCTATCTGCCTCGACTACCTCTCTGATCTCTGAGCAGCTTCATCTGACTTTTGGTACATGAGGGTAAATGAGGCTAGAATCTCTGCCAAAGGCCCAACTGAGGAAGTGCCCGTCTCAAGATGCTGAGAGGATGGTCCGACCTTAGTAGGTGGAGGCTGTGTGGATGATAGAAAACCCTCATCTCAGGCATGAGAAGTTGCACCTTCCCAGACTCTGTATCGATTGATGGTGGCATGATCAACCATCGCCATAGGGGGCAGTAGTATTTCATCTTTATCCACGTGCACCTCATCTATCTTATAGAGAAATATGATGACAGATGGATGTGGGAGTCCTCTTGAAGTACTTCCTCTCAAGGCCTTAAGAATGGATTCCTGGATGAGAGACCCTACATCGACCTTCAATCCTGTCACGATAGCAAATAGCAACACCGCCCGTTCTTTGGTCACGCCACTAACATGTCGGGTCGGCATCAGTTTGTGGTAGATAAAGCTATACCATGCTTTCCCAAAGCGTGAGAGCTCTATGTGAGCGAAGCTAGACTTTTCACCCCTGTACTCATTTGTTTTCCAAGTGGTGTCGGACTTACACAACCTCTTGATAATGTCATCTAAATTATAGTTGCATACACCGTATGCTATATAATCTCTATAGTAGTTCGGCTTCTGAAAGCAAGCATTTAGGGTTTTCTTATCAAAAAGGACTGTCTGACCCCTAACTTGGACCACCAAATTTCCCTCAGCCGAAGCGTTGGCATAGAATTCCTTCAAAAGAGCAACGATTGGGGACAATGGTTGGTGAGTGAAATGGGTCTAATTACGGTCGATGATCATGGAGAATAGCTCCCCATCTAGCCACGCATCAGGCCTAAGACCTCTCTCTGGCACTAAGCTCTTGTTAGCCAATATAGTATAATATTTGTCTGATGCCTCCTTGCTAATAAACCGTGTATGGTCCCATTATGGTGCCGCTCAAGAGGAGCCGCCAATGCTATGTTTTTGTCTCTTGGGAGCCATTTCAGAAAGTTGAGCAAAAATATGTAATAGCAATGCCAATCTAATGCAAAAGCGAGCCCCAACCAATGGCCAAGCAATTCTTAAAGAAATCCAAGAAAACTGAGACCAAACAAGAGTATAATGCAAGCAATCCACTCTTGGACAATTTATCGAGCACATGATGCGCATTGCCAAAACCTAACTCTGCTAGCCCTAGCTTTGGTGTTACTTAACCCAAAAATTCCTTAAAGATGACCAATATAATCCAAATAGCAGCACAAAGCAGTCCAGAAACAAATCCAAACAAATTCCCAGACCCACGGTAAATGGATACTTCAAATATCTTAAGAGAAAACTGAAATCCCAATTACCTGGCAGACGTAGAACCCTAGAATCTAACAAAACTGAAGTGAGGAATCCTTTGTGATGCCACAAACTTAGGTTGAGAAGTGGATTAGGTTGAGAATTGTTCAGATGGCCAGAATTGGGGAGGCGTTTGGAGCTACTTGGCTATGCTATCGAGAGAAATGGGAAATATCTGCTGATTTTTCTGAGTATTAGCCTACTTAATCAACAAAAATTCATTACTGGCACTGCAGTGCCAATTTTCCGTCGTTATGAGGCACTGCAGCGCTGGCATTCAACATAGATTCTGAAGAGGCGTTGCAGAGCTGCCTGAAGAACAAAGAGAGGTGTTGCTGCGTATATTTCCAGCAAGTTAGGTTGGATGATGGCGCTGCAGTGCTGCCTGCTAAGCTATTACAGGCATTGCAGCTCTGCCTTGTAAACCTGGGCTTTAATGTACGCTTTGCAACGCTGGTTGAAGGCCAAACTTAGGCATTGCAGTGCTAGTCCTGTAAAATTAAAAAAATTCAAACTTTGAACACAATAAAAATCACACCAACACAAACTTTTAGCTACACATTTTACAAATTTTTTATGTAAACTAAAACTTACCATAAGAAAACTAAAACTTAACAACTTAAAAACATGCGTATTAACAAGCAATAGAAACAAAAACTTACATAAACTTAAAAACGAATGGCTATTACGAATTTCAAAAACCAAACATAAGGATACCAAAAGTTTCAAAACGATGCTGAATATGGCAATGGAAATGCATCATGCAAGCACTTAAAAAATCTTACTACTGGACAAAAATTCCCTATAAACATAATTATGGACCAATACACCACTACTAGTATGCAAAACTACTAAAATCCTTATTTACATCTATAATAGACGAAATATACTATTAACAATATAAAAAACAAAGAAAAGCAGAAAAATTGATACTGAGATGGGGTTGCCTCCCCACCAAGCGCTTGTTTATAGCCGTCAGCCCGACTCTTCGTATTTACTCTTAATCTGGCTCATATGTGAAGACGATCATTTCATGCTGCCTATTTGTCAATTCCTTGATGTTTATGGCAGACATGGATGATTGACCATCCCCAAACTTAAATTCATCCGTCAGCACGAAGAATCGCTCAAAACTCGAATTATCCACCTTTCTCATCAAAATGAAAGCATTCTTCATGCGCTAGTGGGCCCTTTGGGGTTCCAACAACCTTGAGCGTGGTTTCCAACTTTTCATCAGTCTTGACAATACACCCATTCATGATTCTCTCTTCTTTTACCTCAGAATCCACAGATTGGTTAATACACACTTTGACATCTCCCTCAACAACTTTGTGAGACTCATTGCCTTGTCCTTGCGTATCCACCGTACAATGCTCTTCACCCCCTTCGTTGTGATAAGTAATGACAGGTAGACTTCTTTGCGGTGGATTTATGATAGCATTGACGAGTTGTCCCATTTGACACTCGAGACTCCGAAATGAGGTGTCAAGGTTCTGTAATGAGGTATCTTGGTTCATCATTTGAACCTCCTTTTTCTCTATAAAGTTGGTAAGGAGCTCCTCAAGCCTTCTCTCTTCTTCTCATTTTAAGTATATGGAAAGGCTCTCATCCAATTAAGATGTCATCTCAATTGCAGCAGAGACTGATATTCAAATTCTGTCTGATAGGAAAAATTTGGATCATAATACTACTCTTGACTGTAGTCCCATGAGTTTGGATAACCCTGACAGTCTAGATGATAGTAAATCGATTCATTGTCAGCTCGTTCCTGACAGTAGGGATTATGAGTGGACTGACACTCAAGATTGTCAAAAAACCTTGAGAGATTTGCAATTTAATCTTACAATCGCTTAAGTCCTTTCGATCTTGGTTGTGTTGTCCTCTCAAAAGGTCATTGATAATAATGATCGTCCATAGCCTGAAAACTTAAAAACAAAAGAAAGATCAAACAAATAATATATATATAAACGTTCAAATTAAGACTAAATTGATTGAAATAAATATTGGACAATATTAAAATAATAATTCCCCAGCAGCGGCACCAGAAACTTGTTGGTCGAATTACCGATCACTAAACACGTGCCAGTATATGCGGTCTAACAAGTAATAAAAAGATAGGTTGGGTGTCGAACCCAAGAGGAATTATCACTAATAGTTACCGAGTACCGACTTTATATCGCTTAAGTCTTATTTAAATAGTTAAATAAAAGATGTGTAATTAATATAGTTAAATCTAATTATCAAAGCAAGTCAATGGATAACGATTGGTATTTAAGGTACTACAAGCTAAGATCATAACTTCACCCCCACAATAGCATTTTGTCTAACACTTGATGTGCTATGTTTCATCAAACTTCCTAACTTTTTCTCTTTGGTCTTAGTGGTCACCATGGAATGTCGACCGAGAACACATAAGTGCTCATACACCTCTTCTGAGGTATGTATAAACATATCCTCTCTAGATCCACCCAATAGGGAATAGAACAGAAAAGAACATCCAAGCTAGGTAATAATCCTACACATTCCTATGCAAATTAACCATAACAAGGAATTTAAAGCATATGTTCTCAATTAGGTCACACATGGCACACAGGTATATTCCTATTCTATACATAAATTATGCAGTCGAATCAAGTAGACAAATCATAATCACATACCAATATATCAAGGTAGAAATGTGTGTATCAGCAGAACATGCGTTGTGACCCCCGTCGGGGATCTGTTTGCAAAGATTAGGGTGATAACCCTGTATTTATGGCATTATACCTCTGTACGGTATTATGATACGGCCCACACAGATGTCTTCTTTAACAGTCAGCCGCATAGATCACACCCCGCCATTATTGGTGGCATCCCGTCTGAGATATTGGTATGATAGTATGTCACCCTCAGATAGGGTGACCGTAGATTAGCTATTATAGCATACCATGACTCTTTTGATGTTTCAAGTTCCCACAGGATTCGTGGAGGGCATGCTGGAGCACTGGATACCGGATAGACAGGTTTTCCAGTTTGGGATCTAGGAGTTAACTCCTACTTTGGAGGAGTATGCACGATTGACGATGTTGTCACTGGATAGACCTTACGTGTATATGGCTTTGGGGGACATGAGTCGACGGTTCATGAACCTCACTGGATTGAGGCGTAGGGTGGTGCAGGATGAGCTGACATCTGGCCATGTTATATCCAAGCATTTTCTGTGTTGACAAATTTGGCTCTAAGGATAGTTATAGACGATATTCAAGGGATTTCACCACATCGGAGGCTCATTGGCGTCTGGCCAGGGTATATGTACTGCTATTGTGCGTACTATCATATGTCTACATGCCACAGTATATGGATGAGTAGGATATAGGAGTTATTATGGTGGTAAGAGCTCTTAGGGAGGGTCATGCAATCATGCCGATGATTATGGCCGAGACCTTGAGGTCAGCTACATATTGCTGCACTTATTTGACAGTAGTATTTACGGGCAGTTCGGTCATGCTATACGTGTGGTTTATGTCACACCTGAGACCGATTGGCACTTTTAGATGACATGGATATTGTTTCACCCATGATATAGCCATGTCTTATTCATTGAAGCCTATGGAGTGTACATATGTTGCATCTTGGGCCACTTTCTTAGCTAATATTGTAGACCCGTTTAGTATATTATCGTGCTCAGGGCTCAGCTCACCTTACAGCTTTATTACTCATGCTCCGGGCATGGATTACATCCCTCTGACTGGTTTGAGGGGTATGGCTACTTACCATCCACTGGCCGTGATGTCGCAGTTTGACCAGTTTCCGGATTTTCATCCTTTCGAGGGGGCGCTGGGCCAGCGTTTAGCTTCTCGCTATCTTTTAGCAGAGAACCGATCCCGTGTGTATGCATGTTGGGATAAGCACGAGATAGCTACTTTCTCTATTAGTCATCCAGGTTGTTCTGTAGAGTATTCTGTATGGATGGAGACAGAGACTGCATCGGCTGCGGTGGTATCCACATTGCCGAGTATTGACTCAAATGGTGGAGAGCCCATAGAGGATATTGATTCTCACACCAAGGAGGAGCTATTTACTGGGTTGCCAGTATTTCCTTTAGATTCTCCCAGTACTAGCACTGCCATAATTCAGCATTCGACACAGTACTTTGAGCGGAGTCTTCATCTGATGACCTTTGAGAGGGATCAGGCTAGAGACCTGATGTTAACAACTCTTGATGGGAGAAACACAGCTCTGTTAGAGAGAGACGAGGCATTAGCTCATAGAGATACTGCTATTGTTGAGCGGGATGAGGCCAGATCAGCCAGAGATGCAGTAATAGTTGAGAGGGATAGTGCCATATCTGCCGGGGTTGTAGCCATCACAGATAGTACTGCAGTGAGGTCCCTTACCACTGGCATGCTTGCCGAGATGAGCACATATATTGATGAGCATATGGTCACAATGCAGATGGCTGCAGATCTGTTGGGTCGTGTGGATATCCTCGTACAAGAGACCACAACTTTACCTCCTTCTTCAGAGAGGGATGCCATGTTAGGCTTGTTAGCTCGCATATACACCGATTTGTAGATGGACTTGCATTTTCCTGTATAGACTAGCTTAGCCATTTTGTCATATACAGTTTACATTGTGTATATCAAACAACATTATATATAGCAGAGAAATATATATTTGATCACTTCCCTCTTAGATATGATCTGATACTTGCTTGATATTTTCCTGCTTCTTCAGGGTTTGTGATCTTGATGTATTCTGAATTCCTCCTTGATGGATGGACAGTGAGCTGTCTCTAGATAGTTCAGAATAGATCATGGATCTGTGTGTATCCCTACCATCTTTGGTGTCTTGGGACTGGTTTCTGTATGAAAATGTGGAGAGGAGTGTGGCTTTCCTCTTTGAGATTGACCGCACCACAGATGGTCGCCAATACTCCTATTTAGGAGGAGCCTAGTTAATTCCATCTCTTATAGATTGGTGTTGCTCTTTGAGGAACAACCGCATCTTAGATGGTCGCTAAATCTCCTATTGGGAGGAGTTCAGGTAATTCCATCCCTTTAGTTTGAAGCCGATGAAATGTGGTAGATTGAAGTTTGATCCCAGTACTATTGACAAATATTTGTGTTTTGGTATGGGGTTAGACCGAACCATGAATGGCTGCCTACGTACTCATGTTGAAGAGGAGATCAGGTCTGCGTAGTTCGAACCTAATGTAAGAGGTTCAATGTTGTATGTGGCAGAAAGGGTGTATAAGCTTTATTGATGAAGAAGGTAGTAGAAGTGTTTTTGTGGTTTTTGTTTTTGTAGAAAAGGGTAAAAATGTTTTTGCTGTTTTTGTTTATTGCGACCGGGCCATATAAAATATGGTTGCCTACGTAGTCCCGTGTATTAAGGAGATCAGGTCGACGTAGTTCGCCCCTCAGGACGAGTTAAAAAGCTTGATCCCATGTGCAGGTCAGACTGCAGGGAAGAGAAAGTTTGATCCCATGTTTGGGGGGACAAACTGTAAACGCGAGAGGTTCAATCCATAGTGGGATGACCAAAGTTATAAGAGCACAGTGAAGCCAGGCTACTGGCTTGAAGAGTATGTTTCCTTGAGGGGCAAAGTGTGGAAAAGAGTTGTATGTGATGAAGGGTTAAAGAACCGAAATTACTGGTGATCTGATAATCCAATACCAGGATGCTTGCTTGATAGTAACTTCAGACATAGTACCGTTTCACGGTGTCTGAGTTGATAAGCTGTGGAAATTCATCGCCGTCCATTTCTTGCAATCTGAGAGCACCTCATGTCAGTACCTCCTTGACAATAAATGGGCCTTCCCAGTTAGGAGCGAATTTTCCCTTAGACTGATCTTGGTTGTCAAGGATCTTCTTCAAAACCAAGTCATGTTATTTAAACTGCTATAGCCGGACTTTTTTGTTGTAGGATCTGGCGATCCTTTGTTGATATAACTGACCATAGAAGATAGCCACGGTTTTCCTTTCATCTATCAGAGAAAATTGGTGATACCTGTCTTGTACCCATTAGTTTTCATCCAGCTAAGCGTCCATCAACACTCTGAGGGATTCCATTTCTACTTCTATGGGGAGTACTGCTTCCATCCCATAGGTTAATGCGTAGGGGGTTGCCCAAGTTGAAGTGTGCATTGATATTCTGTAGGCTAACAGAGTAAGAGGCAATAAGTCAGGCCATCCGTTGTGGTTGGCGGAAATCTTTTGCATGATCTTTTTGATGTTTTTGTTAGCCGCTTTAACAGCACCATTCTTCTTTGGACGATAGATGACGGAGTTAAGATGTTTGATGTGGAATTTACTGCATAGTTCCTCCATCATTTTGTTGTTGAGATTCTTAGCATTATCTGATACAATTACCTCTGGTTGTCCATATCGACAAATGACATTGTTTCTGATGAAAGCAATGATGACTTCTTTGGTAACTCTGGGGAAGGAGGCAGCTTTTACCCACTTGATAAAGTAGTCGATCATGGTGAAGATGAAGCGATGTCCATTACTGGCTTTGGGCTTGATGGGCCAGAACACGTCCATTCCCCACATTAAGAAGGGCCAAGGTGAACTCATATTGTGGAGCTCCCATGGAGGGGCGTGGATAGCATTCCCATGAATTTGGCATTGATAACATCTCTTGACATGGTCATTGCAGTCAGCTTTGAGAGATAGCCAGTAATGTCCTATCCTGAGGATCTTCTTAATTAGGAGGGGGCCACTCATGTGTGGGCCACATACTGCACCATGGACCTTATCCATGAGTCTCTGAGCTTGATCCTTATCCAGGCATCTGATCCGCTCAGGTAAAATTTCATAGCAAGTCGATGAATTCTCCTTTGCTCAGTCAGGCTCGCCTCAGCGGGTGTAGATCCATCTCGCAAGTATTCTTTGATATTATGGTACAAAGGCTGTTGGATGGGAGGTAGCTCATCCGATACTTCTCCAACATAGTTCACATAGGCCGGTGCCTTTTGCAAGGAAAATGTGACGCTTGGCATGTGTTCCTTGTCAGGTATGTGAATCAAGGAGGCCAAAGTTGCTAATGCGTCTGCGAAGTCATTCCTATTACGAGAAATGTGCAGAAAGGAGATCTCTTCGAACTCCAAAGCCATCTATAAAACTTGCCGATGGTAAGGCATCAAACGTAGCTCTTTAGTTTGATAGATTCCCTTGGATTATTTGACTACCAACTCTGAATCCCCAAATACAGTTAACCGTCTAATACATATTGAACGGGCAAGTTTTAGCCCCATGATACAGTATTCATACTCAGCTGTGGTGTTGGTGCTAATAAACTGCAATTTGACGATGACGGGATACTGCCCCCCCGTACCGAATACCAGAACTGTTCCAGCTGCAGAACCTTCCGTATTAATAGCTCCATCAAAATACATGTTCCATGTTTGACATGCATCGTACTGATGGTGTTGCTGAATTGTCATTACCCCTTCATCGGGAAAGTATGTTTCCAAGGGTTTAAAATCCCCTAAAGGTGCGGTTGCCAGTTGATCCGCAATTCCTTGACCTTTAATGGACTTTTGCGTCACGTAAACAATGTCAAATTGTTGCAGAATCAACTGCCATCTGGACAGCCGACAATTCAGTATGGGTTTACTGAACACATACTTGAGAGGATCCATGCGGGATATGAGATGGGTTGTGTGCCCATGAAGGTAATGTTGTAACCTCATGGCGGCCCATGCTAAAGCACAACAAGTCTTCTCAATTAGAGTGTACTTGTGTTCACTGCTGCTGAATCTTTTGCTGAGGTAATAAATAGCTCGTTCTCGGCCTCTATCGTCTTTCTGACCCAACATGCAGCCCATGGCATTGTCACTTATGGACATGTACATAAACAGGTGAATATCATACCTGGGTGGTACCAAAATAGGAGCTTTGACTAGTTGCTCTTTGATGGTAAGGAAGGCCTTCTGACACTCATCATTCCATTTCATGGAGGAGTTCTTCCTTAACAGCTTGAAGATAGGCTCACAGGTTACTGTGAGTTGAGAAATGAACCTACTAATGAAGTTGACTCTTCCCAAAAATCCCCGTATTTCCTTCTCTGTCTGAGGAATGGGCAATTCTGTAATGGCCTAGATTTTGGAGGGGTCCAGCTCGATTCCTTTATGGCTGACTAGAAACCCTAGCAACTTGCCTGATTTAACGCCAAAGGCGCACTTGGCTGGATTCAACTTCAAGTTGTACTTATGCAACCTGTTGAAAAGCTTTTTGAGATGGTCTAAGTGGTCCTCCTCTTTCTGAGACTTGACAATGATGTCATCCACGTAGATCTCTATCTCTTTGTGCATTAAATCGTGGAAAAGAGCCATCATAGCTCTCTGATAAGTAGCTCCGGCATTGACGAGGCCGAAAGACAACCGTCTGTAGCAAAAGGTTCCCTAAGGCGTGATCAAAGCAGTTTTCTCATGATCCTCCTCAGCAACCATGATCTGATGGTACCCCGCAAAGTAATCAGCGAAGGAGTACATGTCATATTGAGCAGTATTGTCAATGAGAATATGGATAAAGGAACAGGAAAGCTATCTTTAAGGCAAGCTTTGTTTAGATCCCGATAATCTACGCAGACTCGCACCTTCCCTCCAAGATTAGGTACGGGCACGATGTTGAATATCCATTCTGGATATGTGGACACCATGATAATACCAGCTTGAAATTGTTTCACAATTTCTTCTTTCACCTTTAAAATCCACTCAGGTTTCAATCGCCTGAGTTTCTGCTTGACAGGCTTGAATCCCTCTTTGATGGGAAGGCGATGAAGAACAATGTTGGTGGACAAACCCACCATATCTTCATGAGACCATGCAAAGACATCCTAGAATTGGGTTAGTAGTGTAACCATATCATTCCTCTAGTTTGGGGTAAGGTCTGAACCAATCTGGATTAACTTAGGGTTTTCTAAGGTTCCAAGATTGAAGGAGGTGGTTTGATCAAGGTTGGGTTTAGGGTTGTCTTTGACCCATTCTTTGATCTCCGGAGGCACCTCAATGTCCTTTTGTATTTCCAGTAAGTCTGAGTCCAACTTTTCATCAAAGTGACAATCCTCGTGGAGAAGAGGCATCTTATCAGCAAGTACAAGCACATCTAAGTTTAGAGTCCTGAAACAAAATATGCTTTCACTTAGTATATATGAAACTGTTTAACCATATACAGTGTTAGCATGTACGGACAAAATAACTGCTAATACTATACATGAAAGTAAGTAGTTATGATATCTACAGTGCAGAAAGAAGTCCTACCCATTTTACCCTTGTTGTCCAATGCAAGGAGTGCTGCTCTAATTGGCAAGGGCACAGTCCTGGGGGACTGCAATGATGGAGGGGCTGTCATCGTCCTCCTTCTCTCGAATGATGACCATTACATCTGGGCAATCATCGTCTGGGTATATCTGTTAGTATGTTCATCATGGACAATGATGCGTACACCTGACATCATTCTGACAATATCTTGTTTAATTCTCCGTTCCTCCTCTTCCACCTTGGGATCTGGAACAAAGACTTCCTTCTCCTTTACCGGTATTGGCTTAGGAAATAATATAGCCATTACATTGGCTGGCACCTTTACCAGAGATTGGGAGGACTCTGGATGTACATGTGGAGGTAATAGACATGTGGCCGAAGTGGAAGGAATCTGCTTATGCTTATGTGGATTCCTAGAACTAGTACTGGCAGCATAGCCTAGTCCGGCTGTCCCAGTTTGACTGGACACTTGGATAGGGTGCTTAATACCCTGATAATTTTTTCCCAATCCTTGTCCAGGCTGGTGTCCCAATAACATTATTTCTTGAGTAGTTGCCATCACTTCGGCATAAATCTTGGGTATGGGAAATGGCGTCCCAATGGCATGATATTGAGGGTTGCTTACTTCCAAAGTGTGGAAACTGACCGGCTCAACATCGAAATTAAAACTGATGAACGGTATATCACCCTGTTGAGGGCATTCTGGCTCAACATTGACTGTGACTAGGCTATTGTTGATAATGTATTTAAGTTGCTGATGAAGAGTGGAGGGGACTGCCCCAGCCATATGAATCCACGGCCTCCCTAGAAGTAGGTTGTATCCTGTATCTATTTTTAGCACGTGAAAAGATACGCAAAATGTATGGGGACCAATCTCAATTGGCAGCTCAATCTCTCCAACTGAATTCTGGCGAGATCCATCAAAAGCTTTGATGATCGTATGGCTACTTCGGATTTGATTGAGATTGACGTTCATCTTCAGCAACGTAGCGTTAAGACAGATATTCAAAGACGAACCTCCGTCTACCAAGACTCTAGCTAACATATATCCGGAGGACATAACCGCAATGTGCAATGGCTTATAATAACCAGTCCCTTCGGGTGGTATGCCATCATCAGTGAAAGAGATCACATTGTTATTGAAAATGTGATTAGCCAGATGTTGAAAATTTTCCACATCCACTGCTTTCGGCAAGTAGGCTTCTTCCAAAACCTTTAATAGAATCTTCCTATGATCTTAGAAAGTTAAGACCAAGTCTAATATTGAGATTTGATGTGGAGCTTCTCTTAAGATTAAAACCACCTTGGCTTCATTATGACCCATAGCACGGAGGAATTTTTCAATCTTCTCTATGGGAATTTTCCCCTTTGATTTAACAGCAGGCTTCATCACCCGTTGGGAAAGATACAGTGGATTCTCCTTCGACACTGCAGCAGTTGTATGACATGTGGATCCTTTAGCTTCTCTATAATTCCAGGGAACTTTCTGTAAGCTAACAACAGGATATTGTGGTCTGAATGGCAATATAATGGCCTCTGGAGCAGCCACTTTCAAAGGATTGTTAACTCCCTTGAGTTGAATTGTGAGTGGTTTAACAGTCTCATTGGCCTCAGAGGATATAACTGCTACCAGTCCCTTCCATTTAGCGGGACAAGTATTTTCACTCTCAAATAGCACAGTATCATTGTCTGCCAATTGCAGGACACCGCTATCGATTAAGCTCTGAATAAGGTGGCAGAGTGCCCAGCATTCTTCCGTGCTGTGACCGCGAGAATGAGAGTGATACTGACATACTCCATCAGGATTGAACCGTCCTGAATGGGGATTGATTGGAGGTAAGAGGGAAGTAATTCTTCCTTCATTGATTAACATATGAAGTATTTCCTCCATAGGTTGGCCCAGGTATGTGAATTCCCTTCTATTGGCAAAATCCCGACGGGATTTGGCAGTCACTCTCTTCATCACTTTGTCCTCTAATGTTTCATATTTTGAAGGTGACGATGGAGTATTCATAATCAATGGGAGGAGACTAGCATGCTCCTGGTTGACTAATTGGCGTGTGACTTGATGCTGATAGGTCACCAGTTCAGTCAATTGCTCAATATGCTTGCATAGGGCTTTCATCTTTCGTTCCATTGTAAACTGGAACTTTGCATAATCCCATTTGTCAACATCTTCTTTGATGATCGGGGATGCTTCGCAGTTAAATTTGGAACTTTGTGCAGTACTTCAATTAATCATGTTGACCTCTTCCTCTTTGTGGGGAGGAAGAGGGTTGTCTTGTACGTGAGGCTGATCTAGTTTGATGACCACAATCTCACCGTTGTCTATCAAATCTTGGATCTTATGCTTCATGTCCCAACAATCTTGAGTATCATGTCCAGGTGCCCCGGCATGATAAGCACATTTTCGAGCAGCATTAAAACCCCGTCCATTAGGGCTGGCTGGTGGAAGAAGATGCGTGATTTTCTTCTGCGTAGTCAGAAGAGTGAGAATATTCTCGAGTGAGTCCCCTAAGGGTGTGAACACTCGAGGGCGTTTTACTTCTCCACCTTTTGGTATTGGAGGGTTTGAAGACTGTGCTTGAAAGGGAGTGTAATTTCTCCTCTGGATAGGCATGTTCTGATTGCCTTTTTGACCCTATAGTATCAGGGAAACATCCTCCTCTTTCTTTTTATGGACCCTCCGGGGGTTGTTTCTATAATTTTTGAATTGGATGTGCTCAGCAACATCTTTAAGGGCAGATAGGTCTTCAATCTTTCCTGACTTCAATCCTATTTCAGCCATCTCCCCATGTTTGATCATTTCAGAAAATGGTTTATCGATGCCAGCTAAGACTCTCTCATAGAAAGGAGCTTCTTATATGTCGATAAAGGTCATGACCTTCTCTGACTCAGTCATAGAAGGAGTTACTTGAGCATCAAGGCACCTCCACCTTTGAGCATATTCTCTAAAAGACTCATTAGATTGTTTCTTGACTTTGGTAATCTGGTACCGGTCAGCAGCCATTTGAGATTGGAAGCTGTATTGTGTAAAGAAGGCGTGAGCTAGCTCTTCCTAACTATGGATCTTTGAGTTGTCTAATCTGGTACACCACGAATGGGCTTCTCCAGTCAGACGCTTCTGGAACAGCTGCATTCTGAGCTTCTCATCCTCCGCATAAGATCCAAGTTCTCCAATGAACACCTTCAAATGTGTGTAAGGATCTCCTAACCCATCATACTTTTCAAAGTCAGGAGTTTTGAACTTTTCTGGATAATGAACACCAGGGAATATACAAAGGTCGGCATATGAAACACTCCCGTGTGCTCCAATTCCTTTGATAGCGCAAAGGGTCTCTTCCATTTAAAGAACTTTCTTTCTGATGTCACCGGTGTCTGGATCTCTTGTTAGATGGGCGGTATCATGACTTTTGTTGGTTGTATCCAACTGTAGTTCAGGTACTGTAATGGCTTTATCAAAACCTTTAATTCCTCCTTGTGTGGAGGATTCAGCATGTATGGGTATCTTTGGACCCTGAGTAGATTGATGTAGTTCTTTAAGCAGAACAGCCAAATCTGTAATTTGTTTACTTAGTCCGTCAAATTCTTCGGGAGAAACTGGATTAGACTGGTCAGATGCAGACATGATTGGCTGTAGGCCTGTGGCCTTTTTGGACTTTGACCGGGTAATAGGTCCGAATGCTTCCCTGCGATAAAACTGGCATAGTTTAGTTTTAGGGATGATGTAAATGTTAATATGCTATGTGATGTGTCCATTTTAGGAATTTTGTCCTGCAAAACGGATGTTAGTTGTTCGTAATACAGGATAGCATGTTAATTTAAATGTGTATATGCACATATTTCTTCATATTTCTCATTACATAGAGATGAATATGGAATGTAAATTACAAGTAATTGACTTTACGAGTAATTTGAAATGAGAAAGCATGAAGAGACTTTCCTCCGCTTTTGGTTTATCAGAGGCTGACTTATCTTAGGTTACCCTCGCGGCTTTTCGGCATGAAGGTTCCCAAATCATCGCAATTTACTCAACGGGAAGTTAATTCGGTCTTTCAACTGGAGCGAATTTGGATGGTGCCTTTCCTGAGCCTTGTTGATATTATTTTTCCTATGAGTCAAGTAATCAAACACTGACAGGATAGCCTCCTGATGGAGGAACCACACAAAATACATTCACATACAACGTGTCTTACCGTTTATAAAAATGATGACATGTACGAAGCACTAATATCACAGGCAGATATAGTGTAAAACATTAATCGCAGTAAAGATATGTATTCGTACACATTCATCATAAATGTAAATGCAACATCCATACACAAGCATATAACAGTTTTGAAATGCTTGTAATAGTGGCTTAAGTCCTCTTACTGGAGTCCCCAGCAGAGTCACCACCTGTCGACGTCGGGATTTTTATTTGTCCTTTTTCGTTACCTATTTTTTTGTGTTCTCATTTTAGGTGAGATTTGTTTGAAAAAACAAGTGAAAAAGGTCCGACATGTATAATGTTGACGATTGGACTATAAGAGTCACCAGTTGGTTTTCTAACTGGTTGTACCAACACAACCGAGAAAAGATTTGCACATTGACCCAGTGATGTGACACTGATAAATGGGTCGGTGAAACCAAGATTCATTTAGGGTCCGGGGACTTGCTTATGCGGAGGGAAGGTGTTAGGCACCCCCCGACATCCGTGTTGCCACAGAGATCGCCACTTTTCAATAAACTGTTATATGAATGTGTGTGTATGTGGGTCAATGTGTTGTTATTTGGAAGTAATGCTATGCCTCGTTTGCACCTATATACACAGGGTTTGAATTTGTATACAAATTCAGTTTTAACAAGATATAGCAATGATGTTTTAAAAAGAGGTTTTTTCAAACCCTTTTCTTAATAGTAATTGAGGCAT